>JAWZYU010000013.1:6354866-7092200 GCA_038380435.1 Ryuthela nishihirai
CATAATACAAATTCCTACAATCTCCCCACACATATACACCATTTCCCAATAGTTAAAAACACTCCATAAATATATTTTCACAAACTAAATAAATCAAGTCACACACAAAAATTAATTTAAGTAAGTCATCTGAATTAATGAAATCGAACACAAATATCAAAAACAAGAAAATTATGAACAATGCACCGCTGATCCGAATTATAAAAAACCTCCGAAACTAAATAATCACATCGGAGACAACACATACTAAAACAGTAAACAATCAGAAAACAGTACACCACTGATCTAATTATAAAAAAGTCCTTGAAACTAAATAATGTCCTCCCAGACAGCATAAGGGGAAAACAGTGCACCGCCGACCGATTTATTAAAAATCCCTCGAAACTAAATAATGTCCTTCTAGACAACACAAACTGAAAAACATGAAAATCAGAAACAGTTCCTCACCCCAAAGTCAAATGCCCCTCACCCCAAAAAACTTACGAAAAACATTCCCCCATGTAGTCACAAAGAACTATCAAACTCCCATTTCCAAATGACACAACCATAACATTACAAAACAGTTGACTAACAGTTTCAACAACAACCCTCCTAACATTAAATAATTTGAATTCCGTAATTTTTTAAATAACTTATAATTTACCATATTTTAACCATTTTCCCCCAAAAACAATGGAAACATTTATTACTACTCTTCTGCCTATCATTCAAAATTCCTCTTTAAATATATTACACATATCACTTACCTCTAACCACATAGGCAGCATGTTATCCCAAGCAATGCTAAACCAGAAATGGCGAAAAAAAGCAAACAACTGTCACATTCATGTCAAACCACACATATGACGTGAATTACGTTACCTACCCAAAATAAACATATCATAGCCACCAACAACCAACGGTTACATTTCTACATCATACTTTATACTTCGATGTCATATGTTTCTTGAGGAGTGCCATCTGTTGCCTGAGGACCATGTAAACTATGCTGACCAAAAGTAAAATTATAAAAATAAAACCATAAACACACAAACAAGACAGCAAAAAATTGCCTTCCCACTTAATATAAATTCCTCCAATCTCCTCTCCCCCCTCTCTTAATATTTTAAACACTCCATAAATACATTTCCACAAAAAAAACTCCTTAACCCTTCCTGGGTCAAGGATGTCTATAGACCCTATATCATTCAAAAATGCATAATTCAAGCTTGAAAAATAATATTTTTTTTCATTTGATGCATATTTTATTAAACTATAATATAAATAATGTGATAAAGCCATCTGAATACCATATTTTAGAAGTGCTATATTGTATTGCTGATTTGTTAACGCTACTCTGTATTGAAGCAATCACCTGATTTAAGCTCACAAGTTTGATTTGAATTATTATCAACATATTTTTCCTTAATTTTTGAAAAACTCCAAAAAATTAACAAAAACACTGCTATTTTTAAAGACAGAAGATTTTGGAAGTAATTACAAAATATGTACCTATTTTTTTGGTATACCACTGTAAAGGTTTTATTGAAATTAATATGTTACTACAATGTTCATATTTTTTACTTCAATAAAATTTAGAATTAAATTCTCTTTAATTTGATATATAACATGACCTATTTTTGTTGATTAGTTATTTACTAAAAATATTGTAAAGTTGACTTGTTTATTGGACTCTGCAACAAGCCTGGGCTTTTCTCAAAGTATGGTATGGAGGAAAAAATTATAAAACAGAAGAGATGTTTACTTTAAACAAGAAAAATTTTTTTTTGTTATTCAGAAATAGCCTTTCCATTCATATGCATTATAATCATTTCTCTCTATTTGTGTTTTTTAAATAGATTTTTATTTGTGTTGCCAGATGCATTTTTTTACTACATGACTCTAAAAAATAAAAAATAAATAAATACCCACTCAAGCAGCTGCTTGCCACAGAGGTCTGACAGGAGCCTGTCAGTTTAATACGCCATAGTAGAAGGTCTGTGAGGATGGCGGGACCTCAGCAGAAAAACGGCACACATATCCATGCCTTACCCAGGGCTCAAACCCAGGTCCCGTAGATCAGTAGCCAAGTGCGCTAACCACTCGACCACGGGACGGCTACTCTAAAAAAGGTCCTATTAAAATAAAACTGTCTTTTTTTTTTATATTTTATTTTCAGAAAAATCCAGAATTAAATGCTATTAATTTGACATATAACATACCATAATTCTTTTCATTAGTTATTTGGCAAAACATTTCTGAAGTTATTTTTTTTGCCTGATCAGAGTGAAAAAATTGCTGGATCTTGGAAAGGTTAAAGAAGTTGCACATACAAAATTACCCTAAAACATCAGAATTAATCCAATCAAACAAAAATCTTAAAAACAAGAAAATCATGAACAATGCACTGCCGATCTGCATTATAAAAGAGTTCCCAGAACTGAATAATCTCATCAGAGACAACACATCTTGAAAAACAAGAAAATCAGAAATGTGACACCACCAATCCGAATAATAAAAAAAATCCCCTAGAACTAAATAATGTCCTCAGAGACAACACATCTCAAGGAACAGGAAAATTGGAAATAAGGCTGTGCCGATCCAAATTATGAAAATGAGATTATTTAGTTCTGGGGGAAAACATCTCAGAAAACAAAAAAAAAATTGGAAACTAGGTACTACCAATCTGAATTATAAAAAGCCCCCAAAACTAAATAATCTAATCAGAGATAACACATATCAAAATACAAGAAAATTGAAAACAATGCACCACCAATCCGAATTATAAAAAAGACCCCACAACCAAATAATACCATTTACAGACAACAAAAAACCACATCATATTGCTCAAAGGACCCGCCCCTAAATTGCTCATTAATCTTCCTGATTCCATCACAAACTGCCATTTTTCCACACCAATAATTCCACAATACCCAAAATTTCTATATGTATATTAAAAAAAAACTGCCAAATGATTCCAGATATTCACAATAAATCATATTAGTAACTTCAAAAGACTTAAATATCTAACAAAATTGATATATCATTAAATAAATAAATAAATACCCCCTCAAGCAGCTGCTTGCCACAGAGGTCTGACAGGAGCCTGTCAGTTTATATGCCACAGTAGGATCATTATAATACACTAATAATTACTATACTCTACATAACTACTAATAATCACTCAGTTCATCTGAAACTACTACACTGAGTGCCATTGAATTAGGAATAGGAGTTTAGAATAGGAGAAGTTATCCAAATTTAGCACCGCAAGTCTGACATTTGGGCACATGTGTGGCTGAAACTCTGGTCATGTATAGCTGTCAGCTTCCCCAAGCATTCATTGTGAGAAGTGTAACAGGAAAGGCACGGGATTTAGATGCATTTGACAGAGGGCAGATCGTAGGTGCGCGACAGATGGGACACTCGATCTCCAAAATTGTCAACGAACTTGGATTTTCTCGTACAACAATTTCAAGAGTGTTCTTGGAATCTGAAAATTCTGGCAAAAAAACAAGCACATGGACAAACTGCAAAGGACAACCAGCCTTGAATGATCGTGGGTTTTGCCGTCTGACCCACATCATATGGATCGATAGGGGTCAAGTATTATCTGAAATCACCTCCCATTTGAATATGGGTTCCATCCAGGAAGTCAGTGCATGGACCATGCAACGCTCACTTCATCTTGGCTTCAGAAGCCACCGACCTATGAGATTCCCACTTCTAATGGCAAGACACCGAATTCAATGCCTTACCTGGGCTAAAGAACATCAAAACTGGACCATTGAAAATTGGCAATGGATAGCCTGGAGGGATGAATCCCGATTTAAACTTCATCATACCGATGGGAAACTGAGGGTATGGCGCCAACCCCATGAAGCCATGAATCCTGCATGTCAGGTCGGAGCAGTACAAGCTGGTGGTGGCTCAGTGATGGCCTGGGGTGTCTTCAGTTGGATGTCTGTGGGACCTTTGGTACATGTACCAATGACTTTCAGTGCATCCTGGTATATAGAACTCATGGCTGACCATTTACACCCATTTATGGACATCATGCATCCCAATGGAGGTGGTGTCTACCAGTAAGACAACTGTTCATCTCACAGGTCCAGGTTGGCTATTGTATGGTTGCAGAAGCATTCTGCTGACTTTGAAATAATGAATTGGCCACCTAGAAACCCAGATTTAAATCCCATCGAAAATCTTTGGGATACCGTCAAGCAGAGTGTTCAGGCCCATCAATGCCTGAACATCCCATCAGCGATGACATTGAGAGAATTGTGGACAGCTCTGGAGGATGCATGGGTTGCCATACCTGTGGAATATTTATGCAAGCTTGTAGTGGTCATTATCAGGGCCAGAGGTGGCCCAACACATTACTAGGTTGCTATCCCTAATTCAGTGGCACTTCAGTGTATAATGAGATATTGTGCTCATTACAACCACCATGCTCAGACTCGCACACAAAATCTTCCAGCATGTTATCTGAAAACCCACTACACATTTTGCCAAAAACTATTCTCCTAAAACCTTAACACCCCATAAAATGTTCTAATTTTTACCACTTCATTTTCCCACATTCTGAACTTTTGCCATTTTATTCCACTCTCACAACAAAACACATACTGCATCACACTAAACCCAAAAATACAAATTAAAATGATTGTAACTGGTCGTAACCACTCCTACCTTCCCCTTCAGATCCTCACTCCAAAAAAAATACCCCCACCCCCTCCCCACACACCACACATATAGCTACAAGAAGCTATCAAACTACCACTTTCAAAGGATGTGGACTTTCAAAGTGGATCAAAGAACATGCCCATTACAACAGTTGACTAACACTTTCAACAACAACCCTCCTAATATTAAATAATTTCATTTCCTAAATATCTAAAGTAACTTATTATTTACCATATTTTAATCAAATTTCAAAAAAAGAAAAACAATGGGAAAGTATTAATTACTACTATTCTGCCTATCATTAAAAATTCTCATTAAATGCATATTATACATATCCACTTACCTGTGGCCATGTTGGCATGTTATCTCATTAATTGCTCTTGACATTAAAGATTGTGTTAATTGAAAGGTTCAGATATACAACATAGTGACCAACGCTTTCTTCATATTTAGATAAATTAATTAAAGCATATCTTTTATGAACAATAAGTGTACTTGCCACAATTTCAAAGCTTTATTGTTATGTCATATATTCCACATATTATGTTAAATCTATATGTAAATGTTGCCTACTGTTGTCTACACTCAGATCTTTCAATATAACTTTGGTGATAAATCTATGGTAGAAATTTCTTCATAAAACAAGCTGGGAAATACCTAGACAAGGACTACTCAAATGGTAGCTTTTAGGCTACATGCATTGTGTGCAAAAGATTTTATTAGCCTCACAGAGAATGGGGGAAAAAAAGTACAAAAAAAACTAAATTTCTCACACAAAAAATATGAAAAAGTTGGTTAAAATATGAAATGTGTGACATAAAATAGTTTATTTTTGAAAAATAAACTTGGTTTTGCTTTGTTTATTCATCTATATGTAAATATTCAACTATTTTTTAACCCTTCCAGGTCCCCATTTCAACAGCATATCCCATATAATGTTATATACATCTTATAAAAATATATAATATAAACTTAGTAAATATTACTTATCTTTCCAATTTGGTACATATTTTGCTGCACTGTAAGAAAAAAATCCACACTATCATATTGATCATCATTTCTAAACATCCATTTTCAGCATTGACATAATTTTTAATTATGCTCGATTTCTGCTCATTTGTTGTCAATACACCTTTCCATACAATTTCAAAATGCTTCTGAAAATCAACCAGAAACTTTTTAATCTAATAAAATTACAGGATTTTGAAAGCAATAACAAAGTTTTTTTTTTTCATTTAATTATCTTTTCTCATTCAAACCTATACAAATATTTCTAGAATTACTTTTATGAAATTCCGAGAAGTAAAATTGAAACTGCTAAGTCTTAGGTTCCGGGAATATGCCTTGTTCAATACAGCAAAGCAGAGGTGCAGCTGCACTAAGTGGAAATAAAGATGTTTGATTTATTAGACAGGTCAGGTATTATATTATCTATGAACTTGTTTAAATAGGCAGATATAGAAAGGCTAGAAAAGTCCATAATGATACAGCTGCATTTGCTCAATGTGACTTTGTTTTTATTACTATAGATTTATTTACCATTATCCATCTTAGAATTATGGCCACATCTTCGCCTGTTTTTTTTTTTGTGGTTAGAAAGTTTTACAGCTCATTGCTGCATATATTTTTAACTCATTTTCGAGTTTTTCTATTGGAAAGCCAAGAAAATTCATCTTTTACCATTTCCACACACTGTGAATGGCTTAGAAACAAAAATGGAGGATTTCCTTGATTTAGAAATCAAACCCATTCCCTGGCAGGGAGATGGCGATATAATTTTTGAAGAGGGTTTTAATCTCACTTTTCATCATTACACTGAGTATGTTTAATCCTGAGGTGGTGTAATTTTATTTTAAAGAACTTGTTAGTTCACAAAACATTTGAAGCAAAACTCAGTTTTTTCAAGCAGGATATAAACCCGTGATCTCTTGATAATTTATCAGGTGTTCTGACTGTGACTTCCGGTTGGGGATGTTTATAGGCTATATTAACTAGAGGTTGAGTATGCTTATAATAGAAATAGATCAGTGATCAGAGCACTTGTTATCAGGACATCATGGGTTCAGAAAATCTCAATTTTTTCCAGCTAACTTTTCAAGTATTCCATGGTTGCAGAACATTTCCTGTGGTTCTCTACTGTTGAATATTATGACATTAATTTGTATTCCATGGTTAAAAAATGAACCAAAAAATTTATAAAAGTTTTATCTGTGCTACTCTAAATATATTAGAATTTTTTTTTTTGCCTTAGTGCCCCTAACTTTTAGACACTTTTTCAGGAATACCCAAAGTGAAGTGGTCAAATAGAAAATGTGTGGTGTGCATTGAAAAATAAAAACACCAGCCAAGAAGAAAAAATTGGAAACAGTGTAGTCACTTTATGCACTATTGCACTTTATTTTAAGCTGTATCAAACAGTTTTTTTTTTATTATTATTATTGATATTTAACCTAGTAATTTTTGCATGTTAGGTTTTCCAGAATTGGGCCTTAATCGCCTTGGCAGATCCTTTTTCATTATATTTCATAGGAAAAGTCTTGTTTAAATTAATGCATTACTCATTTTTGTTAGAAATTTAATTTTTATAAAATTCAGCTTTAAATCATGTTTAATTTGTTATATAATATGACCTATTTCCCAAAAGCTACAATTGCACCCTCTAATGGTGGAAAAGGTTGAAAAATTGCAAATGAGGTAGTAATGCTAGGAATTTGAAATCTTGGTGGTGGAATGTGAAGGCAGAGACTATGGTGAAAGTCACGAAGTTTCCATAGGCAACAATTGGTTGATTCAGGGGGGAGTGCAATCTGTTTTTGTTTTTAGAGATAAATTAGAAATTCTTTTGTGTTGCCTACGTATTGATGAAATAGTTACAATTTGCACTTTTCAAAAATTTCAAACTAATATTATAATTGACGTAGTTATGTTAGGAATTAGAAATTCTGGTGGTGGAAAGGTCATGAAGTTTTCATTGGCAACAATGAGTTGACCCCTTAGATCGGGGGTGGGGGGTGCAATCTTTTTGGTTTAAGAGATTGTTTCTGGAAATAAATAAAAAATTATTTTTAGGTTGGATAGGTATTGATGAAATATTGTGATTTGAACTTTCTAAACCTCCCAAAAGCAATAAATACACCACTCTAACAGTGGAAAAGCTGTAAATTCTAAAATTTGAAATGAATATTTCAAACAATGTAGTTATGCTAGAAATTTTGAATTTTTGTGATGGAGTATGAAAGCCATGAAGTTTTCATTGGCAAACAATCAGTTGACCCTTTACCCATGGAGGTGTGGGGAAAAATGCAATATTTGTGTTTTAATGGATAATTTTTTAGATAAATAAAAAAAAAAATTTTTTTAGTGCAGTAGGTATTAATGGACTATTGCAATTTGCACTTTCTGAATATCCTAATATCTATAATTATGCCCTCTAACATTCAAAAGAATGAAAATTCAAAATTTTTAATCAATAATGCAAATGATGTATGTAGGCTAGAAATTTTAAATTTTGGTGGTATAATGCAAAGGTCGTGAAGTTTACATTCATCATCATCATCATCCTCAAGCAGCCATGGGCTACGGAGGTCCAACCAGACCATGCAATTTAGTTCTCCAAGCAAGTCTATCCTGAGCTACATCTACTGCATCTGGCCACTGCACACCAATTCTAACAAGATCCTGTTTGACATTGTCTGCCCACCACATCCTAGGTCTCCCCTTCTTTCTGAGGCCTTTAGGCGCACTGTTCATAACCCTATTCGCCAATCTATAATTATTCATACGGGCAACATGGCCAAACCAACAGAGTCTCTCTCTGCACAATATGCTGCTTAAAGGAGGTTGCAAACTCCTTTGCCTAACCTCATCATTAGTTACAAAGTTGAACCACCTAATGCCCAAGATACTGCGTAAGCATCTGGAATCAAAAGCATATAGTTTCCTGTTATCTTGTTTACAAAGTGTCCAAGTTTCACTGCCATAACTAACCCTAGAAAGAACCAAACTATTATACAGTCTAATTTTAGTCTTTAGGTGTATACGCCTATTTCTCCACACTCTCCATAGATTCTTAAAAGTCCCGGCAGCAATCCCTATTTGTCTGTTAATCTCATGCCACTCATCACCAGTATCTGTTACATAGTTCCCAAGATAATTAAACTATGACATTTGCTCAAGACTGCAACCATTCAGAATAACTGAATCACAGCCTGCCTGACCAATTTTCATCACTTTAGTTTTCTCTCTGTTTATAACCAAACCTACTCTACTACCAGTCTCATCAACAGCTCGAATGAAAGAGTTCATCTCATCAACATCATTTGCCAAAAGGGCTAAATCATCAGCATAATCTAAATCAGAAATTTTTGTATCTCCAGCCAATTTAAGGCCAAAATCTTTCCCTTGCAGTGAATTTCGCATAACATATCAATAACCAAACTAAAGAGAAAAGGAGACAAAATGCACCCTTGTTGAACACCAGAAGTAATGCTAAACTAATTGCTACAAGACTTACCAACTCTAACACACGACTTAGAGTTATCATAGAGAGCTTTCATTATGTTAACTAACTTGTCTGGTATACCATATGATCTCACAATCAACCACAAATTATGACGATCAACAGAGTCGAAAGCCTTTTTGAAATCAACAAAGCTAGCAACCAAAGGTTTCTGAAACTCGAAACATTTCTCAAGAATCTGCCTAAGTGAAAATATCTGATCCACACATCCCCTACCACTTCTGAATCCACATTGCTCATCACGCAATTGACTGTCAACCAGATTTTTAATTCTATTAAGCACAATCATGGAAAGAACTTTACCTGGAACAGAGAGTAGGCTGATACCCCTATAGTTATCACAAGAACTGTGATCACCTTTTTTGAAAATAGGGATAACAATAGCTCTGGTAAAATCCTTAGGAACCATGCCTTTATCATAAAAGATATTCAGAATTTCAGTCATCCAAGTGGTAACCGAAACATTCCCAGCTCTAAGCATTTCTGTAGTAATTTCATCTACCCCTGGGGATTTATGAAGTTTAAGTTTAGAAACAGCCAAACTAACTTCAGATTGTGTTATAGGGCCAACATTAAAGCCACCAATGCATCTATCATCATTGCAAACAATGGGAATAGAACTAACCGCATTGTTAGAATATCACTGAAATGCTCAGCCCACCTAGCCATGACAGAATCCTCACCTTCTATAACCTTACCTTGTTTATCCTTCAATCCCTGTATACCTGTCCGTTTTCTACCACACAAAACATTAACTATCTGGTACAGCTCTCTGCTGTTGTGCTGTCTAACTGCTTCCTCGGCTTTGTCAGCCAAGCCATTAAGCCAAAGATTCTTATCAGCAGCTAACTGATCTTTTACACGTTTATTAAGTTCTCTGTAATGCTTTCTATTAGGACTAGTAGGGTATTGATTAAGGACATTCCTGTAGTTCTTTCTTTCCGAAATAAGCTCAAGTGCCTTATCACTCAGATAATTCTGTCTCTTCTGCTCCTTTTTTTCTAAAAGAGTACTGTTAGTGTCCAAAAAAGCTTGTTTAAAATTATCCCATTCTTCCTCAACTTCAGTAATAAGCATACCATGACTGTCATAATGACTAAGTAACCTATCATGGTAAGCTTTGGCTATAACTGGGTCTTTCAGAGCTTCAGTATTAAAAGCAAATTTTTTAACCCTAGCACAACACTTTTTAAGTTTAAGTTGCAAGACACTTTTAACAAGATAATGGTCAGATCAAATTTCAGCTCCCCTATATGACTTGATATTCCTAACAGAACTAGCCCATTTGCTGTTAATTAATATATAATCAATCGTATTCTTATGCAGCCCATCGGGTGAAACCCATGTGTACTTATGTATGTCGCGGTGTTTGTAATAAGTGTTAGTTATTCTGAATCCATTGAGTTTACTTACCTGCAGGAGACGCTGCCCATTGCCATTGCAGCTACCAATACCAAAAGGGCCTATTACGCCTCTCCAAAGGTCAGAGTCAGTACCAACTTTGGCATTGAAGTCACCAAGAACAAGGGTAATATCTCCTTTCTTGACAGAATTCAAAATATCCTGAAGTTGTCCATAAAACCTATCCTTCTCATCCTCAATGGCATCCTCAGTGGGGGCATAACAGCAGATAACATTCAAGTCTTTAATGCTTGTCTGAAATTTTGCTGTAAGAAACCTTTCATTAATGCACTCATATCCTAGAAGAGCATCACTAGCGTGTCTGCTGAGAAGCAGACCCACGCCTTGGTGATGCTTATTGTCGTCCCTCCCTGAAAAGAGAAATTTAAGATTATTTTTAAGAATCTGACCTTTATCTGTCCATCTGGTCTCTTGCAAGCCGAGAATATCTAAATTATAACAGTGGAATTCTTGTGTGAGGACATCAAGAGAAAAAGCTCTGTGCAAAGTCCTCACATTCCAACTACCTATGGAGAGAAAATGGTTAGTGGGATGTTTACAGAAACTATGTTTGTTGAGAAAGGGAATGCTGACAATATCAAACAGCCCCCTAATCGCAGACATGGGGCAAAGACCCGTTCCCCCACCACTAAAGGCTGAAGCCATCTACACTGGAAGACTTCCTCCAATGTAGAATTTGACGATGCCAATAGAAGCAAAGAGTTCAGGTGCCTGCGATGACCTCTGCTCAGGATTATCCACCAGCTGATAAACATATCCTGTGAATCTATTCACTTGGTGCTGTCAACCCACAAACAAACAGAAAACACAGCGGAAGATTTCCCCTCCACAGAAGCCCACCAGTGCAGCAAATTCAGGATCCATAATCAAGCTCAGAGCCATAATTCAGTCCAGTGGGTTTATATGGCCAGCACCAGGACCCTGTGTGGTTGACCACTCATCAGCAGGGTAGAAAAAAAAAGAAAAGTAGCCATAGTTGTCCAGATCAGTAGGCCACACTAATCTGTCAGCCCTCCCCTTCTGTTCACTTCCACAAGAGAGTATCTCTTTTGAAACGTACTAACGGCCTGCACCACGAGAAGGCGGGGTCGGACATTAGGTACTAGGCCTGGCCGGTTCTATGCATCATCACAGGGGATTGGTGCATAGCTCTCCTTCCAGTGACTACCTAGCTACCATTTACAGACCAAGTTTACAATAGTATAGTAAATTAAGATATTACACAGCTAAACTAGTAATAGAGATTTATTCATGAATATGCTGTGGTAAATATTTAAAACATTAACACAGCACAGTTTCTTGGGAGCAAGCCTCAAAAGTGAGAGAGTGCTTTACATATAACCCAGTTGTAGGTTTTACCTTAGGATTACCTATACGTCTATTCTACTTATCTAGGTGGCTCTTTTCACATAAGAGCGGCTAGAAAGCTATTATATAGAATAAGATATATTTACCATTTCGCTGGTACAATTGCACTTTGCAACATTTGCAAGGGATCGTTAGATATGCTACCAGTCCAATTTGATGGAGTATTCATACAGTTGTTACTCAGCTGGTATACTATAAAGAGCCAGGATATTTTCGCAGCAAATATACCAGCTGAGTAACAACTGTATGAATACTCCATCAAATTGGGCTGGTAGCATATCTAACGATCTCTTGCAAATGTTGCAAAGTGCAATTGTACTAGCAGTGTAATGTTCTGAGGTTGTTTACAGGGCCACCTTAGGGCTCCTTGTATGTGTTGAGACCATGGTCAGTGAGAATGTCACAATACAGGGGTTTGTTGAGATTCTCACTGTCCACTTTTACCCATTCATGGCTATCCATTTCCCACAGCAGGATGCCTTCTTTCAACTATACAGCATAATATCTCATCTCTCCCATTTGGCAAAGGGATAATATTATAGAATCACTGGAATGCTCTGCCATTTGACCAGTTGGCAGAGCATTCCAGTGATTTCACAACCCTCAAATGGCCCTCTCTCGCTTCCAAGATTTTGAGCATCTGTGGGATGAAGTAGAGTGATGCATTCTAGCTCAAAACCCACCACCAACAGTTCTCGGCACTGTACAGATGTCTGCCATGGAATCAATGGCCACAATACCACCTGAACATTTCAAACACCTGGTAGAATCCATGCCATGACTTGCTGCTGTTGTGAGGGAAAAAGGTGGACCCATGTGTATTAGGTGGGTGTGCATAATAAATTGTCCTTCAGTGTACATTTTTGTGTTTGCATTTTCTCCATTTTCCATTAACTCAAATTAAAACTTTTAGGAATTAAAAAGTAGGTAAACAAAAAACTTCATTCTCTTAGAAAACGAGTTCCCATATATGCCAGAGGTTCTCGTAGTTTGCACACATATCAATACAAATATTGAAAATGCAAATGTAACCTTTAAAGAAAAATGTGAAAACTAAATAAGAAAGCATACGAAACAATAGAACTGATGATGTAATTACCAGAGAACTACCTATTAGTACACAAGAATCCTCTAGAAAAGGACTGAAAGTCACAGAGAGCTGACATGTCAAAGGGATCCAACCCTTCAGGAGTATGGATGGAGTTGACAGCCTTGACTTTTAAACTTAACAGCCAATTGTATTCACTATGAGAAAAAAAACATTGAATAAAAACTGTTTATTCTTTACAGTGTATCAAATATGTAAAAGAAAATAGCCAAGAGAAATTAAAATTTTCGTTTAAAATGCAATATAAATCACAAAAAATTTTAATGTATAACGAATTTCAAAAAATATATACTCATTCAATTAAAACTGTTTATTCTTTACAATGTATCAAATATGTAAAAGAAAATAGCCAAGAGAAATTGAAATTTTCATTTAAAATGCAATATAAATCACAAAAAAATTTTAATGTATAATGAATTTCAAAAAATATATACTCATCATCATCATCCAGGCCCTACTTGATAGCCTTTGCTACAGCATGTTTGTCTAGCATAATTCAGTGGAAGTCTATGTTCTCTGTATGTATCAACTGATAACAGAAAATTTATTGAGATATTACTTGTTGATATTGTAGTAGTATAATTTATCAATGATTTATTTAAAATGTTATATTTGTTTTATTTGCAGAGCCTAATATAACAACAGAGGCTAATATTACTATCACTAGTGAAGCATCTATTATAGATGTTAATGCTACCAATGATGATATGGTCACAGATAATTCAACTTTCAATAGTTCTGTAATTGACATTCCCCCAACATTTCTGCAGACAACTAATGCACAAGCTATATCTGGAGTATTTGTGTGGGCAGCTTTGTTCCTCACTTGCCACCAGGTAAATTAGAATTTGATTGATCTTTCATAATATGAAACTTAATATTGTTTTGCTTAACCCTTTCAGGACCATAAGGTTTATGAGAGTAAATATTAGTATGTAACTGTTTATTTTAGTTTGTTTAGACGTAAAATAAATAAAAATCATAAGAAAAATACATAACAATGTGTAGTTTTTTTGGAATTTTATGGGAAATATTTTTCCCAATGGACTATAAAGGTAACACAAATTATAGTTAGGCTGATTATGCAATGTCTTTTATTTATTGGTTTATTAGAACAAAATGTTAACTAAAATAATACAAAATTATGAAATAAAATTACTATACAAAATGATGTGCTAATTATGATATTCGGCGAAGCAATTTCTTTTGGTAGTGAGGCAAAGATGGACATTGCACATAGTACATATATTATGCGTCCTGATAGTTCTGTTTTTTTTTTTCTAAATGTTCCCGTTTACATAATTGTGTTCGGCATACGTTCTATTTTGACATTCTGTATAAAAAATGCAGATAAGGTTATAATTAAATACGACAATCACCAATTTTAAAATGGGAAAAATGTTTCCCTTGGTCCTGAAAGGGTTAAATTTAATTGATTTTGATACTGAGCAAGCTCTTTAGCTTTAGCAGAGTTGTCTTTGTGTTGAATAATGTTTTCATGTGAAATAAAACATTACCAATTTTCATTAAAATTGCACATACACTGTTTAGCAATTATGAATAAAGGCATATATGCTTTGTAATAACTTCTCTAAACATTGCCTCAACACAGACATTAAAACTCTATAATGCTCCCAGTCATTAATCAAATGCCAGATAGCTTAGAATTCAGGAGCCAGGCAATAAACTATTTGCCAAAAATAGAGATCAGTATTTTAATTGAATGTCAGAAGACAATGAATTTAGCATTAATGTCCTCCAGTGTTGAGATTTATTTCCAGAAAACTCCCTGCTTAGCCCTCTATCAGTAGGGAACGTCAATGGGCTTGGAAAGGTCGCCATCTGTCATATGGGATATTAAGCTATGGCCCCATGTTTGGGAGAGCCATACCCTGTGCACTCTAAAGAACATACTTGGCGGCCTTGATGGGAGGCTACAGCTGTCCAGTGGGTCCCTTCACCCTATCCTTCTCGGGATCCTTGTGACCTGGACATTTACCCATTATGTGCAAAAATGTGCTACCCAGAGTAAAACAACCCAACCCAGTGAATGTGCAAAATAATCTTAACCTCAAAAATAAACTCTAGTTAACTTATTAATCTCCTAAAAAAAACAGCTCAAATCAAAATCAATAAAATAAAAACTGATTTATTTTAATCTGAACTCTCAAAAATACAGTTTCAACAAACTCCACAAAATTGGCACTAGCTAGACAACAGTAGAAATCATACAAAAATTACCACAGAGCCCCAACTGAGTGCCTCTTACATAACTCCTCCCCCTCCATCAGGGGGCGGGGGTGGCTCAGTCGGTAGCGCGCCAGGCTCGTAATCTGTAGTTCCCAGGTTCGAGTCCCAGCTGGGTCAGCGTTGAGATTTATCTCCGCAAAATTTCCCCGCCCTGCCCACGGTCAGTAGGGGACACCGATGGGCTTGGAAAGGCCGCCGTCCGTCGGATGGGACGTTAAGCCGTGGCCCCGTGTGCGGGAGAGTCATACCCTGTGCACGTTAAAGAACACGCTGGATGGCCTTGACGGGAGACTACCATCTGTCTCCCAACAGCTGTTCCAGTGGGTCCTCTCCCCCAACCTTCTCTGAGCCTTCGGGGTCCATGTGACCTGGCCATTTAGCCCATGGTGTGCAAAAAAGTGCCGCTCAGAGGTAAAACAACCCAACCCAACCCCTCCATCACTTACTCCTACTGTTTCTGCACTACTAACTGCTAATTCTCACTGACTACCAACTTTAAGATACATATACGTCTCAAAGTGAGCACATTTGTATAGCTGAATGCAGCAGCATTGATGATGTAAGCTGTTGTGATTTTGGCACTCGCTGTAGCAATTGCAGTTGCATAATCTGCCAAAGCAAGTTGCTTACGCAACTCAGAACTAGTAGGAGAGGGAACGTTTCTAGTTCAAAAACAACAAAACAAATACCCCCCCCCCCCAAATAATTATGGTATAAATTAAAAATAAATGGTTAGGTGAAGTGAAGGTGAACCATCACATTTGTATTATATTCAATGAGAAACTGACTTCAGCTGTGAAAGATATGCTGTTACATCATGGTATTATATATCTTAGGCTCTTTGAAATTATCAATTTAGAAACTGTTGTTTTCTTCATTTTTTTTATTCATCCCAATATGATTTGATAATATGAAAGAATAGCTAAAAACCTGTTAAAATTAACCCTTCCAGGGTCCAAGATGAATATAGATATTGACAGAATCCGAAATAAGAGGCCCAAGACGTATATATGTTTTTAGTGCAACAAAAAACTTCATTTTTTTAAAAATGGAAATTGCCATTTGAAAATTTTCTTACATATATCTTTTAAAATATGCAATTCAAGTTTGAAAATCAGTTTTTTTTCCATTTGATTGCATTATATTTTATTTGCATATTTTATTAAATTACAATATAAATAATTTGTTAAAGCCATCTGATTTCCATTTCTTAGAAGTGCCTTACTGTATTGGTGATTTGTTTGTTAACATTACTCTGTGTTGAAGCAACCTCCTGATTTAAGCTCACAATTTTGATTTGAATTATTATCAACAATTTTTTCCTTAAAGTTTTGAAAATCTCCTGAAAATTAACAAAAAAAAAAACTGCTATTTTTAAAAATGGAAGATTTTGGAAGTAATTAAGAGGTATGTACCTCTGTTTTTTTCTGCCTTAAACCAATTTCAGTGTTCCCAAAATCATTTATACCAGCATTCTGTGTTTCTTTCCTGCTCATCAAATCAAAACTAAACTAAAAAAAGAGAGAGACTTCATAGCCAGAGCTTCTTCAAGACTAGCTCCAGTGCACAGCATCATGGGAGAAAGGAAGTCACAGGCATTACTAATTGCTCTCTCATGTGTACGAGAGTGGCTGAAGCCATCTGCTAAGTGACTGGTAGTTGTTTACATCAGTGTTATTATAGACAGCTTTCATTACAATAAGTAACTTATCAGTTATTCCATATGATCTAGCAATAAACCACAAATTATGTCGATCAACAGAGTAAAAAGATTCTGAAACTCAACATTTCTCAAGAATCTGCCTAAGTGAAATATTTGATCAATACATCCCCTACCACTTCTGAATCCACACTGTTCATCATGCAGTTGTCCATCAACCAAATTCTTAATTCTATTAAGTATAATCATGCAAAGAACTTTACCAGGAACAGAGAGTAGACTGATACCCCTATAGTTATCGCAAGAACAGCGATTCCCTTTTTTAAAAATAAGGATAATAATAGCTCTGGTAAAATCCTTAGGAACAATGTCTTTACCGTATAAAATATTCAAAATTTCAGTCATCCATGAGGTAACCAAAACATTCCCAGCTCTGAGCATTTCAGAAGTAATTTCATCCACCCCTGGAGATTTATGCAGTTTTAATTTAGAGATAGCCAAAGTGACTTCAGAATGTGATATAGGACCATCATTAAAGCCAGTAATGCATCTATCCTTATTACAAACAATGGGAGTAGAAATAATCACATTATTTAGAACTCTGAAATTCTCAGCCCACCTAGCCATCACAGAATCTTCACCTTCAACCACCTTGCCATGTTTATCTCATAATCCCTGTGTACCTGTCTGTTCCTTCCTGCAGAAAACATTAATAATCTGGTACAACCCCCTGCTGTTGTGCTATCTAACTGCTTCCTCAGCTTTGTCAAGCCAAAGATTCTTATCAGCTGTTAACTGATCCTTTACACATTTATTAAGCTCCTTGTAATGCCTTCTGTTAGGACTAGTAGGGTGTTGATTCATATTAATCCTGCACTTTCTTTCAGAAATAGTTCCATAGTCTTATCACTCAAATAATTTTATTTTCTCTGTTCCCTTTTACCCAAAAGAGTACTGTTGATTTCAAGAAAAGTCTGTATAAACTGATCACATTCTTTTTCAAACTTCAGCATGATTGTCATAATAACTAATCAAACCATGATTGTCATAATAACTAAGTAGCTTGTCATGGTATGTTTTGGCTATAGGATCTTTCAGGCATTCAGTGTTAAAGCTAATTTTTTTAACCTTAGCACAACATTTCTTAAACTTCAGCTGCAAAACACTTTTGACCAGTAATGGTCAAACTCATTTCAGCTCCCCTATATGATCTGGTATTCCTAACTGAACTAGCTCATTTGCTGTTAATTAAAATATAATCTATCATATTCCTGTGCAACCCATCAGGTGAAACCCATGTATATTTATAAATATCCCAATGTTTGTAGTATGTGTTAGTTATGTGCAAACCATTAAGTTTACTTACCTGTAAAAGACATTATCCATTGCCATTGGACCTAAAACTCCTGCCCAGTCAAAGTCAGAGTCAGTACCAGCTTTAGCATTGAAGTCACCTAGCACAAGAGAAATATCTCCTTTCTTCACAGAATTCAAAATATCCTGAAGCTGGCTATGAAACATATCTTTCTTGTTCTCATCCGAGTCCTGTGGGGGCATCACAACAGATGGCATTCAAGTTTTTAATTTTTGTTTTAAATTTTGCTCTAAGAGATCTTTTATTAATGCCGCCATATCCCAGAAGAACATCCCTGGTGTGTCTGCCGAGAAACAAACCAACACTTTGGAGATACTTTCCATCCTCCCTCCCTAAAAAGAGAAATTTAAAGTTATTTTTAAGTATCTCACCTTTAGCTGTTCATCATTATCATCATCATTACATTACAATTTATTCTGTCTCTTGCAAGCCTAGAATATCTAAGTTATAACACTGGAATTTCTTCATGAGGACATCAAGAGAATAATCTCTATGGTAACATCCTCATGTTCCTGCAGAGAGAAAATTATTAGGGGAATTTTTAAAGAAACTAGGTTTATTGAGAGAGGTATGGCCAACAATATCAAACAGCTCCCTGATTGCAGACATGGGGCAAAAACTTGTTCCTCCTCCATTAAAGGCTGAAGTCACTGATGCTGGTAGGAACTTCAGGTACCATCTTTTCAAGTGGACCTTTTCAAGAGCCATATGACTTGCCTGAGACACATTACTCCAGTTTAGGGTTAGCAGTGCCCAACTAGCTAAGTGAGGGTTGAGGTTCTCCCACTGATAAAGGCACTCATGCTGGTAGGAACTTCAAGCACCATCTTTTCTCAGGTTGACCTTTTCAAGAGCCATAGACCT
Source organism: Ryuthela nishihirai (assembly GCA_038380435.1). Lineage (NCBI taxonomy): Eukaryota > Metazoa > Arthropoda > Arachnida > Araneae > Heptathelidae > Ryuthela > Ryuthela nishihirai. The sequence continues at coordinate 6,374,098 of JAWZYU010000013.1, forward strand.
GCTTGAGACACATTACTCCAGTTTAGGATTGATGATGCCCAATTAGCTAAGTGAGGTTCAGGTAGCTGCGATGGCCTCTGATCAGGATTATCCACCAGCTGATATAAGGTATCCTGTGCCTCTGTTCATTTAGGGCTGGCAACCCACAAGCAAACAGTAAACACAGCAACATATTCTCCCTCAACAGAGGTCTGCCAGTACAGCAAGTCCAGGATCCATAATCAAGTTCAACTCCATAAACCAGTGCAGTAGGTATAAATGGTCAGCACCAGGACCCTGTGAAGTTGACCACTCTTCAGTAGGGTTGAAAAAAAGAAAAAAAGTGGCCATAGATGATCAGATCAGTAGGCCACACTGAACTGGCAGCCCTCCCCTTCCATTCCCTTCCAAACGAGAATCGCACTTTTGAAAGGTACTAATGGCCTGCACCACAAGAAGACAGAGTCGGACATTAGGTGCTAGACCTGGCTGGTTCTGTGCATCATCGCTGGGGTTTGGTAAATAGCTCTCCTTCCAGTTAATGCTACCATACTTTATTATTTATTATATATATTTATTATCAAATGTTTTATGGTAGAGTGTGGTGGGCAAGGAGTTTACACTGACAGTAACAATTTGCTTTCTTACCCCTGGGGATGGGAAAACAATTTTCTTGTTGTTTTAAGAAATGTGAGAAAATTTTGTTTTGGGTTTGATAAGTATTAATGAGATATTGCTATTTGCATTTTCTGAATCATCCATTATTTAAAGTTCCACAAATTAAAGGGAGATAAATTCAAAAAAACTGACTTAATTTTCTTTGGAAATGAACATTTTATATTCACCAAAGGCAATACATTGTTTTGGTTATTCATTAAATATGTATGACTGGTTCATAAAATTGTATTAATATTTTATCTTAGTTTGCCACAAATCTAAAACTGAAATAATTCTGAGAATGTCACTATGCTTAACCACAAACAGTTGCCTGCAGAAAATGAAAGGACAGCTGCATACTAATGACAACCACCTCTTCAGGAAGAGTTGTAAACAAGGGCTTCAGTGTTCATTGGATTCAGGATACTTTATCTGATTTAGATAGGGGCTGCATTTGCTCAGTTAGTAGTTTAGTTAATTAAAAGACAGTTTAATAAAAAATATAAAGTAGTAATTTTATTTTTTTTATTAAACTTATATATCTTTTTGTAATTTTTTTCTTAGTAATAGCAATATCTGAACTTAACAGTTCCAATGATGAAGTCTTACAATTTGTTGATTTTAAAAATCGATTTTGTTCCACTTAATTTTTGGGTTTTCTGTGTTTTTTTAATTTCCAGTAAAAAATATGCAATTTTTTTTTGTCTCTTTCTGGTTTTGAAAAAGATGTCAGTAACAGAAATCAAGTGGATTTTCAGCTCATTAATTAACTTAACCTTCCCCTCCCTCCCACCTTCCCATTGCCACAGAGGGGGACAAGATGCAGTTTCACCAAGCACCAAGAGGGGTTACAAATATATGTTTCAGCTGGAGCAATGAAATTTTATGGCAAAGTTCAGCTTGTACTCAATTAAAAATTACTGTGTTCAAACATTGCTTTGAATAAAAAGATCACAGTTAGAACTTTCATATATCTGTGTAATATGAAAACTTTTAGTTCTAAATATTTTTTAAGTAATTGTGATATTGAGTATTAAAAAGTGAGCTAAAAATGCTCTTTTTAGTGTTTTGTATATTTTTTCTTGTTATATTTGTTTATTTGTTTAGGTCATTTGTGGTATATATGTATATTTTTTTATTTCCTTACAAGTTAATTGTCTTTTTCAGATATACCAACATTTGCGTTACTATACTAGTCCATCAGAACAACGCTGGATTGTAAGAATCTTATTCATAGTACCTATTTATGCATTTGACTCTTGGTTAAGTCTAATGTTTTTTCGGGACAACTACTATATCTATTTTGACAGCATTCGTGACTGGTATGAAGGTAAGATAATAATCTCTAGATTATATTTGAAAATTATGTAATGCACTATATTTTCAAAATGGACACTTCTGTGTGATTTGAATGAAAAGCCACATTCAAAGCTTAAAGAAAAATGTCACTGAAGTTAAATTGTAGAACTCACTCAAATCTATCTAAATCTCAACTTTCAACAATATTAGTGTTAATATTTAAAAAGTTATCAAGCTGGAACACTTCACAGCAAAAACTCATCATACTCATCCTAAATTCTCCAAAATGAATGAAAACTGAATCAGTATGCAAAACTGCTCAAATTATGTTTATTTTTGGTAAATGACTTGTAACAGTTATTATTTATGTCTTAATTATCTTTAGAGATAAATCCTTATTACTATCAACATCTACTGTTAAAATGTTCCAGCATCGATAATTCTCTAAATATTAAATAAATATTTGTTAAAAAAAACAAGGTTTGAGTTGGTTGTAAGATCTTCAGTTTATCTCCAATGATATTTTTTCTGTAAAAAGTTTTCTTTTTTTCGAAGTGAGTTTTGAATGTGGCTTACCATATGTATCTGAATATTTTTGTTAATGCAATATAGTCTATACTATAGTTAATGAAATAAATACCCTTAAAAAATCTGCAAGATATTGACAAATTTTTAAAAAAATAAGGAAAAGTATTACTAGGATTTAAAACTTAAATATTTAATTTTAAATCCAGTAATTTAGCTTTGGATCTTTGTTAAGATTCTTTTGAAGCCTTGATCATGAAATTTTTAGCAATAAAATTAAATATATTAATTTTATTATTTATTTTATTTTTCCAGTGAAGTCTTAATTTGGCTCTTTTGTGTCATTCATACAACTTAGTGACAAAAACATTGGATAATGAAGCTGAAAATAATTTAAACTTTGTAATTGAAAAAATGACAGTCTTTAAGTCTGGACAATTAGAATGTTATTAATAATTACCTTTGCACTTTGGGGAGCATTAGAAGCTCTTGCATAATTTTTGTTCTTATGTCACAAAACAGTATGTGGCTAGATCATGCGTATTCTCCAAGCAGCCAGCTGATAACCAAAGTTCTCTTTCACAATGATGATGTGTCTGACATTACCATTGGGGTAAATATACTGGATGTTTTAACAGACTTTGATTATGTGTAATTTGTGTTTTCGTTTTATATAACCTGTGTCATTTACACCTGTGTTGATTTTATTTTCTGTTTCTACTTTTATCATTGTTTTGCCTGTTAGTCATACACTTGTTTTTTGTTGCTTTACATCTTGTCTCTTTGTTATTTTAAATTTTGATTGTGGGTTTTTGTGTCTTTTATCGTTTGGCACATTATAGCCTGAGTTGCCCATGTGCCATTAAACCCCAAATGACCAAATAACCATTGGGACATGATTTCCAAAAATGTCTAATTCTTGGTGCCAACAGGCTTAACTCAAAATGTTTCACCAGTGCAAATTTTTTTTACCATAGTTGGAATCAATTAGAAACCTTCTTCCTAAAGAAATAATATCAGCAGATGTAAACTACCACAAGAGAGTTGCCACAGAGTTCCCAGGTTAATATAGTATAATATACAAGTTTTATTCAACTTCTGCAAGGAACTATAAGGTAAAAGATTTTGCAGTCATTATCCCTATTGGCATGTAAAAAATTTGAAACAAATATCCAATGGTAGTATTGCACTACATAGTTGAAAAATTATGTCAATTCCTGTTTAGTGTAACTGTAGGCTCTATGTGCATAATTTTTTGGTGTAGAAACTCGGAAGATGCAAAACTGCTTTTGGCAGGATTACACATGGGGATAAAAATAGTAAACCCAAAGATTCTAGTCCATATTCCAAGGATTAGAGTAGAGCTAAAAAACTTTCCAATTTGCACCCACCATTTCTCTTTTCTTTCATGAAACTTGTTGCGATCCTCTTCTGCAGTTTAATCCAAAATGTTGTGAAGTTTGATTTGAAAAGTGAAGGTTGATTAAGGAAAATAAACTGTATTCGGCCATGTCTTATTACATACTCTCTTGGTACATTTAATAAAATAAGAGGTCAGATTTTTAAATCAAATTTTATTAAAATGAGTAAAATACATTATATTGGTACTTATAAATTAAAATGATGTGCATATTTCCTAAATCTATTAATGAGATGAATGAGCCTGCTTCACAGATGCAAGAACAATACCCTAAGTCAGGGGTTCTAAACGTGGAGTACATGGTAAAATTTTTTGGGGTATGCCATGAGAGCTCAAAAGTACTAGATCTAGTAACAAAGTCACTAAGTTGGCATTATTATACTATAACTATAGTGTTATCTATCTGTATAAGGGGTACACCAGATACATACACTTTTCCAGGGGGTATGTGAAGCATAAAAGGTTGAGAACCACTGCCCTTAGTGATTATAGATACCATTGGGGGCAGAAAAGATGGAGCCTAATTTAAGTAGCCCATCATACACTTGACATCAGAACCTTTCATTTGAGATATAACTTGTTATTCTTAGCAGTTGTTTATTCATTTCCATACTAAATCTAATCTAAATTTTGGTACCAAATATACAGTACAAAATCTAACTCCACTACCAACTCTATTCAACGTTTATTAGCAAATTATACCTTTGATGCTGACTTCTGTTTTTACTTTTACCTAAAGAGCTGTACTCACATGTACTTGAGTCCAGATGATGAGAGGCTCACGACGTACCTGCAACCCTTCCTTTATCCAGAATATAGTTGATGTGTGCACATGACTTGTCTCAGCTGATATTGTGATCCACTTCCAGTGGATTCCCATATTGGTATTCCAGGTAAAAAGCAAGTAGACCTGATTACTAATGAGGCCCACAACTTAGAGAGCCGTCTCTTCAATTATTGAATATTCATGAGTAATTCCCACTTTCCTTCACTGATTGTGAAATTTTTGTCTCAAGTCATTAAGCAGCTTTGCTTATCTCAATGGCAGCAAGATTCTGGATGCTCCTCCTTCTGATTTTTTGTAGATCTAATCTCATGGCCGAGTGGTTAGTGCACTTGGCTACTGATCTAAGGGACCTGGGTTCGAGCCCCGGGTAAGGCATGGTTGTATGTATTGTTTTTCTGCTGAGGTCCTGCCATCCTCTCAGATCTTCTACTATGGCATATAAACTGACAGGCTCCTGTCAGACCTCTGTGGCAAGCAGCTGCTTGAGGGGGTATTTATTTTTTATTTTAATCTCACCCATCACATTCAGTTTTCTGAGAACTGAGGCCCCTCCACACTGCACATTCTCAGAAAAATCAGTAGTCCCAATTGCTCTCGCTGTAACTTATGCATCTCCTCAACTGCAGATATTTCTCTGCACAAAGATGTGAATTCTTTCAGGAGCTCAGCTCTGTCAGGGTTATCAACTTCTCCATCTCCTCCATCCTTGGTAGACAAAAATATGAGAATATTGATCTTTTCTGAAAACTAAATGTAATATTTTTTTTCCTTTGTTAGTATTCTCTCTGCATGCCTTTGAGGAGTCTAGAGGTGTCATCAGCTGCTTTTAGTTTAATTTTCCTCTTTGCCTTTAGACTGGTGTAAGAAGCTAGTTTCACCACAGTCCACTCTAATCTGAATTCCATATGATACTTAAATTTATTTCAATTTTTAAGCTTTTTTTTTTACAGCTTAAATGCAACTATTTATTGTATAACTCAGTTACTGCATCAATGTGACAATTAAAATATACGAAATTATTGAATTTTTCGTATACTAACAGCATCAATTTTCAGTTGTAAGTGTAATATTTTATAAAACATATATTGGAAATACCACTGTTTTAAAAATTCAATATCTGAAATATGTATTCTTTTTAGCTTTTGTGATCTACAACTTCTTGAGTTTATGCTATGAATATTTAGGAGGAGAAGGAAACATAATGTCAGAAATCCGTGGAAAGCCCATCAGGTATATTTATATATATTTCAAATTAGTTTTGTATTGAATATAATATAATATTTGTAATTTATAATTATGAAATAGGAAGCTTAGGACTTTCTTTACAACATAAATAATATTTACCAATTATATTTTAAACTGTATAGAGTTATCTAACTTAAAATTGTAAATATTGTTATCTTAAAAGATGAGAGCAGTACATTTTTACACATGCTAAAGTTATGTGTTCAGGTTTATAACACCTATTCCAGTGTCCAGCCTGAAAAACTGGTTTACATCCAGAGGCCAAGCTATTTTCTCCCTATGCTCGGCCAAAAAAATTAACTTTAGAACTTTTTTTGCCAAATAGCTAATGAAAAGAATTATGGCATGTTTATGGCAAATAATCAGCATTTAATTCTTGATTTTCTGATTATAAAATATTTAACAAAAGAGATGGCTAGTTTTATTTTAATAGGACTTTTTTAGGGTCATGTAGTAAGAAAAATGCATCTGGCAATGCAAATAAAAATTTATTTAAAAAAATTGACAGAAATGATTATAATGCACATGAATAGAAAAGCTATTTCTGAATAACAAAAAAAATTTTTGTTTCAAGTAAATAGTTCTCTTATAATTTTTTTCTCAGTATTTTATTTTCATACTTTGCGAAAAGTCCAGGCTTTTCGTCAATTGTGCTGAGTCAGATAAACAAGTCAACTTTAGAAAAAAATTTAATAACCAATCAACAGAAATAGATCATGTTATATACCAGATTAAACATAATTTAACTCCAAATTTTATGAAAATAAAAAATTTAAACAAATTTATAAGTATATTAATTTCAATAAGACTTTTTTTTTACAGAAATATGGTGAAAAAAATAGACCAAACTGCAATTAAGGCTTAATTTTGGAAAACATGAGGAACAAAAACAGTTAAATTATATTTTAATTAAAAGTAAATTTCTTCCGAAATAATATTCGAAATAATTATTTACCTGGAACATAATTTTTATTTTTTTAATGATTCTTTTCAGTGTGGTATATTTTAAAATGGACCAGCATTATACAAGGTGACTTGGATTGCTCACATTAATGGGATTTTCTGTTATGTTATGAAATGGAGGAATACTTTCTTGGTTGCATTTTTTACTAAACATTATGAAATTTTTCTTCGGATGTTGAATTTTGGGGATCTTGTCTAAGTACCAAAAAGTTAGCACACCAAAGCAAAAAAATTTTATATCATCAGAGTGGCACATTTTAGGAATTTCAGGAAATGATACCAGATTATTATATCCTAGTTTAATAAAATATGCATCCTATGAAAAAAGAAGGTATTATTTTGAAACATAAATAATGTATTTTTATAAGATAAATATAAGAAAATTTTCAAATGACAATTTTTTTAAATCGAATTTTTTTGTTATACTGAAAACTGATGCATACATCCTCAGCCTCTCATTTCAGATTCTATACATAAGACCTGGACACTGGAAGGGTTAATGTGCACAGGATATGGCTCTTGTGACCACCATTTGATAGATAATGGACCCATCTGACAGACAGTGGCTTTTCCAAGTCAATCAGTATCCCCTTTCTCACTAAGGCAGGGTGTAAGCTAACAGATATAAAGCTCAGTGTTGGTACAGTTTGAACCTGAGAACTGAGCCAATCCCATTGGGTATTGTGTGTTTGTGTGTGGGGGGACAAACATGGATGCTCAAAAACAACAAAGCATATTATTTATTAGGTTGTAAAATATTAAGCTTATTATCTAATTCAAATGTTAATGTAATTTTCTTGTAATATGATAAATGTTTGAAGTTTTCAACAATAAATGGCTTTGTGAAAAATGCTTTGCAAGCATGCATCCACAAAATCATTTATCAATTTATTGATGTTAAAGGCAACATATAATTCTGTGGATATTATATATTGATTTTCAACAAAATTCTCTTTAGGTCAAGTTGGTGGTATGGGACTTGCTGTTTAGGTGGAAAAACATACACAATAGGTTTCCTTCGCTTTTGTAAACAGGTTAGTAGACTACTATGTTTGAAAATTTTTAATATGTTTTGTACAGTGATGCAGATATTTCAAACTATATATAAAGAGATGTAAAATTAATTTGTTGACATATATATAAACAGACTGTCCTTTTTTCAGTTTAACCTGACAATATTGAAGAAGAGTAGAGATAAAATTTTGACCTTTGCTTGTCAGAATAGTGTTTCCACCTTTCATTATTCCATTATTTTTGGATTAATACTTGTAATGCAAAATTGGTAGCCAGTTTCTTTTTGAAAGAAATATTTATTTTATTCTTTTAATTAAATATAATAGATTACATGTCAGAGTTTGAAAATAATCTAACAATGACAGTCCCAAATGACTGTCCTCCTGGGCTTTTTACGCACAACCTTTTCAAGGTTTACTGAGAATGATGCAAAAAAATACCAGTGATCGGCAATCCTGTGGATGAAAATGGCTTGTGGATCAGAGGGGTCAAAGGAGACTGGCAAGAATTGTGCAAGCAAACAGACAAGCCACAACTAGGCAAATCACAGCAGAAATAAACATTGGTGTACAGAAGGTCATCTCCAAACTTACCATGTATTGGACCTTGTTGTGAATGGGCTACAACAACCACTGACTATGTTGAGTGCCAATGTTATCAGCAAAAAACACTAAAGTGTATCTCTAGTGCACAGGAGCATTGACACTGGACCTTTCAGGACGGGACAAAGGTAGCCTGGTTGTATGAATCAAGGTTTTATTTTGTTTTTTTGTATCTTGCTGATGGAAGGATCAGAACTTGATGCAAGCAACATGAGGTCATGGAGTTGTTTGGTGTCAACAATACACGCCAGTGGTGGCAGTGTAATGGTGTAGGGCAGTGGTTCTCAACCTTTTATGCTTCACATAGAACCTAGAAATGTGTATATAATTGGCATACCCCTTGTATAGATAGATAAAACTGTAGTTATAGTATAACAATGGGAATAAAATAAAACATATATACACACACATTAAATTTTGTATTCATAAATTACATATATCGTTAAACACAAAAAATTACATAAACAATTTAACAAATCTTATAAAATTATAAACATTTTACTGGGTAATCAATGAAATGGTTGCTCTTGTTTAAGCTTGCACAATTCATCAATGGTTGGGGTTATCTTGTTAAGGTTGAGTCACAAGTCATCTTCAATGTCCAGCCTATTTCTATATTTATTTTTTAAAGCAGTTAAAGATGAAAAACCAGTTTCACATAAATAAGTTGTTGTGAAAGGTAACAAATATCTGACTGCAATTCTTGACAAAGTCAGATATTCCTTCTCCACTCCAATCCAAAAACTAATCGATGGCTTTTTGGAATGAATGCTTTTTAAACTATTGTCACAAGATATCTCAATCAACTCTTCTTTAATGGACAATGGAAGCTTACATTTTTCCAAATCAAATGTGAAGGGGTCTCAAATCCATTCTTGTGTTTCATAAGGGGGTGGAAAATACTGCCTTATAAGAGTTTTAAGAGTGCTTAAGTGAACGATTATTTGTTTCTGATGTCTTCAAAATCTGCAATCGTTCACTCATTTTCTTTAAGAAATGAATCTAGTTGCTGAAATTGGTCACAGCTGTTCTTTTTAATTCTGTTTTCCCAGAGAGATTTTTTTTTTTATCATGACCTCTGTTTTCTTCTCAACATAGAACACATCAACATTGTCTCTTTGCAATGACAAGTTCAAAATATTCATTTTTTCCAAAATATTTGCTAAATATGCTAACCGTAGAAGCCATACTAAGTCTTGAAATCTCAAAGAAAGTCAAAACTCGTGGTCCGTGAAAAAAAAAGCGTACTTCATTGTGGAGTTCAAATAAATGGGAAAGAACATTTCCTCGTGACAACCAATGTACTTCTGTGTGAAGCAGAAATCTCTTATGCAGGCTACCCATTTCTTCACACATAATTGAATAAAGTTGAGACTACAATGGTCGGGTTTTGATGAAATTAACCATTTGTACACTTTCATTCAGAACTCTTTTCAAATCATCACGGAGAAATTTAGCTATCAGCGCTTCACAGTGAAGACAACAATGAGTGAAACTCGCATTCTAGTGCAACTTGTTTCATACGACCTACTAGTCCTGTGATATAACCACTCATTGCTTTTGCTCCGTCAGTACATACAAAAATACAATTTTTCCATTCAAGGTTGTTTTCGGGAAAAATGAATCAATCATATTTAAAAAGATCCTCACCCGTAGTAGAAGTTTTGGGAGGCTTACAAAATAAAATATCTTCAAATATTGCATCCTGGAATTTTCCACGCACAAAAACGAGTAATTGAGCTAGCCCAGCTATGTCTGTCGACTCATCCACATGTATGGCAAACCATGGGCTACATTGAATAGCTTGAATGAGTTGGTCCTTAATATTATAGGCCACATCTTTAATTCTCCTGCAAACTGTGTCGTTTGACAAAGGAGTGGTTCTGACAAATTTTGCCTGTTTTTGACCAAACATACAAGAAGCTATTTCTTCCACTGCTGGAAGAATGAGTAACTCACCTATTGTGCGAGTCTTCCCGGCTTTGGCAATTTGAAGGCTTACTTTGTAAGACACTTTAAGTGCACTTTCATTTTCTTCTACACCAGAAAAATGCTTAATTACAGTTTTTCTACTACTAAAGTCTTCCAAAAGATGTTCAAAATAGCTTAAGGGCTTATTTTTTAAATGCTCATGTTTTGTTTCAAAGTGTCGCTGTAAAAGAGACAGTTTCATAGAATTTTGTGACAGGACTTCAGAGCAAACGATGCACTGTGGATTTGGTTCTACTAAATTTCCTGTCCATGTAAAGCCAAATTGTAAATATGATTCATGATATTTATGTTTTTTTAATTTTTTTATCACTTGATTGTTTAACATTCTTTTAGTTACTGCTGAATCTACCTCTACTCACATGGGATGATGACGTAGTCGTAGATGTAGAAGCAATTGGCTTTGGCTCCACGTTACTTTTCTTCTTAATTATCCATTTATCCATGTTTCAAGGCACTTTAGAAACACGTTCATTTAACTTCACAGTAAACTGAAGACTAAAAATAACTTTAAGCACAGCAAGTGAAATAAATCACAACAAATACATAGAGCAGTGAGAAGGCACATTCACTCACTTAGAATGGATGTTTTGACTGGGCAATCAGCTGTTTGGGTAGATTCGGCTTTCAGATAGGGAAGGGAGGATTGACAAACAAGTACAGACATAAACTACAGCGCCGTGCTTCCATCACTCAGTTCTCAGAAATTAATCAGTAGCAGTGTTGCCAACTTGGTAACTTTGTTATTAGATCTAGCGACTTTTGAGCTCTCACGGCATACCCCAAAAGATTTTACCGCATACCCCACATTGAGAACCCCTAATGTAGGGAATGTTTTCTTGGCACACATTGGTTCCCTAGTTACATTAAATTTAATTTAATCAAATATTCCCTGATACCAATCAAAGGACATCTGAATGCCGTGGCATATTTGAACATTGTTGCTGACCAAATTCATCCTTTCATGGCTACAATTGATCCTCACTTGGATGAATCAGCAAATGGTTCCAGGAATATACCAATGAGTTTTCCTTGCTTCATTGGCCTACACAGTCCCTAGATTTTATCATGGTTAGCATCTTTGGGATGTGGTGGAAAGGGCTGTTTGCAGCAAGACTGTGCTGTAGTCCAATTTGCAGCAATTGCATGACAAATCATTTCTGCATGGTACAACATTCCTGCACAGGGCATTCAGCATCTTATAAATTCCATGCCCCAACAAATTCTTGCTGTTCTGAAGGCCATTGGAGGTGCAGTATGCTACTATGTAGGTGTACCTAATAAACTGGCATCTCCGTGTATATACTGGAGTTTAAATGATTTTTTTAATTATGGCTGTAATTTTTTTTTAATTTGCTGACATTAAATGTTTCCACATTACTGGACATGGAAACTTATTCTGCTTTTAAGTGGTGATTGGTATTAAATTCAGAGTTATATCTTCCTTAATATATGAATAAATATGTCAAAAAAAAAAACTCTTCAGTCTAAACAATTGTATACTCAGAATATACTTGCCATCTTCATGACATCCTTGTCATTGTTTCTTGAGGCTGAGAGCAGCTGGGACAATACTTTCATGAGACACAGAGAATTGTGCACTGTTGGTAGAAAGTTCATATCAATTAGAGGAGATTTTGATCGGTGGCCAGTAACTCAGTGTCCAGAGCACCTGACATGTTATCAGGAGGTAGTGGGTTCGTATCCCACCCTGCTCAAGACAATTTTTCCTCTAAAAATGAACTGTGTTGAATTCAGAGTATCTTTCTTAAAGCAGAACAGAATTTTAATATTTTTTAAATAGTTTTTTAATTTTATTACTCCAAATCAGTAAGTTTTGATTTTGAAATGTAATATTCACTGTAGCTTTGAAACAAAACTTTACAGTAGCAGTAATGCAAACTTGACCCAGAAATGGTTTTGATTTTAACTATAGTTTGTATCCTGAAATTTTTTACACTGTTTTTAGGTTTTCAAAAAATGAGCTATTGTTTTTATTTTGTTATCGTTCTATAGTTAACAACTATTTCTTTTTTAGAAATAAATGCAAAAAATCCTTTCATGTTGGATAGGTACTAATGATATATTTTTAGGACTCATTTTTCAAATCTTCAATAGCTTGAATTCCACCATTGGAAGACACTAAAATTAGAAAATGGTATTCCTTACCATGTGTCACTTTCTCCATGCCAAAAATATATTGTGCCACTGAGTCAAGTGTATTATTATAAGTATATTTTTAAAACTTCACATCGAATAATTTGTGTTCACATATCAAAATAATTCTAAAGGAAAAATGGAATTTCTATTATGAGTTCTATTAACATTTGCTAGCATTATCTGCAAGTCTTTTGTCTTTGATTCACCACAGCCAATTTATCAATATCAGTTTATAATTTTGTTGCTGCAAGAATCACCAGGTTTTAAGACTGCAATCTGTAAGTTAAGACTGGTGTATTTCCTTGATTTGTTTCATTGATTAAAAGGCTTGTTCACAGCTAAGTATTTGCAGCAATATGCAGAGATAAGTAAAACAACAGATGTAACCCCACAAATTTTCTGAGATTCAGAAAATTTTCATAAGGCAATAACTTCTAAAACTGTATAGTGCATCTGCTGTAGGAGTTATAGAAAGTTCTTCAAACTTCCCTTTTAATATTGTATTTCATTTTAATTCAGTCGTTTCCATTTGTATGTTTAGTAACAAATCTACCCATGAGAGCATAATTTATAATTTTAATCTTTTTGTAAAGCAGGTTGCTGCAAAGCGTTTTATTTGACAAAATTATAATTATTGTATTATGCTTATACTTCTGTCGAATAAAGTAAAAAGTATATGTCAAATATTTTTTTAAAAAATTACTTTTTCTTGAAAAGCATTCATGTGTTATTTTTAGGATCATATTGTGCCATGCATCAAGCATCACATACGTTTAGCATCATTTATGTTGCCAAAATATATTCTGATATGGAACTTCTGCCTGGAATCTGCAAATATTGTGTATATTGTGTACTGAATGTATGGCTACCAGTTTCTATGTTTAATATCGATGCAACAGCATTTAATTTTAGTGCTATCAATTTTTTCATCATGCCAAAACCATATAATTTAATAATTTAATTCTGCACTGATAAATATATACTATTGTTTCAATTAGAGTAGCTGGAATCCTCAGGAGGTTACAGTAAAATAATATATATAAAGAAAGGATTTTTGAGTAAATGTGTCTTTTAAATTAACCTCTAATAACAGCAAATGTTGAATACCTGAATTTTCTTTATTAATAATTTTATTATAAAAAGCATACATGTGATGTCATTTAGAACTTTGCCTCACACACAAACTAAAAACATCTTTAGCATTTAGTATAATAATGCAGTGTTCATAAAAGCAAAAGCACTTTAAATACTAAAATTGAATCTATTAGCTATATCTTGGACTCTTGAATAGCCATTTTAGAAAGAAAATTTCTCCAATTGATGTTTTTTTTTTCTGTTGTTTTTTCTTGACAAATGCAGAATATTTATAATATATGTAAATATTATAGGCAACACTTCAATTCTGTGCAGTAAAGCCTTTGATGTCAGTAATTATCCTTATTCTGCAACCCTTGGGGAAGTATTCAGATGGAGATTGGAGGTATGTAAACAATTAATATTCACAAAAAAGTTTTAAAAACAATCAAAACTTTATAAATTACTCTATAAAATTTCAATATATTTGAGACAATTGGATAATCATAGTGACTAGGCTAAACTTAAAAATGTATATATGGTTGCATATTATGTTCAATCATTGAGTTCTAGTGAAATGTTTCTTAACTGCTGAAAGTCACAAAAATAGATTAGCCATGACAGTACCTATCCATTTTGGGGTATAAAATTTCAGATTATCCAAATACTATTACTCTCACATAGTCTACATCAAAAAGATGGAGGACAGGCACATGCTTTACACTTCAAAACAAATCCAGGTTACCAATATGGAAATGTTGCAAATCTGTTTTGCCATATTGGAGGTATGGCATGTCCTCTTAGATATGATATTTTTGATGAGATGAAAACATGTGGCTACTGCTGTATATTCATCTTATTCAATATATGATGGTGTGTCAGAAAGTAAGTTTGCAAAGCATATAGGTCAAGGTTCTTTATTACAATCCCTAATATGAACAATGCAGGGGAATTCTACTGTTCTCTCGTTATTCTTTGGCACAATTTCTTCAAAGACTGAGACATATTGTGAGACAAAGTTTTCCATTCCTTGTCAGTAGTAAAAGTCTGCACTTTTTTTTTGCTCAGCTAGTCCTAAATGATGTTGACAACTATTCTTTGTGTCAGATTCAAGTCATTTTACAGTTCACTCACTGTAATTCTTCTGTTGTTGTAAATCACATTTTCCTCAAGTGTGTTGTTGTCAGCAGATTTTACACTTGTGGGTCTGCCACTTCTTTTGCAGTCTCTACTGATTTCTGCCATGAAATTCCACACACCATTTTGGTATGTTCTTTCAATTCTTTTGCTGTGAGCATCCATGAGCTGATGATGAATTTCTGCTGGTGACACTTTCTTACATTTCAATCAGCTGTACCTGTCAAGTTTTCATGTTCTCAACTGACTTGTATACACAGTAAATTATGTTTCCCAGGAAATGCCAGATGATGCAGCCCTGACTGATCCCAGGCTATTGTTCACTGTGAGGAAAATTAAGTCATTAGTTATAGGCAAGCATAAACAACCATATTACCTGCACTCCTAATATTAAGATCTTTACCACCTGGCATATTGCATTAAACTACTTAATGTTGAATGAATTCCACATGGTAAAATTCATCAAACTGTAGAACATTGAGCCAAGGGATATAGGCAATGGCTCACGAGGCTGCTTCCTCTTCCTTGCATACTGACTGTTATTCTTTCAGTTGTTTACCTGAATCCATCAGTCTTTGCTAGATTATCAAAATAGGAATGTATGCATTGTATGATATTTGTCAATTTGAATTATTAGAGTTCTTTGGAAAACAAAAATGTCAATGAAAGGGAAAAATTTAAGTTTGAAAGAAAAACAAGAGCTAATGGAGAAGTATACATTTTGAAATTTCAGTAGAGCATTTTTTTTTACTTTAGGTATCTATGTTATCTTTGTTATTTACTATAAGAGTGTTACAAAATTTATATATCTATTACATTATAATTACTTATTCTGAAAAATGGCTATGACACTAAGAATATATTAGTTTTTATTATCCAAACTTTTGAAAAAACTAATTAATTAAAGATAAACATGGTTTTTAAAAATTGGAATTGGAAGTGTATGGTAAAGTCAAGCTAGATGGAACCTTACTATTTTGGTTTAAACAGAAGGCCTCATTGAATGTCTCAAAAGCAATGGATGGATGTCCAACAAGATGGGAAAGAGAGACATATCACTGTATGATAAACAGGTGGTGAGAAGCAGGATTCCTTGGTCCAGCTTCCAACAACTGATCAAGAACTGTTTGGTTAACTGTATTAAACACTTACAGTCCAGAGAATAACTTTAATGCCTATGAAATAGAAATATACTAAATAGCCACTCCATTATTACTGCATATTGCTTACTCCCATACATCATCTCATTTATAGTTGTTGAATTACTTATTAGTAGAATCAAAATATGCAAATGTGATCACATGAAATGGCACCTACTGGATTGCATTTCACATTTTTGTGGTCTTTATTCAAATGCTAGAATGTCTTTCTTATACTTTGGTTTCATTTCAGTTGATATATTAACCATTTTCTCTCTTACTCCACATATGTTGGAAATGAGATACATTGAAAATGCTTTTAATTTATGGAGAATTTGAATCGTATGAAAAAGGGAAATCAAATTGGTTGGAAATCTATTTGTGAACTATTGAATTTTTTTTTCTTATCCATCAGATATGAAAGTGTCTGTGATAAATAGGTTTTGATGGTTCCCTCTGAAATGAACATAATTTAAATTTGTTTGTCAAAATTAAGGAAGCCTAACTGTCCTGTTGCTTTCTCGGTTATGTATTTTATGTCAGCTTTTAAATCCTGTAATATTTGTTATATTATGAAATCACTTTAGAACTAGTTATATTAAATTATATTTTGGCAATGTACATTTGCAACAACTCTCATTTTTCATGCTGTTATGGAATTTTTATTGTTATTTACTCTCTTTGTCTTCTCACTTTTATCTTTGTTTGTGGGTTTTTATGTGGTTTTTATCTGTTTATTCTTTTACTGTGTTTTTTATTTGGTTCAGCATGGCCTTAGTTACCCTAGTTCTATAAAAGCCCAAGCAATCAAATCAATAATTTTCCATGTGATTGATCTTATCATAAGCACTTTAGGGATTGTGATTGCACTTTCAATTCTTGCTTTTCTGAGCTTAGTTTTGTTGCTTTTTTAAGCACTGGACAAAATAAAGTTAATTTCACATTTAGTAGAATGTGCATATAACTTTGCTATAATTATTAAAAGTTTAAATATATTGTGTAATATCTGTGAAACGGCATGATGACTGTAAAAGCTCTGTTGTAGATATATTAACTGCCTTTCAATGTGCACTTTTTATAAATACATAAATTAGTTTTAATCTAATTTAATGGTGTGTAAATACACCAGTTGATTCCTTTTTCTGTTTTTATACTATCAGATTATATGTTTTTAAATACCATTATTGCTACATATGTATGTGTAATATATTTCTTTTTGATTTACAGGCCAGACAGTGGATATCTGTATATCACTATTATATATAACATCAGTGTCACTCTTGCTTTATATGGTCTTGTGCTGTTCTATTTTGCCACCCATGAGCTGCTTTCACCCTATGAACCTGTATGGAAGTTTTGCACAGTGAAATCAGTGATTTTCTTATCTTTTTGGCAAGGTAAAATATGTGTTTTTTGAAAACAATGATGAAATAGTTACATAATTGTGTAGCACTGTATTATTTTTTTTCAAAAATTGTGTATATTATTACTGTAATAAATTACAGTAATAATATCTAAAGTGTTGGGTTTTTAAAAATGAACACACTGGTGGCCAGATTAATTTTGGTGCTTTAGAAAATAACTTAGAATCTTATCCTGAAGCAAGTAATTATGAGAAATAGGGTATGTTATAAATCAAAAGAAAGAGCATTTAGTTCTGAGTAATAAGTAGTAAAACTTAAGAATAAATCGATTTTTTTTTTCCCAAAAATATCAGTAGGGCAACAGTTTTTAAAACTGCTAGTCACAGTGATAAAAGTTTTAAAATAAAGCTTTATTTACAGTATTGTTAGAGGGTTGAAACAATCATACCAGATATGGAGGACATTCAAAAAGTTTTTGACATATCTGTAGATTTGCACTCATTCCACTGAAGTTAATGAGCTATATAGCCTACTAAAGATGGGGAAAGATTATATTTTCACAAGGACACAGCTTGAGGATGATACAAAACAATTCATGCCAATTTATCACAGGTATCTGTGGCAAGCAGCTGCTTGAGGGGGGTATTTATTTATTTATTTATTTTATATGGGGATCATGCCTCATATAGGCATGTATATGGGGATTCCCCTCATATAGTATTGTGTGATAATAATGACAGGATTTGGTGCACTTTGGAGGTCAACATTATGCTTTGGTACAGTGTCATAGTCTGTTATATCAAGCCAAAGAAAAACCTTGACTGGTTGAGGTAAAGTACACATTGAACTATCCTATATAAAAGAGACACTATTGTGGTAAGTTCATCTAATCACTTTGACATGAAGGTAAGGATGTTATGTTGTAAGCTTGTCAGCACTATAGATAGTAGATTCTGATAAGCTGTATAGCCAAACAATGTATAAAACAAGAATGACATAGAGAATAGACAAAATGTAAAGAAATGGGAGCAAAGTGAGAAAACATGATAAATGTGCTTAAGAGAATGTCCAGGTGAGTATATTTCTGATTTGTGCAGCCATTATGACAAAAATATGTCAAAATGATGCTTTGTGAAGATGTTGATTTCTTCAGACTTCTGAAACTAGTTTGGGGACTATCCGTCTGGATGTATTTTTATGTTTATACTGTATTACCTCAGTAATTGCTGCTACAGCAATATAGTACATTGCACTTCAATTTTTGAAATTTTCATCATTTTTGCATAGATTAATCACAAAAGAAACTTTTTTATTATCAAATTTCATTTGTAGGATTAATTTTTAAAAAGTTTTGAAATGAACAGTATGTATTGCAAAAAAAAAAGCCTGTAGCATATTTCCTTCTTAACTGGGTTCCCAGTGAATATGACATTGCATTTCCCTCTGGGAGTTAGTGCCATCTAGCACATTACAGGTTCAAAGAACTCGCAATCAGTATTACTGTATTATTTAAAATAAGGCAGCAGATATGAATACAAGTAAAGAATACGGTAATGCATTTCAGTTATTAATACAGTGAAATAGTATGCTGCAACTCCTTTGCATATGAAAAAAAGATGAATAAAAACACTTTATTTTGATAATCTGTGGAGTAATTTCTGCCTGTCTGAAATAATCCCATTGGTACTCTTTTTTTTTTCTTAACACGCTTTTTTAAATATGGAAAGGAAAATCATGCAGCATCACATTGTTTAAAGCTTTAGTTGTGATATTCATTTTTTGTTGTTGTTGTTTCAAGAGTTGCTTTATGAAAACAGATTTCTTTTGAAATTGGTCTGAACATCAAAAATCTTACTCTCAGTGTGTATATATACCTGCAGAATTCTCAAGCAGCCATGGGCTATGGTCTAACCAGATTGTACAGTTTAGTTCTCCAAACATGTCTGTCTTGAGCTACAGCTGTTGCATTTGGCCACTGTAAGCCAGTTAATAACTAACAAGGTCCTATTTGACCTCTGTGCCCACCATGACCTGGGTCTCCTCCTTTTTCTAAGGCCTTTTGACACACTGTTCATAAAACCAATATAGAGGAAAAATTGTCATTTGCCAAGTGGGATCCAAACCCATGATCTCCTCATAATACGTCAGGTGGTCTGACATTTGTGTTGCTGGATGTGTGCATTAGCCTGGAAAGTGCCTTTTAGACCAAAATTAAATAGATTCTAATAACTGATTCAATGGTATGATGCTTAAAGCCACCAATAGAGGAGATCTTGATCAGCTGATGGTAGCTCAGCAGTCAGAGCACCTGACATGTTATCAGGAGGTTGATAATAATTGCTCTGGTAAAATCCTTAGAAATAACGTTTTTATCATAAAGATATTCAAAATTTCAGTCAGCCATTTGATAACAGAAATATTCCCAGCTCTAAGCATTTTGTAGTAATTTCATCTGTCCCTGGGGATTTATGTAGTTCAGGTTTAGAAGGGCCAAAATAACTTGAGACTATCAAAGCAGACTTCAGCATCAAAGCCAATAATGCATCTGTCATTGCAAACAATAGGAGTAGGCTAACCACATTTTTTTAGAACGTCACTGAAATACTTAGTCCGCCTTGACAATGACAGTATCCTCACCTTTAATAACTTTCTTATGTTTATCCCCCAGTTCTTGTGTACCTGTCAATTTCTTCCCACAGAATGCATTAACTCTCATGTACAGCTCTCTGGTGTTATGCTATCTAGCTGCTTCCTCTGTCAGCAAAGCTATCAAGCTAAAATTTCTTATCAGCCTTCAACTGATCATTTACACCTTTATTAAGCTCTTTGTAATGCTGTCAGTTACGACTGAAAGGTGTTGATTAAAGTTATTTCTCCGGTTCTTTCTTTTAAAATTAAGTTCCAGTGCCTTATCATTCAAATAACTTCATCTCTACTCTTTTTTACACAAAAGAGACTGTTAGTTTCAAGAAAATCTTGTTTAAAATAGTCCCGTCTTCAACTTCGGTAGTAAGTAAAATGTGATTGTTGTAATGACTAAGTATCCTATCATGGTAAACTTTAGCTGTAACTAGGTCTTTAAGAACTTCAGTATTAGTTTTTTTTTAACCTTAGTACAACACTTCTTGAATTTAAGTTGAAGATGCTTTTAGCAGAGTAATGGTCAGATCCAATTACAGCTTCCCTACATGACCTGGTATTCCTAACCAAACTAGCCTATTTCCTTTCTGTTGTTAATTAATATATAATCGTTCATATTCTTATGCAACCCATCTGGTGAAACTCACATGTATTTATATATGTTATAATGTTTATAATTGTTGGTTATTCTCAGACCATTAAGTTTACTTACCTGTAGGAGACATTCCCCATTGCAATTTCAATTACTGATGCCAAAGGGAGTTATCACCCTTTCCCAAAGATCAGAGTCAGTACCAACTTTAGCATTGAATTGGCCTAGAACAAAGGTAATATCTCCTTTCTAGATAGAACTCAAAATATCTCAAAATTGTCCACAAATCCTATCTTTCTTATCCTTGGTGGTGGCATAACAACATAACATTCAAGTCTTGAATCCCAGTTTTAAATTTATCTTTAAAAAAACTTTCATTAATGCAGTCATATCCTTGAAGAGCATCACTGATGTGTCTGCTGGGAAGCAAATCTACACCTTGTAGGTACTTTTCATCCTCCCTCCCTTAAAAGAGAAATTTAGGATGATTAAGTACCTGACCTTTACCTGTCCATCTGGTCTCTTGCAAACCAAAAATATCTGAGTTGTAATGGTGGAAATGTTTAAACTGTTGTAATATCTTTAAAATGGAAACTTGTATTAAAATATTTTGATTTGTTAAGTTAAAATTATGTTAAAATGTAGTAAGTTTCGTAGCACAATTAAAACACAATTTAACCACATTGTGAAGTATATAAGTTTTTTACCACAATTGAAATTGCCTCAATCTGAAATGTAATTATCATCAGTTAGGTTTGCAATTTATGCAGCAGCAAAGCTTTATTGGAGTTTTGCATATATTTTTGCCATTCTGTATTTTAACCCTTTTGCATGGGTTGCTACGTATACATGATGTGGATTCTGTAAGAATTCCAGATCAGGGATATGTTTACAGTGCTTTCA
Organism: Ryuthela nishihirai; assembly: GCA_038380435.1. NCBI lineage: Eukaryota > Metazoa > Arthropoda > Arachnida > Araneae > Heptathelidae > Ryuthela > Ryuthela nishihirai. The sequence goes on from JAWZYU010000013.1 coordinate 6,395,587, forward strand.
TCTCACACACTGTGAATATGTTTTATGCTGCATCTCTCAGTTTAGAGTTATGCATATTAATAGCAGTATTTTTTTTTACCTAGGGTAAATATATGAAAATTATAACTCATCTTATGTGCTAGCTCTGTGTATGAAGAATATTCAATCTAAATTTCATGTAAATCCAATAATCACAAGAGTTATGCCTGTAGCATTTTTCAGATAATGAAATATTGCATATAGGGCAAATGAAAAGTTATTTACAGAGCAGTTCAAAGTTAAAAAAAAAACCTCCTGAAATAGCATTTGATAGGCCATTGAAATTCACCAACATGGAAGAGTTGGTGTTATATTCATTATTAGTTCATATCTGTTCTAATGTTTGCAACTATTCTTATTTCTTTTCCAAGTTATTATGGTTATTATAAATTTTCTGTATCAAAATCTTTTCCATGTTTTATTTCCAGTGCAAGTAATTATTACTTATGGTTGACTAATTAAGTATATATTTAACCTTTAAAGCATTGAGTTTCTAAAACTGTACTCACTCTAGTGTCCAAGTTAATTTTGAATGTTTTCAGCAGAAAAATAAAAGAACTTTTAAACTGTATCATAAAATAATTTGCAGAAATAGATCATGTTACATTCCAGAGGAAAGAGCATTTAATTTCTGAGCAATAATATAGAGACCAAACAAGTTTGTCATCTGTAGACATTTAACTTTTTTTTTTTAAGAGTTAAGTAAAAAAATTCTTTTTTGTGTTGGATGGGTATTAATGAATTATTAGAATCAGCATTTTGAAAATCTTCCAACAATTTTAATTTCCACTATTAGCATTAAATTTGGAAAAACACAAAACTTGAAATAAATATTATAAGCAGTTTATTCATAGTAGAGTATAATGTACATTAGACAGCAGTAATTTACCCTCTTACCCCCAGGAGGTGAGGGGAAAAATTAACATTTTTGTTTTAAAATATTTATGAAAAACATTTTTTGAGTTGAATAGGTACTAATAAAATATTTCTTCACGTTTTCCAAATCATGCATTAATTAGAATTTCTACTGTTAAAGGATTCTAATGTCAGAAAATGTTAAACTTTATTCTTTTAAAACAAGCATTCCCTGTTTGCTAAAGGAATTTGTTTTCCTAGTTTCCAAATTATTTCATTATTCCAATATAAATGTTTCATAATATTTCTATTATTGCTGAAATCTTTTATTTAATTTTTAGTTACATCATACTTAAAGTGTATTTTATAAGCCTCAGATTTTTAGCAATCAGCAATCTATAAGAATTAGCAAGGAAATTTATTTCACTTTAAAATTAAAATAATGTAAAATGCTGATAAATATTAAAAGTGTTAAAGAACTAAATGAAAAATATTTTCCATGGCATGTAAAGTTCAAATGAAGCACTGAAGTTGAAATCAAAACCACCCCAGATTAAATTTGCTTAAATGCACTGCTATGGTTAAGTTTAATTTTAAAATGATTGCAAAAAAATTATTATAAAATTATTAGAAAATAGTGGAAATATGCAACCTTTGAATACAAGAATATATATTTTTTCAGGTTTATGATTTTTTCACCTGGAAATCAACAAGCAAGGATTTATTTTAAACTTTAGTATGTAAACTTTAAGAATTTAAAAATGGTAAATGGTTCATTTTGTCTTTTGAAAAATTTACAACTTCATATTATTTTATTACTATGCTAACCACCAGAGCAGGAACAGTAAATTGAAAAATACTCATCCAGCACAAAAGGTTATTAAGAAAATACAGTAATTAAAGTAAAACAGTTTGAATTCAAATTTTATAGTTTGTTTAATATTAAAAATGTAATATTAATGTGAATTATAAATTTGATTTTTTTTTCTTTATAGGATTTATTTTGGCAATCCTGGAAAAAGCTGGGGTGATATCTCCTATTTTTTCTAATAAATTAAGCATGCATGCTGCCAGTGCTGGCACTGTCTCAGCAGGCATTCAGAATTTTCTCATTTGTATTGAAATGTTTTTTGCTGCTCTTGCCTTGCGTTATGCCTTTCCATATCAGGTGTATATGCAAGACTGTACCACCGATTCCCAAGGTCGCTCTGTTACTATGCAGAGCATATCTAGCAGCTTGAAAGTAAGTTTTTTTGTAAATTATTTTGCTTTAATGATAGAAAGCTATACAATGCATTTTGACAGATGTTACATTCAAATAAGCATTTATCTTCTGAATAATCATCCTTTAATTTTTTTTTCATTTACTGCATATCCTGCTATGATCATAAAACCAAACTAATATTCACAATATAATACATCCATAAAATATGCTTTACAGAATGCACTCTAAACTGCATAGTTTATATTCTTTAAAAAATCAGATCTAATTGTCACTGTCCATTTTATGTAATTCTTAGAAGTAAAATTTGTAATGCCCACAGCTTGTCAATGAAATTTACACAATACTGAAAGAATGTTTGGATTTGTCTGAAATTTTGCATGCATTTTTCTTTCAGGATCAGATGTAAGGTAACCAAGATGGATTCCCACACTTTTGGAAAAATCAAACCATTGAAAACTATAATTAATAAGAAAATATAAATCAATCAGAATTGGAAAACATTGAAAATAAGTTTTATTCTTTGTAACTCTTTCAGGGTCCCCATCGATTATACACGTTGACAGAATTTGAAATGAGGGCCCAGAAATGACTACATCTGTTTTTACTATAACATAGAACTATGTTTTTTTTTTTTTTTTTTGAAAATTGAAATTACTATTTGAAAGTTTCTAACATATAGGGTGTTTCCAAAAGATTTAATCAAACTTTGGGAATGTGTTCTACTGCACATAATGATGAAAACAATTCCTGTGAGCATTGGACCAGAAATACTTCCTTTCCAAGTTATATCACATTTTGACAGTGCAAGTAAGGAAGCCTGTCAAAAGGTATGATACTAAGTAGATTTGCGTGTCTGGTGCCATAGTAGATGTAAGCAAATGTTGGACAAAATCTCATCATTCCTGGGTAATCTCAATTGTACATATCCTGCCCTTGGATTGGTAGAGGTGGACCAACTGCATGGCCAGTACACCCTCCTGATTTGAAAGCAATGGATTTTTTCTTATGGAGACATGTTAAAGCTGATGTTTATTCTACCCCAGTTCCTAATACACATGCTCTCTATGAATGGATCATGGATAATTGTCAAAGAATTCGGAACACTCCAGAACTTTACAAATCTATTTGACCATCGATGAGAAAACACTGCAAGGGGTTATTGCTGCTCAGGGAGGCCATTTCAAACACTTGCTCTGATGTAGACGTACATAATTGTTCTCATCGATCACTTATAGTGTGCTGTAATAACTGGAATAAAAAGTCTTCACAAGCTTTCTTATTTGCACTCTCAAAATGTGCTATAACTCGGAAGGAAAGCATTTCTGGCCTAATGTTCAAAGGAACTTTTTTCATCACTATGCACAGTAAAACAGGTTCCCAAAGTTTCGCTAGACCTTTTGAAAACACCCTATATACATAATTCAAACTTGGAAAATAATACTTTTTTCATTTGATGCATATTTCATTGAATAATAAACTACCTGCTCAACCAGCTACTTTCCATAGAGGTTTGACAGGAGACTGTCAGTTTATATGCCCCATAGAGAAGGTCTGTGAGGAAGATGAGTCCTCGGCAGAAGAGAACACAAAGATCCATGCCTTATTCTGGGCTCAATCACAGATCTCTTTGATCAGCTGGGATATAAATAATTAATTAATTATTAACCATTTTTTTAGATGTTATATACAGCAAAACTGCAGGTTTTCCAAACTAAAGCCTTAATTGCATAGTCAGATCTAGTTTTTTCACCATATCACTCTGGTTATTTGTTTAAAAAAATTCAAAATTTAGTTTGTCTATTTGACTTGGCAGAGTTGACAAAAAGCATAGACTTTTCTCAAAGTATAGTACCAAAAAATAATTGGAAAAAGAGAGTAATTTTAAATAGCCTTTCTACTCATATGCATTATAATTATTTCTATTAGTTTTTGTTTTTAATAAATTTTTATTTGCATTGCCAAATACTTTTTTTTACATAACTCTAGAAAAGCCCTATTAAAATAATGTCACTTTTAGTAGAATATTTTATTTTCAGAAAATCCATAATTAAATGCTGATTCATGTGATCTATATAACATGCCATAATTCCTTTCATTAGTTATTTGGCAAAAAAAGTTCTAAGGTTGTTTTTTTTTTCCCCTGAGCATAGTGGAAACAGCTGGGCCTCTGGATGTAAGCCAGTTTTTCAGACTGGAACCCTGGGAGGGTTAAAAATTCTTTTTGTGCTGGGAAATGTTGATGAATTATTATGATTAGCATTTCCCAAAACTTGTAATAGCTGCAGTAGTGCCCTCTAATAGTTGCAAAAGTCAAAAAATGCAAAACTGCAAACAAATAGTGCTAACAATCCATTTATACTAGAAATTTTTGTGATGAAATGTGAGGTGCAAGAGGTTTGCATCGGCAGCAAAGATTTGCCCCCTTACTACTGGCGGGACATGAGTAAATTGCACCTTTTTTGTTTTAAGAGATAAATGAAAATTCTTTTTGTGTTGCCATAAGTACTAATAAAATATTACTATTTTCATTTTCCCAATCAACCATTAGTTCGAATTTGCACTGTTTGAGGGCATTAAAAGTGGAAAATGAAAATATTTCATTTAAGAAAAAACCTTCATTCTCTTTGAAAATGAGGACCAAATATGTGCCACAGACAATGTGTTATTCTAGTTTAAATGAAAAATTGCATTTGTTTATCCATCAAATTTAGGAGTGAAATAATATTGGTTTAACTAAATTTAACATAATAGGAGTTTCAAATGCACTGGTCATTTAGGTTCATATTACACATAATTTGTGTAATATGAACCTAAATGTCCTAATGTGGAAATGGCTCATAATTTGCCAATGATACAGTGGAGTTAACTGTAATTTTATCCTTTTTTTTTTCGTATACTGTAATTTTATCTTTGTTTTTTAAATAGTTTCTTTTAAATGTAATTTTATCAGAAGGAAGAGTTGTTGGATTGGGTTGTTTTACCTCTGAGCTGCACTTTTTTGCACACAGTGGGCTAAATGGCCAGGCCACAAGGACCCCAAAGGTTCAGAGAAGGTTGGGGGAGGGCATCCACTGGAACAGCTGTTGGGAGACAGATGGTAGCCTCCATCAAGGCCATCCATCATGTTCTTTAACATGCACAGTGTATGGCTCTTCCACACATGGGACCATGACTTAACATCCCATCCAATAGACAGCGGCCTTTCCAAGCCCTTCAGTGTCCCTTACTGACCATGGGCAGGGAGTTTTATGGAGATAAATCTCAATACAGACCCAGCTGGGACTTAAACCCGGGAACTACAGATTACGAACCTGGCGTGCTACCAACTGAGGCACCCCCACCCCTCAGAAGGAAGGGAAACAACAAACTCATTTACCACAATTCACTCAATGTACTCATTTTGACCACAACTATCTGAATGCTAGAGAAAACTGGAATTTATTCTAAAATGATAATTGTTGGATTTATTATTGTTATTAGTAATATTACTTTTGGAGGGTGATAACTTTTATGACATTCACATTTTATTCTCTTTAAGGAGACAATGAATCCCAAAGATATAATGAATGATGCCATTCACAACTTCCATCCTCAGTATCAACAGTATACTCAGTATACAGCTCCTGCTGCTCCTGCTAGCCATTGGGGAACCATTCATGAAAATCATGTTCCACGGCGATCCAGTAACAGCCAACATCGTCAGATCTCCACCATAAGTCACAACTATAATGAGAAATCAACACTTCTTAGCTCTGATGATGAGTTCCAGTAGTGCTGAGCACTGTTGAGTTACATACAGGTTTTCTGTGTAACTAGATGTTGTATAAAGTGTATATTTGTATCGCATGGTTCCATAAGTAGCAGGCCTTATTACAAGTTTTGGAAAAGCAAAAATAAAAGCAAAGAGGTATGTTGGGTAGATATTACGATTTGTGTAAATGTGTTGTGCCAATTCACAAATGGAGTAGAATTACAGGCATGAGAGTAAAATGTTTGCTTATTTTGGTAACAATAGAGACCAGAAGAAGTAAATGTATTCAATATTATTTGTAATCTTTTTTTTTAGTTTTGTCACATGCATTTTTGTATACAACTTAGTTTAACTGTAATATTTATTTCAAGTGTGTGATCTCTTAAAGTTTATTTTGAAAGCTTCTTTAAAATGTGCCTTTATTTATTCTACTCATATATTTTTATTATACTTCATTTTGTATATAATTTTTGTTATAGTTGTACTGGAAAGTACAAATCAGTGTAAATTGTGGTGTGTGTATGTATATATCAAAGATCTTACATAAAACAGGCTATGAATTATTTTCGAATATGAGAGTAGTCTGTAAATTAAGATTCAAAAGAGAATTTATTTAATATCTTGAATTTGAAGTGGTAAAATAAATTCTATACTAAGCTTTAATTTTGAGAATAAGATATTACAAGTATTACATAACTTGTATTTACACTATTGTATCTACTATTATCTCTTTTCAGATGTGTATTTATTAATAGATATTACTGACATAAAAAGTCTATTAATTATGTCAGCTTAAAAATTATAACTAAAAATCCACACTTATAACAAAGGACATCTGTGAATATTTATGTTAGTTAAACAAATAAAAGGATTTGTAATACTAACTTGTATAATGGCCAAGTCTTCCAGCTAAGGCCATCATTCAAATTGCTTTTAAAATAAGCTTTCATATATTATCTCTGTATGTCTTTTATACTGAATGGTTTAAATATTCTAAACAACTTTCAAAAATATTTATCCATCCTTGCAATATTCTGTCCTACCAAATTTTTTGCTACTCTTCCATATTATGTCAGTGGGAAGATAAATTTGAAGTTCAGTGTATTCTAGAATAAGTTTTCTATTTAAAAATGATTAAAAAATGCTTTAAAGACCTAAATCTTAATTTTTCAACATTACCCAGGATTTAGAAAATTGTGGAAGCTGGAACATTTAATACCATTATCAGTCATGAGAAATTTATCAACAATTAATTGCAACATGAATATTATTTACTAAAATAGTATTATTTATAGAAGTCTGTGCAAGTATTTTTTTTGTCAATTTGAAGAAATGTTTTTAGGATTGGATATGCTGCTGTTATTCTTCCTTAACTCTTGGAATACTTAATGAATATTGTTCAAAATAAAGGTTTTGATTCATAAAATATTTAATCTAATTTTTCATGAAAAGCTTACCGACGTTATGCAGCTTTAAATTTTGCTTTTCATGGTGTTGATCATTTTTGTATAAGGGTATATTTATATTGATTTTTCTCTGATAATGTTATAAAATCTTGTTCAGTGTGTATTCATAAAGACATATCCCAAAACTCATTTTATGTTACTGGGTTTATCTACTACACCAATGATTACAAATGATCACAAAATGCTTTTTGGTCACAAGTTTGAAACCACTTCTTACAATTTTCCAGTTACAAAATGTAGTTAGTATTAGTTATGCATGGCACATGCTAAAATGTTTGGAAACTGTTTCCATTGAGGTTTATTTCATATAATGTTGAATGTGAAAAAAAAATAGTAAAGTTTTTTAATTCTGCTGAATGGATATATTTATGCACACCCAGAAAGATTAGATGAGTAATGGTTTAAGGGGGCATAGGAGTTTCTCGGCCATAAAAAAAGGCAATTTTCATAATTTTTTTCGGCACAAATAAAACAGGTATAATAACGACTTTTTTTTTAAATGAAGTACATCTCATGTAGTTATATAAAAAAATTTTATTCAGTCAAATTTTCAAAGTACGGTGTGCAGTTTTTTGTACAGTGTGCAGGCCAGTATTGGCAGAGCTGTGGTGGCTCTGCCAATACTGGCCTGCACACCGTACAGAGGTCTGCGGTACCGGTAAAATCGCCCTGCATGTTCATCTGAAACAAACAAACCAAAGAAATTCTTGAAGTACATTAAATTTTGAAGTCCGTATCGGATGGGATTTTTAAATTTCAAATTTTTAACAAAATGGCAACCTTTCAAAAAAAAAGTGTCAATTTTTAGCTCTTTTTTTCCAGTTTTAACTATAAAAAAATATAAAAAATTAAAATTTTCAAAAAAGCATCTGATAAGACTAGAGAATTTTATAAGCTATAAGTAGAAAAAAGAAACAAGTCAATTTAGTGATTTGTTATTGAGTTATCACCAGTACCGACTTTGAAAACATAGTTTTCAGAAAAACGCGTGTGAAAGTTGGGAATAAGTTTACACCAATATAAATCTGCTTTTTTTTCAACTTACATGAGTTTTTAAAGTGCTTTTCTTCAATCATTAAAAAGATATTGCATCTCCTTATTACAAGAAAGTGCTTTTCTTCAGTCATTAAAAAAATATCCACAATAAAATAATATTTTTTGTTCTCAACGATTGACCGAAAAACGTCTTTTTCATGAATAATCCTTCTGAATTGCACCACTATCGTGGGCCTCACGAGAACTTTTAGCTTTACTCATATTTTACTTTTTTTATTTGAAAATTACACACTGCAATAACACAGTGACACTCCATCAGCAGACTCTAAAACAACTGTGACTTAGTTTAGAAACTGTATTCACAAAAGTAAAATGATTATGACGCCATCTGTTGAGAAAAATATAAATGTTTAACCCACAGATAACTTGCTCTTCGAATAAGGACAAAAACCATTATTCGATGGGTCCAACGTTCTTACCTATGCGCTGCTGTGAAATGGGCTCTCCAAGGCCCATGCGTGGCGCTTGACATAAAGTGTTATATCTTCTGTAATATTTCAATATTTTAAAAACGGTTTTGGATTCTTATTCTTAGGGGTAAAACTATCAGAAAATGCAAAAAAAAAATCTATTTTTTCAACCCGAGAAACTCCTATGCCCCCTTAAGGGAAAGTTAACAAATAATATTTTAAAATATTGCTTGTTATGAGAATATAATAACTTTTTTCAATTAATAAATATTATTTCTTATGTTTAATAAACTTATTTAATTTTTAATATTCTTATTTTATAATTAAGAATCCAAAACAATTTTGGAGTGATGTATACTACATGTAAAACTAATGAGCTAATTGAATGCAATTAACAAAGAGAAGTAATTTTTAGTGGCACACTGCAATGCAAATTAAAATATACTGATATAAATTTAAAATCATAAAACCAGTAAATATAACAAGTATAAAGTAGCAAAAATGACATAGCCTCTTTTGCATTTAGATGACAATTATATGCTGCTAATCAGTACTTAAAAGAAAGTGTATACCATCAATATCTATTTTATTCCACATGTGATTTTAATGTACAAAAGGGTTAATAGTTATAATTTTTAAAAATAATGGCTTTATATTGCTGATGTTTAAAATGGTATATGAGCTTCAGTAACTATTTAACACACTAGCTTCTTTTAGAGCATGAACACTTTACTAAATTTTTGGCCTATCATTATTGCTGGATTTTTATAAAGTACAGAAACTTTTTCAGTATTTAATCATTTTTTGATTATTGGCTGCATAAGGATTTGGATTTTAAAATGCAAATTCTATTTTGATTTTAATCACATCATTAAAAAATATATATTCAGAGTAAAAAAAAAATTTTAGAGTTGTGTTAAGACTCAAGATTTTGTGAAATAATTCAGATTAGCTTGAGGTGAAATTCTTAGAGTTTGTAATAAAGAACCTTTGAACTTATCCTGAAAATTTAGCTAATCTGCTTGAATTCTTGCTTGCTAGTAATTAAAGATAAAGTTAACTCTGTAAACACTGTAGGTGCTGGATTATAGTATAATTTCTACATGTCAAAAATGATGAAAGGGAAATAAATATTTCATTGTTCCTGTAAAATAAATGCAACAGGCAACAAATACAATATATGCAAAGTGAGAGTTAAAAAATATCTCACAATTTTAAAAGAAATTTGGGATGAGGATTAGCTTGAGGGTTTTTTTTAACTTTTTTGTGTTTAGCTCAGCACAACATCCCTCGTACCTACCCCAAACTCAGTTCATCTTGACTTTGCTTAGTTTTTTTTTTTTTTTCAATTTTTAATCAAACCCACAAAGCTGGCTTATCTGCAAGTTATGACAGAACAAATTACCATGCTATTCCAGCAACTAAAAATCACAAACTAATATCTCTAATTGCATTATCAAGAAAAATATTTCCAACTGATGCAGACTCTGGCCATCAAGATACTAAACAAACTATTTGCTATTAATCAGGAAATAGTCTGAAAGGAAAATTAGGGGAGCCAAGTGACTGGGATAAGCCAGAATGCCTTGCAGTGTATCTCCCCCCCCCCCCCCCTCTGTTGTAGTTGTCATTTAAATATGATCATGCACAACATGTAATGTATCAGCAAATTGTAACTATAAACCTTCCTGATTTTTTTTTTGTTTTGTTTTGTTTTGCTCATGGCACCATCTATGTCAGGAACTGACAACTAAGTTGCCTCACTGATGTTAGTAGTCAATCACACTCTCAACATTATATAAATTCAATAGTAGAATAAAACTAGAGATATCCCATAAACATGTGCTCATGAATAGTTAGCTGAGAAAACAGTTTCACTGCGAGAGGGACTGGAACCCACATCACCTGAATACATGTCAAGTGTTTTCACTAAACTGTTAGTGGCTAACTCAGATAATTTTGACTAAATCCTACCCATCATGTTTGTTATACTATGATGTCATCTATGCCTGTAACAAAAAACCAAGTTGCTTGAATGATATACAAGTAGAGCAGTAGGGGACACCTATGATCTTGGAAAGGCTATCATCTGTTGGATGGGATGCTAAACCCTGTGCATGTTAAAGAACATGCTTGAATGGCTTTGACGGGAGGCTACCATCTGTCTCCCAACAGCTGTTCCAATGGATTCCCTCTCCCAATCTTCTCTGAACCTTTGGGGTCTTTGTGAGCTGGCCATTTAGCCCATTGTGTGCAAAAAAAGTGTCATTCAGAGGTAACACAACCCAAAGCCTGAATGATGTTAATGAATAGTCAATCACATACTTGGTATTATATCAATAATTCAACAGTGGAGTAATACAAGAATAGATGATTTGGGCATAGATAATGCCAAGAGCGAAAGAAAAAAAATTGGGAAAGTTTATAGTCACAATTAGCTGAGAAAGGGCTGTTAAAACTCCTGACATGTATTTGGGAGACATGGGTTCAAAATTCCACTTGTGACAAAACTCAATTTTTTTCAGCTAATTATTCATTAGTCCCATGTTTACAAGTTATCTCCTGTGCTATTCTGCTGTTGAATTATTGATATAACACAGAGAGTGTGGTTGACTTTATTAATCACATTGAAGCCACTTTGTTTCCATTCCTACACAGATGATAGAAAAAATATTAAGAAGGTTGATAGTCACAATTAGCCGGGTAAAAGTTAGCTACCTGTAGTTTAGTGGTAAGAATGGTTGACATGCTTTCAGGAGATGTAGGTTTGAGTCCCCACAACAAAACTAAATATTTTCAGTGAACTATTCATGAGTTGCTGATGAACTCTTAACAGTAGAGTAGCACAGGAAAGCTCCTGTGCTACTCTACTGTTGGAAGTAATATATGCCTTTATTTTTTCCTCCATCTCCTTTCCAGTTATTGGAATTCTCAGAGAAGGCAATGCTCCCCCCCCCCCTTTAATTATTTGACACTTTCATTAATGTGTATGAGGAGTTTTTTTTACTTCTTCACTTCTTAATGAAAACCTTATACAGCATTTTTAATTTCAGTTTATGAATGGCAAATAATATATATATATATGATTGCTTATATAATAAGCATGCATTAAGAAGTTGTATTTAAATCTTAAAATTATGTCGAATTCGGTATGATATTTCAGAATCATACCAAAAAGTTTCAATAGAAAACTTTTGAAATATTACTCATAAGTAAAGGCAATTGTTTTGTAGCTTTTTGTACCTTTTTTAGGAACATAATTGATGTATAATGTAATGGTGACTATTATTACTGATGTGCCATTTTATCCATAGCCATAGTGCCATAAAATTTTATATTATTGCAGAAAAAAGATGTGAAATGTTGAAAAAACATAAAAACAGAGTATGTATGTGTCATTTAGTAATCACATAAAGTACTAGTTTAGAAAGTTTTTTCGTACAATAGATTTAAGAATTTTTTTTTTCCACTTATGGTAATTCATTATTGATTTACTGTCTGTAAGGCAGCATCATTCATAATTTTTACAAGTTTGTACTTTAAAAATAAAACATGGCTGCTTCTAAATTCTAATATGTGAATGAATGAAAGACAATAAGTAGAGTCTTCCAATCGACTTAATTTGTCAAGTTCACTGTTTCAAAGCATTTCATAAATAGTTAAAGCTTGTAATGGTCTAAAAGTTAAGGTTAAGGCATTGTGACATAATTTGGGAGTTAATGGGTTCACAGCCAAACAATTTAAATAGTAATGTGTTTTAATACAATAGATTAAAGAAACTGATATATTAAAGTTTTTTTCCCTATTGTAAACAGTCATGCACAATTCTCTTTGAGTTTTATTAATTTAATGCTAACTGCATTTTACCAAATTAATTTTTTATGCAGGGGAATAATGTAGCTTTTTGTTTCATTGATTATGTAGCTGGTTTTGCTAATATACTACAGCATATAATATGATAGAAAATAAATGGCAATAATTTCATATGAATCCACTTAACAAAGTTAATATATTAAAAATTAGGAAATTTAAGTGCATTCATATATTAATTTCATATATTTTCAGCAAATGTAGTCATTCTCAGAATCTTCCCAACATGTAAGCAGTCATCTTTTGTTGTCATCGATACATGAGGAAGACGATGAGTAAATTACTTTATATTTTACAGAGCATTGAAAACATCTATTTTTAAGGCATATCTATTAATTACCATTTGTGAAATTAATATTCATGAATATTCACAGATGCTTTTCATTTTTTCCTAAAAGTAAAAAGTTAAAGTGTAAGGAAAGACATAATGAGAACTGGACTGGAAACAGTGTAATAGTAGTAGTTGTGTAATAAAAGCACTCAAACAATGTAAAATATCCAGTTATGTAAAAGTATATCTCAGAGATGTCCAGACAATTTGTTTCTTAACTGAGGACTGCAAGCTGTTTATACTTGTATATATATGTGTGTAGGTATTTATTTTTATGAGTTTTCTTTTTCTTTGTTTTACATTGTATCACTATTTTATTAGATCTGAAAACACCATCCAGTTGTAAGCTACACCAAATTGTTTATATGTACTGTAGCATTACACACATTTTAAAGTTTGCATATTATTTTAAGTAATAAGAATATAATTTATTTATAGTAAACTACCATAAAGAAGAAATAATATTTATTTGTGACAAAGTTTATCTTGTTTTCAGTGGATGATTATTTTTCAGCAGTGAAATTTACTATGCTACTGAACCTTTTAGTTTAAATTCAGAAATAATGCAAAGATAGTCTCTCAGATATTACATCTGTTTGCTTTCATTCTCCAATATGAAGAATTTGCATATTCTCATTAGATGTTTAAAAGTGTATTACATAAAATGTTACTTAAATCTAAGTATGCAGCTTGATCTTTTATGATACGTATAGCTGTATTTCAGCTGTTCATTCAACAAAATACAGTATGCCCATTTTGATTATCTACAGTAATGGAGAAGAAATGTGTTGGTAATCTAAAGAACATGCAGGTTTTTTTGGTTGTTTTTTTTTTAATTATACTTATATTTGAATAAAAGAGTGTGACTTATAATTTAAAGTTCACAGTAACAGAAAAATAGTAATAAAACTTTCTCTGTGGTGACCATAAGTTGATAAGGAAAAACAGGGATATTTAAGTCTAACTGCCAAAAATATAAAATGCAAAAATTCATTTATCAGCCATTGGTGGCTAATGTAATACATGTTAATGTTTATTGGCTGTGACTTTTTTTGGCTGTGACAAATTTATGCTTCTGAACTTGTTACTGCTTTTAAAATTTTTTGTATTTTTAACAAACAAGTCTGGGTTGAAAATATAATTGCAGAATATTAAACTGATAAGCAGATGGTATGCTTTTTAGGTACTAGAATAGACAGCTCAAAATTTCTATTTTTTTTTTGTTACCAAATTAAAACTTACTCAGTTAACATTTAGTGAGGAGGGTTGATGTCAACTATTTTGTAGTTGATTTTAGTCATTTTGCAGTAGAACATTAAATTTCTATTAAAAAAAAAATGCTACATTTTTATGTCATGATGGCTTTTACCAGAAGGTAAGAATATAGAGCTGATTTTAAAACAAATTTACATTTGTGTTCATTAACACAGGTAAATTATATTCAGAATATAGATTTTTAAATCTCTTAGAAAATGTTCATAAATAATAAAAAATATATTGTATGTGTTATTGTTCGATATGTGATTTGCAGATATTAATGAAATAAAAAGTTGAAAGCAATAATGCAAATAATTGGTTTTGGAAGAGCCATTAAGTGTGTTTTGGTCTTTTTTCCATCCCATGTGCAGTTTTTGATTGCCACAAACTAATTCTTCGTCTGCCCATGTCTACCTGTCTAGCAGGTCTTGAATATTCTTGCTACATAGAAATAAAAATATTTAATCATTGAACAATCCATTTCACTGTGGCATTAGAAATGATTATATTGTGTATTAATGTTAGTCATTTTTCTCCATACCTTAGTATACTTTGTTCCATTCTATATACTCAAAGTATATTTTGATAAATTATGAATGTAAAAACTACTAAGTATCACAAATGCATATAATATTAAAAAAGAAGGGAAAAGTTTTTCTTAATGCTTTTTCATACTTTTGCTGAAATATGAAGCATTGTAATCTGTGTATTTTTTTTTCAAAAAGTACAGTATATGAAAGATGAAAAAGATTTAATTCAGAAATTATTATTTAGAACAAAGCTTTTGAAAGAGCATTCAATATGTTGTAGGGGAAAAGACCAAATGCATGCAATAATATGGCCAAAATGGACAAGCTTTCTTTCAGGTTAACAATCCATAATATAGATAACTAATAATCAGAATACAGTTGCAAAAATCATTTTAAAAATAAAATTGTTCAGAGAAATATATAATTTTTTTTTAACTTGTCAAATCTAATTTTTTATCATGAAATATACATGAATACTAGCTAGCACTGTAAAACATTTTTATAGCAATCAAAGAATTGTGGCATAACTGCCAAATTCCATTATTACTTATATATAGTGGCATAGCCAAGGGAGGGATTGGGGGTTTAAACCCCTCTCACATTAAGGAATTTTCATAAAAAAATTATTATTTCATCAATTCCCCCCCCCCACTAAATCCCATTCAAAAATCCTGGCTTCACTACTACTTACTGTCTATATTTAAGTAATTTATAATTGGCAAACACTGTTTTAGGTTCTTACAACAGGATGCAATGAAAAACATTTTATATTGGTACACTACTTATTAAAATTCACAGATTAGATTAAAAATGTAGGTTGAAATATTTAGTGGCTGGGGCATATAATCCAAAATTCCATATTACAGACAGTTACATCTTTTAACAATCCAATTTAGTTATCATAACAATCCTTATGATTCTAATGATAACTGAAAATGGCTGCTTAAATTATTCCATTCCAGAGAAATTCCAATGTTATAAATAAATGGTCAATAGAATCAACCTCCTCATCCAAGCTATTTATGTATAATCTAAAGGAAAAAATTAGATTACCGAAATATAATTTACTGAGCTTAATTTCTTTCTATGACACTTAAATATATTTCATGTGCTATATACCATTAAGATAAATCTGAATTCTAAACATAATCCCCATTCTAATATTAATAAGAAAATATGTATAATATTAAATTTTAATATTGACTGGATACATTTTAATTGCTGATCTTTAAATAAAACTCAAAACTACCCTCAAACAGCTACTTGCTAGAAGTCTCACAGAGACCTGTCAGCATAATGTGCCATAGAGAAAATATGTAAGGAAGGTGAGACCACAGCAGAAAGAATACAAGAAACACCCATACCTTATACAAAGCTCAAATCCATAACCCTTTTGATTTGATTTGCAGACAAGCATGCTAACTACTCAGCTTCAATCTGATGAACAAATTTGTATGTTATAAAGCAGTTTAATGTATTTTTTCCATATGAAGCAACATAAGTAAATTGAAGTATGAAATAAATAAAGCTTTTATAATCCTAATAACACGTACAGAATGAAAATATTTATAAATTATGTCACTCGAATATTAATCATCTGTGATAATATTGTATGAATCCTAATTTTTTTTTATGTTTGTCATAATTATTACTAAAGTGAATATCAGTTTTTGTGAAACATTTATAATGGCTTTACAAATAAATTACATAAAAAGCAGTAATTTATGAAAGAAAAAACATTCTTGCTGTGGCTCTTAGTACCTAATGAAGTAATACTTAAATATTGATAGGTACAATACTTAAATGATTTTTTTAGTCAGTGTCTTTTTTTATTATGCATAGTGTTTAAAATTTAAACAGTTTTATTTCAAAATTCCTTCTAATTGTAATATCTGTACAGAATTTTCAAAAATGCATTAGAATTGAAATGCTGATTTGCATTCAGGAAATCTACTTCCTCAACTTATAAGAATACTGGTCAGCAAAGTCCCATGGATGAATATTTAGTTTTATGGAAGTTTTTGTTAGTTTTCTTTTTCATGTCATAGGGCCACTGTTAAAATGAAAATTGCAATATATGACACAAAAAGTAACTCATGCAGTTTTTAAGTTTGTGTGACAGCCCCTAAACTGATACTATCAGATAATATATCATTATTGTATATTTAATATATACAATAAACATATAAAAGAATATAATTTGTTGATTATGTTTTTATGTGTATGGAAAGCAATGTATATAGTTAAGATTTTAAATTCTGATCTATTATTATTTTTGTTACATATGAGCTGTCAAAGTTTTTTTTTTTTTCATGTGTAATAAATTTACTTTTCATTGATCATGACAAAGTAATGAACTGTGAGCTACTAATATGGGCTTATTCAATAATAGTTGTAGTTTTATCAAGTATTTGAATTTATTGTTTTTAATGAAGCATACAGGTAAAACTCCATACTCTGTACTTTGTATTCTGTGTTTTTAAGATTGGTGATAAACTTAATGTTAATATAGTACAGAAAGGTAACCTTTTGCACACTTGTGTCTATGTATATTTCTTCTATATCATGGTATTTTAAATATGTCAATGACACCATATTATATAACTAAACTCTTAGGTAGTTTTGCAAGAAGTGAAAATTGTCATAAATCATCTTAACAGAGACTGGAACACAGTGTTCTATGCTAACAATTATATAAACGTATATATACATAACTTAGATATTGGTTCACTCCATTTGTACACTGTATATTGAGTAACTGGGTTACAGGTGTGTAAACTCTACCTTATTAAACATAAACTTTTATTTTTAAATAATTATAATATGCCTTATTTGAGGTTGTCCAGCTCATTTTTTTTTTCTGTCTTTGACATGGAACAACAGATTAGTACAACCACTAATATTTGCATATAGATAAATTGGTGGCAGTTTTTATATACATGTGATTCTTTCATTTGAAAAAATACAATGCAAAATTCCCAAAACCTCTTGAGGTTAAGATTGATGATTTCTGGACAGTTCATATATATAAACTGTGTATTTTTGTCTACAGCAAAAAATTTAATACCTTCTAGCATATAACATCTTATATAATAATTTGGAATGAAGTAATTTTTTTGTCCTATGAAAGTGTAAACATACCAGGTCTGGATCTAAAAAAATTAGTGGATTATGGGGAGAAGACAAGTGACTGGATTGAGCCAGAATGAACTGGAGTACCATTCTGATATATAATTTTTTCCTCCACATTTTAGTGATCTTTAAAGAATAACTTGCAAAATATGCATAATTCAACATGTTTTAACATTTTTTTCACTTTCATTCAGATATTAACATTAGTAAGGTATGGAACCCCCCCCCCCCCAAGATTTGGCTGTAAAACCATGCTAACCTCACAAGTGCCTCAAACTCTTTGTAGTTAATTCCGTGACATCTGTGTGATTTCCATAGGAAGGCCTTTCACATCCTGGTAGATAAGCATTTTATGTGTAGTGTTTACATTGTCTTTTTTTAGGTGCAAAATCAAATTTCTCTGGATTTTATTTTTCATAGGCTTAGTTTCAAGGTTTTAAGTGCAGAGTCGTGATTTCATATTTTCCAATATGTGTTGTGCAAAAGTGTATAATGGAAAAAATAATGAACTTCTATTATGTATCAGTATAAGAACAAAAATGTCAGCCAGTAATGTTTTCAGGGAATTAATGAACTATACCTCAGAGATTTTAGAATATGTAGAGTAAAAATTCAATTGTTAACGACATTTCATTTATTGAAAATGTCTGCTAAGAATTAATAATCTCCGAGCTTTGGACAGTGTCTAGTGTGAAAAAAAGCAAAATGGCATCTGAGGATCATATACTGAACTTCTGCCCCTTTGGGCCGAATTATCATAATATATGGATTAAATATTATTTTTCTGTTTGAGCAGTTAAAGTAATTGATTGTAGTATTATGGCCGAGTGGTTAGTGTGCTTGGTTACTAATCTAAGGGACCTGGGTTCGAGCCCCGGGTAAGGCATGGATGTATGTGTCGTTTTTCTGCTGAGGTCCTGCCATCCTCTCAGATCTTCTACTTTGGCATATAAACTGACAGGCTCCTGTCAGACCTCTGTGGCAAGCAGCTGCTTGAGGGGGTATTTATTTTTTTTTTTTATTATTATGCTAGTAAACTGATTAAATATGGTTTAACTTGAAAGTGTGCTAACCCTGTTTAGAAAACAAAAGCAAATATTTGCTATTAATTATTGAAGGGAATGAATTATTAATTATTGAAAAAATAAATAAGAATAAAGGATCATGAGAATTACCAAAAAAATTAAATTTGGAACAAACTGTTTAGGGAAGTAATAATAACAGAATTTGAGATTTTGCAATATTTTTGAAAATTGTCAGGGTTTGGGACTTTATATCACAGTAAAAATTATTCAGAACAGAATTCAGAGCACAGTACCAAATCCAGTATTAATTGTAAATTGAGCCATCTTTATTTGTTCACTTTCTAATTTCTCAGTCATTAGTGCTACCATGACATATTAATTACAAAAAAATTATTTGCTGTAGTTGTAAATATAGATATAAAATATTGTAATAAAATGAACATAGATACTAATGCTAGCTGTAAAGAAAATTGATTCTGTGATTAAAATGAATAACATATTTATTAGGATTTTTTAATATTCATGTTATCTTTAAAAAAAGGAGCTCTCTCAAAATGGAGTGCTAGCTAATTATTGTAACTACTCTTCAGTTTGGTTAATTATGCTTATTGAGATATCTCATTTCACATGCCCTGGCTTAATTAGTTTAGCAGACCTTGAACTTCCAAGACAGTATAATGATAACTTTATAGCCTGATATTTTATCTCCAATTTTATCGAAATCCCATTTTTTTATGCATCTCGCTTCTTTCCATTCAGCAAGGAATAAGATACTGATAATTGCACATAGGCAGCTATTTGATATGACTTTAGTCATTGTTTCATGTGCAGGAATCATAATTTGTGCAAGTATAATGTGGTAGCCCTGACAAAATAGTTCCCATCTGTTCTTATTACAACGATTTCCAAACAAAAAAGATCACAATCAATTTCCTGTTGTTTCTATGTGGCTCTTTGCTAATAAATGTTATTATTATTTTTAATTCTTTAAGTTTCACTTTACATAATAGGTTATTCAATATATTTGAATCTAAATTCAGGTCCTGTGTCGGTGTAGTCAATTACATTAACATTGATACATATTAATCTTAACAAATATTAATTTATACTACTTATTTACGTTATGTTAATTCTATTTCATTAAAAGCATTCTAAACTCTCAAATAAAACTTCCAACAATAAAATTTGGATTGAGTGGTTTTATCCCTTAACAGCACTGTTTTTATGCAATAATGGGCAATATGGCCAGGTCAAAAAGACTATATAACACCGAGAGATGAGCCCTAGAGAACACTATCATAGTAGTAGTTTTCAACCTTTTTAAGGTTGCAAACCCTTTTTGGATCTTTTTATTTTTAAGCAGATGACATGAAACTTGACAGTTTCATGTCATCTGCTTTTTGATTTGCTGCTGTTATTGTCTTGACTCTTGCATTTGACAATACTGACACAGCTGTCCCCTATGAGTTTATTAATAGTCTTTTGACCTTTAGAGAACTCATTAGTGTGTCAGTATAGACAAGACTATTCCATCTCTGAGGGACAGGCTTTTCAAAGTTCAGTTTTAAAGTCAGCCTCCAAATAGATTCACTGGTTTCATTCATTATAACTATATGACATATATCTGGATATCTGCCTTATGCTTATAATTTATATATGAATGTTTAAAGCAGTTGCATGTAAGCGTTAATAAATTGAGTATTGATAAAAGTCGTACTTCAGCAATGGATTTTTCACTTAAATACAGGTATTTCAACAAAAAAAAATATTGAGCTTCTTCATACATTCTAATTAAATTGTTTTTGAATAGTGTGTTCATAGCATGTTTTACAACTTCACACTTTTCATGAATTTATTATTTTCATACAAGCAGCTAGGAGGAATATTGTCTTTTTTTATTCTTTGAAAGTTGACTCCAAATTATGACAGTAAGAAATTGATATTGACAGTGTTACTAAGAGATCTTGTAACTGGAAAAGTCCAAATCATGAATGAGTAATCCTTTTCATTGTCTTATTGAATACGTTTCCTAGTTCATGATGTCTACTTAAAAAAATGTTTCATACTTTATTAATGTACTATCTTCATTCATATAGTTGAAGTACTATGGTCTTCAGACTTTTAATACTACAGCAATAAAATATAATTAATTCTACAGCAATTTAATAAACGACTTAATTATTCCAAGAGGTTTTTCCTGTAAAATTCTACTTTGACAAGAATCATATCGATTAGCAGTTATGCAAAGCCAAAAAATATTCCCCAAAACAGATTCTTATATGCTATTAATAACAAATGAAATGAATAACGTGCTATCCATTTTAATCTGGATTTGGTAACTTTTAGAGCAGTTATTACATATCTTACTGCTGTTATATTACTATAGCAATTCAAGGTGTACATTTGTAATATATTGTTACTGTAATGTAAGAAAAGATAGAAATTCTGTTAATCTGCCTGCTAACAATATTCTGACTTTAATCTCTCTCATAGGATTGTTTTTGCTTGAGTGGCATGCTCCCCTTTTCAAATACGAATTTTTGTAATTTTGTCATTGTCATTTGTCATTTGCTTCTGTGCTATAGCAAACAGATTTTATATAATAATTTTTCTGCCCCCGCAATCTAAAAATGAGAAGTAATTTTCAAATATGATTTTTTTTTTTAATTTGGTGTATCATGTTAAAGCAATATATTTTTAAATGCAGCAGTCTCGTTAGCACAGACATACAAGGAATTATTTTGTCTATACCGGCCCAAATCTAGAAAACTAAAGCGGGAAAGGAGCCAAATGACCAAATCAAGCTGGAACAATATTCCATTTTTAAAAGCTTCTTTGCAAAATATGTGCAATATTTATGTTTAATATTTTTGTCACTTCCCTTCTGGTTATGAACTTTTTTTAAGAGAGGGTTCCTAGTTAGTTACCTAAGATTTCATACTTCTCATTCTGTTATTTATATATATATGTATAAATATGAGAGGACCACTCGGAGGTAAAACAACCCAAATATGGAGGTACTAAATATGTTTACAATATCAGTAATATTTCCACACTACAGATGACTACTATAACAACGAAAAGCTGTGCTCTTTCTGCATGACACATTGTACTGCAATATTCCTCGTGTTTTTCTCATGTGTGTTTGCACAGGTAATGAACTCTTGTAATAACTGTGTACCTGCTCTCCATGACAGGAAAGTGTTAACTCCCATTCAACCTAATCTTAGTAAAAAAAAAATACAAAAAAATTATAAAAATATGAAAATTAAAAAGCAACCAGGAGTGCACAGTTCATCCAACTCTGGGAAGTTCTACAATACAGGATGAATAAATCATTAAACGTGATTTAAAACACAAACATTAGGCTACATTATTTACTGGTAGCTGAACGGCATCCGGTGTTGCCCGGGTGTTTGTTTAATCTGTATATTCTTATTTTCTCTAATTTTCCGATGTTTGCTTGGGTCGCTGCTGACGTCAGCTCACTCTCTCATAGTTTAGTTTCTATTTTTAGCTATCAAGATTTTTATTTCCGTTAAGACAGATTTTGCTGCCCTATGGCTCCCGTGATAATCTTACCTTTAATCTGTTTATTCTGTTGTTGTTTTTTTACTGCACTAAAGGTTAGTTTTGTGAGTATCCTGACTTCCCCAACATTTTAGCACAGCTCCAACACGAATAATTTCTTGGTGTGGCAAAGGTCCATTGCTAACTCATCACGCGCTCTCATATTTGGTGGCATCGTCGCAAATTATCGAGATTTTTATTTCGACAGCTTTTAGTATTCTATGATTCCGGCGTACTTCACCGAAAGATCCCAAATTTCGTAGGCAGGTTCCCCTTCCTTGATCCCGTGTTGGGTTTAAAAATCAGGCCCCTAGCTACAATGGGAAGCCTTAAAATAATGTATTTGGAAATGTGGGGAATCTAGCAACGGCAGCAGATATAAATGTTATTTCCACTCTTACGTTCACAGTTAGGGAGCAGTAAGTGGTAATAATAAATTTGACAGCAATTATCGTTTCCCGTAGGAATAGTATGGTAAATATTTTTGCTTCTAGCAAGCCCCCTTTTGAACTTTCGACTTGAAATTTGCCTCTGTATCCCGGACCACAACCAGAAACATTCTCTGAAAATTTGAAGCCTCTACTATGATTTCCTGATGAGTTACGGCTGACCCGCACACATACCTTTTATTATATAGATTTATATTTCTTGCTGTGTAGTTTATTTCAGTATGTGAGTATCAAAGAAAGAACAAATTTATTTGAAACACTTGGGAGTGCTGTTTCGAAATCGTGGGACCTAACTCTATTACATTAATCCTCGTGGGAAGAATGGTTTATTCATGGCACTTTTCAAGACAAACCCCCAATGAATAAGAGGTATGACTGTAAGTAGTTAACCCTTTCACGTTACCCTCGAATTAATTTGGTTCATTTAGCAATGTTTGGGAAATTATGTTTTTATATGGACACAAAAATCTTTCCCTAAAAATGTTAATAATGAAAATGGAAAAAATAACATTCAAAATAAAGAATTTAATTTCTAATTGTAAATATAAGTTCTTATATGTGAAGCAGTGTTCAAAAAATCTATTTCACAAATTTTTTATTTTATATTGATTAAAAATGGCTTCTAGGTAGTCTTTGCATAAGGTACATAGGGACTTAAAGGGCAAGATACAACATTGATGGTGATAATGCAAGGTTTTGGTGGAATTTTATATACCTTGTAGTGTTTTCAGTAGTATTTCATACTAATTTTGTAGTAAGAATTTTTATTTCAATTCCTTAAAGCTATAGTTGAATTGCTGGGATGATTGCTACAATGACTACTTAATGCTACAGGTGAAAAGAAAAAGGCATCCTAGTAAGATAAAAAAAAAATGCAATTCTAATAATCCCTCAGGTTTCCCCTTTTTCCCCCACCCCTCATTCTCCCCAAAGCTAAACCCTGTTTTTAGTGGCTTTTTCTATAAAAAAAAATTATGCTACTACGTGGTTTCGACCCTGCACTATAAGATGTATGCTTTTGTAGTGCATTACGTTGTGTATCTGAAGAAACAATTTCACCTACCAGTATTTCTTTCTCCAGAAGCAAATGTGCAGTGCATATTTATGGTTATGATTCAATTTAGCTTTTAATAGAGTAAAACCACTAATTTATCATACTGATATAATCAATACCTTATATTAGACATTAATCACTTTTATATTAAAATTTTAATTACAGAAATCAGCAATTTGGGGAAAAGGGAGACAGTGACATTTTTCAGTAATTGTTTTTAACACATTCAATCCATAATAATTTTTTTTTACCAGTTTCGCTAATCTACCACCCCAAAACGAAATTCAGCCTTTCTACAATTACACACAGAGCTCATGTAAGAGTTAATTTTGTTCAGCCAGCGTATAATTGATAAATCCAGTTGCAAGCTAATTAAAAACCCTAATCATTCCAGTCTTTTTATACTATCCCAATTCTATTGTTATGTTGTTTCACATCTTTTTAATTCTTTGATGAAAAGGGCTTTTATAATTCATCGATTATTAGTAGTCTTTCATAATCAAAGGAAACAATATCGCATTTAGAGTAACTTTTTTGACCGCTCCAGTTGAATATTTTAAAGGCAATCATTTGTTTTCATTAATGTCATTTTTAAATTAAACGATCAAATTATGTATAAACTGCCCTACCAAAATATTAACTTCTAAAATATGCATTTAATAGGAAAATATGACTAAAAATCATAATCAAATCCATTTAAATCTCAATTTTCAACATTTGTTTAAAGAGTTATTAAAGCTAGGATATTTCACAACAGTAATGCATTATAAGAATTCAGAAATTAATTAAAACTTTAATATGTATTATTTCAAACCATTTAATGTGCATTTTAAAAGTTTGGATAATAATTACCTCAATATTAACAATTATACTTTTTTTTAACAAGCTAGTGTTAACCAGTTATGCCAGTTTCCTTAACTCTTTAAATACTGAACGAATATTGTTTAAAAACAAGATTTAAATAGATTGGATTATGATCTTTATCCTCAGTCACAGTTTCCATTTAATTACATATTTTAGAAGTTATAGAGCTTTGAGGTTAGAATCCCATTGACATAATTTAGAAGTTATAGAGCTTTGAGGTTAGATTCCCATTGACATAATTTAGTTCTTAATTAGAAGATTTGAGAGTTGCGAATTTTGTTTCATGAGCCACCTAGACAAGTATTAAATGTTCCTTTTTGTACACAAATTTAAAGTCAAAAGTTTTCAATGACGGTTTTGTACTTTGATGTTTGACAACATTTAAAATGGAAACATTGCCAGATTTAGTATTAGAAGTGTTCCGACAGATGACGATTGTTGTTTTTCCGCACATTTATGTATTTATAAAAATTTGTTTATCGTTTTTCATCAAACTTTATTGATGCATTTATGGTGAACATAGTGTTTGAATGCGATAATCACACGTCCGAAAATTGAACGTAAAACATTTGAATCAAGATCATGACTTTTATAATTTAAGCTGTAAATATTGATTCTCAGTAATGTAAAACTTTACATTCAAAGTTAGCATAAAAAAGATTGAATGTTAATTCCCTGCCATAAAATGCCCTGAGGCAGATGTAACTAACAGTAGCCTGTTAATGATTGAGAAGAATTTAACGGAAAACAAAGGCGCTTTTTGAACATCTAAAAGTGTTTTGTCATATTTTTTATTAAACTGAATGTAACCTGAACATGGAAATTTGCCCTGTGTAAAACTTGAGACGCTGCTTTTGTAAAAAATTTACGTACCAATTTCTCCCTGTTTATTTAGCATATTACTATAGCATTATCTCGATGTTATATATACTTGTTTTTTGATGGTTGTGATAATTTTTGTTAGCCTTTTGAACAAAAGCTTTTTTTGCGTTGTTTCGTATAATGAAGTGCTGGAATTTGTAACTATTTTGTGATGTCTTGATATATTGAAAGAGCTAGAATTCAAATTGTGGTACATTATGTTGCGTATTTTTGAAATACATATATTTTGTAAAGATCACATTTCAGAACAAATTAGATACTGGAGCTTCAGTGAATGACTTTGTGAGCTGCATTGATTTTATATATAAGCTTGTTTTGTAGATAAATGCACAGGAAATTTATTCCTGTCAATCTGGCAGCTTTTTATGTCTGGTCTTGTAATGGCCATCACTATCACATTTTAAGCACGTAGTGCTTAACCTAGCCATGTGCCCAAGTTGAGATAACTTGGATTTAGAATTAATTCCTCAATTAAGACCTGTGTTCGGTTCTTATTTTTCCTTTGTGGTTAACCAATCACTGAGTGACACTTGTTGCATTGTTTGTCTTTATTGTGGTAGCCAAATCATTTAAAAGCAAGCGCATGTCTATTTCATCAGGGACATTTCCTTTAAAGGCAGAACTAATGTATCAGGGACCCACCAACACTCATGAATAATAAAAGTGTCCGAAAATTACATTGTTATAGTGAAATTTGTTCTTAGTTATGAAAACATGCCAACCAAAAAACTGCACATGCGCTACTGATAAGACAAAGTTTCATGTCAACGCAGAACGAAGTAATCTTCCTAAACCTCTAATGGAAACATTTCCCAATGTTAATTCTCGTAGAGCAGTGCGCCACTCTTTGGGCAACAAACTAATTTACACAGAAACAAGCATACGGCTGAATATCCCATAGATATAGAGAAGTGGATGGTGCACTGGTAATAAAGCCGTGACTCCATCCTACCTTACTAGCGACTGCAATTTTTGTAGTAGGAACTATTCTTATAAGCGATTCCTATTCATTTAACTAGTTTGCATATTATTAAATTGTAATTTAAATGAAATATATCCGATTAGGTCGTTAGTACCTTTCAAACGAAATATTTTCTGAGGCTTTCGATGTTTACATTGAGCCAAAGCGCTTAATAATAATGAGCCGACACATTGAGCTAAAATTTCGCCACTCGGTTGTTGGTGCCACTATAAACTAGTGTGGGTCTGCAAAACTTCCTAAGTCCCATCAGTGTCCCCTCGATCGGTAGGGGACACCGATGGGCTTGGAAAGGCCGTCGTCCATTGATGGAACGTTATGCCATGGCCTTGTGTGGGAGAAAGCCATATCCTGTTGCATTAACACACTGGATGGCCTTGACAAGAGGCTACCATCTGTCTCCTAACGGTTGACCAGTGGGTCCCCTCCCAACTTCGGTAAAACTCTGATAAACCTCTAATGGAAACATTTCCCCAATGTTAATTCAGGGGCTCTTGTGACTGGCCATTTAGCCCTTTGTATGCAAAAAAGTGCTGCTCAGAAGTAAAACACCCCAACCCTGTTGGAGGGCGTAATTATAGCTATTGGGAGATTTCGAAAGTGCAAATCGTAATATTTCATGAATATCTATCAAATCCAAAAAGAATTTCGATTTATCTCTAAGAGCAAAGAAGTTGAATGTTTACAGATTTGACAGACAACAAAACGAAAATATTAGCGTAATTGGGAATAACTACCAGAGTACACGAAAAATATATGATCTAAGTCTGCTAAAAGCAGATAAAGGTGAAAATAAATATAAGTTCAAGAGTTAGACCTGCAGTTTTCTGCGTTCAGGATCCTATTTTGTACACAACGTAATGATAAGTTGTGTTTTGATGGAACGCACGGCATCCGATAGCAGATAAACATTTTTGTGAAGAATTTTATAAAATTCGTCTACCCAAGTTACTTCCATAAAGACATAACACTAAATACGCATTGAACAAATGAAAAACGCGTTGAAATCTCAAAAGAACTTTTAACTTCAAAAAACGTTCTACCAATGATAACTAAAAATCGCATTGTCAGCAGTGAAGGGATCGTACACCTGGAACATGCCAAATAAAAAATATAATGATAAACACTTATTTCTAAAATAACATTTTGTTCTCCACATAAAACTAGCAGAAATAAAAGCATCTAAAGAAATTTTCATAATTGTGCCAATCTCTGTACTGTAACGAATCTGTCAATGCATTTCAGCCGCTTGCTTTTAACAGCGTATTTTTACTAACCAGCGAATGTTCGTTCCGCATTTAAAGTTATCCGAAGCAGCTGTTTTAAGTAAAGCATACGAACCGCCTATCTGCGCGTTTTGAAAAAGACAATTATAGAATATCATCAGAGACAAATCTCAAAAATGTATCCTATGTGCACCCTAAAACGTAGAAAATAAACTTTAAAGCACATTGATGGCGCAATCAGTCGAATAATTCATATTCACATCAAAGGAAGATAGGGCGCCGATTTACCTACTCAAGATTGCCGGCACCCTATCTTCCTTTAAAGTGAATTCGAATGTAGTGACTGATTGCATCATCAATATGCTTTAGTTTTATTTCCTACTTTTTAGGGTGCATATGGGAAGTAGATAGTATTTAATTTATCTATATATATTTGTCACTAAAAAGTATGTACCTAGAAATTTTCACGCTATTTATGACTCGTAAACATCGGCCACATTTTTCCTCCCCCTGTTTTTGGAGTCGTATTTAAAGTAGCTCATAACATTGGAGATATCACAAGCTTAATTCGAGATATAACTCATTAAGGTATCCACTCGAAAATAATCTCCTTTTGGGGGGGGAGGAGAATGGTGGGAGCAAAATTCGAAACAGTCTACGACGATCCTCATATGAGCTTGCATTTGACACCTTACTCGTAATTGTTGGCCTTTATGATTGGTTTTAAGTAAGAAATAGTTTTGTAATCATTTTAATTATAAACAAACTGAAAAGCTCCATCCTTCTGGACAAATACAGAATGCTCATTTCCAAAGAGAGATTTTTTTTTTGTCATATTCCAACTGCAACACTCTTTAATGGTGCAAATTCAAACTAAAGTAAATAAGTCAATAAATAATATCTACAGAGTTATCTTTGATTTTAAAGTCAATAAATCAAATAGTTTGGGGGGGGGGGATTTTGCTGACATGCGGAATTCGAACTCGCATCTCTCCAGATACATGGTAGAGTGTGTGAAAGCTATTTCCAGGTGAGTGTAAATGTGGCTTTCGTATTTCCTCTTTTTCAGAGGGGAAAGCATGGGGGGTCAATTTCTTATATCTGGGCGGGGGTGGCTCAGTCGGTAGCGCCAGGCTCGTAATCTGTAGTTCCCAGGTTCGAGTCCCAGCTGGTTCAGGGTCGAGATTTATCTCCGCAAAATTCCCCGCCCTGCCCACGATCAGTAGGGGACACCGATGGGCTTTGAAAGGCCGCCGTCCGTCGGATGGGATGTTAAGCCGTGCCCCGTGTGCAGAAGAGCCATGCTCTGTACACATTAAAGAACACGCTCGATGGCCTTAACGGAGACTACCATCTGTCTCCCAACAGCTGTTTCAGTGGGTCCCCTCCCCCAACCTTCTCTGAGCCTTCGGGGTCCATGTGACCTGGCCATTTAGCCCATGGTGTCCAAAAAAAGTGCCGCTCAGAGGTAAAACAACCCAACCAAATTTCTTATAGCTATCACACTCCCCATTTCAAAAGCTTTAATTTGACACATAGCTTGCTACTTTCTGCACTCGCATTCTGGAAATATAGGGAAACAATCATTTTCATATTCCCACCTTTTTTTAGAGGGGAAGAAAGCATTTTTGGGACTTTTTTTTATAACATGGGACATTCACCGCATCACAAGATTTCAATTTGACGTATAGCTTGTTATTTTTGGCAGTGGCGTTCTGAATATATAAGGGAACAATTGTTTTGATATTTCTCCTTTTTTGGGGGGGAAGAAAGCATTAGGATCATTTTTTATATAGCCTATGACACCACATGTTACAAGCTTTCATTAAGTTTCTCCATCGTCTTCGAAAGATATGATAGAACAACTATTTTGACAAAAACAGAAATCGAGAAACGGGCAAATGTCGAGCGAAAAGCAATAGGAAAATAGTTAATATGAATGAATAAAAATTTTAAAAATACCTATCTTTCAATATGAGCCCTAGAAAGTAGAAAATAAACCTAAAGCATATCGATGGTGCAATCAGTCACTGAGTTCGTATTCACTTCAAAGGAAGATAGGGAGCCGATTTACCTACACAAGAGAATTTTAAGCGCCCTATCTTCCTTTGAAGTGAATACGAATTCAGTGACTGATTGCACCATCGATTTGCTTAAGTTCATTTTCTACTTTTTAGAGCCATCTAGAAAGATAGGTGTTTTTAGTAACAAAGAAAAAATATAAATAAATTTAAAAATTTAAAAAAATACCATCTTCAAAAACTTTTATTTAGTATGTGACTCGTAAACATGGATCACATTTTTCCTCCCTTTTGGAGTCGTGTTAAGGTAGCCCATGACATTGGAGATGTCACAAGCTTTAATTTGAAATATGACTCAAAGTTTAACTCGCAAAATTCCTCCTCCTCTTATCAGGGGAGAAAAGAATAGTGGGGGCAAAATTCGAAATAGTTTGATAACTAGGCCCTCGCATTCGGAAGATAAAGTAGAACGATTTCACATTTCCCGCTTTTCAGGGGGTAAGAAAGCATGAGTGGTCAATTTTTAATAGTCTACGACACTCGCGCACTGCAGATACATGTAACAATCGTTTTCATATTTTCCCCCTTTTTAGGGGGAAGAAAACATGAGGGGTCATTTTATATAGCCTATGACATTTCCTGCGTCACAAGCTTTCATTTGACGTATAGCTGTTACTTTAGGCACTAGTTTTCTGGAGATATAACTGAAGAATAGTTTCCATATTTCTTCTTTTTCAGGGGGGGCACTTTTTATATAGCCTATGACACTCCCCTCATCATAAGCTTTCATTTGAGACGTAAATCATTAAGTTTCTTCATCGCATTCGAAAGATATGGTAGAACAACTCTTTTGACAAATCCACAAACCTATAAATGTCAAGCGAAAAGCAATAGGAAATAGGTATAAACAAGAAAATTGTAAACAGTTTTGAAATGCAGGTCGCATTGCATTATAAAAAAAAAAGTCTCAGAATTATTGCCATTAGAGGCAACAAGCCTAACGAATACGAATATCGTAAACAATGCATATGCATAAAGTATATTAAAAAAAATAATAAATTCGTGGGTGACAAATTAATGTCAACAACGCACAGGCCAAAACAAGCACTCTCCACCTCAAGAAAAAAAATGACAATGTTATCAAAGTACTACCAAAAAATTAAATAAATATCCCCTCAAGCAGCTGCTTGCCACAGAGGTCTGTCAATTTATATGCCATAGCAGAAGGTCTGTGAGGATGGCGGGACCTCAGCAGAAAAACGACAAGAACATCCATGCCTTATTTGGGGCTCGAACCCAGGTCCCTATAAGTCCGATTAAAGAAGCCTCAGCTTAAACGCAGACGTCTACACTAGAAATCCCATCGTGTCACATTCCTGTAATAAACGTATTTAAAACAAATTGTCTGCAATTTATTATACTTTGCTAAGAAGCAAATAAATTTAAGTCGCATGAAGATCAATACAAAATTCTGCCCACTCACCCTCACCCCCGGAAAAAAAATATACTTTTCGTAGCTTTTATTCACCTTAGATCTGGAAAAATAAAAACTAAAGCGTTGAATGTGCCAACTCTGCCCCTTCTTTCTGGAAAGAGCTCATTAAGGCGTCTCTCATTCCCTCTCTGTGATGGAAACTTGCTCCATTCCTTGGTTATGGAGACGAGACGACCATGCTCAATAACAGTGGGTGATTCAAATCTTTCAGGAGAGGGATATTTTGAATCGCAAAATTTTCAAAACAATTTTTGTTCAATTTTATACGTTTTTCCGAAAATTTTCGATCCAAAAGAGCAAAAGAAAAGTATTTGGGGTGGGGGGGGGGGAGTAGTCACCCCAAACAAAATGTCTGATTTTCCTTTAACGAAAAGTTGGCAACACTAATAGAAGAGGTTTACTCAGTGGTGAAATGATTATATGACAACACATAACAAGTAGCAATACGTGGGTAAATTGGTATATAACTGCACAGTTTGTAGTTAAAACAGGGCGTTCGATAATGGCATCGTTATTTCAGGGTGTAGGTCACTCACAATTGTATTCTAAATTTAGACCATCGCCACCTAATAGCTTGATAGAACAGATATTCAAGTATCTATCAGAAAAGGTAACTGTAAATTTCTCAATGGTTTAAACCAGTGATTCCCATCCTTTTCGGCACCATGGACCTCCTATGAAGTATAACTTTCTCGCGGACCTGTTCTAAAGTCCACCTTTTTTTATGATCCAGATATTTGACGTGTTAAAAATGAGACATCAAAATGTAACCCATAACAGTTACTTCTGGATATTATATAATTTCTGCCTAAAGCAAAAGAAAGAATGGGGTGGAGGGGAGAGAGATCGGCCTATCACCGATTTCCTTCTAATGAAAAGTTGGCAAAGTAAATTAGGTGCCCGGAATTAATTATAAATATTACGTCTCCGAGTGCACTTCAATGTCGAAATCACAAAGCTTCACAAGCTACTATTCGCTAACGTGTCACAATATATCCCTAATTTATAGAAGAGAGTATCTTTATTCAAAATTAAAGCAATGCTATTAACGAGAAAGAAAATTTGGCCCCTCGTGAAATCTGACAGTAAACAACTTGTATAACCCACTTCAATAGGGACATCACAGCAAAAGGAATTTTCATTGCAATGGACAGCCTTTTTTTCCCCATTATGCACAAATGCATCGGTAATACAAAACTGCTGGCAGAAAACCCAATTTTCATTCTGCATAATATATATAGGAGTTAAAGTTCAATGTTTTGTGCACGTATGGATTCGTGGATCCCCTGCAATAACTGCAGCCCACTGGTTGGGACCGATAGCCCTGTTGGGACACTCTGGTTCAAGCAGTATTTTTCCATCATAGCCATGTTTTAATGCCAGGAATAAAATACTCTTCCTTTGAAAATACACTCAAGGAGATATCAAGGATGTCTTAAAATGTGTTTTTAATTTTAAAAATGTTAGTGTAAAAATATACACTTTAGGCTATTCAAGTGATCAGTGCGTAAAAGGTTGTGAGAACGAATTCATATAATTAGCAGGGCAATAAGAACATTTTTTTGTGTTACCCCTTGTTTTTTGTTCCCTTTTTGTTGCCACCCATTGAGATCAGCAATGTTGATAAACACATAGAGAGTTTTGCACTCTACACCGGTTTTATTCAACATTGCTCTCTTATAAATGCCAGAATTTCAGGATGGGAATGGTACATGCCTCACTCATCACAAAAAATAGTATGTAAAAAAATTCAGATTAATGTTGAAGAAATGAATATTTTGTATGGCCAGGAGTTTTTAAAATGGTGTTACATGATAAGATGAAATATTTATTAAGAATTTTCCCCAGGTGGTAGATGCCTTGCTATTCCACTGCATACACTAATGTGATTTACCAGCAGTAAATAATATTATCTTAGATCTAGGGTGTTCAGATTTCCATTGGGGGAAAACTGGGACAGTTTAGTATATTTCAGATTACTGAAACTAGGATATTTCTTGGAAGTGTAACACCAGAAAATTTAACTATGGCAGTTGTACAACTACATGTGTCAGAACACATGCATGACAGAAAATTCACAGTAAATAGGGGGAGCAATAATTTGCTTACTCTAAGTGCAACAAGTTCAGATTACATAATTATGCTGCATAGATTAATGGCAAGGCTATATCTCTCACAGAGGTGTTATACTGTTGCCAGTGTAGCATGTTGGAGAAATGCAATGTGTTGAAAAGCCTCATATATATGAGGCAACAAAATTTGTATCTCCCCAACAACATTCAACTACACTACTGTGTGCACTGAGTGTTTAATGTAAACTGTTTATCAAAAAAAAAAGACCATATAAATTAAAAAAGATATAAATGCAGTAATTGTGTTATTCCAAAAATACGTTAATTAAATATACATAAATCTAGATCTGACTCTAGATCAACACAAGAAAAGGGACATTTAGATCTGAAGATTTCTTTTGGAACATTAGGACATATAAATACTCTACCTATATAATATTTTCTCTTTCTAACACTGGTGTATGTTTGTAATACAAGGTGTCTCTTCTGCACATGAGGCCACAACTTAACATTCTATCAGACAGATTTCTGCCTTTCCAAGTCCAATAATGACCCTTTTTCTCATTGAGGGCAAAATGTATCAAAAACTCAACATTGGCACAGCTGAGATTTATACTTGAAAACCAGTTAACAAGTCTTGCAAGTTACGACTGAGCCAATCACTGCCTTCTTTTTTTATTAAATAATGTATTTATAAAGGTATATAGCACCAAATAAATAAAATTTCGAAACATTGAAGAAAAGAAATGAAAAGGCAAATATTTTAGAACAATATTTGCTCATGTTTTGTTTGATTTTTAAAGAAAAATCGCAGTTTCCTCTGATACATAAGTGACCAAAGTCAAACTATGAGGATTAATAAATGTCCTTAAAATGTACTGGAGATGGTACTAATATAAAAATATGTGTGTCGATTTGTTGTTCATGGCTATCAGCCAACAGATGGCACTACTTAAGAAGCGTTTGACGTCAAGGTGTAAAGTATGACATAGAAACGTAACCGTTGGTGGCTATGGTTCTTTTATTTTGTTTCTTTTGGGTAGGTAACGTAAAGTCATGTGTATGATTTGACAGGAAAGTTACGTTTGATTTGAAATTGGAGGCTAATTTAACCAAAACTTACAACACCTTGAACATTTGATTTTTTTCCTTGGGATAAAATTCTTATGCGGCTAGAGGTAAGTGCATCCCGATAATCCTGATGTGCACTACTACTGCCCGATGATGTCCTTGGTTTTGAGATTGGTGTTCGATTTCATTAATTCTGGTGATTTATTTAGGTTAATTATTGTATGTGTGACTGGATTTATTAGTTTAGTTTGTGGAAATATATATGTGGAGTGTTTTAACTATTGGAAAAGAGGGGGGGGGGTGGTATTTCAGGAATTTGTAGTATATGGGAAGGTAACTGTTGCGTAGTTTCTGTTTATGTTTTTTCGATAATTTTTTAGTAATTCGTGGTTGTGAGGGATGTTTTTCAGTGGAATAGTTTTTTTTACGTTGCGTTTATTTATAACGCAATTACCGTTACCATGGTAACGAAAAAAAAAAAAACTTTTTTTTCCCTAGGAACCTCTGTTAGGGTCTGGGGGTTGTGGGAATCAACTAAAAGGACCTTTCTTACCTTGCGTCAAAAAAATGGCGCCTTAGAACCACGATGTGCACTACTGCCAATATTGTTTTAATTATAAATATTAACTTTCTGTTGCTAAATTTTTAAGTTTTTATCACTTCTTCACATTTTTAAAGATGTATGTCGTACTGTTTACCATATTTTTAGCGATGAAATTATTTTAACAGATTGACCCACCTTTCAAGCAAGCAGTAGATATTGGATGTGGCACAGGACAGAGCACTGTACCTCTTGCATCACACTTTCAGCATGTTACAGGAATTGATGCTAGTGAAGCCCAGATAGAGCAGGCAAAGCAAAATCGTTCAGCTCCTAATGTTGAATATAAGTAAGTTTTTAATTTTTGCTTTTAATTTTCATAATGTATTGATTTGTATAAAAAAATAAAATAAATACCCCCTCAAGCAGCTGCTTGCCACAGAGGTCTGACAGGAGCTTGTCAGTTTATATGCCAAAATGATAAAATATATGATAGCTTCTGTAAATAGTGTAAAATATATAGTAAACCAAAGGTAACTCTCTCAGATGATTTCTTCTTTTTTAATACTTACACAGATGCCAGAGTATTAGGTACACATATCTAGTAGCATGTTGCGCCTCTTTTGGCCTTCAGAACAGCCCAAATTCATTAGGGCATGGAACTTACAAGATGTTAGATGTGTGTTACAAGATGCTAGATGTGCTGTGTGGAAATGATTGTGTCAGGCAGTTGCTGATAATTGGACAATGGCACAATCTCACTGTGAACAGCTCTTACCACTTCATCCCAAAGATGCTTGATATGGTTTT
The DNA here is from genome assembly GCA_038380435.1 of Ryuthela nishihirai. Taxonomy (NCBI): domain Eukaryota; kingdom Metazoa; phylum Arthropoda; class Arachnida; order Araneae; family Heptathelidae; genus Ryuthela; species Ryuthela nishihirai. The sequence continues at coordinate 6,431,547 of JAWZYU010000013.1, forward strand.
GATCTGGGGACTGTGCAGACCAATGAAGCAAGGAAAACTCATCAGCATGTTCGTGGAACCATTCAGTGACAATAATGTCTTGTGAACATTATTCATGCTGAACATGTCCATCTGAGTGAGGATATACTGTAGCCATGAGGGATGAACTTGGTCAGCAACAATGTTCAGTATGCTGTGGCATTCAGATGTGCTTCGATGGGTATCAGGGAGAGATAAAGAACGCTTCACAAACATTGAATCTTCTTACTTCCATAGGAAGTAAACTCATTAAGGGTATCAGGAAGCCTAATGGTACCAGGAATATTCCCCATGCCATCACATCATCACCAGCGGCAATTTTCTTTTTAGATTCAGGCCTGTACTTTTGACACCAGACAAGATGGCTTCATGACTTCATGTTGTGTGTGCCAAATTCTGATCCATCAGCATGATGCAAAAGGAACCTTGATTTGTCCAACCAGGCTACCTTTGCCAGTCATCAATGGTCCAGTGTCATTGCTCCTGTGCCCACTGGAGATGCACTTTTGTGTTCTTCACTGATAGCATCAGCAGTCGACATGGTCAGCAGCAGTTGTAGCCCATTCATGACTAGGTCCAATAGTGGTGCATTCAGAGATGACCTTCTGCACACCAATGTTTAATTCTGCTGTGATTTGCCTAGTTTTGGCCTGTTTGTTCACTTGTATGATTCTGATTCACAAGCTGTCTGTAAATGATAGCTAGGTAATCATTGGAAGGAGAGCTATGCTCAAATCCCCTGTGATGATGCACAGAACCGGCCAGACCTAGCACCTAAAGTCCTACCCCACCTTCTCGTGGTTCAGACCAATAGTTCCTTTCAAAAGAAATACTCTTATGGAACTGAATGGAGGGGGGGGGGGGGGGGCTGCCAGATTAGTGTTGCCTGCTGATCTGGACAACTATGGCTACTTTTTTTTTTGCTGTGACCCTGCTGAGGCATGGTCAACCACACAGGGTTGTGGTGCTGACCTATAAACTTACTGGACTGGATTAAGGCTCTGCGCTTGGTTATGGATTCTGAATTTTCTGCACTGGTGGGCTTCTGTGGAGGGAAAAATCTGCCACTGTGTTTTTTGTTTGTGGGTTGACAACCTCAAGTGAATAGATTCACAGGTTATGTTTTATCAGCTGGTGGATAATCCTGAGCAGAGGTCATCGCAGGCACCTGAACTCTTGCTTTTACGGGCATCGTCAAATTCTACATTGGAGGAAGTCTTCCAGTCTAGATGGCTTCAGCCTTTAGTGGGGGAATGGATCTTTGCCCTGTGTTTGCGAGTAGGAAGTTGTTTGATATTGTCGGCATTGCCCCTCTCAATAAACAGTTTCTTTAAACATTCCACTAACCATTTGCTCACCATAGGTGGTTGAAATGTGAGGACTCTGCACAGAGTTAAGGTGCCTGCAATCTTTTATGATAAGGCTTATTCTCTTGATGTCCTCACACAAGAATTCCACCATTATAATTTAGATATTCTTGACTTGCCGATGAGAATGAGAAGAATAGGTTTTACAGACAACTTCAGGATATTTTGAATTCTGTCAAAAAGGAGATATTACCCTTGTTCTAGATCAGTGGTTCCCAACCTTTTTACACCAGAGGACCACATTGGATTGCATTTGACTTGCGGACACCCACTACACATTTAACAGTTTAGTGACTTAAAATCTTTAAATGCTGGCCAATGAAGGAATAGGCCTATATTCAATAATACAAGTTGTTGTTTATTGCAATATAACAAGTAAAATGCATGGATGTAGAAAAAATTACTAAAAACTTTATATTATTGGCACCACAGTCACGGACCACAAGTGGTCTGCAAACCACAGGTTGGGAAACACTGTTCTAGATGATTTCAATGCCAAAGTTGGTACTGACTCTGACCTTTGGGGAAGGGTGATATACCCTTTTGAATGAAGTAATTTTTTTAAATGAAAAGAAGCTAATGACGTCGCCATTGTTTAGCTTCTTTGGGTTGCCTGATTTATATACCACATTCACAGTCACATGATGAGATTACATGTTGGGATGAACCATTTATGTGACAAGAGGTGGTGCACCTAATAAACTGGCATCTTAGTGTATATATATACACACAGTCGTATCAGAATAATATGGCCACCCATGGAATCACAGTGTACCAACCCAGGCACGTCACAGAGTGCACATGACAAGGTCAATCAACGGAGATATAAGTGGCCAGCCAGAACAGATGAGCCATAGTGTGTAACATGAGCACGATGGGCAGAGGTATTGATTTGCTGGATTAAAAATAACTTAAAATTCTCTGTCATTGAGCAATAAAATTTTTAAGTTTATCCTTCAAACTATTTGCATTTTAAAAATCTTTAGGAGAAAACTCAGAAACTTTTCGGAGCAAAGACAGTGCTCCGTCTTCAGTGAAGTGATGCTACATAGTGTGTTAGGTCTGTTTAGACAAAGAGCTTCTTTTCACATGTTGTGAAGGGCAATTCCAGTGTCTCGGTTGCAGGTGGGGATGAACGAGGTTGTTATTTCAATAGCCTCATGGACTATGGTTCCATAAAAAGTAGATGCAAATGCAAGCAGTGTGGCATGCTCCCAGTCTATTGTTGCCGTGTGTTTGTACTGCTAGCTTGGCGGCAGCCGTCGTTAGCTTCTTTTGGCTGACATCAGTTTGGTGCTCTGCGAACCTCTCTTATAAAGAGTGTATAGTTTTGCCGATGTAGTAAACAATGGAATTATCTAGCAAATGTAGGGGAAATCGGTATATGCCTAATTTTTGAAGTAGGCTAAATTTGTCCCTGTCCCTTTTGATTAATTTCTTCAAATTTGGAACTGGGCTAAAAATAATTTTGATATTTTGGGCTCTGAGTAATTTGAATTCAAAAAGGAATGATCATCAGTTACCATGCCAAGGGTGGAAGCATCTCAGAAACAGCAGACTTCATGGGCTATTCGCAAGGTGCTGTAGTAAGGGTGTACCAAGAATTGACCACTGGCACACCAAGTACCTCCAGACATTATAACTGTGGAACCCCAAAGGCCATCGACCCCAGAGGAGTACATCGACTGGTAAAGGGCAATTGACATGTAACAGTGCAGCAATTGACCACTCAAATGAACGCTGGGACACCCAGGTACGTGTCCCCGATAACAGTAGAGCGAACCCTGTTACACATGGGTCTCCAGAGTCGATGCTGCATAAAGGCACCCATGTTAACCAAAGTCCATTGGCAATGATGCTTGCAGTTCACACAGGATTACCATCATTGAACAATGGAAGAGTGGAAAAAGGTTGCCTTCTCTGATGAATTGAGGTTTCTACTCCACAGAAGTGATGGACGGTGGCGTATACGGTGTCAGACATACGAGAATCAACACCCGGACATGCTTGTCAGTCAAGTACAGGCTGGCGGTGGCTGTGTGCATGTCTGGGGGATGTTTTCCTGGTATGACCTGGACTGCTGGTACCACTGGGTGGATCCATGAATGGCAATGGCTACCTGTCCATCCTTGCTGATCACATGCATCCCTTCATCTTGAATATTTACCCATCACTGGTGGTGATGATGTCTACCAAGAGGACAATGTGCCCTGACATATCACTAAGGTGGTGCGTGACTGGTTCCAGGAACATGACAGCAATGTCTCCATTCTCCCTTGGCTGGCGAAATCGCCCAACCTCAATCCCATAGAGCATTTGTGGGACCACTTGGATCGACAAGTTCAGCGTGTGGACCCACAATCACATCATCTCCCGAACCTCCATGCTCTGCTGGAGTCCAAATGGGCACATGTACTTCTGGCAATCTTCCAGGGCCTCATTGCGTCCATGCCATGCTGTCTTGCCACTGTCATCCAGACCAAGGGTGGTTATTCCCATTATTAGGTATGTATTCTGATATGACTGTATACTAGGGACTCTGTCCCAGCAGCCTATGCAAATGTGACTTCAACCAGCATGCTGCATGTGTCAGTTTGTATGTGCCAGAGATGTATGGCAAGTGATGTTAGGTCACAGAGGGAGTTGAAGAGTGAGTGTTAGGAAGAGGCAGTTAGTGTGAGAAGTAGTTAGTAGAGTGTGCTGCTGCTACTACTGTGAGAAGTTTAGTTTTTTGTAAAGAGTTTCTTTTGTGGTGAAATGGATTTCTGGTGAGTCTAGATTTTGAAATAAACATTATTTGCTTTATGAAATAGATTTGACTTATTTTTTCTCTTGAGCAGAGTTTGTTGATATTTGATTGGCATTAATTGTTTACTTGACAATCTTTAAATTTAAGATCTTTACTGCATGTAATGCCATTGATAAAACAAAAGAATAATCCTTGTTTATTTAATTGGCAAGATAAATTGCCTGGCTCCCAAGCTGTTCAGTAACCTTTAACATACTTTTGGAGCATCACAGAATAAACATAGATGAATAATGCAAGTTGTTACTTTTGTAATTGTTGAAGATTACTTGACTTCATGAAGTTTAATAATAGGCTATTAATCCCCCTTCTCCCTCAAGCAGATGTTTACCACAGAGTGTGATGGTTTACCATTCATTTTTACATTATATTTATTATTTTGGAGCCTATTAATTTCTTTCAATCATTGCCTCTCTCTGTCTGTTAGTAAAGTTAACCATATATTGCTTCTCTCTGTCCAATTGCATAACTCCTTTTGATTGACAGCCAATAACTGCTGACATCAAAGTTACAACCACTTGTGTCATCATTAACACATAACTTATGCAAATGTGTCTCACAGGGGTGATATTGGACAAGTGTTGCATTTGTACTTAGCCAGTGTGGGACTAACTAAATCAGTGAGAGAGTGTAATAGAGAGTTGGTGTAGAAGGAATGAGTAGTGAAGGAGTAGTTGGTGTTTTAGTTTGTGGGAGTCATTTATGAATTCGTTTTGTAGAAGGAATTATTTGGTGAGTTTATACTCAAACTTTTATATTTTATGAAATTATATTTGATTTCTTTTTTTCCTCTTGATCAGAGATAGGTTTAGTATTATTGGATTTACATTAGTTTTGGACAATCAGTAATTTTTTTTCCTGATATTATGCTCGTTCAAATAACAAACCCAAATTTATTTTTCTGGCAAGGTTTGTTGCTTAGCACCTGAATTGCAAGATATCCGGTAGTTTAAAAATAACATACTTTGGAGCATTACAAGAGGTCCGACAGGAGTCTGTTAGATTAATATGCTATTGAGAAGGTCTGGGAGGAGGTAAGATCTCAGCAGAAAGATTAACACAAACATTCATGCGTGCGACATTATTTGTCAGGGCATGAATCTTGCCCCGACATTATTTCCCTTTAATAAAGATTTACCAAAGTATAAAATGTGGTCACTTGAAATGATGATAACAATAAACAAAGTAAGATAATTTTTGCAACTTTTGTGTAGAACAGATATAATTAATCTCTTTGTACTTTGTATATATACTCACATAAATGTAAATTTCATCACTACTAATATATTCTTATTGAGGAAAATGATCATGCAAAAAAATTTTTCAAAGATCCCTGACCTATGGTTGGCATTCAAATTGTGATTAAACAGAAATGGGTTTGAAGATGGTTTTGAAGAAGAAAGTTTCTTCCCCTTCGTCTTATCTGTACACATTGCCTCTGAAGATGTATAAATATGACCATTTATTGAGCCTCATTATAACAGTAAAACCAGTTGCAGTACTGATAAAATGCTGATTTTTATTTCAGTGAAATTTTCTGTATTGTTAGAAATTAATTTTAATTTAATGGACTTTGATCATTAATTGTAATTATTGGTTGTATCAGATTTGTTATAATAAGATTTCACTGTGAGCTGCTTGATTTTTCTTGTGGTTACTTCTTTATTTCTTGAAAAATTTCTTGAATATGTATATAGAGAGAACTGTGAATAAATGAATTTTAATATTATTAGGATATCTGCTGCTAATGAAACAAGTTTTTCTGATTCTTCTGTTGATCTGGTCACAGTTGCACAGGCTGTTCATTGGTTTGATATACCTAAGTTTTTTAAAGAAGTGCAAAGAATTTTAGTCCCTAATGGAGTTGTGGCAGTTTATGGATATTGGATACCTACACCAAAGCTGGAAGATTCAACTTTATCAAAGAAAATAAGTGATCTGATAAAAAATGTAAGTTGTGATACTGAATATAAAGTAATATTATTATTAAATGCAAATTTTATGAAATACACTCAGCTTGGTATAATATTTAAACTAATATTCTATTGCACTTAAATATAGTAACAGTGCAATGCTTTATTTAACAGCATATGGATAGCCATGTTGGGAGCGTACTATCTATCTCTGAACAGCTGCCCATTGGGTCTCCAACCTTCTCTGAGCCCACAGGATCCTTGCGACCTGGCCATTTAACCCATTGTGTGCAAAACATTATTGCTCAGAGGTAAAATAACCCATTGTTAGCAGATTTATCCAGTGTTGCACAGGTTCTGAAATAAATATACCTTCTCTGAGCCCACAGTATCCTTGCGACCTGGCCATTTAACCCATTGTGTGCAAAACATTATTGCTCAGAGGTAAAATAACCCATTGTTAGCAGATTTATCCAGTGTTGCACAGGTTCTGAAATAAATATACTTACTCTTATTAATTCAAAATATAGTTTGCCTTCCATATTATTTAAAGCACTGAAAAATATACCATTGCTATTGTAATGAATGATGCATGAATCTGCATTATTTATACTCAGTGATCAGAGAACAGCATTTTCTATGCAACTTACAGAGTCCAATGTGATTGGGAGCTTATTTTGCCTCTCCATTGCTAACTTAGCAAATTTACAACATACCCAAGGTGATGCCAATGCACTTAACCATTGCCAGATCCCCAGCATTCTCAAAGTGGTTGATTCTATCCCAACAAAGGGAGCTAGCATACCAAATTTAGGATCAGTCAGTCAAGCATCTAGTGATTTATTTGACACAGAAATCTGTAAGTAAAAGCTTGTTATTTTGCATATTTAAACTAGTACATATGCTGATATCAGCACAGGCAATGGCTGTGCTGGCATCAAATAGTAGTAATCAATAAGTTGTTGTTTGGGTTGTTTTACCTCTGAGCGGCACTTTTTTGCACACCATGGGCTAAATGGCCAGGTCACATGGACCCCGAAGGCTCAGAGAAGGTTGGGGGAGGGGACCCACTGGAACAGCTGTTGGGAGACAGATGGTAGCCTCCCGTCAAGGCCATCCAGCGTGTTCTTTAAAGTGCACAGGGTATGGCTCTCCCGCACACAGGGCCACGGCTTAACATCCCATCCGACGGACGGTGACCTTTTCAAGCCCATCGGTGTCCCCTACTGACCGTGGGCAGGGTGGGGAAATTTTGCAGAGATAAATCTCAACGCTGACCCAGCTGGGACTCGAACCTGGGAACTACAGATTACGAGCCTGGTGCGCCACCGACTGAGCCACCCCCGCCCCAATCAATAAGTAGTGGCCTGAGAGATTTTGAACACACAATGGTGTAATCCCAAGCCACATCAACTAGGAACCCAAACCCAACGTAGTACCACACAATGATATCAACATAGACGTTTTTATATTTGTTTCATTTTTTGGCAATGAAAAATCTATTTAAGAGTTTCTTTTTTTTATTAACAATGAAAAAAAAATGAAAACAAATCTAGTCTCATTTCTAACAAAAATGAAAAGAACCTGATTGTTAACTCTGTGGGAAATTCAGGAACACAAAATATGCATAAGGTAAAGTTCACATTCTCAGGTCCCCCTAAGTATGCATGCAAAGTTTCAGCCTTCTAGGTTTCTTTGTTTTAGTGTTACAGTATTGACACAAACACAAGAAATTTGCATTCATAACTTTTTATGATACTTGCTTTTATTTTTAAAGGTTAAAAGTTTCAGAATCAGTGATATAAACTTGTATTCAAATAGTGATGTACAATGTCAGTATTCATGCTTTTGTAGTATATATTCTCACAAATTTATTGTTAGCAAGTAAGGTTAACTCTGGAAATATCTCCATGCATTAATATGCAATGTAAAAGTCTACATTCAGAAAACTTTAATTTCGTCTGAAGTTTCACTCAAAATAGGCACATAGTATGCATTTCTATTAGAGTTAGGTAATAACTGTTAAATTCTATTCACTGTATAATCTTTGCTAATTATTCTCCTATATATTCTCACAAATTTATTGTTAGCAAGTAAGGTTAACTCTGGAAATATCTCCATGCATTAATATGCAATGTAAAAGTCTACATTCAGAAAACTTTAATTTCGTCTGAAGTTTCACTCAAAATAGGCACATAGTATGCATTTCTATTAGAGTTAGGTAATAACTGTTAAATTCTATTCACTGTATAATCTTTGCTAATTATTCTCCTATATATTCTCACAAATTTATTGTTAGCAAGTAAGGTTAACTCTGGAAATATCTCCATGCATTAATATGCAATGTAAAAGTCTACATTCAGAAAACTTTAATTTCGTCTGAAGTTTCACTCAAAATAGGCACATAGTATGCATTTCTATTAGAGTTAGGTAATAACTGTTAAATTCTATTCACTGTATAATCTTTGCTAATTATTCTCCTGATAAAAAATTTCTATTTTTAACAGTTTAATGGTTTTAATATATAAAGTATATATCTATGTATTTATATCTCTGATATATAGCATTTAACTGACAAATAGTTATGTTGTTTCATTAAGCAAATGATTTCATAAATATTTTCATATTTGAAATAGCTGCATGATGTACAGTTAGAAAACTATTGGAACAAGGAAAGGTATATTGTCCAAAATTATTATGCTGATATAAAGCTTCCATTCAGAAATCCAGTCAGGTGAGTTTAGTCCCTTTCCTAGGATTTAACAATGAAGTTTTTAGTTATGGTAAAATGGGTGGATATTTACATATTTATGTACATATGAGAAATCCTATATCACATAATAGTAAGTCCAGAAGTTTAAGCAATTATTCTGATTGTTCAATATTAATTATATATTTTTTTAATTATTAATTCTGTTTGTAAAAGTGAAGCAAAAGTTTAAGAATCAATTATATACGCTTAAGTTAGTTTAGAGTACTAACATTAGATATAAAAGAATTCTTTAATTAGTTAAATTATGCCTCTTATTGTGATGGCCCATCCCGTGGCTGAGTGGTTAGCAAGCTTGACTACTGATCTAAGGGACCTGGGTTTGAGCCCCAGAGTAAGGCATGGATGTATGTGTCGTTTTTCTGCTGAGGTCCTGCCATCCTCTCAGACCTACTACTATGGCATATATATTGACAGGTTCCTGTCAGACCTCTGTGGCAAGCAGCTGCTTGAGGGGGTATTTATTTTTATTATTATTGTGATGTCTGGCAAATGCAGAGGATAGGGGTTCACTAATTTGGTAGCATGTCTAGTTTTAATCTGAGGTCTTAGATTTGAGTCTCTGCTATGCCTACATTGAGATTTTCTCTTCAAATTCCTATTCTACCCTTAGTGAGAAGATGGGCTTGGAAAAGCCATCATGCAAGTTTATGCACCATAAATGTTCAAATAGTAGCCCAGGCGATAAGTTGCAATTTCTTCTTTGTATCTGATTACAATTCAAGCCCAGGTTAAATTTTAAATTAAACTGACTGAGACCTGCACACTTATTGTGCAGAGTTTTTTCAAATAATTTATCAACATGTGATTACATGAATTTCTCAGAATGTTCAAAAGTTTGTGGGGATTTATGCTTTGAAGTACAGTCCTGCAGATTCTGGTATGTCTGGCATCCCTGTCTGAGATTCAATCACTATTTATAAATTCTGCATTATTACCTGGCTACAATTCAAGCACAAGGTCTATTTAGACCCCAGCATTTAATCATATACAGTGCAGAAGATTCATGTCTAGTGCACATCAAATAACACCCTGGATGGTTTTAATAGGAGACTTCCATCTGTTTATATATATATAATCATATGGTAAATCTCTTTAACTTTTCCTACTTTTTAACAGCATGTTTAATGGCATAATTATGCAGTTAACACTTTAAAGAACTTAAAGTCAACTATTGTTGTATCTTTATGCTGTGTCTTTACAATGTAACAGCTGTCATTCATTTCTGATTGCAAGGAATTTGGGCATATGCCAAGTAAAACCTTGAAAAAATTTAGATTAGTTACAAAGCATTTTAGCTTTTATTAATGTTAAACAGTGATTATTAAAACCTATGTAATTAAATATTAAAATCACTGTGTTTAATTCCTATATTTAACAGAATTTTTCTTCTGCTGCACAGTACAAAAGTGGAATAAGGGTTAATGCATGTTTTACAAATGAGTCATAGACAGACTCTAGATATATCAAGATGGACACATTTCATTTTGTGAGATCAGTGCTGCTGATTTGAGCACAGTGTCTCCTTAGTACTTTTTACTAAGTAATTTTTACAATGCAATGACACTATACATTGTTTGAATCTATTGTATATCTAAGTGTATATGGTGAATAAAATTTACATAGTACTTTTTTTTAATCATGTGTTGGAGAAGATATAAATAGTTTTTTTAAGCATATATGATCCATTTAATCCCAACGTGGATATTTCAGTCACTAAAGGCTTGTTGGGTCTGTAAATGGTAGCTAGGTAGTCACTGGAAGGAGAGCTATGCACCAATCCCCTGTGATGATGCATAGAACCGGCCAGGCCTAGCACCTAATGTCCAACCCCGCCTTCTCGTGGTGCGGACCGTTAGTAACTTTCAAAAGAGATACTCTCTTGTGGAAGTGAATGGAAGGGGAGGGCTGCCAGATTAGTGTGGCCTACTGATCTGGACAACTATGGCTACTTTTCTTTTTTTTCTACCCTGCTGAGGAGTGGTCAACCACACAGGGTCCTGGTGCTGACCATATAAACCTACTGGACTGGACAGATATATGGCTCTGAGCTTGATTATGGATCCTGATTTTGCTGCACTGGTGGGCTTCTGTGGAGGGAAAATCTTCCGCTGTGTTTTCTGTTTGTTTGTGGGTTGACAGCCCCAAGTGAATAGATCCACAGGATATGTTTATCAGCTGGTGGATAATCCTGAGCAGAAGTCATCGCAGGCACCTGAACTCTTTGCTTCTATTGGCATCGTCAAATTCTACATTGGAGGAAGTCTTCCAGTGTAGATGGCTTCAGCCTTTAGTAGTGGGGGAACGGGTCTTTGCCCCATGTCTGCGATTAGGGGGCTGTTTGATATTGTCGGCATTCCCTCTCTCAATAAACATAGTTTCTTTAAACATCCCACTAACCATTTTCTCTCCATAGGTAGTTGGAATGTGAGGACTCTGCACAGAGCTTTTTCTCTTGATGTCCTCACACAAGAATTCCACCGTTATAATTTAGATATTCTTGGCTTGCAAGAGACCAGATGGACAGATAAAGGTCAGATTCTTAAAAATAATCTTAAATTTCTCTTTTCAGGGAGGGACGACAAAAAACATCACCAAGGCGTGGGTCTGCTTCTCAGCAGACACGCTAGTGATGCTCTTCTAGGATATGAGTGCATTAATGAAAGGTTTCTTACAGCAAAATTTCAGACAAGCGTTAAAGACTTGAATGTTATCTGCTGTTATGCCCCCACTGAGGATGCCGATGAGGATGAGAAGGATAGGTTTTATGAACAACTTCAGGATATTTTGAATTCTGTCAAGAAAGGAGATATTACCCTTGTTCTTGGTGACTTCAATGCCAAAGTTGGTACTGACTCTGACCTTTGGGGAGGAGTAATAGGCCCTTTTGGTATTGGTAACTGCAATAGCAATGGGCAACGTCTCCTACAGGTAAGTAAACTCAATGGATTCAGAATAACTAACACTTATTACAAACACCGCGACATACATAAGTACACATGGGTTTCACCTGATGGGCTGCATAAGAATATGATTGATTACATATTAATTAACAGCAAATGGACTAGTTCTGTTAGGAATACCAGGGCATATAGGGGAGCTGAAATTGGATCTGACCATTACCTTGTTAAAAGTGTGTTGCAACTTAAACTTAAAAAGTGTTGTGCTAGGGTTAAAAAATTTACTTTTAATACTGAAGCTCTGAAAGATCCAGTTATAGCCAAAGCTTACCATGATAGGTTACTTAGTCATTATGACAGTCATGGTTTGCTTACTACTGAAGTTGAGGAAGAATGGGATCATTTTAAACAGGCTTTTTTGGACACTAACAGTACTCTTTTAGGAAAAAAGGAGCAGAAGAGGCAAAATTATCTGAGTGATAAGGCACTTGAGCTTATTTCGGAAAGAAAGAACTGCAGGAATGTCCTTAATCAATACCCTACTAGTCCTAATAGAAAGCATTACAGAGACCTTAATAAACTTGTAAAGGATCAGTTAGCTGCTGATAAAAATTTTTGGCTTGATGGTTTGGCTGACAAAGCCGAGGAAGCAGTTAGACAGCACAACAGCAGAGAGCTGTACCAGATAGTTAATGTTTTGTGTGGTAGAAAACGGACAGGCATACAAGGATTGAAGGATAAACAAGGTAAGGTTATAGAAGGGGAGGATTCTGTCATGGCTAGGTGGGCTGAGCATTTCAGTGATGTTCTAAACAATGTAGTTAGTTCTACTCCCATTGTTTGCAATGATGATAGATGCATTGGTGGCTTTAATGTTGGCCCTATAACACAATCTGAAGTTAGTTTGGCTGTTTCTAAACTTAAACTTCATAAATCCCCAGGGGTAGATGAAATTACTACGGAAATGCTTAGAGCTGGGAATGTTTCGGTTACCACTTGGATGACTGAAATTCTGAATCTCTTTTATGATAAAGGCATGGTTCCTAAGGATTTTACCAGAGCTATTGTTATCCCTATTTTCAAAAAAGGTGATCGCAGTTCTTGTGATAACTATAGGGGTATCAGCCTACTCTCTGTTCCAGGTAAAGTTCTTTCCATGATTGTGCTTAATAGAATTAAGAATCTGGTTGACAGGCAATTGCGTGATGAGCAATGTGGATTCAGAAGTGGTAGGGGATGTGTAGATCAGATATTTTCACTTAGGCAGATTCTTGAGAAATGTTTAGAGTTTCAGAAACCTTTGGTTGCTAGCTTTGTTGATTTCAAAAAGGCTTTCGACTCTGTTGATCGTCATAATTTGTGGTTGATTGTGAGATCATATGGTATACCAGACAAGTTAGTTAACATTATGAAAGCTCTCTATAATAACACTGAGTCGTGTGTGAGAGTTGGTAAGGCTTGTAGCAATTGGTTTAGCATTACTTCTGGTGTTCGACAAGGGTGCATTTTGTCTCCTTTTCTCTTTAGCTTGGTTATTGATTATGTTATGCGAAATTCACTTCAAGGGAAAGATTTTGGCCTTAAATGGGCTGGAGATAGGAAAATTTCTGATTTAGATTATGCTGATGATTTAGCCCTTCTGGCAAATGATGTTGATGAGATGAACTCTTTCATTCGAGCCGTTGATGAGACTGGTAGTAGAGTAGGTTTGGTTATAAACAGAGAGAAAACTAAAGTGATGAAAATTGGTCAGGCAAGCTGTGATTCAGTTAATCTGAATGGTTGCAGTCTTGAGCAGGTGTCACAGTTTAATTATCTTGGGAGCTATGTAACAGATAGTGGTGATGTGCGGCATGAGATTAACAGACGAATAGGGATTGCTGCTGGGACTTTTAAGAATCTATGGAGAGTGTGGAGAAATAGGCGTATACACCTAAAGACTAAAATTAGACTGTATAATAGTTTGGTTCTTTCTAGGGTTAGTTATGGTAGTGAAACTTGGACACTTTGTAAACAAGATAACAGGAAACTAGATGCTTTTGATTCCAGATGCTTACGCAGTATCTTGGGCATTAGGTGGTTCAACTTTGTAACTAATGATGAGATTAGGAAAAGGAGTTTGCAACCTCCTTTAAGCAGCATATTGTGCAGAGAGAGACTCCGTTGGTTTGGCCATGTTGCCCGTATGAATAATTATAGATTGGCGAATAGGGTTATGAACAGTGTGCCTAAAGGCCTCAGAAAGAAGGGGAGACCTAGGATGCGGTGGGCAGACAATGTCAAACAGGACCTTGTTAGAATTGGTGTGCAGTGGCCAGATGCAGTAGATGTAGCTCAGGATAGACTTGCTTGGAGAACTAAATTGCACGGTCTGGTTGGACCTCCGTAGCCCATGGCTGCTTGAGGATGATGATGATGATGATGAAAGGCTTGTTGATAGGAAAACATCATATATATATATATGGTCATTAGTAACAAATCTGTCAGCATTATTATTAATAATTTTGTAACAATGATAGTAGGTGTCTATTTAATCAATTCACCAATGTCATATTTAATCAAGAAATACTAAGATGTCATAGTGTGTATTTCATCTTTCTTTCAAATAGCATTATCTTTACTCTGAACAAAATCCATGTCTAGGAACATAAATTAATTTTGTCCCTGCCAAATTATGCCATAGATTAAGGATGACCATTAATGGCTACTGCTAATAACCCTGATGTTTTGAGATTTTGTACTCTTAATGTATTTCTAAATTTTCTTAAGTGTAGAGATTAATGCAAAATAATTAAATACATAAAACAAGAATTTGAATAAAATTGAAATGTGAAATGAATTTTTATTCATCAAATGGCTTTAAGTTGGAAATGATTAAATTAAATTAACTTCAAAATTGTTATATGCGATGTGCACAGCTTTATGTCATTTGACAACATTGCAAGACTTTGCAGTGTTAGGAGGGTTGAATTATTTATCTCTGAGTAGTACATTTTTGCACACAATGGGCTAAATAGACCCAAGATCTCAGAGAAGATTGGTGAAGGGAATCCACTGAACAGCTAGTTAGGATATATGATATAGAGACCCATATCTATAGAATCAAAACTATCCAATAATGTTCTTTAATGTGTACAGGGTCTAGCTCTCCTGCATATGGAGCCATGGCTTAATGTCCCATCTGATGGATGGCCCTTTCCAAGCTTATTGGTATCTCCCTTCTCACTAAGGGCAAGTTAGATTTGTATAAAGATAACCTCAATGTTGGAGCAGTTGGGACTCAAAAACTGCAGATTACAAGCTTGGTGCACTACAGACTGAGCCAATCCTGCTCCCAAAGTTAGAAGGAATTTTTTCCTTTGAATTAATTTTTTGGCAGCTTCAGTGTAGTGTTTTTGTTTTATATAAGCTTTAACCTTGCACATAGAATCAAATAAGTTTAAGCATATTGTAACACTGTTTGAATCTATTGTATATCTAAGTGTATATGGTGAATAAAAATTACAGTTTAGTAATTTTTTTAAATTTGATAGATACTTTCATGTGTTTGAGAAGAGATGATAAATAGTTTTAAGGATATATGACCAAATGAGAAAGGCCTCCAGCATCCAGTGTAGCATTCATGTTTATTTAAACTAATCATTTTTAACTACACATAATAACTTTGAAAATTACACTGGTCTGCATGAAAATCCTCCCTTGAAAAAAAAAATGGGTGCTCAAATCTGGCATCCAAATGTTTATATCAGGTACAATTTTCACAGGAGGACATTTTTTGTGAATATATATGATTTTATTCGTTTTCAAACTATTGAAAGCTTCAGTTTTATGTGAGATACCAACAGATGGCACCACTTGTATGAGGACTTGTCAAACCTGCATTTCCTTCTACATTCCTCGCATCTTTTCTAGTATGTTTGTCGAATATAAATAGCTGTGTGGGAGATGCTGTAGTGAAGTTTCTGTAAATTGAAATGTGCTCAAGTGATCATTTGTAAAGTGTTCATCAAATGTTTTTAACATTGTGTTTTATGAATTTGGCATTTTATTTGCTTTGTGAGATCAGTGCTGCTGATTCGAGCACAGTGTCTCCTTAATACATTTTGCTATGTAATTTTTACTGTGCAATGTCACAGTCATTTTGTTCTGGCAAAAATCACCCTAACAGCTTCTATTACATGTGGGGAAGTCACCTTAAAAGCACAAAAAAAGGTACTCACACCACTTGTAAAGAAAATTTCTTTATTTTGGCTACAAGTTTGGAGATCAAGATAAAGTTTGGGCTCTAAAAATGTGTTGTGATACATGTTCAAGAACTCTAATTCACTGGTTAAAATGTACAAAAAAATCTATGCTTTTTGCTGTACCTATGATCTGGTGCAAGCCTCACAATCATGTGGATGACAGACATTGTAGGCTTTACTGCTAAATCAAAACAAAAAATACAATACTCTAACATAGCATCTGCATTGAGACCCGTTCCTCACTAGAGGCAGGGTTGGCTTAGTCAGTAACGCATCAGGCTCGTAATCTGTAGTTCCCAGGTTTGAGTCCCAGCTGGGTCAACATTGAGATTTATCTCTGCAAAATCCCTGCCCTGCCCACAGTTAGTAGGAGACACCGACGGGTTTGGAAAGGCTGCCAGCCGCCAGATTGGACATTAAGCCATGGCCCTGTGTGTGGGAGAGCCATACCCTGTGCACATTAAAGAACATGGTGGATGGCCTTGACGGGAGACTACCATCTGTCTTTCAACAGCTGTTCCAGTGGGTTCCCTCCCCCAACCTTCTCTGAGCCTTCGGGGTCCATGTGACTTGGCCATTTAGCCCATTGTGTGCAAAAAAGTGCCGCTCAGAGGTAAAACAACTCAACCCATTCCTCACTATGACACTTTGGTTGTACTGATACCACCTGCAGAATACAATCTAATCTCAGAATCAGAACTGGAGGCTGAAGAATCATTTCCAGAATTTTGTTCCAGCAACCTGGAAAGTGAGAGAAGTCGTACAACAGAACCACATTTGATCACCCAGGCAGAATTGAGCAATCTGGTTTCGGATTTAGATCTTCCAAAAACCAAAGCTCAGCTACTTGGTTCGCATCTCAAGCAGTGGAACCTTCTAGAAAAAGATGTGAAATTTTATTTTTCTGACAAAGGCAGTCCCAAATTCTGAAAATTTTCTCAAAAGATGATGATCTGGTATACTGTAACATCATCCAAGGCCTGTTAAAAGAACTCAAGCTTCCGAACTCCCCTGAACAGTGGAGGCTCTTCATTGATTCTTCTAAGGTGTGCTTGAAAGCATTTCTATTACACAATGATAATGAGCATCTTTCAATACCTATTAGGTACACAATCCATATGAAAGAAACATACCAAAACATTGTGATTCTGTTTTCAAAAATTCAATACGAAGAATAAATGTGGAATGTATGTGCAGAGTTAAAAGTAATTGCTTTGTTGACTAAGCTACAAAGGGATACACGATTTTTTTTTTTATGTTGCTGTGACAGCCGAGATATACAAAATGTTTTTTATGTTGCTGGATCGCCACTATGTGGTGAAAAAAAATGGCCTGCCCTGGTGAGAACATATCACATCCAGCATTAGTGGATAAGACAAAAAATCTTGTTGCTGCCTCTGCACATTAAATTAGGATTAATGAAAATTTTTGTGAAACAATGAATAGAGAGGGTGATAGATTTACTTATTTAAGATAAAAAAATTTCATGGATTAGCAGCACAAAAATAAAAGAGGGAATTTTCGTTGGTTTTCAGATCAGACAGTTGTTTCAAGATCCTGAGTTCCAAAATAAATTAAACTACAATGAAAAGAGAGCCTGGAAAGCATTCAGAAATGTTTGCCAAAACTTTTTAGACAATGTAAGGGCAGATAATTAAGAAGAAATCATCAAAGAACTACTTTCTTCATATAGAGTAGGGGTTCTTCTCAACATGGGGTATGTGGTAAAATTTTTTTGGGTATGCTGTGAGAGCTCAAAAATCACTAGATCTAGTAACAAAGTAAAAATAACCATTGTTATACTATAACTATAGTTTTATCTACCTATACAAGGGGTATGCCAGTTACATACACATTTCCAGGGGGTATGTCAAGCATATAAGATTGAGAACCACTGATATAAAGTATTAGGATGTAATATGTCGCTAAAGCTGCATTTGTTACATTCACAATTGATGGGAGTGGTCTCTGGTGAGCATGGAGAAAGATTCTATCGAGACATATCCGAAAGGGAAAAACGATATAGCAAATGGAATGAGAATGCTGGCAGATTACTGTTGGGCCCTGCAGTGAGAGGCTCCAGAGATAAATATAAGTGACAGAAGACAACAAAATAATTTTTTTGTTTAAGTGTTTATATGTATCAGGATTTGTTAGTATCAGTTTTAACTTTATATAATGTAAATAAATATTTGGCAAAATATATTTATCCTCTCTGAGTAAAATAGTGTTTTTTAAAATTAAACCCATATCTCTAGAAAACTGTAGGTGATAGAACAAATCTGTTCTATTACCTACATTTTTCTAGAGTCGGTTTTCTAGTCAGCTTTCTAGAGCTGTCAGATTTGGATTCAGCACCCTCAAAAACAGAGAAATTGGGCAAAATTTTAGAAGGGAGGAAAAAACGGGTTTTTTTTTTTTGCAGATCAGTTTTATCAATGTAAGTGAACAAAATTAAACCACCTTGCATGCTTTTTTTAACACCACAGATTGTTGAGGCTTTTGAAAAGTTATATAATAAAAATACTGTTTCTTATTGTAGAAATACAAATATTATTCAAAGGTCAACAAGCACAGTTAGTGAATATATTGGTTATCTTAGTTCATGGAGTGCATATCAGAAATATCAGAAAGAGCATCCTGAAAATGCTCTGGCACTTCTTTGTGGATTACAACATAGGTTAGTAGCAAAATTTCTGTTAAAATATTTGTTCTTTAAACCAGCATAATCTATACCATTGTTGAAATATGTTTTAATGCAGGGGTCTAATATCTATATCCTTTAAGGCCAACAGTTTGAAGAATTGAGTTCTGCAGTTTATAAAGCTCAGGCTAATTTTTTTTCCCTTTTTCTTTATTAATTTCCATTTGTGACTGGTTTATAGTTAGTAAATTTTTATCATTTTATTAGTAATTAAGAAAATATTCATTTTGCTAGTCAGTTAGAAATATTACTTTTCTCAAGATATCGAGACTTTTTGGGGTCAAAAGGCTGCTTTCAGTTTGGAAATTGTCTTGGCTGCAAATAATTTTCAAATATATACATAAAGTATGGTAAGAAATATTTTTTTCTAATTTTGGTTGATCTTTCTGTATATTCTATGTATTTTAGGTTGAATTGCAGAATATGGCCTCTGTAGTGGTAATCTTTGTTAAAATTTTATGAATTTCTACTCATATGTTTAATATTAAACACAAATGCTTTGTTACCTCTATGAGCAACTCGAATCTTCCTAAATGGAAATATAATGACACCCATGTTCCAAGTGCTGCATAATACTTTTAGTCACCATTTATTATTTTTCTTTTAATGTTAAAATGTTCTCTGCTCCAGTTACAAATCTTTTATCTCTAGCTACTCAATAATGTTTCTTTCAACATCAGCCTTTCATCTTACTCTCTGCAATCTAACAAAGCTTTCCTATGCAAACTCCTTATGGTTGTCAAACAAATGACAGTATGAGAGAATAAAAAATTGGTTCAGATCGGCCCTGTGCTTCATTGTTCTTACTATGAGTAACTATCCAGGCAATCCCTATGCCATGTTTTAAGATGTCTGTTACAGCTCATAAAAAAATACTTGCATGTAAATATATAAAATTAAATATAGAAACCTGCATTTTATAAAAGATTGGCAAGTTGACATTGATCTTCATAAATTAATATCTAAAGATTTGCTTGGTTCAAGTCTTGACCACTATAAAATTCATTGCTTAAAAAATATAAAACATTAAGAATAAATCAGCTTCTTATCCAAAGCTACTGCATTCGATAATTGGGCCAATAATTTGTACATGTCTATGAACTGAAACAGTTCTGACTATGAAAAAAATTACGTAGACCTGGTATAAATACATATTCTGTATTCAGTTGAGCACCGTATGAAGTAGATGGTTTGCGCTTAGGGGCCATGTTGTATGAAAAATATGCATCTTTAACCATTGTGCGATGCAAGATGTTCCAATTGTGAGAGGCACATGTGAGAACTAAGATTGGCTCAGGGAACAGCAGATTCACAGCTCTTATCGCATGCTCACTACTGTGCAGTTCATTGAGTGGAATGGTGAGCAGAATCTCCCACGCTACTTAAATTGTTATTTTTCCTTTTTTTTGCCAAGCGCATATATTTGAATTTGTGTAAGTTAAATGCATGTATGATAAGACTTCACTATAATATGTTCACAATTGAAGTTAATCTATAATAATTAATAACTAATAATCCATTTATAATAGCCAATCATCAATTAATAATCATTTTATCGATATATTTCATAAATTGGACAGAACTGAGATAATTGTTGTACAGCTCCTTCCTGTGCATTTTCGAAAAAGTACTTGGGCTATGGTAATGGTGGTGGTGATGTCATGCCATGTGGAAAGCAGCAGCGATCAAAGTCCACATCATGCATACTGTATAATATTGATAAAAATAAAAAATGGCTAAATATTAATAGCTAATATCATCCAATAATTGCTTAACCGATGTAATGGTCAAATTAGCACTGTAATTACAGAAAGAACTGAAAGAATTGCCATTCAGCCCCTACCATGCTTTTTCAGGAAAGTGCTTGGACTGTGGTAGTGACAGACTTCATCATGCTTTATGGGAAAGCAATGGGTTATGGCAGCAGTGATCGAAGTCTGTGTCATGAGTGCTTTGTGATATTAATGAAAATGAAATTAATCTCTAATAATTAATAACTATTAATCCATATGTAGGCAACATTAGTGAGGTAATAACAGATTAATCGGTATATCCCATGGATTTCACTTCAATATATGCTCAAATGCAGTAAAAATTGCCTTATGTGTCACAGGATGTAACCTTTGGTGAAAAGCACGCTAAAGCCGTAATCATCCAGTATCCAAGAATAGACTGTGTCTATAGTATGTAAGATATAATACATGAATGCAGAATGTAATACAAGATACAGAATAGTCTTAATTTTATAATTGTTCATGATTATTTAAGAATAATTGGAATGTATTTTTTTTATGTGTGTTTAAATAATATAACTTGTAATTTATATTTCATTTGTAAAATTGTGAATACTTAAATTTTCCACCGTATTCATATACATTGAAAGCACATTTTATTATACACACTGTACCATGCACAAACCTTCCCTACTCTGCCACAATAATGTTGCTAGCCAAAACCCCTTGTGGGATATAAATTGGTCAGATGCCTACCTAGTGTGTAACATACCTGCCACTGTTATGATGGGTAAACACTGTGACCTGAGCGAGTTTGATTGTGAACAGATAGACAGTACAAGGAAGATACCTATCTTCCTTGTACTGTCATCTTGTACTCCATATCTGTAACTGCAGAATGTCTGGGATTTCTGCATGCAACTGCTGCACGGGACTACATCAAAACTGGTCAAACATGTAGCCATGGAGAAAATGTGGTCATAACCAGGCCATTGATATTCTAAGTGAGCACCCTGTCAGAATGGAGGGCCACAATGCAGATGATAACATCAGCATCCAAAAATGGGGTAGCTACGGAGGTTTGCGCAAAGATCATTTGATATATAATGGTACAACTGGGCTGTGGCAGTCAATGCCCACATTGAGTACCCTTGTTATCATTATGTCACTGACTAGGAGGCTGCATTAGGGAATGAGCATCACCAATCCTATGATTTGGTGATGCTCATTCCCTAATGCAGCCTCTTAGTCAGTGACAGTGGACAGTGGAAGACTGGAAATAGGTACTTTGGTCCGGCAAATCAGGGTTCCAACTAAAACATGCTGCTTGGAGGTTACATGTGTGATGTAGACCACACGAGGCCATGGACCCCAACTGTCAAGTTGGGATGTTACAGGCTGATGGAAGCAGTGTAATGTTCTGGAGTATGTTTACCTGGGCCATTATGGGACCCTTTGTACCTATTTGTACCTTGAGACCACCACCACCACATAAGGCTAAGTTGACACATTTTCTGACCACCTACACCCATTTATGGCAATCCATTTCTGCAGCAGGATGACTCCTTTCAACAAAACAATTCCCCATCTCATCACTCCCATTTGGTGAAGAACTGGTTGGAGGAGCATTCCAGAGAGTTCATAGCCCTCAAATGGCCCTCTCACTCTCCAGATTTTAATGCTAATGGGATTCATTTCTCAACCGTAATGCTAATTAAAGTAAGACCCTGCTACTAAGCCAATGCAAAAGCAATGATTACTTTCTACCCATAAGAAGGAAAAAATCTGTATATATATTGGGATTCATTTCTCAACATATTATAACCTGTATGTCTGCAACATGTTATAATTGTGGGATGAAGTGGAGTGATGCATTCAAGCTAAAATCCACTCCCAGCAACTCTTGGCACTCTACATAGGGCTGTCCTGGAATCATTGTCCTCGATACCAACCGAATGTTTGTAACACCTGGTAGAGTCTGTGACATGATATGTTGCTGCTGTTGTGAGAGCAAAAGGTGGACTCGCACATTAATTGGTGGTTGTGTATAATGAATTGTCCTTTCAGTGTATAATTTTACATTAAAAAAGTCTAACTTGATTTGTGGAGTATAATTTTTTTTTCATTATATGCTTTCCTCTTTTCCCCATTACCTGAAATAATTGAGAATATGATTAGTAATTTTTTGTTGCAACTCAGGTTTGCCTGTTTAATAATATTAGCATAAATAGAATGAAATAATTTCTTAACATTATTGAAATATTTACTTGCTTAAAGCTGGTTCTCTTTTTCTTATTAATTTATAGGCTCATGGAAATCATGCAAGTCAGCAGTACACCTGAAGAAACTGTTCTTAATATATATACAGATTTTTTCCTTCTTATGGGTAGAAAGTAATCATTGTTTTTGCATTGGCTTAGTAGCAAGGTCTTAACTTTAATTAGCATTACTGTTGAGAAATAAATCCCAAAATGTAATATGAATTATTTTGCTTTTGACTTTTTTTCAGTTGTTGTATTTAGATAAAATTGAATGCAGTTAGGAAATAGAACCCACCAATCTGCCTAATGGACTCGTACTTGGGACTTCCTGGTTATACACCAGTTGCTCTGGCATCAGAGCACTGGTGCATAACCAGGAGATCTGAGTTTGAGTCCAGGAAGTTGATTGATGGGTTTTTTTTCACACTTGCCTTCTTATCTCATAAAATTGAGTGCATTTAGCATCCTTTTGTTATAGCTATTATTCAAAAATGGGCAGAAGTTCATTATCAGATATTGTAAAGAATGCTAACATTTCAAATTCCATGGCTAAGTAATTAGTGTGCTTGGCTATGGAGTCAATGTTTAACTCCCAGAGAAGGCATGACTATTTACTTTTTGATGTGTGATGTTTCTCTCATTTACTCCTCACAAGGTTCTCTTTGGCATTTATGCTGACATATTGCTTATTAGACCTCCTTGGCAAGTGGACTGTTTGAAGTTTTTTTTTTAAAGGAGATGATTCTTTTCAATCTAAAATGGAAAACATCAATATTAGAAAAAGTGACAATCTTGAAGGTGTTTCATACTTTTCCAACCACAAATCCAAAGGAATATTTGCAATTTCTTGAGCAAAAAAGATTTCACTGTTGAAAGCATGACTTCTTGTATTGTTAGATGTGAATGTTGAGAATGTGTCAAAGTTAATAATATATTTATTAAATCAATAAATATTTAGCGGAAAAAATTTTCGCTGACATACGCTAAATGTTTATTGATTTATCAATGCCAAAAGAGCATCAGGTAATGCTGTGGTTATCATCTATGTTTATATATTTATTAATTAGTTAATAATATTTTAAGTCAAATATTGCATTTTAATAATGTATTACTTTATTGCAAACTTAATAGCACTTTAACATTTTATATTTTAAGAAGATGTAATTTTTATCTCAATCTATTACAAGTTTATCAGTTTTTAAATAATCACAAAATAATCTATATATTGGTTTAGTGCAGTCAACACTAACAAATCTTTGAATGCATGAAATGAGTAATTAATCATAGTTCTTTTTAGAAATTGGAATAAATATATCAACTGAATGGCCAAGGTTCAGGTCTGAAATTTCTATGTAACTTATGTATTGTAATTTTTATTATAAATAAAAAATAAAAATGAATAAATACCCCCTCAAGCTGCTGCTTGCCACAGAGGTCTGACAGGAGCCTGTCAGTTTATATGCCACAGTAGGAGATCTGAGAGGATGGCAGGACCTCAGCAGAAAAACAACACACACATCCATGCCTTACCTGGGGCTCGAACCCAGGTCCCTTATATCAGTAGCCAAGCATACTAAACCACTCGGCCACGGGATGGCTTATTACTAAACATATTATTAAGCATGTGTAAAATAAATTGTGTTGCATTATACCTAGTAGCCATCCTAATAGTAAAGTGTTAGTGTGCTGGGCACTGATCAAAAGAACCTGGGTTTGCCCTCAGATAAGGTTTCTTTGTTGTCTTTCTGCTTAGGGCTGCTATCCTCACAGATCTGTATATCATATTATACTAACAGATTCCTGTTGGACATATGTGGTAAGCAGCTGTTTGAGGAGTATTATATATATTACCATGCAGAATATCCATTAAATTCTAAATAGTTACTAAAATCCCCAAATGGGAAAAAAAATGACATTTTATAAATTATGCTTGAATATGTAAAGATTCACAGTGTAAACTATAAAATTCTTAATAAATTATACTACCACTGTTTCACTTTCCTCACAGATCTTCACTGTGTCATATAAACTGACAGGCTCTTTTCGGACATATGTGGCAAGCAGCTGCTTGAGGGGGTATTGGTTTTAATTAAATGAAGATTACCATGAGTTAGCCGTCCCGTGGCCGAGTGGTTAGCGCGCTTGGCTACTGATCTACGGGACCTGGGTTCGAGCCCCGGGTAAGGCATGGATGTTCGTGTTGTTTTCTGCTGAGGTCCTGCCATCTTCTCAGATCTTTCTACTCTGGCATATAAACTGACAGGCTCCTGTCAGACCTCTGTGGCAAGCAGCTGCTTGAGGGGGTATTTATTTTTTTTATTTACCATGAGTTTGCTTCACAGATATAAAGAAAGTGCAGTATTGTAAATTTTCATAAAATAACTTTTATGTGCTATAAAATCCTTAATTATTTATCATATATATTTTTGCTTAAGATATTTTAGAAAATATGATGTTGAATGAAACATTAAGCCTGGCACTATGTGCAGGAGAACCATTATCTGCATACCTTAAATATCTCTATATTCTTGATGGGAGGTTTCCATCTGTTACCTAATGGCTGTCCAGCAAGTCCCCTTCCCCTACTTAGCTCTGATCTTTTGGTGAGCAAACAAATGTCACTCAGGGGTAAAACAACCCAACTCATAGAAGTATAATGTTATATTAAATCATTTTAATTAGCTGAAATGTAAATTTTTGATATATGGTTAATTTTTTATTCCAGTGGTAGAAGTTGGTGTACTGTAATATTTTAATCAAAAAGTATTAAAGTATTTTCACACATCATCATGGAAATGTGTTGTTTTCATAAATAATGTGAAATATTAGTTGTAAAAAATATTCTTAATCAATTATAGCACTGTAGGTAACAGCTGCTAAAATTTTATATTCATGCTTGCAAGCACTATGAAGGATGCATCAGTGAGTACTTTTAATTGCTCCATGAGAATTGCAGTGCTTGCAAGCAGTGCCTACTTTAAAGTTTGGTAAAATTTCTTGCTCTTGATGGGAGGTTCTTGAGGAATGCACTGATATCCTGTTCACCTTCAGTTGAATTCCACAGCTGTAAATTCAACATAGTATTTAGTAATTTCAAGCAAGCACAAGGTTGACCATATGGGAGATTTGGGTGCAAAAAAGGAAAATAAGTCAATAAGCTGCTATATCAAGTTGATGAAAACAAAAAGATAACTAACCATTAAGGATAATAAGTTTCATAGATTCAGAGTGCTTGCCTTTTACTAGATGCAGTTATAAATGGCAACCATCATAAAAGATAATTAGGATACACTTTAAGTAGTTAAGACAGGCACAATATATAATTTAAAGTATAGAACTTTTATATATGTTATGATAATACTGCATTAAATTAACACAAAACTCATAGTAGCATGACACATTCGATGCTATAACTTATTAACCTTTCTTGAAGTGAGAAAGAAGAAATAGAGTGTTTTGCTCTGTGCTAAGGCTACCAAACTGTTACTATCCTGTCCCTTGCCTATCACGGCAAACCTATGAATATTGGATGCATTCTGTAAGCATTAAAATCTCTCAAAGATGACTGATTGTTGGTGTCTTAACCACAATTTTTTTTATATTATCAGCTAATTAGAATGTTTTGATGTAACTTCATATTTTTTTAATATCTTAAGCAAACAGTATGTGTTAATTACAAAAAAAAAATTAGCATACAAAAGTTAACATTTTGTAAAATTTTGTAGTGGTGTATCTTGAAACAATCTGAGTATAATCTTTGTTTAATTAGAACAGTGGTTACGGAATTTATTAACGTATTTTTATCCCTTAATACTTATTTGAAGTATAAATGCTTTCTGATTCATTAGACCTAATGAAGTGAGTTAATCATGACTGGCCAGCTGACAACCCAAGATCTAACCACTTGTTATAGTTCTATGGAAGTTACAGTCTTGGAATTATTTTTTAGTGCTGTTTGCCCTTTATCTGACATGTCAAACTGATAACCTGAGGTTCATAAACTTGATTCTTGATCGTAACAGTAATGACAGCTTTTTTAATTATTGCATCTTATTCTCGGTAAAATAGGAGAAAATGATGGGCTTGCAACAGTTGCATTCATTGGATGGGATTTGAAGCTTTTTCACTATCTGCAAACCACTTTTTGAAGCAGATGGCACAATAGTCTGTTTCTGCTTGATGCTTTCCACTTGGAAAGCTTCCTTCAGTCTTCAAACTACAAGACCCTCAACTGAAGAGACTCACATTCAAGACCTAAAAATATATTGCCCTTTGTGCTATAGCCTCTGTGTCATTCAGATCTCTATGACAACAAAAATCAAATTATGAAACCCACAAATCTTGTAAGTTATTGCAGGACAAATGACTATCTATCAATCCAAGACTCATGCTCTGATCTTCGTAATTGCGCTATCACCATCAGCAAACAGGATAATACTGCTTTAATTTTGTAAATCTTCTGCAAAATTAATTTCATTACAGAAATCACCATCTACCTAAAACAGTTTCTCAACTGACAGTCTCCATAGATGGTTATACATAAATTATGGAAGTAGTCTATGAATCTAGAAAATGTTGAGAACTAGTGCTCTAAGACATGAAATAGTTACACTCTATAAGAGAAATATTGGACATTCCATCAAAAGTTGGATGATGTAAGATCCTCCTCCTGGCTTATGAGCCCGTTTGCAAGGGTTGGCAGTAGACTTCTCGAATATAATTAGCAATCCCATGATTCAGCAATTTCCTCTCATTTGGGTATGAATGAAGATGATCCTATTCACAGTGGTGTTATTATCCTTATAAGACACCATTCCATTGTATGTTCTTCACCATCATTCTCATGGCAGTAATCATTCATTTTTCATGTTGATAAATTGTAACACCCATTTTTTTTTGTATTTCCTATTCATTGTCTCATGATTTCAGCACTTTATTGGATCATCTCAACAGTTCAAATGTTTGAACACTTGGTGGTAGAATATTTCCACTGGTATAAACTGAAAGGGCTCCTGTCAGACATCTATGGCGAACAGCTGCTTGAAGGGGTATTTATTTTTTTCATTGTGATTGGTAAAAAAAAAATCTGAAAATGGAAAGGGATTCAGCTAAGATCAATTATTGTGGTATATTGTAATACCTCAATTCAAAGTGAAATTTCCATGAATATGAAATAGTAGTCTTTTACGTGATTTTTCTAAAATTAGTATGTTAGTATTTGAAGAAGAGCATTTATATTTACATTAAGATACGTTAAATAAGTGGCAGTAACTTTAGAATTCTGCTGTAATTTATGTGGTAATATTTTAAAGAGGAGTGGCAAAATGTCTTGAATAACCTTGTTGCTACCTTCGGTTTGTACTTATCTGTAGTCTTGTTCAACCTGTGCTTTTATTTTAAATCTTTCTTACTGAACCACAATTTCGGGCAATTAAGTAGCATTCATGACTAATGTTTTTATGATTAATAACCTGATTAATAAGGAAACATTACTGTAGCATTATTAGAAAAGTTTTATGCAAAAATGTAAGAAAGCCTGCTTTGAATTGGTTTCGATATTTGATTTTAAAACAAAATGCAAAAAAAAAATTATCAAACTGTTTTTAGCTCATTATTATATCAACTTTTACAGAAATGTTAAACTTAAAGTGATAAAATTTATCAATTTAAATAATTCCCTATGGCTTACCATGCCTAATATGCATATCTAGCTTGATATCAAGTGTAATCAGTAGTTAGTAAAAACAAGTTAATATATTCATAAAGTAATATTGTATTAATATAAGTCCACCTGAAATTTTAGATGTTTAAAATTGATTTTTATCCTTTAAAACCAGTCTGTCAAAAAATAGAACTTTGGATCATAAATTTCTAACAAATTAACTGTAAATATATGCAGTTTGAGTAAGAAGTGTTTTCTATGTAGGGCCTCACTTTTTTTATTTTGACGGATCGCAGTGGCGAGTTCTAAATGCAGGTTTTTATAAATCTCATTCCTTTTTACCTGACTGCAATGGTGTTTTTCTCTTAATTGCAACACTGCCAGTTAATTTTGTTCCATTCTGACTGGCCTCAAGCATTTTGTGGCATTCTACTATGTTAACCCCCAATTGATGGGCACACATATACGTTAATCCAGTTCAGCAAAATGTTTACCACATATAAGTTAAATGAATTATATGTTTTAGTCATCAGGCCAGTTAGTATGTCTTCTAATCAGGTTATGCTTTGGTACCTCAGAATTGTGGCATTTGTACTCTCATCCTTATGTGCTAAGCTTCCCCCTCCTCTTCCCCCCACATCTTTATTGTTTATGAGATGCCTTCGAAGTATTTCAGATTACACCATATTTATTCAAGATGATGGTGAGATATATAAGCCAATTGTTTTTTATTATGTTTTAAAACAGTTTAATCATTAATACTATCTCTTTTACCGTTAATTTTCAAATTACTTGTTTATTATTTTAACAAATGTACTGAATATCAGTTGTCATGTGCAAGTTTTAAAATACCGGTTAACAATATGTGTAAAATTTATAAAAGATAATTTGGAAACTCTCAGGGTGATTGAAAAAGAGTTGTAGTCTTCCACTTAAGTACTAAGTGCCTCTATTAAAGTTTTATCCCAGCTTTTTCTGGACTTTCCAAATTGCTTTATAGAATTGTGTATATCAATTTTTAAAGTGTTAACTGTGATATATAAAGATTATAAAAGACTGTATTTTAGCATTAAATTTTAGTTACTCTTTCTTGTTTCTATCTTTGAACTTTTAAAGCTAGTTTAATCCTTTGACATCAACTTCAACATAATCAGACAGAATTTTTTAATAGTAATGTCATGTAATCCATCAAGTAAAGAAAATATACCTATTGATTTTAAACTTTACAAGCATAAAAGGAAATAATAAAGTTGATTTTTATGATAATATATATGTGTTGTTCCGTTTGATGAATCTGGGGAGTTGGCATCTCCAAAGAAAATGTGCAGTACATATTTTTTTTAAACACTTACTTAAATTTAGGACAACACATTACTATAGTGTCTATAAGTATAGTGTGGCATTCGCCTGTTAAAATCTGGCAGAAAAAGTGTCCCATACTAGTAGAGGGCGCTGGGAACGATATTCTTGACTTCTTAACTTTACCCTCTATGGACGTTTCGCTTTTCAATGACTTTTAAACATAGAAACATTTATGCAATGATTTTACCATTCAAATGCACATTATTCCTAAGTATTTTAACTGAACTAGTAAAACTTAGAGAACGCTTGAGCAAGTATATTTTTTTTAAGACGAAGAAAATTAATGGCCGTTCGATCAAAACAACCGCATTCCTCTTTATGTATTAGAGCGCTGAAGTGATCGTTTTGATTGGCTCTTTGGTAAACTCTTCGAATGACACGTGATGTAACATATGTTCTAACATGTGAAATTTGGATTCGCCAATTGTAATAGAAGTCTTATGGCGTAGATATCCTTGTAAATTGCAAAAGCAATTTAAAACGTTGTAATTGGCTGAACAAGAATGCAAGTTATTAGTATCATGATTATTCTTCCTTGTTTAGCCAATTATAACGTTTTAAATTGCTTTTGCAATTTACAAGGATATCTACGCCACTTCTATTGCAATTGGCGAGTCTAAACGTCACATATTAATACGTATGTTATTTGTCACATCTTCAAATTATAAAATATACTTCAAGTAATAAAAATTTGAATTAACCGATAGGTTAGATCATTTTAATACTGCAAATTATTAGTATCATGATAATTCTGTATTAAAATGCTCTAACCCATCGATTAATTCAAATTGTTATTACCCCCTGTCAACTCACAACCCCCACTTCACCACTCTGAATACACCAATTGATCATAAACAGACCCCCATAACCCCCTTACCCCTGACTATAAGGGAAAAAAATTATGGTATCAAATATCCTTTAATTCACAAGGAATACAGTTTGCACTAGACCCCTTCGAGTCTACTTCACTGCATTCCACTTCATTAATATTGCTAATCTAACTGGCTAACAACTATCTCCTTACCCCCATATACCTCAGTTCATATCCCCATTAAATTAATGGCACATTTTAAAGACAGTTAATTAAAGGCCCCTCACCCCTAAAAATTCCATTTCTACAGTTAACTCCCTCCAATGCAAGAGGATTTAAAGAATATAAAAGTTCTACCTTAGCCCCCCAGGGCACAAATTTCCACCCCTATTCAAGACCCCTCCTCCCCCACACCATTAAAAAATTTATAAACTATCTCAATCCCATACCTTTAACTACAGTCCATCCCATTTCCTAGGTAGTTACGCAACGCAAGCGGTAAAATCTACCTTATTGACAGCAACTTGCAGCATGTCCCACAAAAAGCATTATACATTTCACCCTCCATCATGGAAGATATTTTAACTACTCCCCACCACTCTCTAACACCTTTTACTACGTAGAAGCTTCCCTTTGCTTCTTTTTTTTTTCAACGAATCTAGGCGGCCTGCGAGCCATTAAGCCTAATCGCCGTAATGTGGGATAACCAGCACTTTACTGTCCTGGTCCCGCCAGTCGTTGCTTACAGCGCCCAAAATTGAATTTTGCGATTGGGACAGATGATAAAGGTTCTGAGGCCCCTTTTACAAAGTGGTCCAGGAAAGGATGAAGGATTGTTAAATGCTGTTACCATCCCGTGCTGAATGCCACAGCATTTTATTACCGTTAAGTACTGGAACATAGGTCATGGAGTTGATAGGAACCAATAACAGCTTTTCCGTACCCACAATACATATTAGACTTGAATGTTCTTAAACGTGAAAACAAAACCTCAGTAATTTATTTATATTTGAGTAGAATCTAAAATTCTAAATATTACTCTTAAAAATTCTTCTCTTAACTGCACTGTGCAAAAGAAAGTTGTTATACTGAGAAAAATACTTTTAAAACTGTTCGTTGCAATAGTGAGGCTAGCGGTTCCTATCGCTTCAAGATGCCCATGCAAAGCACACTTTACTACGTTAAAAGTACAACGGACGCGAGTAGATCGATAAAGGATATTCGATGTTCCGGGCAATACAGTGCCCTTAACCATCTCCAACTGAGGTTGTGCCTGATTGGCACGAGTTTAAAAACATAAGTAAACCACCCTTGGGTGGGCCCTCGAAGGGCTAATAACTAAAAGAACAACAAAGCAAAATAGAACCGCACAAGAGATCTAAAATGGAAAGCTCTCCTCAGAGAAGGCCATCATTTTAGGCCTCTTGTACTTGTTCAAAACAGTATGGTCATAAAGTAAAAGACGAGAAATAATCTCGTTAGGATTATTATTCACACCCTCGAAAAATTCTTCGAGGTGCGCTTAATATGATTGTAAATGTGGTCGATGCCCAAGTCAGAATGAAGTCTGTTAGTAACAAACCAAGGGGCATCGACCGCTGCTCTCAAGATTTTGTTCTGTAAGACCTGAATCTTACGAACATATGGCGGTGGTGTTCGCCCATATAGGTGGAGCATATAAGATTACCGGTCTGATGATATCATCACAAAGTAAAAGCTTATGATCCAAAAGGAGGATTAACAGACTCGATCATGACTTGCCGCTTTATATTTTAGCCACGGCGACAGTATTCAGCAAGGCAAGTTGTACTTGAAATTGTATTAAATGTCATGTGTGGTTAAATATAAGCAAATATAAACTATATAATTCTCTCCTTTTCATAACGTCAAAACATAGTAACACTGAAATTTACAACTGCCCTGAAACTTCTATAAACGATCAATTATGCTAAATAAATCAAACAAATTAAAGGTTAATTCACTTTATATTTACCAATTGAAAATGGTTGTAGACGTACAAATGGGATTTGTGAGGAATGGAATTTTTTATTATGTAAACTAATTCTTAATTATTTAACTTTCTGGAGGAAACTAACGAAACATTTTAGTTGCTTATAGAGTATCATGTTTTTTCATGCCCATAATGTTTCGCGATATCATTTTTTTATGTAGAACTACTTTTTTCCTATCTAGAACTACTTGTGGCGGAGTAATTTGGCGTAAAACGGTACTATACCAATATCTTTTCACTGCTCATGTACGAAGTTATGATGCTACTCTAGTCCCTCTGTCGGTAGGGGACCATTATTTGGACCACTTTTTAATGGCTAGGCTATTGACGATTGCCACACTATTACTTATAGGCACTATAACATTACCATTTCTTATTTGTGTGGTAACCACACCCAGTGGCGCACTTAGAATTTAATCTTAGGGGGGGGGGGGGTCCGAGTTGAACCTGTGTTCACAGCGGCCGTGATTCCCAAGAGCTAGTGAGTATTCCCACTTTATGTGACCCCTAATTCATAAGTAGTATAGAAATAGAAGACACAACATAAATATAAAAAAAGAATTTTAATTAGGAAGAGATTGGAAAATTTTCTAGTGTTTTTTTGGGGGGAGGGGTGCCAGTGCCTCTTCCCCCCTCTGGGTACGACACTGACCACACCCGTATTCCATAATAAAGACGTTCATGACTATATGAAAGCACATCAAGGATTATGTATTTTTTTATTGAATATGATTAGAGTTTTTTTTCTTGAAAATATTCATGTTTGAATGGAAAAGGCTTGTTTCCAAAACAATACAGCTTTTGTTTTTTTCAGCCTTACTGAAATTTAGAAGAAAAAAAAGCTGAACTCTGTTTTTTGTTTGGGTTTTAGCACAATTTGTTTAGGAAAAGATCTCTTGATCGTACAAATGTGGGCAGGGGGTGGCTCAGTCAGTAGCACGCCAGGCTCGTAATCTGCAGTTCCCAGGTTCGAGTCCCAGTTGAGTCAGCATTGAGATTTATCTCCGCAAAACCCCCTACCTTGCTCACAGTCAGTAGGGGACACCGATGGGCTTCCTAAACATCCATCGGATGGGCGTAAATCATGGCCCCATGTGCGAGAGAGCCATATCCTGTGCACGTTAAAGAACACACTGTATGGCCTTGATGAGAGATTGCCATCTGTCTCCCAACAGCTGTTCCAGTGGGTCCCCTCCCCCAACCTCGGAGCGATCAGGCTCCTTGTGACCTAGCCATTTAGCCCATGGTGTGCAAAAAAGTGCCGCTCAGAGGTAAAAGAACCAACCAACAAATGGAATAAATATAGATCTCAGCATTTGTGGACTAAACTCATTTTCATCAATTTTGGACTCGTCTGGTTTGGGGAGAATGCACTTCAATTACACACTGTTTTGACAACAAACCCAAAAATTATTATATTGATGCATTGGAAAAGTATCACAGGAGATGTCCTGTAGACATGGAACACATGAAATAATAAGCTGGGAAAAATTGGTTTTGCCGTAAATGGGATTTGAATCCGATTCGCCGCAAACCAATTTTTTTTCAGCTAATTATTTCATATTGAGACGTATCTCTAAATACTATATTTTAAAAGTTTTTCGTTAATATTTTTCCAGAGGTATAGATTTACTGCCGTCCCATGGCCGAGTGGTTAGCGCGCTTGGCTACTGATCTAAGCGGCCTGGGTTCGAGCCCCGGGTAAGGCATGGATGTGTGTGTTGTTTTTCTGCTGAGGTCCTGCCATCCTCTCAGATCTTCTACTGGGGCATATAAATTGACAATCTCCTGTCAGACCTCTGTGGCAAGCAGCTGCTTGAGGGGGTATTTATTTATTTATTTATTATAGATTTACTAATTACCAAAAACACAAGAGACTTTCAGTGATCATTGGAAAGATTATTACTATTGTTTTTGTGTAAGTGTAAAGTTGATGCTGCTTAGAGAGGAAGATAGAGCTTAGAGGTTTATCTGCTGTTAGATGGAAGCTTAGAATGATGCAATGGAGCACGAACCCAAAAGGAAATTGACTAAAATTGTAATTGGCATGATTGAAGCTGCTGCACATATAAATGTGGTAGGAGTTGGCTAAGTAATAGTGTGTCAGGTTCATGATCTGCAGTTCTCAGGTTCAAATCCCAACTGTGCCAACCTTAAGATATATCTTCGGTAACCTCCATCCTGTGGTCGGTAAGAAATGGACACCAATAGAATTTGAAAAGTCACTCTCCATCTCATGGGAAGTTATGACACTGTGTGCAGGAGAGAAGCCCGTTACACGTGAATATACTGGATGGCTCTGGAGGGAGGATGCGATCTGTTTCTTACAACATTAGTGGGACCCCTTCCCTAGGTTGACAAAACGTCCCTTTTTTCCCTGGATGAAAAACTATCCCCAGAGTTTATTCTTAGCTATTATTTTTAATGCTAATTTAGCTGTATAGCATGTTCACATCTTTTACTAATAGAACAGTAGGGGCAACGGGAAAATTTTTGGTCGGTGATGTAGATGGCTGAAATATTGAGGCTAAAGTTCCAGAATGAAAATCGTCAATTGCGATCCATCAAACTGGGGGGTGACCATACGTCCCCAGAAAACAAGGGCATCTGGTCAACCTACACTTCCCCAATTTCTGACGACCATTTAGCCCGTTGCATGTAAAAGGTGCCATTCAGCGGTAAACCCAACAAGCATATAAATCTTAAAAACCTCCAGATGCTTTTAAAGAAAAATGGGGGTGGCTAAGTCTGCAGCTCACTAGGCTCGTAATCTGCAGTTCCCAGGTTAGAGGGCCAAAGTTGACATCACAAAACCATCCTGCCCTGGGTCATTAGGGGACACCAATAAGTTATCCAATGAATGGTAGCCTGCTTGATAATCAAGTATCAGTCAGGCTGCCATCGGATAATACGTTAAGCCATGGTCCCATGTTGGGGAAAGCCATACCTTGTACACGTTGAACATGCTGGAGGACCTTGATCGGAGGCTACCATCTATTTCTTAACAGCTGTTCTCCCTTAACCACTGTTTCTCCCCTAACCTCTGAGTATTCGGGCCTGGCTATTATCCCATTGTGTGCAAAAAAGCCAATTTGAGGTAAAACAATCCAAACCAACTCCATATTTGGTATCTAATGATTGCCCATCTTAAAAATTATGTTGGTTTTACCCATCACTAATAACAGTTTATCTACAGCCCAGATTGAAAATTATTATTAAACAGTTTTAAATGTCTACAATTTCTTTATCAAAAAATTTTAACTGCAACTCAAGATTTACTGTCATTATATAGGATAACAAGCTGAAAGAATTTTAACAATAGTTGCTATGAAGCACTTCCTGAATACAAATTAAAAGTATCTTGTCACTCGTCTTCTAGTTTCCCCATTGAATATTTTAATTTATTCAAAAAGAAATACTTTCAGAATTCAAAAAGTAAAAATAATAAATGCATTAATCGTCTAATATTCTAGTCACCAATGTCGTAAGTAGAGCAGAAACTTAAAGGGAAATTAACTATAAAGTAAATAGTACCGTAATGTTATACTCCTGATATGAAACAACTTTTCATACCGTATATAAAAGTATAAAAATTTTGATTTAATTTTTTTTTGCTTTTATGCTATTTTAGAATATTTTGAAAAAGTAATAGTTTTGAAATTCCTTGTAGTCGAAAGGTGCATACGAAAAACAAGTTTAATTTTTTTCAATTCTGAGAATTTCTAAAGAAATATAGAGTTCATTTTGTCAAAAAATAATACTGCTTCAGCTTGCGTCTTGGTGAAAAATGCTTCATGATACAGTAATATTGTTTTTTCACCTGTGAGAACTCATAAAATTATTCATTTTCATGTCCATTTCTGATTTCCTAATCCTTTCGGAACAAAAATCCGTTGAAAAATTCGTTGAAATAATAAACATTGATGGCGTCCCCCCCCCCCCCCCTTCTACACACAAGAAACGATAGCCTTTGTTATTCGAATGCCAACTGGACTATTTGTTTTTTCCATACAATACAAGGTTTCGTCCTATTAATGTATAACTAAAAAAGTGGTTATCAACGAGAACAAAGGGATTTTTACACAGCAAATATAACCGTACTTATTTCTAAGAAGATATCTTGCAGCAATTTACAGATCATTTACAGATTACATCAGAAATGGACAAAATTTTACACTATCTGTAATTTTGTTGTACACTGTTTGTAACTTGCGTGCTGGGTACAATTCCCAAGCCACGATCCTAGCCGTTTTTGTCCCTGTTACTCGTCACCGTCAAAACTAAAATGAGAATATCTTAAGAACATTTGCATTGAGAATTTGTTTTATAGTAAAATAATCATAATTAATTTCAACAAATTTATCAACGGATAGTCAGTGGCTAGAGGCCATCTCGGTGATTCACTGCCATTGGTTGATTGAATCACGTGGTTTAGGGACGCCGTGTTTTGTCGTACCGTGAGACGAATGCCTATGAGTTAGTGTATGTACCAAGTTAAAACTACTCATTTGTTATAATTTTATATATTTCTACCACTTTTTTTGTCTATAAAAGCTGTCATATTTTATGAATGCCTCACTGCGCTGCATTTGAATATAAAAATTTCACTCAAAGAAATAAATATATGAATATTTTTTTCCGAGAAACTATCAGAAGACGGCAACGGCTGCAAAAGTGAAATGAGCTAAATGAAAACCAACAAAATATTTCTTTTAAGGTTCGTTTAAGAAACGAGCTAATGTTTTCACTTTGTCGTCTGCCTATGCCAATATTTGTTCTTCTGTCTATCCTCTCTCTGTTACTGTTGTCTGTCCATCTCTCTGTTAACTTTTGTCTGTCCATCTGTCTGTCCGTCTATAGACATTCAATTTTTTTACTTTTATAGCTAAATAAAAAATTATTTTTTGGTTGGATAGTTGTCCACAAAATATTGCGATTCGGAATTTCGAAAAATTTCAATAGCTTTAATAGCGCCCTCTAGCTATGGAAAAAGATGAAAAATGCTAAATTTCAAACGAATATTACAAACTATTTACAATGGAAATCTGAAATTTTGGCAGTAGATTGTTATGATCAGAAAGTTTACAATGGCAAATAGGCTTTGCCGTCTTAACCAAAAGAGGATTCGAAAATGAAACTTTTTTTAAGAGATAAACGAAACAATATACTTTATGTATATTACTTCGTTTTACAGGCACTAAAAAAAAATACCCCCTCAAGCAGCTGTTTGCCATAGAGGTCTGACAGGAGCCTGTCAGTTTATATGCCAAAGTAGAAGGTCTGAGAGGATGGCAAGACCTCAGCAGAAAAACAATAGAAATATCTATGCCTTACCGGAGCTCGAACCCAGGTCCCTTAGATCAGTAGCCAAGCGTGCTAACCACTCCGCCATGGAATTAACAAAATATTAATGATTTAAACAATATTTCGTAATCTCAGCGTTACCTGTAGACGTTTAAACATCTATAAATCAATAATTTTTTTTTTGGTCAAAAAAGCCGGCGTTAGTTCAACAAGTTAGAATACTCTGGCATGTTTCTGGAGAGATGCGGGTCCGAATCCCGTATGTTGGCGAAATTTTTTCCACAAAATTATTAATATTTACATTTTTCGAATCTCCCTCAGTGGAATTTCCAGTGTTAGAGAGTGCTAAACGGTAAATAAAAAATCGAAAGGCGACCTCTAGCAGTGGAAAAAAGCTAGAAAATACCAAATCTTTAAACAAATATTTCAAACGATCTATTTTTGCTAAAAACTTAAATTTTTTGTCATAGTTTTTAAAGCTGGGTTGTTTTACCTCTGAGCGGCACTTTTTTGCACATCATGGGCTAAATGGCCAGGTCACAAGAACCACGAAGGCTGAGAGAAGGTTGGAGGAGGGGACCCACTGGAACAGCTGTTGGGATACAGATGGTAGCCTTCCGTCAAGGCCATCCAGCATGTTCTTTAACATGCACAGGGTATGGCTCTCTCACACGCGGGGCCATGGCTTAACGTCCCATCCGACGGACGACAGCCTTTCCAAGCCCATAGAGTGTAAAGATCAAGTGGTTTGCCCTAATAGTAATGATTTGTCCCATTGGTAAAATGCAACTTTTCTGCTTGAACAGATAAATGAAAAACGTTTTTTGCACATTACAGGTACTAATAAAATATTAATAGTTTATTTTCTCAATTTTACAATTCTTCCAATTGCCACTGTCAGAGGGTACTGAAAATGTAAAATAATTAGAAGAACGCATATCGCCTCTGGCGCATATGGGAATCTCATTTTCAAAGAGTCATCCTTTGTGTACTTTTTCACACCTTAAATGTTTTAATTATGGATGTTCGTGTTGTTTTTCTGCTGAGGTCCCGCCATCCTCATGGACCTTCTACTATGGCATAAAAACTGCCAGACTCCTGTCAGACTTCTGTACAAGCAGCTGCTTGAATGGTTATTTATTTATTTTTAATATATGATGGGAGAAATACACATAGTAGTATTTCATTAGTAATTATAAAACATAAAAAGTATTTATCTTTTAGTTCTTAAATTTAAAAAGTTGCTTTTCTCTCGCTCCTCTGACCACATTGGGCAGATCATTGCTGTCAGTGAAATTTCTACCATAACAGAACTCTACCGAAATTTCTGCAATAAACAGATCACTTGAAACATTCGTTAAATGTTTTGGAGTTTCGATATTTATTGATCTCTAATGATATATATTAAAACTACCTTTGAAAATGCGAATTATATTTCATTAGTAACCAAATAAAAAAAGAGATTTCCAATTATCTCTTAAAACAAAACCGTTCCGTTTTTTACCTACCTTGGGCTTAGGATCAACTCATTGCTGTCAATGGAATTTTCAAGACTGTCACATTCCACGACCAAAATTTCGAATTTCTAGCGTAACTACATCGTTTGCAATATTCGTTTTAAATTTTGAGATTTTTCGATTTTTTTCCACCGTTAGAGAGCGCAATTATAGCTTTTGTGAAATTCGCAAAGTGCAAATTGCAATATTTCATCAATACCTGTCCAACCCAAAAAGAATTTTTAGTTTATCTCTAAAGACATACACTTTTCTGTTAAGACAAAAAAAAGTTGAAGTCACCTCCCCCACTGGGTCTAAAAGGTCAAGTGATTGTTCCCAATGATAACTTCGTAACCTTCACATTTCAACACCAAAATTTCAAACTTCTAACACAACTACATCGTTTGGAATATTCGTTTGATATTTTGGAATTTTCAACTTTTTCCACCGTTACAGGGCGCAGTTAAACTTTTGGGAGATTCAAAAAATGCCAATCATAATATATCATTAATACCTATCTAATACAAAAAGAATTTTTATTTGTATAAACAAAAAAGTTCGATGTCTACAGAAGGGCAGACAACAAAGCGATATTATGTCTTTTTTTTAAAAAGCCCTAATATTTACTCTTCCTTTTTTGTCGTTTTCTAAATTGTTCCAATCATGAACACTGAAATCTGTATCAAATATTACCCTACCCTTTTCCGGAATCCATAAGTACCGTGCAATACCATTCAGCTACGCACGCTAAACAATCCAAGCCAAGACAAAACATGGCGTCCAATTTTGAAATGGCCAACCTCTACCTATACAGGGCCTCTAGTCAGTGGCCACAGAAAAGGACGACGAAATGCGGGAACTCTCATAGGACCCATGGTAACTGAAGTGCGATAGTAGCGCCCTTAGCGATGGCTCCCGATGGCTTCTCTACAGTTTCCTTCTGGTTTCCATGAATATATTCTTCAATAGTTTTATACCCCCATTTTAAAATTGCACTTTAGAAATTTTATGCAATGTGTTACATAATTTAAACTTTTTTAAGTTTGACTTTAGAATTTTTTTTCAATGTTTTATGAGTATTTCACATTTTTTTCTATTTATAAATATTTAAGTTTCATTTTTTGCAGTTTTATTAGAATGGATGTAGCAGTTTATCAGTTATGTTAGTCCTTCAAAAAAGAAATTTTTTCCGTTTAAAACCCGAAACCAAATCAAAAGGCTTTTTCTCAAGGCAAGAGCTTTATCGTTGAGTTTCTCTGCAGTACTAACCATATGACGGACCATGGAGGTAGGAAGATAAGGAGACGCCCTAACGCGCTTTCCCTGTGGAAGGAAAATGATGCTTACGCAGCATTGCGGTAGCCATGTTGTTGCATTCAAAACAAACCGTCTGCCGCTGCAATCAAGCCTACTTACACTCAGTTTTACTGTGCGATTCGTGCATCCGTAAGCTGAACAGGCTGCCAAAATACAAATGTCGACAAAAATTAGTATAGGTGAATAACTACTGATCAATGTTTTGAATAGAACAACATGGCTGCCGTAGCATCATTTTCAAGTGCTTTGGCTCCTCCTCTTATCTTCCTACCTCCATGTGACGGACAATGTATACACGGCGCTGCCATCGAGGATTTTTAGATGATGTTATTCGGATTGTCTTCGTGATCCGTTATCGAAACCTTACGTTTAACCCGGTAACTCCTGATTACTTGCACGTGTGTTTATTGCCGTAAGATTATAAGCAACACTGTTTTTAGTACCAAGTGTCCGTAATGGCGTCGTTATTTCTGGGTGTAGACCATTCGCAGTTATATTCGAAATTCCGGCCATCGCCACCTACAAGTTTGGTGGAACAGATAATCGAGTATCTATCAGAAAAGGTAAATCTAACGACTATTGTTTGGAAAGTTTTTAAACAGCTGGGCCACTTGTTGCGAAGTCGAAAGCTACAAGTACGGTGACCATATTTTTTGGAAGAAAATATAGGACATTTATTGCAAAATAAAACAAATGATATGCATACATTGATTATGTTTAAAAAGCAAATAATTAAGTTCAATTAAATTTTGAATTATTAATATAGTCACGTCGTTATCAATCCCACTACCTCCTGATAACATGTCGGGTATCCCATCCGTCTCAAGGCAATTTTTCGTCTAAATTTGATATCGAAGTTAAACTTAGGGTGATTACATACATTTCTGTTGGAACTAACATAAATAAATTTATTAAGTGTATAAATATTATAGTTATGCGTTAGTGTGTTTCCTCGATCATATCAACAATAATAGGAAAAAATTATCAAAATTAGTCGCAAGATAAGTTTTGGTTATTTGGTATAAAAAATATAGGACGTTTAAAGAACAAAATAAAAAATATCGGACAAAAATGTGGTCTTTAATTTTTAAAAAATATATAGGAATATAGGGTAAATGGTATAAAATATAGGCAAATGGTCACCTTAGCTATGAGGCCCTAAAATATAGGGTAAATGGTCACGTTAGCCATGATGCCATATTATTAAATAAGCCATTTTTAATAAGCCACATTTATTACATAAATAATCTTTTGTACTGAAGTCTTTTGTGTTTTCATTGACTAGCCATTCGTAATGATATGCATAATCAGTTTATAAAAACAGTTGTTCC
Organism: Ryuthela nishihirai; assembly: GCA_038380435.1. Lineage (NCBI taxonomy): Eukaryota > Metazoa > Arthropoda > Arachnida > Araneae > Heptathelidae > Ryuthela > Ryuthela nishihirai. The sequence goes on from JAWZYU010000013.1 coordinate 6,473,557, forward strand.
CCCCCCCCCCAGGTAATTTCCACCTTGCTGTGCTAAGTATTTTAGTTAATATTATTTCTTCCCACTTTAAAGTCGAGCTTTGAAGCCCAGTCAAGCCTGTCTTGAAAATATACCCAAAGATATTTCTAGGATCAGGACTTTTTTATTTAGGGGTATCCAAGTATATGCCATATCACCCACCATTTTTCATCCATATAAAAATGAAATTGAATTATTTTCTTTTATTTGAGAGTTTGTTGTTTTTAAAATGCAGTTGGTGATATTATTCATTGCACCATTTTCAACTGGACTGCAATTACATAGTGATATTGCACAATAATACACATTAGCGAAAGCAAAGAGTGAAATCCAGATACCTATGAAGGCAGGTGCATACTCAGGATTTACTTGGGGGATGAGTGGAAGCAGAATAGAATTTCCCAATTACTAAAATACTCCACTAGACAGGAAAGGTTTCAATGATATTCTATTGAGAATAAAATTATACAGTTGTTTTTAAATCTATAGTGTCAGGCATATATGGAACCAAAGTAAAATTATACAAAGACATCTGTTTTTGATTTCAAAGCAAGTAGACAAGTTTGAGATTTCATGTAAGAGTATAAAATGGGATACTTAAAATTAAAGTTTTTAATTCTTTATGACCCTGTTAAAAGGTTTTAAGCACATCAACACATAATCAATGTTATCAATTATCAAAGGTTATTTAAGCACTATATGCTACCAAAGGTATAATTGGTTATTTCCTTTGCCGAGGCGGGTAGATCATCGACATCCGTCATCATTCTCTTAACCTCTACTGAGGCATTGCCAGCAAGAATGTCGATTATTAAATTTGTCACCAAAAGCATCCTGGAAATTCCTGTTACTACTCATTCTCTGTGGTACAGTATGTAACTCTCCTTAATAACCTTTGATACTTGATAGCATAGACAGTGTGTTGTGTTTAAAACCATTTAACAGTGTCATAGAGAATTAAAAACTTCAATTGTATTTTAATTACCGCACTGTGTACCTCTACTGTAATTTTTGTTATGGGATATTTTTATATGACTGTATATATGCTGTAGTATTATATACTGTAGTTATATTTCACTGAATTATAGAGGGAACAGCCACATATATTTCCTGTTAACCGAGGTTCGCTATGCTGGGAAGCCTGTGAGGTTGTAAAGTACTATGAGGAATAGCAATAAACAATTCAATATTTTTGAAAGCTGGAGAGGGGAGGGGTTATTAAATAATCTTTTGCACTGAAGTCTTTTGTGTTTTTATTGACTAGCCATTCTTAATGATATGCATAATCAGTTTATAAAAACAGTTGTTTCCCCTCCCCCCCCCCTCATGTAATTTGCACCTTGCTGTGCTAAGTATTTTAGTTGATATTATTTCTTCCCACTTTGAAGTTATGTGTCTTTTGATTACTGTTATTTTTCAGTGATAAAAAAAATCATTTTAATAGATTGACCCACCTTTCAAGCAAGCAGTAGATATTGGATGTGGTACAGGACAGAGCACTGTACCTTTTGCACCACACTTTCAGCATGTCACAGGAGTTGATTCCAGTGAGGCCCAAATAGAGCAGGCAAAACAAAATCGTTCATCACTTAATATTGAATATAAGTAAGCTTCACATTATTACTTTTATTTATTATAACATAATTTATTGGTTTGTATCATATTCTGTATATGACATTGCTGTACATTGGGACTCAAATAGTCTGTGTTTGAATTGTAGCCAGGTAATAGCTCAGAGTTTGTGAATAGTGGTCAGGTCTCAGACAGGGATGCCAGACATTTGTTTACATGTATGGATTCCCTTTTTGAGAAAGTGGAATTGTACAGTTGCTCTAGAAAGTGATTTGACATTGAAAAATGTATAAAATTTTTATCTAAAAAAAAGAACAGTTTTGTGGAATTTTTTGTATAATCACTTGTTTATAAATGAAATGGAAAGCTTTGTGCAATAATTGTTAGGTGTCAGCTGGTTTTAATTTAATTTGTAGCCTGTGCCTGTAGATGGATATAAGCAAGAAATTGTAAATTGTAGCCCAGACTACTATTTGAACATTTACACTAATCATATTCATTCTCAAAGCCATTAGAAGTAGGTTTAATGTTCAGCACCAAAACCTGTAAGTGAATCATTCCACAAGAAGAAAAAAGTTTCCATGGATGATCAGATCAATAGCCCAAAGTAATCTGTCAGCTCTTCCATTCCATAGAATAACTTCTACAGTCTACACTATATAACCCACATTTTGTGAAAGTGAAGTCTTACTTGCCTGGCCAGCATTGTTCCTTGTCAGAGGAGATAGTATTCTTCTGTGTTATGCCTCACTATTATTTATAGACATTTCTACTGTAAATAGTTTAAAATTAATATTTAAATATTGATTATATAGCAGAAAACAAATTGATGATTTTTGTAGGTTTTTTTTTTATTTGATAATAGGCAAAGGACATATATATCAGCAAGTTTATTAAATGATTTATGTAATAAATTTAAATTTGTCTGCTTGAAATTGTGCATTTCAGTGGTGTTATATTTGAAAAAATATCCCCTCAAACAGCTGCTTGCCACAGAGTCTGACAGAGCTTGTCAGTTTATATGCCAAATCTATTGACATAAAAGACAATATGTTTTAAAATAGATATTAGATCAGTGTTTTGGCTCATCATCAGCACTGATTTTAAAAGTTTCTTATATTTTACAGAGAAGCAACTTTTAAAAGTAGTGCTGATGATAACCAGAACACTGTTCTGAAACCTATTTTAAAAGTCTTGTCTTTTATGTCAATAGATTTATGTTTTGATGAATATATATATAATATTTTGTTAAATCATTTATGAGGGTAGAAATGTTTCCTTTGCTTTCATGGATGCTTCACCATTGGTTTGTGCTAGATTGCATAGATTCGATAAAGTGAAATATATTTAAATGGAAATGGATTTTTTTTCTTTTTTTTTTTGTATTTTCCTATAATTTTTATTGTAGTTAGAGCTGGTTTTAGTACAAATGGATTTTATCAAAAATTAAAATAATTAGTTCCATTCAATAGTGTTTGCTTCGAAAAGCTTCTGAGTTTTCATCTAAAAACTTTTAACATGCAAATAGTTTGAAGGATAAACTTTAAAATTTTGTTTCTCAATGACAGAGAATTTTAGGCTATTTTTAATTAATTTCTGAGCAAGATGGCCCTTTTAATAGTGCCATCCAGCTGGTTCACACTGATTTGGTTGAATTGGTTGTTAAAAAAAACTAAATAATAAAAATTAATCAATGCAAGCTACAATTATTGATAATGAAACAAATACATGTGTATATTTTTGCAGTTGCCCTTTCATTTACTTCCTCTTTTACTGACTCTTGAAAAGTTGATTCCCTTAAATGTGTTTTGTATTATTGGATGTTGAAAGTAATTGTAAGTAAAAATTACAATTGACAGAAACCTGTTGTTAATAAGCTAGGATGAAATTGTTGACTCATTAAGTGTACACTAGCAAGTTTAAGTTAACACTAGCAAGAAGATTTTCACTTGTTACTTTATTTTTTTATTTCCATGAAAATGTAGTTACTGTGTATAACTGTAACTATATAAGTTTTAATCTTATAGAGTTTCTTTAGCTGAAGAAACAAGTTTTGCAGATTCTTCTGTTGACCTTGTCACAGTTGGACAGGCTGTTCATTGGTTTGACATGCCAAAGTTTTTTAAAGAGGTACAAAGAATTTTAGTCCCTAATGGAGTTGTGGCAGTTTATGGACATTGGATACCTGAACCAAAGTTAGAAGATCCAGTGTTATCAAAGAAACTAAATGATTCTATGATGAACGTAAGCTATTTTATTGAATTTAAAATTGTTGAATACAATTTTTATAAAATATGCTCATTCTCATATAATGTTTGAAATAATATTTTTGTTATTATATTAAGTAACACAGTGTAATGCTTCTTTTTATTTACACTGTGATTTGTTGTTGACTGTCAGGACTTATCAGATATTTCTGCATTGCAAGTAAAATTAAAGAATGCACATGAAAACAACATGATAATAATTTTGAAATTTTTAAAATAAAATGGGGATAAAGTAGAAATTTTATTAGGTTTCTTTGAGCTGCTCATACAACATTCAAACTGTCTTCTTCAACTATGGTACTTTTCTATATGTTCTTGATTTGGATGAAATATTTTTTTCTTTATCTGAGCATGGTTTCATTGAAAAGACAGCATGAAGATATCACACCAGTTCTTGCAAGAGCATGCACATTGGCTTAGCAGTCAGAGTTAAGCTGCTACACCAGATAGGGCTGGTGTGATATCTTCATGCTATATTAAAATAAGATATCACACAGCTAGAAGTTAGTAATAAGAATTTAATTCACGATAATGCTGTGGTTAGTTTTAAAACATTAAAACATGGTTCAGGGAGCAAGTCTCAAAAGTAGGAGAGTGCTTTACATTTACAAAAACCTTTTTACGGGTTTTACTTTATGATTACCCATAACACTATATACCATATCTATATGGCTCTTTTCTCACAAGAGCCACTAGAAACGTATTATATAGTAGAAAACATATTTACCATAATTTCTGGTACAGTTGCATATTGCAGCATTCTCATGTTGCAAGATGGTCTTGCAACATGAGAATGCTGCAATATGCAACTGTACCAGAAATTATGGTAAATATGTTTTCTACTATATAATACGTTTCTAGTGGCTCTTGTGAGAAAAGAGCCATATAGATATGGTATATAGTGTTATGGGTAATCATAAAGTAAAACCCGTAAAAAGGTTTTTGTAAATGTAAAGCACTCTCCTACTTTTGAGACTTGCTCCCTGAACCGTGTTTTAATGTTTTAAAACTAACCACAGCATTATTGTGAATTAAATTCTTATTACTTCATGCTATATTTTCAATGAAATCATGATCAGATAAATATCATAACCAAATCAAGAAATACAGAAAGACATCATAGCTGAAGAAGAATGTAGAAGCTACTATTCCATATTATCCTGATTAAGATATTGAAAATGTTAATAAAAGTGTATAGAAAACCAGCAACAAACAAAAACAGCTCCAAAGAAATCACCATAACATGCTGTCAATGCAAAACGGTAACAATAAATCTGTTGATAAAAATGGCAATCAGTGTTTGTTCAAAAGGGCAAGAAAAAGAGTAGACAAATAAATAAGTAGATGTATGGTGTAAAGAAATAATAGTGGAAAAAAATGCAAAAACTATTAAAAGAGAAAAGGGGCATCGAAAATAGAATGCTTAACATTCTAGCCATAACTCACTGGGAAACTGAAACATAAAATACATAAAAACAATGCGTACAATAAAAAAAATCAATGTTAAAATTCTAAGCTGTTCTCAGACACTTGATATTATTACAATAATTGACTCTGGTTATTCAATTTTACCTTGTGGCAAAAGAAACCAAGCTTTTGTTATGTATTAACTTTTTTAATGCTGATTTTACTGCACTTGATTGTAAGATGGTAGTTAGCAAAATCTCACTATAGTCACTGTCCTTCTGTGTGATGGCTGGCACACTCCTTTCTGGATTACTGTTCAGCATCTGGTATTCTATATCTTGTGTGCACCTTATTTACCGCTGTTGGATTGCTGGTACTTTCACTTAGTTAATAGTTCTCCTTGGAACTACCTGTCCATGTTATTGCATTGGTGGGCCATTTTTCTGACTTGCATTGTTGTTTTTGTGAGCCCAGCACTTTTGTTGGATATCAAGCTTCATATCACTCTCTGAGAATGTGCTTCCCTAGCCTCTGTTTCAACTTTTACTACTTTCAGTTTAAAACATATGTTAAAAGCAAGTTTATAAAACATGGCTCCCTGCCAAATATGAATGCCTGAGATCAACCTAAAATTTTGAACAGGTTTTTCTTGTGTGAATTATACGTATTTTAACATAGCACTGCGAATTGTAATAGATTTAAACTGAAACACGCTAAAAACAGTATTATATAAATGAATCAATAAAACTGAAAAAGAATATAATTAAAAGTGTTGAAAAAAAATGGAGATCTATGGCACACACAAACACACACACACACACTGAAAAAGCAGTCTATGAAATATGAACAACAATAATCATAAAGAACCATATGTACATATGCAATCCTTAAGCAACCATAAGCTGTGGATATATCAATCCTGAGCAACAACTGCAATATTTTGCTCCTGCAGGCTAATTCTAATAATGTCATATTTGATATTGTCTGCACTCATATCATTTTAGTTTTTTTAAGGCTTTAGGCACACTTCCTACTCAGTTCATTAATTCTGTAGCTCTATGTGCATGCAACATAGCCAAACAACTAATCTCTCCCTACATAAGATGCTGCATAGTGCCCAAAGCCAGTTAACTAGTTTTTTAAATTAGACTTAAGAAGTAGTTGTTTGAATTTTTGTTTATTTTTCAGAATGAAATGCTCTTCTATTTGGTATGTAACACGAGTTATATATATATGTGTGTGTTCTCACAGCAGGAAAAATTTCGGTTATTTTTCTGTCAAAAAAAGTTTCTATTTTGGCCACATTTTCATCCATTGTGAGAAACCTGGCATTTAAAGAGTTAAAAGGGGATTGGTGATTTTTTAACATCATCATTATTCACATAAATCATCCAATATCCTATATAAATATATGGATAAAAAATATCTTTCCTGTTATCTTACAATGGACCAAGTTTCATTTCTTAGCAAATTCTAGAGAGGATCAAGCTTATAGTATATAGCCTAAGCTCTTTTTAAGTGTATTCATTTAATTTTTCCAAACTCCACAAATTCCCAACAGTTTCAGTAACAATGATTATTTTCCTGTTAACATCATGGCGTACATTGGTTGCTTATCTTTGGCTTATCAACTATTCTATCTTGGGCTTATCAGTTATATGACCTTCAGTCATATAACTCCCAAGATAAGCTGAAGAACTTGCTTAAGAATACAACCATTCCAAGAAACTGAAGCATTACTCTCCTAACTAGTTTTCTTTGCTCTAGTTTTCTCATTTTATCACTAAACCTACCATATTACCAACCTCACCAATAGCTTTAATGAAATAATTGGGAATCTCATTGTGGAGAGGACAACATTATCTACAAAATCTAAGCAATATATATTTTCAGATTGTAGACCATTTAGACTTCAATCTTTCTTATCGTAGTTTTCTTCATAACATGATGATCAACAATGATACATGAAATGTATGTACAAATGATAGCTATTGAAAATCAATGCAGAAATGCACTGAAAAACTCACTTTTTGAAGGAAGTTAAAAGCTTTAAATAGAGTTGTATAAAAACTTGTTTAGACACAATCAGTGGTATAATCAATTGATTTGCACCAATTCAAACTGGTTAAAAAATTTTGAAATAGTAAAAAGTGATAATATTAACATTTATTAATAATGAAACAAATATTCATGTATAAAGTGAGCTGTTGTGATTGTTTCTTCTTTTACTGATTCTTAAAAAGGTGATAACCCAAAAATGCAATTTATATCATTTTATGTTTAAAAGTAAAAATAAAATAAAAGTTGCAATGGAAGAGATTGAAGTTGTTAATAAATTGGAATTAACACTACTGCAGACTGAAACCATTTCATGTATGCTTTAAAATTATATTTTTATATTTCCACAATTACAATTCAAACTGACAGTTAGTTTTTCACCTAATTTTTATTACGCTGTCCATTGTATTAGTGTTCATTCATATGATATCGTAGCCAATTTTGTTCATTTCTGCTTTAAAGCAAATTCAAAAATTGTTTTAATTCAACTATAAAAAATAGAATAGTCCCCAAGCAGCTGCTTGCCATAGAGATCTGATAGGAGCTTGTCAGTATAATACACCACTGAGATGATCTGTGAGGAAACCTCAGCAGACGGATGACACAAGGAAGGAAATAACCTTGCCATATCCAGGGCTTGAACCCAGATCCCTTTGATTAGTTGCCAAGCACTCTAACCATTCTGTCATAAATGGTGATGGGCTGCTTTTTTTTTCATTATTACTTATTTTTCTGTTGCTTTTTCACTCATCATTTGCTGGTATGTTGATTTTTGTGTTTATCAAGATTTTGTTTTGTCATGTAGCACATCTTTCAATGTGAGGGCTGAACTTAATGTATTGTGTCAAACGAAAGCTTGTAATGTGTAGAATGTGACAGGCTACAAAAAATTTACCTCTATGCTTTCTCTTCCCCCCCCCCCCCCAAAAAAAAAAAAGAAGGAGACAAAATATGTGAAGGAATGTTCTACTCTGTCTTTTGAATTTGAGGACTGAATATCACAAGTTGTGCATCAAATGAAAGCTTGTGACATGGGAAGTGTTATGTACTACAAAACCTTACTCCCCATGCTTTCTATCATACTAAAAAAAGAGGATATGAAAATTGTTGTATAACTTCCAAACAGGCCCACAGTTAAGAATTATGTGTCAAATTGGGCATGAAGTGCATAAAGCATATTTGGAACAGAGTTAACCAATAATAATATTCCCTCAATAGCTGCTTGCCACAGAGGTCTGACAGGAGCCTGGCAGTTTATCTTCTCTATGGCATCATAGAGAAGGTCTTTGAGGAAAATGAAACTTCATCAGAAGGACAACACGAACATCCTTGCCTGACCAGGGCTCAAACCCAGGTTCCTTTAATCAGTAGGCAAGCATGCTAACCACTCACCTATGGGATAGTGCATGCTGTGGTGTATATTAATTAGCATCCTCATCAGTTAAATTTTTTTTTTCATCTTTGATTAATTTCTGACAATTTGTATCTTTTAATTTGTAATTTGGTATATTTATGTTTTTATCTGTTGTGATCTCTAGGAATTTAATATTTAACTACCAGACACTAATGCAGATTTTGTTCTGTTTCGCTATTTTTAAACAAATTTTCTAATAAATAATTTTTGTTTTATGATAGATCCTTGATACACATTTGGGGAACTATTGGGAGAAACAGAGATATTTTCTTCAGAATCGTTATGCTGACATAAAACTTCCATTTAATAATTGTGTCAGGTGAGGTTTGCCACTTAAATTTAACATTTTTAAGTGTTTATTCAATGTGAAATAGGTGCCTATTTATGCATATATAGTAGGTTCTCACTATTTTTATATAGGGGCTACATTCTTGAGAGCGTGAATTTTGAAACTAAGGACCTTTGGGAAATAAGGGGTTTAATTCATGGTTTACAAGTAGAAACGTAACAAAAACAATGTATTTGTTGCAAAATTGCAAGTGTGTTAAACATTTTAAGTATAAAATAATGTAAAAGTCTTCTAAAGAATTTTTCTTTAATGATAGTGGTGAACTGATATGATGAGAATAATAACGGTATTTGAATTTGAAGAAGAGTTAGAAATCCATACTGCTTGTGAATATTGGCAAAAGAGAAACATTAATATGTATTTAGGAGTATTTCTTTGTCTGATTAAGACAATAGTTGGAAAAGTAAAGAAAATGCAAAGTGGCACTTTGCAACCCATGTAGGGATCTAATACCAATGTGTCAATTCACCTTATCTCAATTAGCTCTAGGACTAACCAAACAACCAACAATCTACATATTATGGTTGCAAAAAGCACCTTTGTCAAATCCAAGCAATTAACTTTAAAGCATCCTAAATATTGCCAATCTGACTGCAGTGCAGATAACTGAAAAGCTATTGGTTATTTGAGGTTTTATGGTGAACAAGTAACTAAACTGAAGTTGCACTAAATGATATAAAAGGAAAAAGCAAAATTAGAAATCATGGAATCCACAACTGAAGTTTAAAAGGCAAAGATCAGAATCTGAATAAAGCAATAAAGATAGGAAGTATATAAATTGTATATACAGCAATGAAACAAAATAGTTACTGTTGTAAATAAATTAGGTAAAAATCAAAACCAATCAAATACCACCAGAATAAAATTAAATGCATCTAAAATATTTCCCCATAACTCCCAATAACTGCCATTTTTAATTTTCAATAGCAAAAACAATTTTTAAAAATATGTATGTAGTATATTTGAACACAACAAAAAAAAAAAAACAAGCATTTAAAAAAACATAATTTCAAAATAAATACTTAGTTTCTTTTATTAAAAGCTGAAAATTGAGAAACAAGTAGCTAGGCATAAACTGGAAGGTGTGGAGCTGTGTACAAATCCCTAGTGATGATGCACAGAACCGGCCAGGTCTAGCACCCATTGTCCGACACAGCCTTCTCGTGGTGCAGGCCGTTAGTACCTTTCAAAAGAGATATTCTCTTTTGGAAGGGAACGGAAAGGAAGGGCTGCCAGTTCAGTATGGCCTACTGATCTGGTCATCTATGGCCACTTTTTCTTTTTTTTTCAAACCTGCTGAGGAGTGGTCAACTTCACAGGGTCCTGGTGCTGACCATTTATACCTACTAGACTGGACTTGTTTATGGATTTGAGCTTGATTATGGATCCCTGGACTTCCTGCACTGGTGGGCCTCTGTTGAGGGAGAATCTGCTGCTGTGTTTTCTGTTTGTTTCTGGGTTGCCAGCCCTAAGTGAACAGAGGCATGGGATGCCTTATAGATGGGTATGCCTCTTTTATATTATTTTATCCACCAGTTATGCCTAGCTGGTGGATAATCCTAATCAGAGGCATTCGCAGGTACCTGAACTTCACTTAGCTAGTTGGGCATTGTCAAGCCTAAACTGGAGTAATGTGTCTCAGGCAGGCCAAATGGCTCTTGAAAAAGTCTACTTGAAAAGGTGGTGCCTGAAGTTCCTACCAGCATCGGTGACTGCAGCCTTTAGCAGAGGAGGAACAGGTCTTTGCCCCATGCCTGCGATCAGGGGGCTGTTTGATATTGTTGGCCCTACCAATCTCAATAAACCTAATTTCTTTAAAAATCCTACTAATCATTTTCTCTCTGCAGGAACATGGAATGTGAGGACATTACATAGAGTTTATTCTCTTGATGTCCTCACACAGGAATTCCAGCACTATAACCTAGATATTCTAGGCTTGCAAGAGACCAGATGGACAGGTAAAGGTGAGATACTTAAAAATAACTTTAAATTTCTCCTTTCAGGGAGGGAGGATGGAAAACATCACCAAGGCGTGGGTGTCCTTCTTAGCAGACATGTTAGTGATGCTCTTCTAGGATATGACTGCATTAATGAAAGGTTTCTTACAGCAAAATTTCAGACAAGCATTAAAGACTTGAATGTTATCTGCTGTTATGCCCACTGAGGATGCCGATGAGGATGAAAAGGATAGGTTTTACGGACAACTTCAGGATATTTTGAATTCTGTCAAGAAAGGAGATATTACCCTTGTTCTAGGTGACTTCAATGCCAAAGTTGGTACTGACTCTGACCTTTGGGGAGGCGTAATAGGCCCTTTTGGTATTGGTAGCTGCAATGGGCAGCGTCTCCTGCAGGTAAGTAAACTCAATGGATTCAGAATAACTAACACTTATTACAAACACCGCGACATACATAAGTACACATGGGTTTCACCCGATGGGCTGCATAAGAATACGATTGATTATATATTAATTAACAGCAAATGGGCTAGTTCTGTTAGGAATATCAGGTCATATAGGGGAGCTGAAATTGGATCTGACCATTATCTTGTTAAAAGTGTCTTGCAACTTAAACTTAAAAAGTGTTGTGCTAGGGTTAAAAAATTTACTTTTAATACTGAAGCTCTGAAAGACCCAGTTATAGCCAAAGCTTACCATGATAGGTTACTTAGTCATTATTGACAGTCATGGTTTGCTTAATACTGAAGTTGAGGAAGAATGGGGCCGTTTTAAACAGCCTTTTTTTGGAAACTAACAGTGCTCTTTTAGGAAAAAAGGAGCAGAGGAGGCAGAATTATTTGAGTGATAGGGCACTTGAGCTTATTTCAGAAAGAAGGAACTGCAGGAATGTCCTTAATCAGTACCCTACTAGTCCTAATAGAAAGGATTACAGAGAGCTTAATAAACGTGTAAAGGATCAGTTAGCTACTGATAAGAATCTTTGGCTTGATGGCTTGGCTGACAAAGCTGAGGAAGCAGTTAGGCAGTACAACAGCAGAGAGCTGTACCAGATAGTTAATGTTATATGTGGTAGAAAACGGACAGGCATACAAGGATTGAAGGATAAACAAGGTAAGGTAATAGAAGGTGAGGATTCTGTCATGGCTAGGTGGGCTGAGCATTTCAGTGATGTTTTAAACAATGTGGTTAGTTCTACTCCCATTGTCTCTAGTGATGATAAATGTATTGGGGACTTTAATGTTGGCTCTATAACACAATCTGAAGTTATTTTGGCTATTTCTAAACTTAAACTTCATAAATCCCCAGGGGTAGATGAAATTACTACAGAAATGCTCAGAGCTGGGAATGTGTCGGTTACCACTTGGATGACTGAAATTTTGAATAACTTTTATGATAAAGGCATGGTTCCTAAAGATTTTACCAGAGCTATTATTATCCCTATTTCAAAAAAGGTGATCGCAGTTCTTGTGATAACTGTAGGGGTATCAGCCTACTCTCTGTTCCAGGTAAAGTTCTTTCCATGATTGTGCTTAATAGAATTAAGATGGTTGACAGTCAATTGCGTGATGAGCAATGTGGATTCAGAAGTGGTAGGGGATGTGTGGATCAGATATTTTCACTTAGGCAGATTCGTGAGAAATGTTTAGAGCTTCACAAATCTTTGGTTGCTAGCTTTGTTGATTTCAAAAAGGCTTTCGACTCCATTGATCGTCATAATTTGTGGTTGATTGTGAGATCATATGGTATACCAGACAAGTTAGTTAACATAATGAAAGCTCTCTACGATAACTCTAAGTCGTGTGTTAGAGTTGGTAAGTCTTGTAGCAATTAGATTAGCATTACTTCTGGTGTTCAACAAGGGTGCATTTTGTCTCCTTTTCTCTTTAGTTTGGTTATTGATATGTTATGCGAAATTCACTGCAAGGGAAAGATTTTGGCCTTAAATTGGCTGGAGATACAAAAATTTCTGATTTAGATTATGCTGATGATTTAGCCCTTTTGGCAAATGATGTTGATGAGATGAACTCTTTCATTCGAACTGTTGATGAGACTGGTAGTAGAGTAGGTTTGGTTATAAACAGAGAGAAAACTAAAGTGATGAAAATTGGTCATGCAGGCTGTGATTCAGTTAATCTGAATGGTTGCAGTCTTGAGCAGGTGTCAGTTTAATTATCTTGGGAGCTATGTAACAGGCACTGGTGATGTGCGGCATGAGATTAACAGACGCATAGGGATTGCTGCTGGGACTTTTAAGAATCTGTGGAGAGTGTAATCTATGGAGAGTGTCTATTTGTAATGTATGCTTTTCGTGTGAGTTACCACACAGTCAAGGTATGATAAAACATATTCATTTGATGATAACATCAGTGTTTTAATCACAGAGTAATAATGATGGAGAACATCGTGTCTACTGTGGTCAATTAGGGCAATGCAATCAATATTTATTGACAGTTTCATAACCAAGATAACGTCTGTTTTTAAACAGTTAATATCCAAAGAAGAAATAGTAGTCTGTCTTGTAACTCATAACTTAGTGTTGAAATGAATCCTTGGTTCAGTTTTAATCATTTTTCTTTTTATATAATTGCAAAGTTGAGTGCTTGATACTCAGTTAACCCCAAACAATAGTTAATTACACTTTAATTCAACTACAAACAATTGGATTTGGCTTTTCTCTTTCAGGAATTGATATTCTCGGGGACCAAACCAATTTTCCAAAATACCTCTTTTGCTAGTGTTATTTTCAGTAAGTTATTAATAATTACTATAAAATAAAAATTTGTTTCTAAATGTCATTAAATTACAAAATAAGGGAGCTTAATCACTCTTTGAATCAAATAAAAAGGGGTTAACTTACAATATGCAATCCTTTTAAAATCTAGGCAAAATGTAATTTGTTATCACTTATGGATAGTTGATCGCTACTGAGGATAAAAGATTTTCTGCTCCTGCTAGCTAGCAGACAAACAAAATTCACAGGAAAGATTAACTCACACACATACAAAAAGTCAAATTTTACAGTGTATAGTAATTTTTTTTTTTGCTTCTAATCAGTCTTTAGCAATTAGAAACAAATAACCTCACTACACTAGGTAAGACTTCTTTATTACTCACTAGAATCTATTCTGTGCAGGTTACAACATTGAAAACTCATGTCATGAGATAACTACTAATTCCTCATAATATCAGTAGAAATGAATTTGTGCTTGAATTCTAAAGAGCACAGATAACATTGAGTTTTGTCTCAGTCATAATTTAAGTTGTGGCCTTATGTGCCAGAAAGCCATACCCTGTGCATGTTAAAGAACATGCTGGATGTCCTTGATGGGAGTCTACCATCTGTCTCCTAACAGCTGTCCAGTGAGTTTTCTTTTCCCAACCTTCGCTGAGCCCTTGGGGTCCTTGTGACCTGCCATTTAGCCCATTGCATACAAAAAAGTGCCACTCAGAGGTCAAACAACCCAATCCAGTCATAACTTAAAATTCAATTTTTTTTAATTGTGAAAAATAAGTAAAAATATAAAAACTACTATGATTATAATTGCAGTCCTTCAATCAGTCTTTAGTAATTAAAAATAAGTAATCTGTTCTCTTTGATATCTTTTTACATGTTCTCTCTCTTTCATTAATGAATTGCTCTTAACATTTATGATTGATGTTGCTCAAGAATTTTCAATTTCTATGAATTATTTTTAGCATTTTTTATTCTAGATAACTCAAGATTATAATTTTGTCATCAAATAATTGTAAATTGAGTTTGTAATAGCCTGTAATTCAAAGAGTTAAGAAATACTATACTAGTTGCACCTGGTATAACATACACCCATCTAGGAGATCTTAGCGTACTCCTACATAGTAAGTAATACATAGCAGTAATTTTTAATACTCTAGTGCGGCAACTGTCACATCATGTGAAATATGTTTCTAAGACAACATCAAGTATCAAGACACACACCTAAGGTAGCCTGAAGCATCATTACAGCAGTGGAAGCCAGCTCAGTTCTTTCACTCATCCTTGCCTTTTATATATAGATGTGTAATAAAGTGTATGAGAAATCTTTTATTCCCCATCCTGGCTCAGTAATTAATGAAATTATTAGGGTCTAGGCTCAGTAATGTCAGACTTTGGCACAAAACTCTGAGTCCATACTCATCTCTAGTATAAGTTAATGGAATATTTAACTTGTATAGCATAGTAATATAATGTGTTGACATGTATTGAGGAAATGTGACTCAATACATGTACTTTACATGTATTGAGGAAGTCACCTTAACCTAACTAAGAACAGTGTAATAAGAGGTATGGAAGAATCTGGGGTGGAGTGGGTCATACAACAAAATATATGGGAAATTAGCCATAAATTAAAATTGTTGACCTGTTTATGAAAAAAGTTAGGAAAATAATTTAAGAAAATTGTAGGTAGCCTACCTTGCAATAAAAGTCTAATAAAAGTAACATACCTTAGATAGATTACTTTTATTTGAAATATTATTAGCAGAAAATAATTCGTATTAAACAAATCGATAGTAAGAAATGAATCTAAATATTTGGAATCTGTTAGTGTCTATATTTCATTATGTTTAAATAAGTTATGTGCAACTTACTTTGGATTCTTTCAATAGGATATAACAAGGAAAATTTGACATGAACTGCCTTAGTTTTGTGGGGGTGGCTCGGCACCACACCACTTGTAATCTGCCATTCTCAGGTTTGACTGTGGGAGAGCCATATCCTCTGCACATTAAAGAACTTGCTGAATGCTCTTGATGGGAGGCTACCATCTGTCTCCTAATAATGTCCAATGGGTCCCATCCCCAACTGTCTCTGAACCCTCAGGGTCCTTGTGACCTGTCCATTTAGCCCATTGTGCACAAAAAAGTGTTGCTCAGAGGTAAAACAACCCAAAAGCTCTCTTGGTTTCATATTAAGTGTTAAAATTTACAAGTCTCTTAATTACTAGCACCATCAAAATCTTTATCATTTATGAAACTAGATAAATCAAAATAAAGGTGATTTAATAGTTTGCAAGTATTACTTTATTAATATCAATATTTCAGAAAGAAAATTGTCCTAATTTTCATACTCAGAGAAAGTAGTGAGTAGGCATTAGCCAATAAATTATGACTTGTTTACTTAAATGCAATTATACAGTTCACTGATTGACAAGCAAGGGCAGCTTCAGACTTGGTCCAAAGCACATCTCAACCAGGGAACTGATGCAATAATGGAAAAGTGACAAAAGGTGACTAACCTTGACGATGCTTTAGCATGGTGAATGATAGAGGGTTCTGGGCACATTCTCAGTTGGCCTGTTGAGATTCTTGAGGGCTGCATACTGGAGCTTTGAGAGTAATACTTGACTGAATGCATAATGATTGGGAAAAAAAAACAACAGGAAAAAGATTTCCAAAAACAAAACTCCTTGTTCAATCAATAAAATTTGAATTTAAATTAACATAAATGTATATTATAAAAATGTTGGTGGGTGCAAATGGCCCCTAATGATGAGCTGCCACTGGATATAATGATATGTTTAAGCATGTATGGTAAATAAAAAGAAAATTGTGTTGAATATATTTTAATTTAAACTTGATGGATGATCTTTCAGTGTTTGAGGAGAAATGAGAATTTTTATTGTATAACTAGCTGGAAAGAGTTTTCAGTTGTCCAATGCACGATTCAACTTTTATTTTAATCATTTTAGTTACATAAAATAACCTGAAAAATTATCAGCATAAGTGTACAAAAATAGATCATACTTTTCATACTTTTATTATATTCAGCATATTTCTGTGACTATTAAAATTATAATGTTTGTCACTTATACAATAAAAATATTACTTATTATAGAAATCCAAGTATACAGCAAAAGACAACAAGCACCATTAGTGAGTATATTGGATATATTAGTTCATGGAGTCCTTATCAGAAATTTAAGGAAGAGCATCCAGAAAAAGCACAACCACTTCTTGATGAAATACAAAATAAGTTAGTATTAGTTATAGTAGTATTTATTTGTTCTTAAAATACATAATGTTTAGTTATTGTTAAAGTATCTTGACTTCAAATGTTTTGATACTAAAACGTATTATTAATTGCATATCTTTTTACCTCTGACCTCTCAACAGCAAGTCATTTTCTTTTTCTCCTGTTATTATGTTTAGCATTTGAAAGATTGGATTGCCTTTTATTTGTATACTTGAAAGTTAACTTCTTAGTATACAAATAAAAGACATAAGTTAACTTCTTAGAATTTGGATTGCTATATTTTGTTTGCAACATTATGAACACTTAAATCATGAACTACACTCTATTGAAATACATTACATATGACAAACATTTAATTTGCATAATTTTTGAATTTTCTGTGGATTTTTTTTCTTATTATTATTTACTCTTGTCTCTCTGTTATCGTGAATAATTTGGAAGTATACTATATATATCTCAGCTTTTTTTTATTGCAAGTTCATCATTTTAAATTAGAATTGTTAAATATATTCTGAATAGTATTGAATATTTGTTTAAAATTTGTTTATTGTCTTAAACTATAGGCTTATGGAAGTTGGGGGAGTTGGCAGTACACCTGAAGAAGCTGTTCTTAATCTATATACTGATTTCTTTGTTGTTATGGGTACAAAAGGACCATCATCTTTGTAACATAATAGCAGTGACATATATAGAGTAACATTATTGTTACATGTGAAGTATGTGTTAATTTTTTGAATATCAGAAACAATATTTGTAATGCTTATGAGAGAATAGTGCATAAATTTTGTGGCCTAAATTCAAGTTATGTGTTTTTTAATCAGAACAAAAAAGCTTGCATTTAGCCTTTAGGCAGGAAATGAACCTTAAGATAAAAATTGTATTAGATATAAAGCTCAAATGTATTGTACTTTTGAAATTGTTTTTCATGCCATTTACTGTTACATTAAGCTGAGAACATCAGATGTTGCCAAAAAAACATTTTCAGAATTTATATAAAGCTTTTATAAATAATTCCTAATAAGTAAATTCTTAGCAAATTAAAGAAAATGTCATAAGCATTTTAATTTCTGTAACTTATTTTTAACAGAAATACATAGTGGAATCATGGGCTGAATGAGATGTGAAAAACAAATGATACCAATTACAATGAAGGAAATGAATTGTGTCAATATAATGCTGTTTCAATTTGGGGATTAAACAGCTAAATTTTATTGAAAGGATGAAGTCACTCTTAACATTAATATCAAAATACAGGTTGAATAGTCCATATTATTAAATAGAGGATATCTTGACTTGTATTTGGGATAGCAGGAAGCCCATTGTTGAAGGGTTCTAACCTTCCCATCACATTTTATCACATCACATCTTGACTTAATGGCTGTCAGCTCAATACTCAGAGCACCTGACATGTTTTCAAGAGGTCTTGGGTTCATATCTCACCTGATTCAGGATAATTTTTCCTCTAAATATGATATCAATATAAGAGTGGTTTATGGGTTCATATCTCACCTGTTTCAGGATATTTTTTTCTCTAAATATGATATCAATATAAGAGTGGTTTCATATCCTTCAACTGAAGAAATATCAAAAAAAATTGTTAAGTAACTGAATTATATGTTCAGTGTTTCTTTTTTGAAAAAAAAAATCTGTTTTTGCACATGAATTTGCCATCAGTACTATGGGGATATTCATTTTTTGTTGATTGTATGATATTAACTTTCAAGATATTGCTCCAGTTCAACATTGAATGACATGTTTAATGAACTGTGGCTCAGTCATCAGACTGATTAAATAGCACATTTACACGTGATTTATGATCTTGGTACAACATGTTAAGATTGCAGTAATTGCATTATCCTTTCCCACATACAATATAACCCTTAACTATCAAGATGCTTTCTCTGAAACTGCTTATGTTATATCTTATTGTCTTATGACTATTATGTTGACTGCAGTAAACATATTTGTACAAATACAGTGGGTATAATCATGTTGCAGTTTACAAGTGGTCTCAGACATACCTTGCCATTACAATAATTTTTTTTAGTCAAACTTATGTTTTCAAAGAAAACACAATTTAAACATTTGCTATAGAAAAAAATATTGAATATAATACATAATTTATAAAATCTTTCAGTCCATAATATTGTAATAGCAAAAAAAGCCCAAAACACATAGTGGATTGAGCTGATTACTTTTTTCTATAAAGCTGTTTATACTGTCTTTTATACAGACAGTAAAGATTCATTCAATACGAAGTACAATTACTTTTCTGATAAGTAGCTAAACTTCTAGAAAAAAATAAGGGAACTAAATGGATTTTTGATGAAAATAAGTTCCAGAATACAAAAAATATATACAAAAAATATACTCAAATAGACCTTTCTCTACATTAACTAAATATTTTATTTTTTACATTACTAATATTTTTTTAACAACATTTGTACTGCAATGGTTCTTAAACTTTAGTCAGCTGTGAACCCCAATCTCTAGTTGGCAAGTATGGCAACTCCTATTTTCAGTTGCTAAACATGATGAATGTACATTTTTTTGTCAATAAACATGTTATACTTCCATATTTAGCTGGTAAAAAAGCCAGACTCTCAAGTATATTGATAATGTTTGGATACCCTTAAGCATTTCAGTATTACTTTAAAAAAAATGCATTAAGCACAGGTACTGTAGGAATTCACAGACCCCCAGGATTTCCCTTTTTCAAATACAGTAAAATAATGAAAAATAATATAATCAGTCATTCCTTGATCCTATGATGTTTTTAGAAAACTGCTGTGTTAAAAAAAAGTAAAAATTTTACTTTTTTTTTGCAATACGAAGATAATTTGGTAACTTTCACAAGAATTAGTAAAACATTTTATAGAAGTTTATATAAAAAAAGGTGCAATTTTTTCTGCAATGCACATTTTATTTGTTCTTTTGAGAAAATCTAAATAATTGAGTTGTAATGCATCATAATTGTTTTTTGTATTGAAATGACCCCATCAGTTATTCTAAGTTTGTATTGTGCTATACTCTCCCAGTATTGAGTGATGTTTGTAAGTGTGTTTGGCTACTCTTCAAAGCAATCTGGGTTTGAGCTCTGAATAAGACAATAATGTTTCTTTTGTCTTTCTGCTGAAATCTTGTTTTAATCATAGGTCTTTGTATTGTGTATAAAACTGATAGGCACCTGTTAGACTTCTGTGGCAAATATGGCAAATAGCTGCTTAAGGTGCAGTTTTTCTTTTATTGTGCCATTGATTTAGTGTTTAATAGGTCATATTTTACTTTCTCATGTGAAGTATGGAAGTTTTTTTTTTCACACATAGGATATAGAAGGGTCCTAGAAACTACTAACTTGTATTGGTCTTATCATATAAGGACATGCCCCACTAAGACTGAAGTAACTGCTGACCACTGCCTCAGGGCTAATGGCACACTAACAGCCATGCCATCCCAAGACTCAAACCCAGATCATACCAATTGCAGTATCACTAAGCCAACACAATACCACTGTTCTACAGAGGAGGTTGTGATGGTGAAAGAAACTGATCTTGAGATTTTCATTTTGTAGTATACTTCAGATTCCTCAACACAAATGGGGCGGGGGTAGCGTGCCAGGCTCGTAATCTGTAGTTCCCAGGTTCGAGTCCCAGCTGGGTCAGTGTTGAGATTTATCTCCGTAAAATTCCCCGCCTTGCCCACAGTCAGTAGGGGACACCGATGGGCTTGGAAAGGCCGCCATCCGTCGGATGGGACGTTAAGCCGTGGCCCCGTGTGCAGGAGAGCCGTACCCTGTGCACGTTAAAGAACATGCTGGATGGCCTTGACAGGAGACTACCATCTGTCTCCCAACAGCTATTCCAGTGGGTCCCCTCCCCCAACCTTCTCTGCACCTTTGGGGTCCATGTGACCTGGCCATTTAACCCATTGTGTGCAAAAAAGTGCCGCTCAGAGGAAAAACAACCCAACAACCAACCACCTCAACACAAAAAAGTGAGTTTTTAAATGCTGTCTGTTTGTGCAGACATCTAGTATCTAATTGGTTTAAATTACTGTGTTGAAATTTTATACATAGCCTTATTTCCACCTTACTGTTACCCTGCTTATATGAACTTTTGTGCAGTAATTAGAAGTATCATAAAGTATCCTACAGTATCCATAAAACCATTTTATAAAATGGATATTGATTATCCAGATTTTGCCCATAGGGAATATACTCTTAAATCCTAAATATACCATATGTTTCATAAATACATGATTTATGATTATAACACATCTCTAGAGTGAAGTGGTAATCATTTGATTTAGGAAATGGCACATTTGCATTCTGATAGTATAAACACTGAAAATGTGAATATTTTTAATTGCAAGACAACATTTTATGTTGATTAATGATTCAGGTAAGTGTAGGAAAAAGTTTGTGCACTATAAGTGGTAAGAAGAGAAAGTTGGGGATAAGATTGCACATATGTTAACTAGACCACAATCCAACAACATCTAAACAGGCACTTACATAGTTGCAGTGAACAATGATGACAATGGCTGCCAAATTCAAATAATTTAAATTGTATTAATTAAATTATATCTGCAGTTGGCAAACATCATATATTTCATATGCATAACCAAGTTTGCATGGGAGAAAGTTTTACTACACTATTAAAAGTTTTTTTTTAATTATTATTGTGTTATAAAACCAGTGACAAAAGTAAGTCTACTTAATTATTGTGCATATAGATCCATCTCCAGTTTCTAGAGATGATATAGATGTTTATGCAGCCTTTTTGGAATTCTGGGATGTTTGTATGAAAGAATGTTTTTTTTCCCTTTAGTTATGGGAAATTAGTATAATAGTGACTATGTAGTAATGCATTCACTAATGATGATGAAATTGTTACATAATGATTACCACAGAAGTTTTAATTGAGAAAGCTCTTCAGTTCTCTCAAGTATTCTAGCAGTTATTGCTAAAAAATGCTTTAAATAGTTGCTTTTTTTGTGGAATTTAATTTTTAGTTCTTTATGAAAAAATATGAGATCTATCCCCAAAATGCAATGAATATAGAGAAAAATATATTATCCTTTATATTTTTTTAATTAATGCTGTCTGATTTCTGTTTTATGTATATACAAGCATAAGTATAGAAATTCATAATTTTAACCAAATGTTTTAAAATTTTTTGATATTTTAAATTTATTTTTTGATTTTTTTATACTAATCTGTATCCCAGTGAAGCTTATAATATATATGTATATAATTTCTGTTTGTGCAATATACATAGTGATCTTAGACATTTCCTCACTAATATTCCAACAGTTTATTCCTCACAATATTGTGTGTGAGGTGATGTGCCTTAATTCGAAATATTCTGTAAAAATATTCTGTAAATATTTGTTCCATAGAATAGCGAGATATAATCTTACTATTATTGATAACCTGCCTGTGACTTGTACTGTTGAATAAATGACTTGTTCAGAGTTTCTCACCATTTGAAGCAACATGCTTGTTACCAATTGGCATGAGTAAATTGTAAAAAGGAATTATTTTAATAACAGATGTAAAAGTTTATTACTGATCATTTAAAATCTGAGGTGAGTATGAGACCCCCAGCTTTGAGCTCAGTTGTATATGCCTTTATTAATTAAACTGTTATTCCAGTGTCTACTTGATTTATCTAAGTTACCTACAGTTGTTCAAAACTGCATTTATTAATTTGTGGTCAAACCATTTGGTATATGAAAATTTTATGCAACTGTATTTTAACATTAAATTCAAATTAGTCTGTTCTTGTTGCACTACGCGTGTTTTTTTTTATATCCATGAAATTATAAAGTATGTAATTTAACCCTTTTACATTAACTTCAACATGATTAATAATGATATACATGGGCTGAATCAATCCGCATACCCAATAATTTTAGAGTATATTTTAGGTGATGTGTAGATTTATTAAGTATGATGTTACAGAAATTTCATCTGATTAATAAATCTTAGCCCTTAGGTGTCAAAGCTTCAGTACATATAAGATGTTTTCTCAAAAACAGAACACAATTGTAAAATAATCTTTTGTTAGCATCATGATAATATAATAAAAAAAATTTAAATAAGAATTTCCATTTTAAGCCAATAGAAAGCCAAATTTGAAACACAATATAAAAAGCCAAATTTGAAACACAATATCTTGAAGAATATATTTTGTATGGGAATGAGACCAAAGGTGAACTAAAAACTTAATGAAATCAATCTAAACTTGAATTTTAGCAATTTTGTTCAGTATTTAAAGAATTATTGCAGCAGAAATATTTAATAACATCGCATCTCCTTAAAAGGTTTCATCAAAATTGACAAAAATTAAAAGTTATGAGACAAATTTCTAAATATACAACTTTAGTAAATTGCTAACAATTACTATTTATGTTTTGATTAACTTTTCAGATAAATTCATATAACTTGAATCTTTAACTGTTAAATAGTCAGCTTCCATAACTAAATTTTGAATGAAAGTTGTTGAAATTCAAGATTTAGGTAGGTATGATTTAGATCCCTAGATTTTTATTCTGTAGAAGTTTATTCTCAGATTTGGTTTTTAATTAACAAAACGTGGGAATTCTATTTTTTGTTTCATAGTGTGAATCTGCTGTAAACAAATGTATGCAACCAGCTGTACCTAGTGTATCATCTAGTTGCGTATATTCCATATGCAACTAGATGTTGCATCAGGTACATCTAGTTGCATATACCAGTCCAGTGGCAGACTGGCCAGGTTGTCAACTTGCCCGATGGCAAGTGGGCTCAGTGGGCTCCCTTAAACATTAGACAATATGTTAAAAATGATAGCCTTATAGTTGTGGGTGGGCCCCCTTTGTCTCCTGGCAACCAATATTTTTAGACCCAGTCCGCCACTGTACCAGTCTAGGAGTTCTTAACTAACATACGTGTGTACTATTCCACTGTAATTTTTGAAACACTGAACAGCAATTTTTAACATACTGCTGTGGTGACTGTCGCATCATGTGAAACGCATTAGTAGGGTAACATCAAACATCACAACACACAAAACTAGTTGTTTTATCTACATAAATATCACATGACTTTAATCCAAGTGTGTTGTTTTACTACCATGTTCATCCAGTATCTCATAATTGTTACATCACATGAGACGTTGCTAAGGTAACCTCAAGCATGATGGTGTGGAGCAGGCCGAATCTAGAAAAAATTCGAGGAGGGAAGAAACAAGCTAGCTAGCAAAACGTAAATGGGGGCAGAGGTAAAAGACTGGATTTTCCACTGCAGTATAACATTTCTCCCTCCTTTTACAAGTCTTAAAAAAAAAACTTGAAATATGCATAAGTTTTATAATTTTTTGCCTCCATTTCCCTTATTAGCATTCTGAAAGAGAGGGGGAAATGCCTCCCCCTAGATCCGGCCCTGAGAGGAAGCCAGCTGAGTTGTTGCAGACATACGTAGCATATAGATTAGTCTTTATCAGCTAACAGTGCATGCAAGAAGTATTTTTCGGATTCAAAACAGAATTCTAAAATGATAATACCATAGAAGAAAGCCCCACCACCACTGGAAATATGCGAGCAGTTCTGAGTGGGGAAATTTATATCTTTTCTATGTCGATAATATAAAAAACGTTTGGACTGTTTGACCAGTAAAATACGAAATGGCATTCTGGTCAGTTCAGTCTAATCCAGTTTCTTACAAAACTAATCACTTTCATGAATTCTTTTCTAGAACCTGACTTCAATATATACTTATTACTCTTAGGGACAGGGTCAAATGTAATACAGGAAACATGCCCAGTAGAGGATTTTAATAACCCGAAGTGGAAAAAAAATTAAACCTATACAATGAGACCCAAAGTTACATGAAGGACATGTTCCTGGAAAACAGCACATACCTGGTTTCAACTGAAGTATAATAAAATAGGAATAGAGAATTGGAATTAGATTAACTATTGTGCTTCATTACCAAAAAATCTTAAATACACTGCCCATCAAAGTTATATGCATTTGATTGATCCACGCTTATCTATAAATTATACAGTGCTTGGTCAAGTTATTACGAATCATGCGAAATACCATGAAACATGCCAACGTATGTGGAGGTCGTGGGTTTGGATCCCATCCTGCTATGACGCACAGCGTAGCTGTTGGCATTATGTTTGTATGTGGCATGATAGGCATGGTGGAAAACAAGTGGTAACAAAGGCATGGTGGAAACAGTGGTAATGGAGTGACGTGGGTAAAAATTTCTGATGTGACTTCAAAAGGAGGCTCATCGTTGCAGTGTGATGGGCAGGAGCATTCATAGCTGAGGTAGTGGAACTCTGAGGGAAATCACGAAGCACAATATCCCACGTGTGGACAATGGCAATGGTTTAAAAAAAAAAACTCTTGTGGCATATACAAAATCCTTATGCAGCCATGGAGGTCCTACCAGACTAATTTTCCTCTACAGATATATCTGTTCTTAGCTATAGCTGGTACATTTGGCCATTGTATGCCAATTCTAGCAAGGTCCTGTTTGACATTGCCCACTGCATCTTAAGTTTCCTCTTTCTGAGGCCTTTAGGCACACTGTTCATAACCCTATTCGCTAATCTATAATTATGCATGTGGGCAACATATTGACTCTTTTGCCTAACCCCATCATTACTTGCAAAATTGAACCACCTGATGCCCAAGATGCTGAGTAAGCATCTATAATCAAAAGCATCCAGTTTTGTCATCTTATTTAAAAAGAGACCAAGTTTCAATAACATAACTAACCTTAGAAAGAATCAAACTATTATGCAGCCTAATTTTAGTCTGGTGTATACACCTATTCTTCAATTCCAATTCTTAAAATTCCTATTCTATTTATCTCGTGCCGCACATCAGTATCTGTTACATAGCTCCTAAGATAATTAAACTGAGTTAATCATAATTCTCTCTTCATTACTGGACCACTTTGTACAAAATTCCTAAGGATTTTCGATTAAACTGAGACACTTACTCCACTAGCAACGTTAAACCAATCGCTACAAGCCTTACCAACTCTCACGACTCCATTTTATAGAGAGCTTTCATTACAATAACTTGTCAGGTTGGGATCTAACGATCAACCACAAATTATGTTGATCAACAGAGTCAAAAAGCCTTTTTGAAATATATAAGCTTAGTAACCACACGATTCTGATTTTCTCAAGAATATTCTTAAGTGAAAATATTTGATCAATACATCCCCTACCGCTTCTGAATTCATATTGTTCATCAGACAGTTGTTCACCCAACTTAGTTCTATTAAGCACAATAATGCAAAGAACTTACCTGGAACAGAAAGTAAATTTAATTACCCTATAATTATCACAAGAACTGTGATCACTTTTTTAAAAAATCTGCATAATAATAGCTCTAATAAAATCCTTTGGAACAACACCTTATCATAAAAAATATTTGAAATTTCAGTCAGCCATGTGAGAACACAAATGTTCCCAGCTCTAAGCATTTCAGTGATGATTTCATCCACCCCTGGGGATTTATGCCGTTTTAATTTAGAGATAGCCAAAGTGACTTCGGAATGTTATATAGTGCCAGTAAACTGTTTCGGAATGTTATATTAAAGCCAGTAATGCATCTATCCTTATTACAAACAATGGGAATTGAAATAATCACATGGTTTAGAACATCTCTTAAATGCTCAGCCCACCTAGTCATCACAAAATCTAACTGTAGGAGGAAAAAGGCTCTGACAGAGAACCTCATCTTAATACATAATATGAACTTCAAAATTCATTTCAATAAGAACTATGTATAGAGAATTTAAAATTTTGAAATTTGGGAACTGTACCATTATATATATATATATGACAAAATATTAAGTAAGTATTAGTAATAATTTGGCTAGGCAGTGTATTTGGACAAATTTGATCCGATTTCACAGGAAAATGTAAATATGTGATAAAAAAAAAAGTTGGACAGAATGATTTACATAACCCTAGAAAGAGAATAATGGAAAATGTGTAAAACAGGAGGTGAAAGTGGTTATGAATGCAAAGGTTGAAAAGCATCTAAACTCATCTGAAAAATTTCATTGTTTTGGTTACAGGTTATAAGATTCGTACATCATTTCAGGCTGTCCTGCGTAGAGTCTGATCTTTTGAAGCCTTCAGACCACAGTTTAGACAGATACCTGCCTTTGCAGAGATACTGTTCTCCTAAACTTTCGGGACAATAGTCAAATAATACGTTCATCTTTAGAAGTTGTTATCCTAGGACACCCTTAAACAGATATTCTAATAACCCTTTGGGATGCTTGAAATTGCTGCCATAGCCTTCAGAAAATAGAATGGTGAACACCGATGAATATGACAATCTCTTTGATTGACTTTTTGAGGCACGATGAAGCAATTGTCTATTCCAGACTGACAATATAGTGTTTAAAATGGTGGCGTATTAATGATATGAAGATGTATGAAAGAGTATTAATGATTAAAATGATGGTACGCAAGTAATGCTTTTATAGGAATCGGTTTATATATTCCATGATATACAGGACTGATTTAGATGTTGAGTTTTTCAAACTACACGCTAAATTAACACACGCTTGGTACGTTGAAATTTTATTTCCAACGTTTATTTTTCCCGATTTTGGTGATGTCTTTTGATAAGCAGTGTAGTATATAATAGGGAGCAAGTATAAAGTTCAGGGGGGGGGCTCAGTCGGTAGCGCGCCAGGCTCGTAATCTGTAGTTCCCAGGTTCAAGTCCCAGCTGGGTCAGCGTTGAGATTTATCTCCGCAAAATTCCCTGCCCAGTAGGGGACACCACTGCAGAACCATATGCAGAAGACCATTGCAACCCAAACTCTCCTTATCTCATGTTTGCCTACTTTCCCCCTTAAGAGGTAGCCGCTAATTGTAAACTGCAACGCCACTCTTCTAGTGACCTATCAGAATTTTTTCTGTTCTCTCCTAACCTTAATCCACTCTAATAAAAGGTTGCAAGAAAAGTACCGTTTTTATATAATGCAAAACTGCTGGGCTTTTTCTTTCAGTTTCATAGCATCGTTCGTTAAAGCAGAAGTTATAGCGAAGTTATTGCCCTTGTGGTCTGCTGTCATGCTGGCGGAATTTGGCTATGGGTCCATTACAGCAAGTAGTGCTCTTGTGGAAAGAAGCTGGATATACAATTAAAATTTCTGGAAGGTACGATGAAATTGGCAAACAGGGAGAAATAGAGGAGAAGTATTTATCAGTAATTGCAACTGAAACCTGTGACAAACTCCAGAGTACTGGAGGCATTTCGCAGAAACAACCCACGTTTTCTGGTGGTGAGTGTTTTGTATGCCTAAATGCAGATTTTCCTACAGGTGCCGATAAATGCATACACTGTGGTGCTGTAGTTCACATATTTAGCGAATCTATTATTTATTTAGCGAAATTATTTATTTAGCGAAATTTCCATTAACTGATTCACTCGAAGAGGGTTACGGCTAAAAGAGAATACGTTTAAAATGTTACAAAAAGAAAATGCAGGAAAAGAGTTTTCCGGAGAAATGCCGCCTAAGAAACGGGTTGGGTTGGGTTGTTTTACCTCTGAGCGGCACTTTTTTGCACACCATGGGCTAAATGGCCAGGTCACATGACCCCGAAGGCTCAGAGAAGGTTGGGGGAGGGGACCCACTGGAATAGCTGTTGGGAGACAGATGGTATCCTCCCGTCAAGGCCATCCAGCATGTTCTTTAACGTGCACAGGGTATGGCTCTCCCGCACACGGGGCCACGGCTTAACGTCCCATCCAACGGATGGCGGCCTTTCCAAGCCAATCGGTGTCCCCTACTGACCGTGGGCAGGGCGGGGAATTTTGCGGAGATAAATCTCAACGCTGACCCAGCTGGGACTCGAACCTGGGAACTACAGATTACGAGCCTGGCTCGCTACCGACTGAGCCCCCCCCCCCCCCCCCGCCCCCCTAAGAAACGTAGTAGGTATTCTTACCTTGTTCCTCAATCGGAATTAAGGAACATTGATTTGACATCGGATTCAAAGAGTCACCTTTTTGGGATATTGAGAAATGGGAACAATAATCTAAAATCTTTTTTTTTTTTTAATAATAGTAATAATAATCTTTATTCATATTCATGTTAGTTATACAAAAGTTTAAACAAATGACCCGCAAAGCATCTGCTTATCTGCAAGAGAGAAGAATAATAACGTTACATGAAAATACATAAGATATAGTTTAAAACAATGTCATCAAATTATATGAATTCCAGTGGAAGCTCCATTGTGGTGGTTGAAATTTTTATTTAAAATTTAGTGAGTAGAAGAAAATTTTTTGTCTTATTTTTGATTTCTTTAAAATTGTTTAATAAAATAATTTCCCTTGGCAGTTGATTGAACACGTAAGGTATTGTATATGCCCTTGTACATTTCTCGTAATTGTTTAATATTTTTGGAAGTTGGAAATAATTTTTGGATTGTAACCTTGTGTTTTTCCCATGAGAGATTTTAGATTTAAATTGATTATCAAAAATATATTTTAAAGTGATGCTGTATTTGTAAAGGTTGTGAAAAGAGAGTGCGCCTAGATAATTTAGTCTTTCTTCGCTATGATAAAATGAATTTCTTAAGTTGTATGGGATTATATTTTTAGCAATGGATGATTGAATAGTTTCTATTTTCTTTATATTTGTGAGGTTAGTTGAGCCGTATATTGTCAAACCATAGGTCAATATAGATTCACAGATAGCTTTGTAAACCAAAATACATGAGTAGTTTAATCACACCATACCGATCCCCTTTGCACAGTGTTTTCCCCTATGACGTCATCGACCACGCTCCCTGTGACGTAACAGGCCACGCCCCTATGACGTAACATGATGTAATCATTACATAATCATCACGTAACAGACCACGCCCCTTTATTAATAATTCCTCCCCCTTTATTAAACCCCCCTTTCCCCCTCAGTGGCGCCATCTGTTGACAGTGAGAAGTACTATTTTCCCAAAAACCCTTTATTTTCACTCTAATTTCTCGTTTTCGGACCCCCCGGTCGACCTACCTATATTTTAAGCCCTCCCCCTTATTAAAAACCCTCCTGGCGCCATCTGTTGACAGGGAGAAGTACTATTTTCCCAAAAACCCCTTTATTTTAAGTCTAATTTCTCGTTTTCGGACCCCACGGTCGACCTACCTATATTTTAAGCCCTCCCCCTTATGAAAAACAATCTGGTTGACCATTTTAAGGCGTCACTCCTTCACTCGGCTGATGCAAGTCTCAGAATAATTGCATGGAACGATTGACTGGTCTTAGAATAATTGTACAGAAAGGAATGATACAAAATTCCTTAGTAATTAAACACTCATCAAAATTCCCTTACCTCTATTAAAAATCATCCTACAGTTGAAACTCATTTTACTCTTACTGTTTCCATAGAAAATACCATAGGGTGAAATTAATAATGGTTTAAATTATTCGTAGGGCATGTTAAATCTGCTTTTAGAACACACGTCTGCTGTGGAAAAATTTTCAAACTCCGTTAATCAACTCTCTAGTAATTAAACACTCGTCAAAATATTCCTCACCTTTATTAAAATCACTCCACGGTCGAAATAAAAATCAGTTTTCTGTAGATGTGTTTCACCGGAAAAAAAAAAAAAAATTCGTCCCTCGCTGGGTGGATTGCAGGCCTATACCGTGTACGTGCTGTGGCTTAGATGCGGGTCAGATATTAACCCAGCAGTCTTTATAACTATCTTTTTCTATGTATTTCTTACACCAAAACCCGATAGTCCTTTCACATTAATATATGTATTTTAAGTCCGTTTCAGTAACACTTACTTCTTTTAACTCGGTGACTGTCGCTTACTAGATCTATCCACAGTAACTGTTTTTAAAAGACTGTCCCGCAGAAAATGCCGATGAGTAAAAAATCTGATTTTATTCGTCGTGACGAAAAATATTGAGGAGTGATAGGATCGACCTAATAGACCCTGTGTTCGGATCCTCACCCCTGGACAACGTTTCACTGATAGATGGTTAAGTCCTACGAAAATAAAAAATTCCAAACGTGGGATCAAATTGACGAATGAATCTGTGCTGCTTCAGGAGCGCTGTCTTACATCGTGAAAACTCACGGGCACTCTTTATCGTGGATTTCGGACTCGATATTTTCCCCAAGTCCGGAGATGGTTCTCTGCACAACCCTTTATGATAGGTTTCAACGCACCCCATGTAGACTTTTGAAATGACACGTCCTAAACCTTCAAGAGTTGTGCGTATTAGTCTCCACCGGGTTGGTGCCGTCAGATATCTGTGTTTCCACGCAGTAACGCAACACCGAAGAAAAATCGTCTCTCCCATCGTTCGCGTGCGAGCGTATGTCTCATCACGCTGATGAAACGGGTAAAAAATAACTTTTTGTACGAGGTAGAATGTTATAGAAAGTAAGAATGCTAAAAAACTTTCATCATGAATGCATATTAACGGAGTAGGGGAACATTAGTTTAAAACTTCGACTATAAAAATAATACATTGCTTCATGCACCCTCTCAACTTAACTCCACTAATCCACTGAAATTATATTTGCAACGGGGCTGATAGCCAAAATTTAGCAAACGAAACCGCTTAACTGACATGTATGCTCTGATAGCGCCTACTGCTTACAAGAGAGACGACCTTCTAACCCGTTTCGACAACTTGTACACGCATCCCCATGTGATCTGGTGAACCATAGCAACAAGTGGGGTGGTGTGCAAAGGTCAACGGTGGAATGCTGCGTCTTTGAGAAGAGTGGCGGGTCCGTCCGAAAACCTAATGGGAAAGTTAAATAATTACTGTTTCCTCTCGAAATACAGAAGGAATTCTTCTGCTGATAGACGCACTTAAAAATAGGAATCTATGAAATTCAAAGGGAGATTGTTGTTTTTTCCATATTATTGGGATTACAATTAATACCGATTCTCTGCAGATGTCCTTTAGGTTATGAAATATAACTGGAACCTTATTAGATCACTTAAAATTGAGTTGACACAGCTTATGACCGACTCCTCGGAGAAGTGCTAAATCTATGTGGCGGAATGCTAAAAATAGAATTTATACGTTTCCGTAAAAAACTTTAGTTCCAATATGAGTTAAAAGGTTATGGTTCGACTCAGGAAAAATAGGATTCGACCTCGGACATTAGAAAAGATGTGCACCGTATAATTCCGTGGAAAAATACGAAAATCTTTAGCAATATCCCAGGCGTCCTTTGTTAGGCGATAGTATTAACATCCTTATACGTTCTCACTTCAAGCTTGCTTTCTCTATCATAACCCTCGATGCTTGCGAAAATTATCAAAGATGAACAGAGGTCTGAATGTACAATCTTCGGAGTTCATTTTACTGTAGATGTCTAATTCTGGCAGTAAGCTCCCTCTCCACTTTTAAAATTTAGATCTTACACCGACAGTCTTTTCATGTACGTATTTTTTATAACCAACACTTATTTCTTTTAGCCCTAGCGATTACTGGTTGTTTCATTTTTTACTAGAAGAAACCCTACCCCGCAGTAACAGCTCCGCTGAAAATAAAAAATGTCGATGGGTAAAAGAAAACAAAAAATCTGATTTTATTCGTCACGATGAAAAATATTGAGGACCCCGGACAACTTTTCACTGACAAACGGTTAAGCCCTACGAAATTATTCCAAACGGGGAAGCACACACTTTTATTGACGAATGAATCTTGGATCTGTACTGCTTCAGGAGCGCTGCCTTTACATTGTGAAAACCCGCTCAC
Organism: Ryuthela nishihirai; assembly: GCA_038380435.1. Classification (NCBI taxonomy): domain Eukaryota; kingdom Metazoa; phylum Arthropoda; class Arachnida; order Araneae; family Heptathelidae; genus Ryuthela; species Ryuthela nishihirai. Next base: position 6,506,363 of record JAWZYU010000013.1, read on the forward strand.
ACCCTTGATTCGTGTTTAAGTACTCGAAATTTTTAAAGTCCAGAGGCGGCCACCACCATTCCCAATTTACTAGTGAAAAAAATATTTTTTGTACGAGGTAGAAAGTAAGAATGTTAAAAGAACGTTGCGTAAAAACTTTAGTTCCATCGCTAATACATGTTGATGGGGTAGGGGGACATTAGTTTTAGCAAATACTTCAACTATAAAAAAAATAAGTCTCACTTGAGCGCATCGCTCCCAACTTGTCTACGCTAATCCGCTGAAATTTTATTTGCAACTGGAGTGATAGACGAAAATACTTCTTCCTATGTGCTCTGACCAGCGCCTGAAATGTTCGCCCCCCACCCTACTGCTTCAACCCTCGTTTCGACACTCCCGCTCTATGTGATCTGCACGACGCGCTGATAACGTACAAATGCCTGACCAGTCAGCCCCTGTTGAATGCTATCTTTTTTTTATTTCCATCCGCAATAATACACAGTTTCTGTGGAGCACTGGTGACTTCGACGCAAAGGGTGATCCACACTAAAAAACAAATCCCATAGACAATGAAGAACTAAAAAAGTCATTAAAACAGTGAATGGACTTATGTACAGAGATTGACAACGGTAATATAGACAGGAACCCATCGCTCACTATCACAGCCCTCGAGAAATTATCAAATTTGTAAAGGTCTGGCCACACAATCTTCTGAGTTAATTCTGGACGGATCACAAGGACTTTTTCTCACATTCGTTAATCAAAGTGTCTACGCATCAGACTTGTCATTACCCCGACAAAAACTATCCATAGACTGAGTAAGCATTTAGAATGAAAAATTCAGTTTGCTTCAGTGTCACAGCTTTAATTTTCAGATGCACTCCACAGATTCGTAAAACACTCATTAGGTATGCGTTCACAAGAGAGTTCATCACGGATTCATCTTCCCTATCTTTCTAATAAATCATACGCCCAAAGTAGATAATTATATTACGAAAATAAAATCGATTTTAAGTGATTCCGTATTCGTAATTTATTAATGCTAAAGAATCACGACGAAAATCTCACAATAGTCTACCCAATACTTTACCATAGCCGATACAGTCACAAGTTACGATAGTCAGCATCTGCTCCCATAGACCAGGGACGGGTGAATAGCGACCCGTGGGTCGCATTCGGCCCGCTAAGAGTTTTTTGTTGCCCACCAAGGCAGAAAAATCTTCCACGTGCGCGACCGAAGATTCGTCTCGTATTTTCCATTAGGACGGCCACGTCAATATGCATACGAAGTGTATGAAAACAATTGCCCACTCCGGCCATAGACAGTAGGTTAGTTACTTCTGACAAAGTCAAGGTTTGAGATCCATAGTAAGACACGAATGTTACCGAACGCCTATGTCGTGTGAATGCTAACTGTTAAGACACCTAGTTGCATATTTTTTTAAAGATACGTCGAATGCACTCTTACATGAACGAAGCTTCGATTTCCTAATGTGTGAGGGGGAAAGCGTGAACAGTCAATGCTGACTGCATGAAATATGACTCGAACGAAAGACAATCTGAACAGGTGCTTTTGTTTAAAAACTGAAAACTCACTGTTTATAGTATTTCCGTGAAAAGTTGGGGGAGCCAGATTCGCGACTTAGCTTTGCGTTCACTGACTTCACGCCTACCCCTTTTGTAATTAGGAAAAAACTCTCGAGAGCAAATTATATCTAAAACCAGTTTCACTTGAGTTTTTCGTAACCCTCTTGTGCCGTCGAATTAAGATTCAGACACTCAGCTGTCGGGCATAAGGTTAAACTAATTTCTCACCACGGTACGTTTGCGCACGCTGCAAACACAAGTCTTTCGACAAAAGATAAGGTGTTTCGCTACAACATAACACGGAGATGTCTGCTTAGTTATTTTTCCCTATTTCAACACTGTCTATGGAACATTACGCCTCTACACACCATAATGCCTCGCGATTCTAAGCGTTCCCTGAACCGATATTAATCTTATTTTTGTAGTTCAACGGAGTGCTTTGAGCTTGCTCAACCTATGTCAAGGGTTGGACCAGTGCTTGCACCGATGGGGGGGGCAGACCAGCAGCGATGTTATTGCTCGTACTAGCAGAACCGGTACAAGGCGAATGCAAATCGGTTCATATCTCTATTCTTTCGAACACAAATGTTAAAAGATTTCATGTAGCAGCTAAGAAACAGTAAAAAAGTGATTTTCCGCATTTAACCATCTATCGGGTAGAGGAATCCTCAAAACTAAGTAACAATACTAGAAAAATCACTGTCCGTAACATTTACATTCATGTATTTCATTTTCTTGTTGCGAGGCATCTGACCGAAACGTTAGCATTCATTACCTCAAAACAGATAAGACAGAATGCGACGTCTTGAAAAACACCAAGAAGGCTAGTAACCACGGTTTAACCATTCATTTTTTAAGTATTAGGACGTTCACGTTACAATTTCTTGCAACAACGTTCATTTCTGGTAAAGATGCATGTCAGCACATTCACTTTACGTGTGTGATTTCCAATCGTGTGTGAACCAGGCATTCAGTTGAGAAGAGTATGTGAATCAGTCACTTCAGAATACTAACACCTTTGCGCGCTCACTGAAACTACCTCCTTCTTGTGTCTTTCCATATACTATTCTTATGAGCACAAAAGATAGGATGTTTCACTACAATCTAACACGGAGATGTCTGTTTAGTTATTTTTTCCTCCTATTTCTACACCAGTTTGGAAGTCTTAGAACAAGTGGTTAGCACACGTTTTTAATATGTATCTTGTTTAGAAATCTGAAAGAACACTGTCTATGGAACATTACCCCCTTGCAAGCTAGTACTAATTACTTCACGATTCTGAGGGATGAAGGTAGTAATCGTTGGCGGATATTTTTCAGAAATATGTAATCAACCATAGTGTTCGGATATTTGATCCATAGTAAGACATGAACGTTGTTTACCTCCCATCGACAATCCCTTCTACGGATCGTATGAGAGATGACTGTTACGACAATTAGCAGGGTGAAGTCGTATTTGTTTTTAAAAGCAAAGACACACTACCGACTAGCTAGAGAACGATATATTAACCTGCTAAAGTTTGATTTTAACGATCAGATATACCATCACTTTTTTAGTTCATACTAATATTCCAACTTTTAAAGGAAATATTGTCTCGTTATAAGCGATTACATGCACACTCTATACTTTAAATCTATAGAGACAGCGATCACTAAACATGGAACACATCTGTGAAATATCACAACATTTTTGTTTTTAACGCACGGTTGAATCGTTCTACGATGCTAGCTTTGGTTTCCCATCCCTTTCTTTTACACCTGATATAAAACATTCGACCCAACATAGCTTGCTAGCTGTGCGAGGTCTTGATACAGAGAACAATATTAACACTTCTAAGGCTGACCTTAAAATCCCCGTTAACTATACAAAAGAAATCACATTGACAAAAATATCAGAGACATTCATATTTATTTACATTAAGGTCACATTAATATTTAGTTCGTACATACCAGTTCACCGTGCACCTCTTTTAGTACTGTTGCAAAGTTCAATTTAGACATAAACGCGACATTAGCAGGACGATTTAGTTCGATACATGATTCTTCCACAAAACTAACGGCAATATCGGTTAGATTAACGTTTCTTACCACTTCGGGGAAATAATCGTAAGCTGATTCAGCGTTTATGGTGAGGCACGAATGGCGAAGTTGACTCGGATGATCCACTTCACACCCGAAACAGTTCTTACGTAGCAGCGTAAACAGTTCTTTTCGGAGATCTGTTTTCAAAGTCCGCTTTAAACAGTCCATAAGTTTTACGAAATCACTGCTGTCTTGTTCAAGGGGTCGATCGTTAGATGGTGGGCTTCGAGGAAGATTTGCCGCTAATTCTACCTTCCGCACTGCATTCCAAAATTTACCGTTTTCAAACTTCAGAGCCATCAAACTGTAGGTGATTGGATCGCATAAATCTGTCAACCGATGCCACTGTTCGACGCTGAGCCGAACCGATGACGAAAATACAAGTCCCTCATCACAGGGGATGCTTTTTTTAATGACCACGCCGTGTCCACCTTTGAGCACGACGAGGCAAACCATAGCGTCCAGTTCATACTCGCCGTATTCGACATCTTCGAACGCTTCGACGATTGTAGACGCATACGAAACCAGTCCATGCCACTGCTCTTCAGACAGCATCACACCGTCCTTTGTAGGATATAGTTTTAACGAGTCATCACTCTGGAACACATGTATGTGCACTTTAGGATATGTCCGATATTCACAAACGCTCGCAAACAAATCCGATCCGAGTTGAAACATATGGCTATCATCATCTCTAACAGCAAGTCTCTTCGCAGGAAGATCACCATCGGTCAGGGAACGTTTAGCACAAGCCATAGCAAGTCGATACTGGAAAAAATAATGCCTTACAGCCCGTCGAAGGGTAATACTTATACCTTAAACCTGTGACGTGTCCCTGTAACTCCATCCCATTGGTCGAGATCTGGTAGATTTGCCATCTCTTAGTAAACATGATGACGTCTACAAATATTTACGAGCCTGTATAGACGTGCTTTCGAAATATGCATGTGGTGCTCCTTTAAAACGGAAATCGTGGGAGCTTTTGATCACAAAAACCTTTCAGAATACCTCTGAAATTACAAACAGATAAGGGGGGGGGGGTTGAATTCACTAACAGAGTATTTCAAAAGTATCTTAAAAAACACACTCATAATGAAACCAAAGCTAGCTTAGTAAACTGATATTGCCGTAAGTTTTGTGGAAGAATCATGTATCGAACTAAATCGTCCTGCTAATGTCGCGTTTATGTCTAAATTGAACTTTGCAACAGTACTAAAAGAGGTGCACGGTGAACTGGTATGTACGAACTAAATATTAATGTGACCTTAATGTAAATAAATATGAATGTCTCTGATATTTTTGTCAATGTGATTTCTTTTGTATAGTTAACGGGGATTTTAAGGTCAGCCTTAGAAGTGTTAATATTGTTCTCTGTATCAAGACCTCGCACAGCTAGCAAGCTATGTTGGGTCGAATGTTTTATATCAGGTGTAAAAGAAAGGGATGGGAAACCAAAGCTAGCATCGTAGAACGATTCAACCGTGCGTTAAAAACAAAAATGTTGTGATATTTCACAGATGTGTTCCATGTTTAGTGATCGCTGTCTCTATAGATTTAAAGTATAGAGTGTGCATGTAATCGCTTATAACGAGACAATATTTCCTTTAAAAGTTGGAATATTAGTATGAACTAAAAAAGTGATGGTATATCTGATCGTTAAAATCAAACTTTAGCAGGTTAATATATCGTTCTCTAGCTAGTCGGTAGTGTGTCTTTGCTTTTAAAAACAAATACGACTTCACCCTGCTAATTGTCGTAACAGTCATCTCTCATACGATCCGTAGAAGGGATTGTCGATGGGAGGTAAACAACGTTCATGTCTTACTATGGATCAAATATCCGAACACTATGGTTGATTACATATTTCTGAAAAATATCCGCCAACGATTACAACCTTCGTCCCTCAGAATCGTGAAGTAATTAGTACTAGCTTGCAAGGGGGTAATGTTCCATAGACAGTGTTCTTTCAGATTTCTAAACAAGATACATATTAAAAACGTGTGCTAACCACTTGTTCTAAGACTTCCACACTGGTGTAGAAATAGGAGGAAAAAATAACTAAACAGACATCTCCGTGTTAGATTGTAGTGAAACATCCTATCTTTTGTGCTCATAAGAATAGTATATGGAGAGACACAAGAAGGAGGTAGTTTCAGTGAGCGCGCAAAGGTGTTAGTATTCTGAAGTGACTGATTCACATACTCTTCTCAACTGAATGCCTGGTTCACACACGATTGGAAATCACACACGTAAAGTGAATGTGCTGACATGCATCTTTACCAGAAATGAACGTTGTTGCGAGAAATTGTAACGTGAACGTCCTAATACTTAAAAAATGAATGGTTAAACCGTGGTTACTAGCCTTCTTGGTGTTTTTCAAGACGCCGCATTCTGTCTTATCTGTTTTGAGGTAATGAATGCTAACGTTTCGGTCAGATGCCTCGCAACAAGAAAATGAAATACATGAATGTAAATGTTATGCACAGTGATTTTTCTGGTATTGTTACTTAGTTTTGAGGATTCCTCTACCCGATAGATGGTTAAATGCGGAAAATCACTTTTTTACTGTTTCTTAGCTGCTACATGAAATCTTTTAACATTTGTGTTCGAAAGAATAGAGATATGAACCGATTTGCATTCGCCTTGTACCGGTTCTGCTAGTACGAGCAATAACATCGCTGCTGGTCTGCCCCCCCATCGGTGCAAGCACTGGTCCAACCCTTGACATAGGTTGAGCAAGCTCAAAGCACTCCGTTGAACTACAAAAATAAGATTAATATCGGTTCGGGGAACGCTTAGAATCGCGAGGCATTATGGTGTGTAGAGGCGTAATGTTCCATAGACAGTGTTGAAATAGGGAAAAATAACTAAGCAGACATCTCCGTGTTATGTTTTAGCGAAACACCTTATCTTTTGTCGAAAGACTTGTGTTTGCAGCGTGCGCAAACGTACCGTGGTGAGAAATTAGTTTAACCTTATGCCCGACAGCTGAGTGTCTGAATCTTAATTCGGCGGCACAAGAGGGTTACGAAAAACTCAAGTGAAACTGGTTTTAGATATAATTTGCTCTCGAGAGTTTTTTCCTAATTACAAAAGGGGTAGGCGTGAAGTCAGTGAACGCAAAGCTAAGTCGCGAATCTGGCTCCCCCAACTTTTCACGGAAATACTATAAACAGTGAGTTTTCAGTTTTTAAACAAAAGCACCTGTTCAGATTGTCTTTCGTTCGAGTCATATTTCATGCAGTCAGCATTGACTGTTCACGCTTTCCCCCTCACACATTAGGAAATCGAAGCTTCGTTCATGTAAGAGTGCATTCGACGTATCTTTAAAAAAATATGCAACTAGGTGTCTTAACAGTTAGCATTCACACGACATAGGCGTTCGGTAACATTCGTGTCTTACTATGGATCTCAAACCTTGACTTTGTCAGAAGTAACTAACCTACTGTCTATGGCCGGAGTGGGCAATTGTTTTCATACACTTCGTATGCATATTGACGTGGCCGTCCTAATGGAAAATACGAGCGAATCTACGGTCGCGCATGTGGAAGATTTTTCTGTCTTGGTGGGCAACAAAAAACTCTTAGCGGGCCGAATGCGACCCACGGGTCGCTTATTCACCCGTCCCTGGTCTGTGGGAGCAGATGCTGACTATCGTAACTTGTGACTGTATCGGCTATGGTAAAGTATTGGGTAGATTATTGTGAGATTTTCGTCGTGATTCTTTAGCATTAATAAATTACGAATACGGAATCACTTAAAATCGATTTTATTTTCGTAATATAATTATCTACTTTGGGCGTATGATTTATTAGAAAGATAGGGAAGATGAATCCGTGATGAACTCTCTTGTGAACGCATACCTAATGAGTGTTTTACGAATCTGTGGAGTGCATCTGAAAATTAAAGCTGTGACACTGAAGCAAACTGAATTTTTCATTCTAAATGCTTACTCAGTCTATGGATAGTTTTTGTCGAGGTAATGACAAGTCTGATGCGTAGACACTTTGATTAACGAATGTGAGAAAAAGTCCTTGTGATCCGTCCAGAATTAACTCAGAAGATTGTGTGGCCAGACCTTTACAAATTTGATAATTTCTCGAGGGCTGTGATAGTGAGCGATGGGTTCCTGTCTATATTACCGTTGTCAATCTCTGTACATAAGTCCATTCACTGTTTTAATGACTTTTTTAGTTCTTCATTGTCTATGGGATTTGTTTTTTTAGTGTGGATCACCCTTTGCGTCGAAGTCACCAGTGCTCCACAGAAACTGTGTATTATTGCGGATGGAAATAAAAAAAAGATAGCATTCAACAGGGGCTGACTGGTCAGGCATTTGTACGTTATCAGCGCGTCGTGCAGATCACATAGAGCGGGAGTGTCGAAACGAGGGTTGAAGCAGTAGGGTGGGGGGCGAACATTTCAGGCGCTGGTCAGAGCACATAGGGAAGAAGTATTTTCGTCTATCACTCCCGTTGCAAATAAAATTTCAGCGGATTAGCGTAGACAAGTTGGGAGCGATGCGCTAAAGTGAGACTTATTTTTTTTATAATTGAAGTATTTGCTAAAACTAATGTCCCCCTACCCCATCAACGTGTATTAGCGATGGAACTAAAGTTTTTTACGCAACGTACTTTTAACATTCTTACTTTCTACCTCGTACAAAAAATATTTTTTTCACTAGTAAATTGGGAATGGTGGGGGCCGCCTCTGGACTTTAAAAATTTCGAGTACTTAAACACGGATCAAGGGTGTGAGCGGGTTTTCACAATGTAAAGGCAGCGCTCCTGAAGCAGTACAGATCCAAGATTCATTCGTCAATAAAAGTGTGTGCTTCCCCGTTTGGAATAATTTCGTAGGGCTTAACCGTTTGTCAGTGAAAAGTTGTCCGGGGTCCTCAATATTTTTCATCATGACGAATAAAATCAGATTTTTTGTTTTCTTTTACCCATCGACATTTTTTAGTTTCTGCGGAGCTGTTACTGCGGGGTAGGGTTTCTTCTAGTAAAAAATGAAACAACCAGTAATCGCTAGGGCTAAAAGAAATAAGTGTTGGTTATAAAAAATACGTACATGAAAAGACTGTCGGTGTAAGATCTAAATTTTAAAAGTGGAGAGGGAGCTTACTGCCAGAATTAGACATCTACAGTAAAATGAACTCCGAAGATTGTACATTCAGACCTCTGTTCATCTTTGATAATTTTCGCAAGCATCGAGGGTTATGATAGAGAAAGCAAGCTTGAAGTGAGAACGTATAAGGATGTTAATACTATCGCCTAACAAAGGACGCCTGGGATATTGCTAAAGATTTTCGTATTTTTCCACGGAATTATACGGTGCACATCTTTTCTAATGTCCGAGGTCGAATCCTATTTTTCCTGAGTCGAACCATAACCTTTTAACTCATATTGGAACTAAAGTTTTTTACGGAAACGTATAAATTCTATTTTTAGCATTCCGCCACATAGATTTAGCACTTCTCCGAGGAGTCGGTCATAAGCTGTGTCAACTCAATTTTAAGTGATCTAATAAGGTTCCAGTTATATTTCATAACCTAAAGGACATCTGCAGAGAATCGGTATTAATTGTAATCCCAATAATATGGAAAAAACAACAATCTCCCTTTGAATTTCATAGATTCCTATTTTTAAGTGCGTCTATCAGCAGAAGAATTCCTTCTGTATTTCGAGAGGAAACAGTAATTATTTAACTTTCCCATTAGGTTTTCGGACGGACCCGCCACTCTTCTCAAAGACGCAGCATTCCACCGTTGACCTTTGCACACCACCCCACTTGTTGCTATGGTTCACCAGATCACATGGGGATGCGTGTACAAGTTGTCGAAACGGGTTAGAAGGTCGTCTCTCTTGTAAGCAGTAGGCGCTATCAGAGCATTCATGTCAGTTAAGCGGTTTCGTTTGCTAAATTTTGGCTATCAGCCCCGTTGCAAATATAATTTCAGTGGATTAGTGGAGTTAAGTTGAGAGGGTGCGTGAAGCAATGTATTATTTTTATAGTCGAAGTTTTAAACTAATGTTCCCCTACTCCGTTAATATGCATTCATGATGAAAGTTTTTTAGCATTCTTACTTTCTATAACATTCTACCTCGTACAAAAAGTTATTTTTTACCCGTTTCATCAGCGTGATGAGACATACGCTCGCACGCGAACGATGGGAGAGACGATTTTTCTTCGGTGTTGCGTTACTGCGTGGAAACACAGATATCTGACGGCACCAACCCGATGGAGACTAATACGCACAACTCTTGAAGGTTTAGGACGTGTCATTTCAAAAGTCTACATGGGGTGCGTTGAAACCTATCATAAAGGGTTGTGCAGAGAACCGTCTCCGGACTTGGGGAAAATATCGAGTCCGAAATCCACGATAAAGAGTGCCCGTGAGTTTTCACGATGTAAGACAGCGCCCCTGAAGCAACACAGATTCATTCGTCAATTTGATCCCACGTTTGGAATTTTTTATTTTCGTAGGACTTAACCATCTGTCAGTGAAACGTTGTCCAGGGGTGAGGATCCGAACACAGGGTTTATTAGGTCGATCCTATCACTCCTCAATATTTTTCGTCACAACGAATAAAATCAGATTTTTTACTCATCGGCATTTTCTGCGGGACAGTCTTTGAAAAACAGTTACTGTGGATAGATCTAGTAAGCGACAGTCACGGAGTTAAAAGAAATAAGTGTTACTGAAACGGACTTAAAATACATATATTAATGTGAAAGGACTATCGGGTTTTGGTGTAAGAAACACATAGAAAAAGATAGTTATAAAGACTGCTGGGTTAATATCTGACCCGCATCTAAGCCACAGCACGTACACGGTATAGGCCTGCAATCCACCCAGCGAGGGACGAATTTTTTTTTTTTTCCGGTGAAACACATCTACAGAAAACTGATTTTTATTTCGACCGTGGAGTGATTTTAATAAAGGTGAGGAATATTTTGACGAGTGTTTAATTACTAGAGAGTTGATTAACGGAGTTTGAAAATTTTTCCACAGCAGACGTGTGTTCTAAAAGCAGATTTAACATGTCATCCCTACGAATAATTTAAACCATTATTAATTTCACCCTATGGTATTTTCCATGGAAACAGTAAGAGTAAAATGAGTTTACACTGTAGGATGATTTTTAATAGAGGTAAGGAAATTTTGATGAGTGTTTAATTACTAAGGAATTTTGTATCATTCCTTTCTGTACAATTATTCTAAGACCAGTCAATCGTTCCATGCAATTATTCTGAGACTTGCATCAGCCGAGTGAAGGAGTGGGGCCTTAAAATGGTCAACCAGAGGGTTTTTCATAAGGGGGAGGGCTTAAAATATAGGTAGGTCGACCGTGGGGTCCGAAAACGAGAAATTAGAGTGAAAATAAGGTTTTTTTTGGGAAAATAGTACTTCTCCCTGTCAACAGATGGCGCCAGGAGGGTTTTTAATAAGGGGGAGGGCTTAAAATATAGGTAGGTCGACCGGGGGGTCCGAAAACGAGAAATTAGAGTGAAAATAAGGGTTTTTTGGGAAAATAGTACTTCTCACTGTCAACAGATGGCGCCACTGAGGGGGAAAGGGGGGTTTAATAAAGGGGGAGGAATTATTAATTAGTAATGAAGGGGCGTGGCCTGTTACGTAATGATTATGTAATGATTACGTCACGTTACGTCATAGGGGCGTGGCCTGTTACGTCATAGGGGGCGTGGTCGATGACGTCATAGGGAAAGCACTGTGCAAAGGGGAATCGGTATGGTGTGATTAAACTGCTTACATGTATGTGTGCTTGCAACAAATTGTAGTTTGTAAAGTTTAGATGCACATAGACGCAATTTCCCTGCTAACTTTTGAATATGTGTATTCCATCGGAAGGTTGTGTCCATGTAGAGTCCAAGATATTTATGGCTCTCAACACGCTCAATAACATCACAGTCGCAGCAGTCAGGGTCATGAGTTATCATGTTGTGGGGACACAAGGGTTCGTGGTTTTTAATTGCATAAGATGAGAGATCATAGTATCCTGGTGAATGAAAGCTCATCCATTTGGTTTTTTCTGAATTTATGTAAATACGATTAATGTTAGACCAGTAAATAATTTTGTTAAAATCATCCTGTGTATCTCGGACTGCGTCTCCTATATTGTGATTCACGTTAACCAAGGCGGTGTCATCAGCATATATATATAAAGAGAGCTCTTCAGTTTAAGGTTAGCTAGTTCATTAATATAAATAATGAATAAAAGCGGACCTAAAATTGAACCTTGTGGAACACCAGTTTACACTGTTCTCTTCTCACTAAAAACGCCATTAATTTTGGTAACATGCACTCTATTTTTTAAATAATTTTCAAACCATTTAAGGGTAATACCTCGGACACCATAAATATGCAATTTTTGAAGCAAAATATCGTGATCCAACGTATCAAATGCCTTACGAAAGTCCAGAAAGATAGCTGATGCTTTTTTTCCGTTGTTTAAAGTTCCGTTAATGACGTCAGAAAACTCCGTTAAAAGTGTAATTGTATTTTTACGTTTTTGGAAACCATATTGCTTTTCACTAATAATGTTATGTTTTTTCAAGAAATTGGCTAGAACGTTAGCTACATATCTTTCAAGTATTTTGTGAAGGACGGGTAAGATGGCAATGGGCCTATAGTTAGTGCAATCGGATTTAGTTCCACTTTTGTAAATTGGTCTTAGAATAGCAATTTTGAGTTTATTAGGGATGTTTCCTGTAGATATGCTTTCATTGATAAAGTTTGTCACGAGATCAGCTAAGGAGGTTTTGCATGCTTTAATGTGCTTTATGTGTACCTGATCGTATCCACATGATTTTCTTTCATTTAAGTCACTTAGAATTTTGAAAGTTTCTTGTTTTGAGATGGGAGGAATAAAAATTGAGGGGACAGAAGGTTGGATATGTTTAGGAACTGTAGAGAGATTCTGTATACGGTTATCGTCTCTAAGATTGACAATAATGTCTGCAAAGGTGTTGTTAAATTTCTCTGCTGCTTGAGTTTCAGACATACCTTGTGGCATATTCTTCATGATAAAATCGTCAATGGCAGTTTTAGGTTTATTGTTGATAATTTGGTTGATGAGTTCCCAATTTTTGCTTTGGTTTATTTTTACATGACTCAAATTGTTTGAAGTAATATTTTTTCTTTTCCTGCCTAATAACGGACGTGACTGTGTTTCTTAAGTTTGTGTATAGTAATTTAAAATTTCTGTTTCTCTTGTTATTTTTGTAATCAATCCAAGCCGAGTCTCTTTTACGTATTAAGTTTATTATTTCCTGATTTATCCAGTCTTTGCTACAATTGCGTTGTTTCATTTTTGAGCCATCCGATAGTTTATTAATTTTGTTATTGTTAACAATCGCCGTATATTTTTTTATGAATGTTTCATAAAGTACGTCTATTGGTTCTGAATTTGGGGTTTCGTTTCCAGTGCCTCTGTCCAGCCAGTTTGTTAGACTTATTTCGTTGCATATGTTTTTATGATCTAAGATTGTTTTCGTGTTAAAATTGCTGTCTAGCTTTTTAGTGTGATTGGACGAATTCCCAAGTTTTTTTCCTCCGCAAATTGCCGCGATTAAGTAGTGATCTGCGATCCTACTGCCAAAAATCATTGAATTTGTGTCGAGTTTAATGTCAAGTCGGACGTTAATGTGATCAATGCATGTCTGAGAAAGTGAGTCACCAATGATATCTTCCCTGGTGATACCAGTAATGATAGGTGAGAAACCAAACTCGGTTAACAATTCTACGTATTTGGCAACTCCGTGTTTTTTGATATTTTTGATATCTAAATTAAAGTCTCCAACTAGTATTTGATTGCGATGTTTATCAGTTGTTTCGAACCAATTTTTGAGATTAGAAAGAAAAGTGTTAATGTTCGAGCTTGGTGATCTGTAAATAGCAAGTAAATTGAAAGTTAAATTACCTTTGTAGATATTTATATTCAATGTTTCAGCAGGAATTACAAGTGAAGGTATCGTTTTGACTAATAATGTGTCGCGGAAGAAAAGTAGAATCCCATGTTCAAACGCACCAGGAGTTCTCGTAAAAAGTTGATTAAAATTTTCTAGATTGAACAATGGAGCATCCGTGCTGAGGATGTTAGTTTCTGTTAATATAATAATATCTAAGAAATTCAAGATATCTTTAAGATAAACACAAAGAGTATCCCAGTTTTTTTTCAGACTTCGAATGTTCACATGCAGAAAGCTTAAAATGTTCATCAGATTCATAACATAATTTACTAGTCAAGAACCATTTCTTAACTTCTTCATAGTCGCACAGAACATTTTCGTTGTGATCAAATGTTGGTAAGTCATCAAAATGAAAAGTCGCCATGGCAGAACAAATAAGGTGGAGCAAATAAGCAATATATTTCCCGTTTAAAATTCGTCGAAATTCGTCTGCATATCAATTCGAATTACGCTGTCACCATCAGTTTTTCTCATCATGATTTTCCCGTTCCGAAACCAGACGTATTTGAAATTTTTTGATTTGGCCAGGCACCTCGCTTTCCAGAAAAGTTCTCTGTTTATTGGAGTTAAATTTTCATTTATATACACTGGCGTTTTTTTAGCGTCATCAATAACGTTACTGGCAAAGATTTTCGATTTCTTTTTGACAACCATTGTTCACGTTCGTTTCTAGATTTAAATTGGGCAATAATCGCAGGTGTGTTTTTTTCTTGTTCCTTGTTGGCAGTCTATGTAAGGTTTCAAGTTGATCAATGTTAAAATTATTTATATCTAGCGCTTTTGCAACGTTGATCATTATCTGATTTAGATTTTCTTTCTCATCCTGGTCGTCCATTGGAATGCCATGTATCTCGATATTTCGGTTTCTGCCGTATTGTTCAAGATCATTAATTTGCGACTTTAGAGCCGTATTCTCTTGAGTGAGATCTGCACATGTAGTTTCAATGGTAGCTAGTTTACTCATAGTGTCTAGTTGCGTCGCTTCATATTCGTGAAATTTATTCAATAGTGTATCATATTGAGATGAGAAAAATTCTACTGAATGCCTTAAGTCTTTGATTTCGTTTCTTAAGTGCGTTATTTCATTTAGTAATGTTTGTTTCTCCACAGCTGTAACACAATGAATTCATTGTGTAGAGAGTTTTGGCTCACAAGTTCAACGGCGGGAACCACTAATGGGAGATGCACAAATTGGGCCCTAAAGTCCAGGTGCTTAATTGATTTTAGCCAGCTCACTCTATACAAGATGCTGTGTAAAGCACGACGGACTGATGCAAGGGGGAGAGGACGCGTAGGAGCTTGCTTGCTTGCTTGCACCCCAACAGTTGAAAATTCCTGAGATCAAGACAGGTGTGTGATCTCAGACTCATTCAGTCATAATGTAGGATATCTCATTTATATTTTCGAAGTTTTCCTTCTTTTATTTATTTGTTTTATAATTTATCAATGAGATCAATATCTCTGATATAGGAGATCAGTAATTTGTATAGAGTTCCTTTTAGGTAATATTTAGGTGGTTCTAGTATTGATTTAAAATTATATTGATTTATATTATATTTTTGTAATTTTTGGTAATATGTTTTTCTTTGATTGTCAAATTTTTTACAATTAAAGATAATGTGTTTTAATGTATGTGGTTCATTACATGAATTGCAATTTGGATTATAGGTTTTCTTTATTTTATACAGGGTTGTATTTGTGAGAGCTAAGTTAACCTTGATTCTTAGTATAATATTCATTTCCTTCTTTTTCAAATTATAATCTTTAAATTTGTTCACTTTAGAATTTATGTTATATCTATGAGTGTGTGCAGCATTTGTGTTATACCAGTTTTGTAGTTCTTCTAGCATTTTAATTTTATTCTGATTTTTGTGTAAGTATAGGAAATAAGGAGTTTGATTTGAAGTATTTAGATTTTTAGCTTGTTTTGCCAGAGCGTCTACTAAATCATTTTCTTTGTGGTTAATATGTGATGGTATCCATTGTATGTATATTATGTTGTTATGTTGTATGTGTTGTTGAGTAATTGCTATTATGTCGTTAATGTAAATGGCGAAATTGCTTTTAAAAGGATTTTGATAAATAATTTCTAGAGATGTTTTGCTATCTGTTAATATTACTATTTTATTATTATTGAATTTTAAAGCCCAGTTAATGGCGTGTAAGATTGCTGTAATTTCTGCTATAATTACTGGGGCAGGTCTATTGAGTTTAAATTGATAGTTATGTGAGTTACAAATAAATGCTCCTGATGTTATTGTTCTTTCTGCATTTAGAGAGCCATCAGTATAAATTTTGATGAAGTCTTTATATTTTTTTTCTATGTGTGTTTCAGTAAGAATTTTCAAACTATTTGAGTCTAATTGTTTTTTGGAATGGATACCTGGAATTTCATTTATCATTATGGGGAATGGTGATGTCCAGTATGGGTAATGTATTATAGTGTCTCCACTTAATTTGTTTTCAATGATATTTAAAAATGCATTTTTTTCAGGTAGTTGTGTTAGTGTTATATCTTTAAAATTTGTTTTTATTTTTTCAATAATTGGGTGTTGTTGATTCTTGGTAATAATTCTGAAAATGAGATTTGATGTTAGGTATTTTTTCTTTATGTTCAGTGGTGGGAATGCTGTTTCTGCATATAAATTGATATTTGCAGTAGGTTTCAAGAGTCCCAGACAGTATTTCAATATTTTTGTTTGTGAGTTTTCCAAAATTTTCATTTTAGTTTTAGATATATTATTAATTAGTTCTAATCCATAAGTATATTTAGGTAAAATTATTGAATTGTATATAAGTAATAAATTTTTTACTGTGCTTCCCCAGCTTGAATTTCCTAAAAATTTCAGATATTGAAATAATTTATTGGATTTATCCTTTGCATTTTGTATGTAAAAGTTCCATAGTAATTTCGAATCAAGATGTAGACCTAAGAATTTCAAATTATTCACTATTTTTATTTTTTTGTCTTTTATTTTAATGATGAAGTCATTTGGTAGTTTCTCCCTTTTGTGGAAATAAATAATGTTTGTTTTATCTATGTTTATTTGTAAATTCCATTTTTCACAATATTCGTTTATTTTATTTATTGTTTTTTGTATATTTTTTTGTATTATATCTTTATTATAGTGTGATGTCCAGAAAATTAGATCGTCTGCATAAGTTCCAAATTTGATATTTGCGTCAAATATATATGCGATGTCATTTAGATAAATATTAAATAATAACGGAGATAATATGTCTCCTTGTATGATTCCATTCATAAATTTGTATTCATTAGATAATTTATTTCCAATTTTAGTCTTGTAAAATTTGTTTTGTATTATGTGATATAAAAAGAAATATAAATTGCCGCAGATTTTTAATGTTCTGATTTTATATAGTAATGCTTGGTGTGAAATAGAGTCGAATGCCTTTTCTAAGTCGATAACAACTGCTACCATGTATTGTTTGTTTTCAATGGCATGTTCCGCGTCAGTAATAATGTCTAATAGTAAGTCTTTGGTAGCTCGGCCAAATCTAAATCCATAGCAATTATTGTGAAATATATTATTTTTCTCTATGTACCAATTCATTCTAAAGATTATCATTTTTTCAAACAGTTTGAGTATATTAGAACTTAAGCAAATTGGACGGTAGGAATTTAAGTCGTCTGCTGGTTTTTTTTCTTTTTTTATAAAAATCATATAATTCTCTGACCATGAGTCTGGGTATTTTCTTGATGTCCAAATATTATTAAAGAAATTTAACAAGAGTTGTATCCAATTAGGTGGAAGATTTTTAAGAATTTTGTTGGAGATCCCATCTGGGCCAGGAGTTGTATTTTTTTTTAAGAGTTTAATGGCACTGTTTAATTCAAATAGAGTAAAAGGGGTGTTTAGGATTTCTGTTTTATTACATTGGAAGGTTTTGTGAAATATGTTAGAGTCCTTATGTCTTTTTTCTAGTTTGTCATTTGGTTTATAATTTTTATTAGTGTAAAATTCTGCTAATTTTTCTGTGGTTTCCTGTGTGGATAGATTGTTTTTTAGAGAGTATGTTTCTATTGGGTTTTTAGGAGTAGTGTTAGTATACAATTTTTTTATAAATTCTCCATAAGTTTGTTGTTGTTGAATTTGGGGATAATTTTTCAGTTAGTACTTTCCAATTTTGTTTTTGTATATTTTTGATTTTTTTTTCTATTGCAATTTCTAGTCTATGGTAATTTTCACAATCAATAAATGTTCTAGTTCTTTCCATCCTTCTCTCTGCTCTTCTTCTAATGGCGATAAGTTTGTTTATGAAAATTGATTCTATATGATTTTTAGGACTTTTTTTGTGATAGTTTCTGTATGTTCTTTAATTTTTTCATTTAATGTATTGGTGACATTGTTGTAGCTTGCATTTGATTTATATGGACAAAGTTTTTCTAGATCTTTTCTCAGAGTTCCCCAATTTATAATTTTAATTTGTGGTTTATTTGTATTTAGAGTTATGTTAAGTGTAATGATTATAGGCCAATGGTCACTTCCAAATGTATCAGCCATTATTTTCCAATGAGTTATCTTGGAAATTTCATTAGTGCAAAGAGATAGATCAATTACTGAGTGTTTATCAATGTTATTTTTTCTTGTAGGTGTTTTTTCATTTAGGATAATTAAGTTAAAGTTTTCAATTACTTTAATTAAGTGTGTGCTTCTATTATCATTTTTGTAAGAGTACAACATTTTATTATGAGTATTGAAGTCCCCACAGATTAAAATTTCCCCTTCTAGATTTTCTAATATTGCTGCATATTGATTATAGTTAATATGATTACATGGGTTGTATATATTGACTATATGTATTTTTAAGTGATTAAGTTTTACTTGTAAAATTATATATTCTATTTTATCCGTAATATTGTTTAAGTAAATTCTTCTTTGAGGGATTAATTTGTCACAGTATATTACAACACCCCTAGAAGTTTTATTGTTTCTTTGAATATGAGTAACGAAATTATTCAGGCTGGGGATATTGTCTGTCTGTGACTCTTGTAAACATATTATTTTAATTTTTCTAGTTAGAATTAAGTGTTTTAAATAAGGTTTTCTTTGCTGAATGCCGCGACAATTCCATTGTAAAATCTCTAGATTATTGATCATGAACCACCCAAAGATAAAGATAGGAGAATGTCCTTAATTAAATTCAATTCAGGACAGTTAGGTAGAAGAAATTCTAAAAGTCTAATGAATATATTTAAGATCAAGCCTCTTGTCTCATTCGATATTTGGCTTTTGCTTACCTCGGCCTGTGAGTTCAGATCTTTTTTCTCTTTTTTTTCGTGTCTAATTTGTTTATTGGAAATCGAAATTTTTGAATTTTTTGCACCAGTAATGTTTTTTTCACACATTTAGCATAGTCCATAGTAATTGGTATTTTTGTTTCGTTGTTTCTGGTAAGAATAGGAAAGTCAGTAGAAGTTGAGGGTTCTGCGTTGAAGAGTTCGTCCACTTCGTCTTCTTCATCGTCTTGCGAGCTCACTTCCAGGTCCGCATGAACCATGCTTTCAATCCGATTGTTAGCTGTTGTGAAGTTTCGGCGATCGTCTTCGCATCTTGTCAAAGAAGTTGAGTTGAGATCAGAGGAATTGTTTTGAAAACTCAATCTAGCCTTAATCAAAGCTTGCTGCCAGTTAATGCCCTCTTCTAGTTGTATCGTTTTTGCTTTGCAAGCAATGATACGGGCCTGGCAACCGGACCAAGTAGCTGGATGTGGCCCGTTGCAGTTTGGGCACTTGTAGCCTTTTGCCGTACATTTCTTGTAGTGATGGTTTCCTCCGCATTTCTTGCATGTGAGTTTTCCTCTACATGAGGAGATGGCATACCCGAAAACATAACACCTAAGGCATAAGTTAGGTGGAAGATTATATTTTTTGACTCGAAACCTTCTAAAACCAATGTAAACAAATTCGGGAAGAGAGATGCCGTCGAACTCTAAAATAATTTTATGAGTTGGAGAAAAATCAGTTTCAGTATTTTCATCAGATTTCTTGTCGTATTGAACCATACGTCTTAAACTAAGAACTTGTTGTTCTTAAAGAAGTTCGAGAATTTCATCATCATTTAGCGATGTAGGAACTCCAATTATTGATCCTAACACTGATTTTCGAAAGTCAGGAATGTCCACCGAAATAGGGACGTCTAACAGAGTTTTGAGATTCATAATTGTATCATAATGTTTTTGATTATTAGGAAACAACAGTAACCTACCGAAGGAGATAAATCTCCCAGGAATATGTTCTCCGAGGAGCTTGTTAAAGAAAGAGGTTACTTTTCTAATGTCAAGATCACTTATATCGTCGTTAATACCTGTTATCACTAATGCAAATTGTTCTTTTTTATGAAAATTTTCAGAGATAAGTTCCGAGTCATTAAAGTTGTTTGAGTCCAATGATGTTAAAATGACATTTTTCTTATTATTAGTATCCTTTACTGGAGTTTTGTTAGGTTCTATTTTATTATTATTAGTAGGTTTAGAAGAAACATTTTCCACAGACTTAATGTTTTCTAATGTTACCTTTTTGTTTGTATTATCCGAATTTGATGGTAAATCCTTGATGTCTGTTGTTGTTTTCATGTCCTTTCTGTTGTTATCCTCTATGGATTTTGTAGGGGATGTCTCCGATTCTGATGAGATTTTTAAGTCTTCATCCAGTATCGAGAAGTCCTTTATTTTATCTGGAATTCCTTTCTTCTTTCCAGTGTTGTTGTTATTGTTCTTGGATTTTTTTATCCTGATCTTAATGGGCGATACAGGGTTGTTCTTTTTCCTTCCATTCGCCATTTTCAGAGTCCTCCGCCTCACCGATTCACCAACCAATATTAAACTTAAAAATTAAATTATTCAAACGCAGCACTATCTCGACGTCCGCTCTCCAAGACTGTCAGCGCGAGAATCCACGCGTAGGAGCAATAAAGTTTATGGCACTTACTAGTCCGGTGACGGCCCAGAAGATCAACCGACGCTGGGCGCGGTCACAGGAGGGCAGCGGACACACCCTGCTGGCAGGAGCTCTGCGAAGAACGTCCGATCGCAACGACTGCTGGTAACAAAATTAGAGTTGTAAATGACAATTTTATAGTAACGAATACATGTTCTTATGACTCCTTGCTTCAGATTCTTGCGTGTGCCTTTTGTGACAGTGCAGAATACCAAGCCGAGGTTAAATGTTTAACGAATGTCAAACCAGCGTTTAAAATTATGACCAAGTTAGCATTCTCGACGATTACTTCAAGTACTTACCAGCTTTGTACAATGATGTTGAAAGAAATTTGCCGAACTGTTCATTTACCGAACAATATCACACAGAGAGCGGCGGGGGTGGATCAGTCGGTAGCGCGCCAGGCTCGTAATCTGTAGTTCCCAGGTTCGAGTTCCAGCTGGGGCAGCGTTGAGATTTATCTCCGCAAAATTCCCCGCCCTGCCCACGGTCAGTAGGGGACACCGATGGGCTTGGAAAGGCCGCCGTCCGTAGGATGGGACGTTAAGCCGTGGCCCCATGTGCGGGAGAGCCATACCCTGTGCACGTTAAAGAACACGCTGGATGGCCTTGACGGGAGACTACCATCTGTCTCCCAACAGCTGTTCCAGTGGGTCCCCTCCCCCAACCTTCTCTGAGCCTTCGGGGTCCATGTGACCTGGCCATTTAGCCCATGGTGTGCAAAAAAGTGCCGCTCAGAGGTAAAACAACCCAACCCAGAGAGCAGCTGAAAAATACTGCAGCAGAAAGCATGTTTGCTGAATACCCCTCTGCAGTGGAAAAATTCCATTGCAGTAAAAGACTTTGTCCTATAAACCAATCATTTAACCGCACTGTAATCTACATTTTAGTGGAAATTTTTAATTTGGAAACTTTTGCAGGAAAAGGTTAAATCATACTTGCAATCGTATGAAAACGTGCTTACAGAATTTGAACGATGGCACTTGTTTGTAATGGAAAAAAAAAATCTATAAATTTCACTATGTCAGATAAGCATTTCTTTGTGGAATTGATCAATCATGATTCTGGCTCACGTGAAAATGACATAGTGCAAGACATTACGGTGTCAGCAGTCGAAATTCCACAGGTACTCGAATTACGCGATAAGGTATGTCGTTTACGAGGTATAATAGCTTTCTCTGGAAAACAAAAGTCTGTAAATGAAATTGGTCACTACATAGCAATTTGTAGACGTATAAATGACCAATGGGAAATTTGCAATGATTTGGAAAGTAGACGCAAGCAGCTCCAAAGAGAAAAGAAGATATCATGTCAAATCCTGGTATACTGTGTGAACTTGATCTCATTCACTTTTTTGCTGAGAAATGTGATTTATACTGTAAAGAAATAAAGTAGCGAAAAAAAAAATAAACATTGTAATACGAAGAAAATGAGCTTACAATGCACTTAATAATTTGTATCATAAAAATATGTTAACAATTCATCTGCATATGCACAGCCTAAGCATCATTTTTTTCGAATTTTATTATTTTCATCATAATTCATGTTGTGTTAAAATAAATTTTGTGCAATTCACAAAGCTTTTCATTTTACTTTTAATTTCAGATTCAATTTATTACACCCAGTCCCCAACTAACACGATAGGGCTGGTTTTTGACTAACTCGAATAGTCGTTCTATTTTGAGCGATTTTTCACTATTTTCCTAAGAAAGTTTGTATTGTTGTATTTAATTCACGATCTCGACACATCCAAAAAGATTTTTCACATTTGGCCTATTACAAATTAATGTGTGTAAATAGCTATAGCATCTAATATATTTATGAACAATAGCGACCATTTTAATTGTCACTGAACGATCACAATGTAAGTATATAGAAATTTACGCTGATTGGTTAAACGTTGGTCAATCACAGTGTTATTCATCTTCATTACTCGAAAATAATTCAATTTCTCATTTTTAATCTTCAAACATTATACGCATAGGCATTAAAATATACTACATTTAGCAGCTTTTTTTCTGCAGTTATCGTCATTTCGTTTTATGGAAAAATGAGTTAAGTGTATGAAATGTAGTTAGACGTATAAAAACACAAAGCATTACGCTTATTCATAATAAGGGAATAAATTTAAAAAAAATGTCAATAAGGTAGTTGTCAAATTTTCATGTTATATTAAAAGAATAAATAAATATCCCCTCAAGCAGCTGCTTGCTATTATATTTTTTTTAATCATTTTATATATTTTCTTTTATTTGACCTTGCTCTGTACAGAAATGTAACTCTATATGAAACTGTCTGCTTTCTCACACACCTGGCGAACGCTGTTTGTGGCTGATATGTCTTGCTGCAATTAGCAAAACAGGTTTATTGTCCCTGATCGTTGGTGATCGGTCTCTTTCCGCCGTGGCTCCTTTCATCTTGGAGCGTATACCCAAATGACGGTCCCATGGGAGCGGAAGTTGCCCCTGATCGGTCTCTTTCAACACCACCTAGAGGAGAAGGCCGTACCACTGATTTGTGACGTCAGCATTACTAGACCGGACTACCGGCAGAATAGATTGAGAGATAGCTTATCCTTGTTAATAGAACTTCCCATTTAGATTTTGAATATTCACTAATAAATCATTAAAATAATTTGTTTTCATATAATTAAAAAAAAATCCCACTTTTTTCTAATTTTTTTTTAGAGATAACTTTTTTTTGCTTTGATTAGTATTGATAAACCATTAATTACCGTTTCCGATTATACAGATAGCTTTAAATTATTATTTAGATAATAACACTCTTTAAATGTTCGGAAATTTCAAAACTTTTAACGAATTTTGCAAACGATCGATTAATGTATTGAACAAGTACTAAATTTTCACTCTTAAAGGATTCTAGAAGTGCGAAATATATTTAGAAAAAAACTACTTGTTACAAAATACCACAGATATCTATTTTTTTTTCACAAATATGTATGTATATATATATGAGGTCTAAAACATTATTTAATGAAAATAGTATGTTTCAATATTGCATATGTTAAGAAAAACAACCAAGAAATTCCTCATTAAAAAAATACTTTTATTTACAATATGAGAAAACAAATATATATAGGATACACATTACAATGAAACAAATATTTCATTGTTTACTTTATTTTTAAGAAAATTGTGCAATTAAAACAGGAAAATTCACCAATCATATGGGAGAATTTTTAAGCAATATGAAGGAACTTAATATTGTGCAATACTATTTAAATTGAAAAAGAAAATTTTATGATATTCCATAGATCCCAGTTGAACTCTTTTTTTTTAAAATAGTTTAATAATGAAAGCTGTTTTTAAAATGCATCACATTAATAAAAACTGTTTCTAGGACAAAAGTGACTTTTAAATAAAAAGAAAAGAAAAATTGCTTTCCCAAACTTTTTCACCCTAATGCATATTAAAACTAATTTCTTCACATAGCAAAAAGGATAAAAATTTCTATGTTATCATAATACACTTTAATAATAGAAAAAAAAATTCTGAAGAAACATGAAAGCAACATCTAAATACATGTGGTCAAAAGGTTTGAACAGATTCAAAATACAACAGAAATATAAAATACAATGTAATGTATATATATTATACAATGTAAAGGTCACATTGAAATATCCATATACACTCAGTAATTAAGAAACCTAATTCCATGTTATGTCAATGGAAAGCTAATTTCAAACCTTTGTAACTTTGAAAATGAGCTTTTATGAAAAAAAAATGAAATGAAGATCAATTAAAGATCTCAATCAAATTTATCTAAATCTATGTTCATTAAAAATCAAAGAATTACGAAAACTGGGATATTTAATATGAACAATGGCTGTTTTAAAATATTGATCTGGGAAGTAGTTGAAATAAGTTAATCTCAAAACAGTATCCCATATTAAATTTTATTAGCATAGCTTTAGCAGAAAATGTAACAATTATTTAAATTTTCACCAACTCTGCAGAATGCACATTATTGTTTAAGATGTTGATATATAATAAAATACCCCTTCAAACAGCTGCTTACAACAGAGGTCTGACATGAGCCTGTAAGTTTATATGCCATAGTAGGTCTGTGAGGATGGCGGAAACCTGGCAAAGAAACAACATGAACAACCATGCCTTACCTAGGGCTCGAACCCAGGTTAGTAACCAAGCGAAGCCTCTTTAAATACTAAATGAATATTATTGGAATATAGAAAATTAAGATAGATTTTTAACTTATATATATTCAGTCATATTTTCCCATGGAATGTTTATTTTAGAAATTACAGAGCTTTGAAATTATCTTTCCATTGACATAACATGGGATTGGGTGGTCATAATTAACAGAGTGTATATGGGGTAGTTTCATGGCAGCAAACACAGACTTTTATAACACAGAATTGAAAATATTTATGATAATACATTTGTACATACATGTAGTAAGAAAAGATTTAACTTGTAAAATTTGCAGCTAATATAATTAGTAGAATTGTAGCATCATCAGCAACTCAGATTTAATGACATTGCAAAACTTGAATTAAGTAAAAATAAAGTACTACAAGCAATATATATCAACTATTGAACATTTTACTAACATTGAATAGATAGAATTAGCATCTAAAATTTCCTTATATTTTTATAGAGGTCAAGCTGTTTCAAATGATTCAGTATACTCCAAATGTGCAAATTAAATTGAAGAATTAAAAAAATATCTAGATGTCATTTACATAAAGGTTGATGAAGGGGCAAAAATAAACTACACCAGTAGGTTCTTAATGGGATTCCTTCCCAAAGGCAAGTCAATAAAATAACTTTAAATTTGTATGGTGTCAAAAATATACAGAACAGAAAAAAATGTTTTGCTATTTTGTAAAGAGCATATACTTAACATGCCTGGAAACATATTAAATAAAAACATTATTCTAATCTTGACCTTCTGCAGAGTTTTTTAAACCTTAAGTCATTAACTATTATACATATCTTAACTGCCATATCTGGTGAAGATACTTTCGAATGCTAAGAGCAACAGGGTATTTTCCCTTTATAAACAGATATTCTTACATTAAAATTTTAATATTACTTTAACTCACTATCAGTGTAAAACCAATTATTAACAAAGAACTTGGAAGAAGAAAATGTGTATCAGAACCAGTACAAGGTTTCTAATAACATAGTCAATCATTTCCGTCCAAGCAGAAACTGACATCCCCCAATGATACAGAAAACCTTATTGATCTGTTGATCAGGCTAGTTCATAGGCATATCAAACACCCATTGGCAATCACTATTAGAAATTTAAAAAATCCTACATTTGCAAGGCAGAAGAAGCCACAAGATATGCATTTATATTAAAGAAAATCAAGGAATAAATTAACTTCCTAAATCTCCCATGGCTTTTACAAAAACCAAAGATTGACACTTAAGTTTTCTGCTTATAATGTTCTCAATTTAAAGTAATGAAGGAAAAATAATATTCAGAAAATTCTATTTGCAGTTTAACGAGTTTCAGTTGATCATTTCATCCAGAAACTGGTGGTATATGTTCCAACAGAAAATTATAAATTTCATACCCCACTAAATGCATGTATAACATAAGCAATGAAATGGATTGGAAAGAAAACCATATACTGTCACATACTGCATCCGTACTGAATAGCTGTCCAAACAAAAGCATCCACCCCAAGTATTTGATACATTGATAAAAAAATTTAAAGACAACCAAAAATATAATTTATCTTCAGGGGTCCAGCCATAAGAGTATAGTGGGAAGTGAAAATGTTGTGGAATTGGCAAAAGATCACTCAAAAGTAACACTAAACACAATATTAAGAAAAAACCTACTGACAAGTGCAGGTAGAGATTCCCTTTGATCATAGATTTAGCCACAAAAGACATGAAATCAGTAAAATAAAAATGAAATAAATCTAGTAGACCCTGTACAGTAGTAAAATATAGTTAAAGGAACTGAAAATAGCTATTGCAGCTTGCATGCAATAAAATTTCCACTAAAATATTGCAAAATATTTGACAATAAAGTTAATCAGTTTTTGTGTCTAAAAAACAATGGTTGAAACAAAAGCACACCATTCCAAAGGGGTTTCCACCAATGTATTTATAGGGCTATGATTATTTGAGTCAAAAAAAAAACAATACTCATTAAATATACTATAAAATATATGGTGAGTGATTTTTATTCCTATTTCATAAACAATCAAAGGTTATTTCACCTAAAGTGTCATAATGATTAGTAACTATGCACTGTCATAAAAGGTAAACTTTCTGTTACTTCAAACTCTGACTGAGGTAGTGGTCAGCAATGATTTCAGATTTGGGCATAATATTTTTTTAAAGTGTATTTGTGGATGCTTTAAAAGTAGTTGAACAGTACACCCATTAACATACTGGTCATATAGCAAACATTCCCTCTCCATCAGTATATGGATACTTTAGAGGTCAGCAAGCTTTCTCCCAGTTTTCATGTCAAACATGCTGGTTTCTCTTTCAACATCAGATGGTGCAATGTGGAGTTCACACACCTATGTATGCAAAAGAAATATTGAGAATATGTACAAAAAAACCTCTGATGAATGATAAACATTAAAACAAAAATCCAAACACCAGGAATACTGTTCACCATACACTAAAAAATTTTATTCAGAAAGTAAAACCTTCGAAAGTAAAAGCTATAATTGTATTCAAAACAATTCTATAATCAGTGTATTTTCCAAGATTTCAATAAAAATCCATGGTTAAAAGAATGAATTCTCCCAAGGAATGCACCTATTCTACCAGTAAGCTGGTTTTTCTCAATATTTATAGCACTTCTTTTATCATATATAGTTCACCTTGAAAGCTAATGCTAACCATCTAATAGCATTCCACTGCTAGTACTAACCATAAAGTGCTTTTGGTAATGCCACTATAAGGTGATAATGTAAAATAAAATGCGAAAAATCATACTGAGCTGAAAATCATTTAAAACAACACTCTTATGAATGAATGTTTAAAGGTTTGAAATATTCCTGTCCAGGAATTGAGCCTGAAAACAACTCCAGTAATAAGTTTATTGTTTCAGACAATTTCCTCTTACTGTAATTTTCAGTTTATTAGGCATAAATTTGTTTATATAGACAGTACCTGGTATTATACTAATGCTGAAAGGTATTAGGAATTGATTGGTCAGGAAGTTTACTGTTGTCGACAGTTTCTACAATAAACTTTTACCATTACATATCAGTAAAATCAAAATACCTCAAATTTTTGTGATAATTTTTGGATTTCTTCATTTGTAAAATCCAAACCAGTGGTCAGTACATAGGATAAACTTTGACGTTAACTCGAAAACAATATTGTATGCATTTGTGGTGTTTAACATATTTATATTCACATAATAGGTGAAATGACAGATATCCCCTCAAATATTCTCTAATATGATTATAGAATACATTTGTAACAAAATTAAAACAAAACCTGCAATCACATGCAGTAAAGATATGACAGTAGACTGTTATACCTTTATTATAATATACCTGACTTATCTCATTTTACAATGAGAGTGATTGGAAATATATGCACTTTTAATTACTCCTTTGAAAGTAAAAAAATTCTTTAACTTTACTATTAAATCCTTTTTCAAAATATCCTTTCATTTATTAATCCATATGTACACTAGATGTAGCCCACCCATTCTTTAATATCCACTATAACTTGACCTGATTTCAGAGATATAATTATGCAGATTAATTTAATGCTGAAAGTTATTAGGAATTGATTGGTCAGGAAGTTTACTGTTGTCGACAGTTTCTACAATGAACTTTTACCATTACCTGTCCTGCTTTTATTAAAAAAATAGCTGATGTGTGAGGTAGGCAAAACTTCAGCAGGAAAATAATACATATTCACAAAGCCATCTCTAGGCTTTGAACATGGGTCCAATTTGTATCCAAGTATACTAGTAATAACACCAAAATAATTTCTAATACTTATGCAGAGATTTTGTATTTAAAAGTAGGTTTTCCCATGATCTTGCCTTTGGCTTATATATGTATTTCAAGTTTAACAGTATTATCGTATTAACTTATACGAGATATATTTGAATTCTATGGATATATAAATATAGTGATATAACATTAGACCCTGAAACTATCCCAACAAAAGTACCAATTTCTTAACTTACTACTGTAATCTATTAACTAAAAAGTCTGGTCACTGTCAAATATTCTTTTCTATTTAAGCATTTTAACAAACGTACATTCGACATTTTTTATTCCAGCATATTAGGTTTCTTACTTAATAAAAATAACGTCAAATTAATCCATAACAGATCAATGATATTATATATGTATATTATATAAACGTAACATACAATAGTTAAAACGATAATTTTTAGTTTAGAAGTTCATAAGTATGACAACAGATATTAATACAGAATAAAGTTCTTCTTACCTTGGATGCTTTCGTTGGACAGAAGTTTTGCCTTGGTAATTGAACGAATCCATTTCTGTCGCAAATCGATATCTTCTGGAAATTTAAAAACTGAGAATATTTGTTCCCCATCGTAATTGCTCCTGCACTGAGGAAAGCAGCAGCGCGATGGCATTTCGCTAAAAAAAAATCAATGAACGTAATAACAAACCACACTAAATCATACGTTTTGCAGAACTAGCTAAACACTAACAAAGGCAAGATGGAGGCGACGCTACTAGCTACGGGTCGACTAAATTGACGTCATCAGAATCGCTTCACCGAGTGGTAGGGCCTTCTCCTCTAGGTGGTGTTGTCTCTTTCCGCCGTGGCTCCTTTCATCTTGGAGCGTATACCCAAATGACGGTCCCATGGGAGCGGAAGTTGCCCCTGATCGTTGGTGATCGGTCTCTTTCCGCCGTGGCTCCTTTCATCTTGGAGCGTATAGACCAAGGGTGGGCAACCTTTTTAAGTGTTCGTGCCAAAATCGGCAAATCTTTGATGCAAAATTTTGTCGTGCCAACCAAAATTTTGGGAACATATTATTATTTAATGTCTTTTAAGTATTGGGATAACCTTTTCAAATAATCAAAATTCACACTAGAACGGTAAAATCAAAGAACATTGTAAGAGTGATTACTGTAAGTCATGTAAGATTGAATGAATGTAAAAATCAGTGACGGAATTTTTACTTAAAAGTCCTTCTACCCTGTTGATAGTGTGGATATTTTTATTAGCCTTTGTGTATAATCCTAGCTGCCATATACAGCCACACAATTTAAAGACGCAATTTTTAACATCTTGCAAAATAATAAACAATAATTCAGAATTTTTTTATAAGGATTAATCACACATAAGTTTTTCCAATATATTACAGTGCCCAATTTCATAATCGTCTTTATTTCATCTTTATTGTGACTAAAGCACAATAATCAGATTATAATGTGACTAAAGCACAATAATCAGATTATATTGTGACTAAAGCACAATAATCAGATTATATTGTGACTAAAGCACAATAATCAGATTATATTGTGACTAAAGCACAATAATCAGATTATATTGTGACTAAAGCACAATAATCAGAATATGTGACTAAAGCACAATAATCAGATTATATTGTGACTAAAGCACAATAATTATATTATATAGCAAAGATTGCTAGCCTAGCTAATGATGAATGTCTGTGTGCTCATCAACACAAATAGAAAAGAACGTAAATGAAGCCAAATCTTTTGTTAATTGTTCTGCTGTATTCCTTTTAGACTTAAGTATCCTATCCTTACCGGGGCGGGGGTGGCTCAGTCGGTAGCGCGCCAGGCTCGTAATCTGTAGTTCCCAGGTTCGAGTCCCAGCTGGGTCAGTGATGAGATTTATCTCCGCAAAATTCCCCGCCCTGCCCACGGTCAGTAGGGGACACCGATGGGCTTGGAAAGGCCGCCGTCTGTCTGATGGGACGTTAAGCCGTGGTCCCGTGTATGGGAGAGAGCCATACCCTGTGCACGTTAAAGAACATGCTGGATGGCCTTGACGGGAGGCTACCATCTGTCTCCCAACAGCTGTTCCAGTGGGTCCCCTCCCCCAACCTTCTCTGAGCCTTCGTGGTCTATGTGACCTGGCCATTTAGCCCATGGTGTGCAAAAAAGTGCCGCTCAGAGGTAAAACAATCCAATCCAAATCCTATCCTTACCTGTTTTTCTACTCACAGACAAATATGCGTTGAATAACTGAATTGAATAAAGGAAAGGAGCACATTCTAAGAATGCTTCTTTAATATACTCCCCATCATTGAGTGGTTTCCCATGTTGGGTAACATACATAATAGCAGAAACAAAGACATGTTTGGGTAACATACATACTAGCAGAAACTAAGTTGGAACTAGGCCTGCCTGAAATAAATTTCATCACAGTATCGGACTGTTATTTTGTTTTTCTCAGTACACGTGAAATTAACTCTCTTTGTTATTGCTCACTTTTATTGCTTAAGTTCTTATGAACAGTTTCAAAATGTCTCTTTGCAGAAGAAGTCCTACAAACAACTGATTCTGAACATAAAATGCATAGTGCTTTATTATCTTTCTTAATCATACCAAATTTTTCAGTCCAGTATTCTTTAAATTCTCTAATATCCTCTTTATTTGAATGTCTATGCTGGTGGTTGTGACATTCTGTACGATCTATAAAGAGTAGGAAGCAAATAAAATATCTGATAATGGTATATTTATATATAGCATAAATGTGAATAAAAAAACGAAAAGGTAGTCAAGAAGGGAATAAAGCGAAAGGCAAAAAGTAAATTACAACTTGATGACCAAAGTTGTCCAACCACAAGGTACATACAAAAAAATAATTGCTTTCTTCATACAGCTTCCAACTTCAATGAAAATCGGATCATGGGGTGTAAAAATGTGGACAGAGACGTATGGACACTGACAAAAATTATAATTTGGACTCAGAAAATCTCATCATAATCACTCTGCATACACCTATCAAGTTTAAGAAAACCAAAAATTAGTACAATTATAAGCCTACCTACACATATGCAAATGAAAGAGAAGGTGTCAGACTAGAAGAGCTTGTCTACAGCCCTTTTGAAAATATTTTTTGTTTTTGTATATTATTTGGTATTTCACCAAAGAGGCCTATGCGAGATGGGATGTCTCCGTTCCAGCAAGGCAGTGCTTGCTGGAATGTTAATCGATGTAACAGGTGGTGAGAGGGTGGTGTCACGGTGGTGTCCGCTGACATATGACCCTGGGCCTGGGGGAGGGGGAGGTCAGCGACCTTGACACATGGCCGAAGTCGGAGAAGGGAGGAGAGTGTTGTAAACGACCAACAAAAGAGGGGAGAGCCAGGACGAAGCAGTGAGGACGTAAGAGTTTTGGCTTGTAAATGCCGACTGGAAATAACGGCATTGAGCTCTGTGAAAACAGCTGAACAAGCATAGTAAGCTGGTGATGTAATGCCGTCATGGCCCCCACAAGGGAAGGGCTGACAGGGCTCTAGCCTGGGGCCCAGGATTAGGGGGAGCCCGGCGTGGCGGGTCGACCAGCTAAGTGAGATGAACAGAAGACAAAAAGCGACTTTATAAAATATTAACTTTTGTTTTGTCCATCCAACTAAAATTAATTATTTTATTAGGTACATTACATTATCCTCTCATCATACCGACTTTTCGTTTCGCAAGGTATATTTGCCAATATCTGCCTCGCCATTAAACTTTTTTTGTATTAGTACCAGTTACTGTTTCTTCAGCTGAAAGATCGTTCAGCAGACTGGCAAATTCATTGAAAACATGGCAAAGGTGCACAACTAGTCAAGAGCGACTCTATCATCTAGCAATTTTGTGCATCAAAAATGATTTAGCTAAGCAAGTTGATTTTACTAAAGTTATTAAAAAATTTGCGTCGACCAAAGCTAGAAAATATAGTTTGAGATAATTTTTTGATATTATTGTAAGTTTTTATTATGTAAATCAATATATATATTTTTAATAAACATAAATATTACTTTTGTGCCATCATTTAAACTGACTTATTTTATCCTAAATCCTGTAGAGCAGCACGCTGTCCTTAACCTTAGCTGTAGGTAGGGGGGCCCGCCAAAGATCCTGGCCTGGGGGCCCACTTCAGGATGTGGGGACCCTGAATGCCATGTAATTGAACATATGTCTTTGTCCATCAATCATGTTTATGTGTTCAATAAATAATTCTTATAGTTAACTAAAGACTAGAGTTGAGCTATTTAATTGGGAGGAGCCTCAGTATTGAGTCCCTGCATTTTTCGTCGAATCACAGAAAACTCTTTCACCCGTTCGCGTATTGCGATCAAACCAGAGGGACATTCCAAAAGATCTCAATAGACAGACGGCCGAGAGAAGCAACATCACAGATGGGTTAAGCATTCCATCTAATCACGTGCAGATAACACTTCATAATCTTGAATATTGATGATACATTTTCACATAGCTTTAACAATAACATGTTTATGGCAATGTAAAAAATATTTGCATTTATATCTAATAAATTAAACATATTAATTAACAATAAATACTTCCAATCCATATTTTAATGACTTAAGATTTAATTAAATCCAAATTTACATATATATATATACACACTTTTGAAAATCAATAAATTCTTTACGAAACACGAAAAAAATATATAAAATGATAGTAGAGTCACGCCTCGTCCAGCTGTCTGTAGATGGCTTGGAAATAGGTTGTTTGTTTCATTTTCTTATTACTTATTATTATTGAAACAGTTGATAGCGTTTGTTTGTTTATTGCATTTTTATTTGGTATCGCTCTACTTAATAAAATTGTATTCTATTAAGTTAAAATATACAACTCAGTGAAGACGTTGGATATTTATTTTAATTATTTTTTAGGGTGAGCCCTTGGTTGCGTGTCAGAAAAAAGTTGGCATGCCACGTTTGGCACGCGTGCCAAGGGTTCCCCACCCCTGCATTAGTTGAATGTTAACCAAAGCGTAGAAAATCTGAACAGACGAAACAGAATGCTCATTCTCTTGCAGGTGAATGATTGCAATTTGGTCGGGTGGTGCTGGCTGGCTCTAAACAACAACCGAGTCGATTTGAAGCAAGGCAACTGGTAAATCTAAGGGTGGCTCGTCGATTAGACCACCTGGAACACTATGTCACCAAAATTAATCACAATAAATAATAAAATAATTTAAAATTTAGTATTAATTTTTTGTCTTCTTTCAACATACATTTATATTCATTTTGTAATCATTATTTGCCGTGCTATAAGTGTCACATTGCTTTCATCATCATCATCATCATCATCATCATCATCATCATCATCATCATCATCATCATCATCATCATCATCATCATCATCATCATCATCATCATCATCATCATCATCAAGCAGCCATGGGCTACGGAGGTCCAACCAGACAGTGCAATTTAGTTCTCCAAGCAAGTCTATCCTGAGCTACATCTACTGCATCTGGCCACTGCACACCAATTCTAACAAGGTCCTGTTTGACATTGTCTGCCCACCGCATCCTAGGTCTCCCCTTCTTTCTGAGGCCTTTAGGCACACTGTTCATAACCCTATTCGCCAATCTATAATTATTCATACGGGCAACATGGCCAAACCAACGGAGTCTCTCTCTGCACAATATGCTGCTTAAAGGAGGCTGCAAACTCCTTTGCCAAACCTCATCATTAGTTACAAAGTTGAACCACCTAATGCCCAAGATACTGCGTAAGCATCTGGAATCAAAAGCATCTAGTTTCCTGTTATCTTGTTTACAAAGTGTCCAAGTTTCACTACCATAACTAACCCTAGAAAGAACCAAACTATTATACAGTCTAATTTTAGTCTTTAGGTGTATACGCCTATTTCTCCACACTCTCCATAGATTCTTAAAAGTCCCGGCAGCAATCCCTATTCGTCTGTTAATCTCATGCCGCACATCACCATTATCTGTTACATAGCTCCCAAGATAATTAAACTGTGACACCTGCTCAAGACTGCAACCATTCAGATTAACCGAATCACAGCCTGCCTTACCAATTTTCATCACTTTAGTTTTCTCTCTGTTTATAACCAAACCTACTCTACTACCAGTCTCATCAACAGCTCGAATGAAAGAGTTCATCTCATCAACATCATTTGCCAAAAGGGCTAAATCATCAGCATAATCTAAATCAGAAATTTTCGTATCTCCAGCCCATTTAAGGCCAAAATCTTTCCCTTGAAGTGAATTTCGCATAACATAATCAATAACCAAGCTAAAGAGAAAAGGAGACAAAATGCACCCTTGTCGAACACCAGAAGTAATGCTAAACCAATTGCTACAAGCCTTACCAACTCTCACACACGACTCAGTGTTATTATAGAGAGCTTTCATAATGTTAACTAACTTGTCTGGTATACCATATGATCTCACAATCAACCACAAATTATGACGATCAACAGAGTCGAAAGCCTTTTTGAAATCAACAAAGCTAGCTCATTGCCATTGCAGCTACCAATACCAATACCAATAACAAAGCTACCAACAAAGGTTTCTGAAACTCTAAACATTTCTCAAGAATCTGCCTAAGTGAAAATATCTGATCCACACGTCCCCTACCATTTCTGAATTCACATTGCTCATCACGCAATTGACGGTCAGCCAGATTCTTAATTCTATTAAGCACAATCATGGAAAGAACTTTACCTGGAACAGAGAGTAGGCTGATACCCCTATAGTTATCACAAGAACTGTGATCACCTTTTTTGAGAATAGGGATAACAATAGCTCTGGTAAAATCCTTAGGAACCATGCCTTTATCATAAAAGATATTCAGAATTTCAGTCATCCAAGTGGTAACCGAAACATTCCCAGCTCTAAGCATTTCCGTAGTAATTTCATCCACCCCTGGGGATTTATGAAGTTTAAGTTTAGAAACAGCCAAAATAACTTCAGATTGTGTTATAGGGCCAACATTAAAGCCACCAATGCATCTATCGTCATTGCAAACAATGGGAATAGAACTAACCACATTGTTTAGAACATCACTGAAATGCTCAGCCTATCTAGCCATGACAGAATCCTTCCCTTCTATAACCTTACCTTGTTTATCCTTCAATCCTTGTATGCCTGTCCGTTTTCTACCACACAAAACATTAACTATCTGGTACAGCTCTCTGTTGTTGTGCTGTCTAACTGCTTCCTCGGCTTTGTCAGCCAAACCATCAAGCCAAAGATTCTTATCAGCAGCTAACTGATCTTTTACACGTTTATTAAGTTCTCTGTAATGCTTTCTATTAGGACTAGTAGGGTATTGATTAAAGACATTCCTGCAGTTCTTTCTTTCCGAAATAAGCTCAAGTGCCTTATCACTCAGATAATTCTGCCTCTTCTGCTCCTTTTTTCCTAAAAGAGTACTGTTAGTGTCCAAAAAAGCCTGTTCAAAATGATCCCATTCTTCCTCAACTTCAGTAGTAAGCAAACCATGACTGTCATAATGACTAAGTAACCTATCATGGTAATCTTTGGCTATAACTGGATCTTTCAGAGCTTCAGTATTAAAAGTAAATTTTTTAACCCTAGCACAACACTTTTTAAGTTTAATTTGCAACACACTTTTAACAAGGTAATGGTCAGATCCAATTTCAGCTCCCCTATATGTCCTGGTATTCCTAACAGAACTTGCCCATTTGCTGTTAATTAATATGTAATCAATCATATTCTTATGCAGCCCATCAGGTGAAACCCATGTGTACTTACGTATGTCGCGGTGTTTGTAATATGTGTTAGTTATTCTGAATCCATTGAGTTTACTTACCTGTAGGAGACGTTGCCCATTGCCATTGCAGCTACCAATACCAAAAGGGCCTATTACTCCTCCCCAAAGGTCAGAGTCAGTACCAACTTTGGCATTGAAGTCACCAAGAACAAGGGAAATATCTCCTTTCTTGACAGAATTCAAAATATCCTGAAGTTGTTCATAAAACCTATCCTTCTCATCCTCATCAGCATCCTCAGTGGGGGGCATAACAGCAGATAACATTCAAGTCTTTAACGCTTGTCTGAAATTTTGCTGTAAGAAACCTTTCATTAATGCACTCATAT
Organism: Ryuthela nishihirai; assembly: GCA_038380435.1. Classification (NCBI taxonomy): domain Eukaryota; kingdom Metazoa; phylum Arthropoda; class Arachnida; order Araneae; family Heptathelidae; genus Ryuthela; species Ryuthela nishihirai. The sequence goes on from JAWZYU010000013.1 coordinate 6,543,021, forward strand.
CCTAGAAGAGCATCGCTAGCGTGTCTGCTGAGAAGCAGACCCACGCCTTGGTGATGCTTTTTGTCGTCCCTCCCTGAAAAGAGAAATTTAAGATTATTTTTAAGAATCTGACCTTTATCTGTCCATCTGGTCTCTTGCAAGCCGAGAATATCTAAATTATAATGGTGGAATCCTTGTGTGAGGACATCAAGAGAAAAAGCTCTGTGCAGAGTCCTCACATTCCAACTACCTATGGAGAGAAAATGGTTAGTGGGATGTTTAAAGAAACTATGTTTATTGAGAGAGGGAATGCCGACAATATCAAACAGTCCCCTAATCGCAGACAAGGGGCAAAGACCCGTTCCCCCACTACTAAAGGCTGAAGCCATCTACACTGGAAGACTTCCTCCAATGTAGAATTTGACGATGCCAATAGAAGCAAAGAGTTCAGGTGCCTGCGATGACTTCTGCTCAGGATTATCCACCAGCTGATAAACATATCCTGTGAATCTATTCACTTGGGGCTGTCAACCCACAAACAAACAGAAAACACAGCAGAAGATTTTCCCTCCACAGAAGCCCACCAGTGCAGCAGAATCAGGATCCATAATCAAGCTCAGAGCCATATATCTGTCCAGTCCAGTAGGTTTATATGGTCAGCACCAGGACCCTGTGTGGTTGACCACTCCTCAGCAGGGTAGAAAAAAAGAAAAGTAGCCATAGTTGTCCAGATCAGTAGGCCACACTAATCTGGCAGCCCTCCCCTTCCGTTCACTTCCACAAGAGAGTATCTCTTTTGAAAGTTACTAACGGTCCGCACCATGACAAGGCGGGGTCGGACATTAGGTGCTAGGCCTGGCCGGTTCTATGCATCATCACAGGGGATTGGTGCATAGCTCTCCTTCCAGTGACTACCTAGCTACCATTTACAGACAAATTGCTTTAGTTTATACAATATTAATTATTCGTTACGGGTACTGACGGAATCAATATTATTTATTAGATGTTGGAGATGAAATGTCCGCTTTCAATGGGTGCACTTGTTCGACCCTTCCAGTGGATTGATGTCCAGCAACGTCACATGTCATTTGTCACAAGGTTGGTCCTACCAAAAGGTAAGATCCCCTATCCAAAAGTACCAACTTTGGCATTGAAATCACTTAGAACAAAGGTTATATCTCCTTGACAGAATTCAAAATATCCTGAAGTTGTCCGTAAAACCTACCCTTCTCATCCTCAGTGAGGATTGTAACAGCAGATAACATTAAAGTCTTTAATGCTGGTCTGAAATTTTGTTGTAAGAAACCTTTCATTAATGCACTCATATCCTAGAAGATCATCATTAGTGTGTCTGCTAAGAAGAGACTTACGCCTTGGAGATGCTTAGAATTATGAATAAATAATATTGATTCCGTCAGTACCCGTAACGGATAATTAGTATTGTATAAATTATTATCTTCCCTTCCTGAAAAGAGATATTTAAGAGTATTTTTCAAACTCTGACCTTTATCTCTCCATCTGGTCTATTGCAAGCCGAGAATATCTAAATTATAATGATGGAATTGTTGGGTGAGGACATCAAGACTCTGTGCAGAGTCCTCACATTCCAATTACCTGTGGAGAGACAATGGTTAGTGGGATGTTATTTGTTTATTGAAAGAGTGAATGCCGACAATATCAAACAACTTCCTAATCGCAGGCATAGGGCAAAGACCCGTTCCACTACTACTAAAGGTCGAAGCCATCTACACTGGAAGACCTCACAGAAGCCCACAAGTGAAGCAAATGCAGGATACCATAATGGTCAGGCCCCTGTGTGGTTGACCACTCCTCAGCAAGGTGGGAAAAAAAGGGAAGTAGCCATAGTTGTCCAGATCAGTAGGCCACATTGTTCTGGTAGTCCTCTCCTTCCATAAGAGTATTCTTTTGAAAGGTACTAACAGCCTGCACCACGAGAATGCAGGGAAGGACATTTGGCCTGACCAGTTCTATGCACCATCACAGGGGAGCTCTCATTCCAGTGATTACCAGCTACCATTTACGGACCTTTTATAACTTGGGTTGTTTTACCTCTGAGCGGCACTATTTTGCACACCATGGGCTAAATGGCCAAGTCACATGGACCCCGAGGTTCAGAGAAAGTTGGGGGAGGGAATCCACTGGAACAGCTGTTGGGAGACAGATGGTAGCCTCCCCTCAAGGCCATCCAGTGTGTGTTATTTAACGTGCTCAGGGTATGGCTCTCCCGAACATGGGGCTTAGCGTCCCATCCGATGGATGGCGACCTCTCCAAGCTCATCGATGTCCCCTACTGACCGTGGACAGGGCTGGGAGTTTTTTGCGGAGATAAATCTCAATGTTGACCCAACTGGGACTTGAACCTGGGAACTACAGGTTATGAACTTGGCACCCTACCGACTGAGCTACCGCCGCCCCACCTTTTATAACATTCTGTATTTGCTTTCTGAGTCACATGTATAAATTTTGCCCAATAAAGTGTACTTTTTGGAGGATTACGAACTTGTGTATATTCTATTTCATTGACACAAAATGTAATATTAAGAATTTCAGTCCTTTGCCAACCTGGAGTCGAGCTATTTTAACATTTCAAAACGCCCTGACGAGAAAAGTATATTAACCGCGATTACATGACAGCGTTATTTAATTGCTTTTGATTGGAAATACACCAATTTGACCCGAGGTAATACTGTCACAATGGCCGAGTGGTTAGCCGTTTTGCCACTGATCGAAGATCAAAGGGACCTGGGTTAGAGCCGCGGATATGGTCTCGCCTTCCTTGCAGATTCTTCTATATGTCGTATTAAACTGGCAGACTCCTGTCAAACCTCTGTTGCAAGCAGCAAATTGAGGATTTATTTATTTTTAATGTTATAATGAGAAAAAAAACATGACTGAGCCAGCAATAAAGATAAATTAGCAGGACGTCGTAACTTTGAAATTGATATATTTAGAGTGAAAGTCACATGAATGCCGCTCATGAAAGCTTTGAGAGATATTGCACTACACTTTAAAACTATGCTGTATTAAAGCACAGAATACTTATGTATATATTTATCTGTGTTTTGAGGATGGTCCATACTTATGCTGCTTATGTTTATAATGAGAGATAGGAGAAAGGAAAAGAGAATATCATTTCAGAGATAAATCTTTAAGTTATTTTGCTTTGTTAGGAAAGAATTATGTGATGTGTAACTGCAGAGATGTCGATAATCATGAATATTTATGTGGAAGAAATTAAATAAAAATGGAGAAGACGATATATTTTTTTCTGAAAAGTTTTATCAAAACTGTTTGTTAGAGTTTAACTGTTTTTCTACCAAAAGAAGCAAAGAAAAAAATGCGAATATTTTCATATAATTCGAAAAAATTTTGTAAAAAGCTGAAATGTTAGAATTTTAATTGTTTTTCGAAAAATAAGTGAAACCTTCCAAAACTTAGCAAAGAAATTAATGCCAACTGAGTTTTCTAACCCCGTCATGTGTCCTGTCAGATGAAAAATATAGGATTCAGTAGCTTGAATGGCGATTTGTACCTTTACCTAAATCATTGGCTGAGAACTGATGATCCATGGTCCATTCGACCAATTTCTTTCTCAAGTGAGAAAAACAATTTATATCATTTTTATTAGTGTAACCAATTTTAATCGGCTGTTGACGTCGTTTGTTAATGTGGTTAATGTACCATTTAACCGATTCGTAATGGCAACTGTTTTACGAGTTGCTGGTGTCGAGCTTGTAAATTTGAAATTGTGGCGGGTATGTCACTATATCATAAAAGAAACTTTTCTATGAGAATTAAAAGTTTCGAGGTAGAACTTTCTCTTTATTAAAATATAAATTGTGTACGTGTAGTGCACAAAAGTGTGACTTTTAACTTTATATGATGCTTCAATTAGAGTTTGCTAATCCGTATGGACCGCAATTATTCCCGCAAACGTGATTTGGATTGTGTAAGTTTCATTTTTTAAAACCTTTAAATACCACAAATTGTAAAAATTTAACTATTGCGTTATTACTTCTAGATTGTGATATATGTGAGTGTGTGTGTGTGTGAAATATGCAAAACCTATATTAAGTTTATCAAAATAAAAAATTTGTAAATTGTTTAAAAAGAGTTTGATTTTTGAAAAAAAAAATGTTTTTATTATTAATCTGTTTTGGTGATGAAACATTAATTATTGGCAGGGTTTTAGTTTTAAATTAATAAAGAATAAAATTATATTTCTCGGAATAAATGTTAGAATTTTGGAGCGAATTATGAGTTTCAAGCTCATAATCTGATGTTCCCTGACCAATCACTCTGTGTTTAAACAGAAATTTTCTCCACTAACTCCTGCTCTACTGTTGATGAGAAAGGAAACATTGATGGGCTTGGAAAGGCTGTAAGATGAATATTAAATCATGTCACCAAGTGTAATGGAATGTTACAGAACATGCTGGGTTGCTTTGATGGAAGTTTCCATCAGTCTCCATATACTGTCTAATGAATAATCTATCCAGCTCTGCATCCGAGGTCTTGGTGACCATAGACATTTAGCCCACTGTCTACAAAAAAGCGAATTTTTTAATGATTAATAACTATAATTTAGAATATATCAAACTTGGAAGAAACTGTTAGTACTTCAAACCACTTTTAGTCATCTTGCATTTTGTTCCCAAAGGTAATGTAAAAACCTTAATGCCATACTTTCTCTCTCACCTCGCAAAATAAATGTGATAGTGGAGCAAAGTGTTCAAAAAATAAATTACTCTGAATGAAGCTTGTTATCCAATCTTGGCAGTCTTGTCCAACAAATTGCAAAGAAAAACTTTTCTCCACAGGTCATATATTTAACCCTCTTTTTTTCCTTGAGTATCTGTTATTTTCATTTCTTGTGCTATTTTATATTCTAACTCTTTTCATTTTTCACCTGACACACTCAAATACCTTTAATGTTCAAAGCACTGTTTTTTTTTTTGTTTAAAGCAACTTGACTTCAAAATCATATTTTGAAATAACCGATGAACAGAACTGTCTTCCACAATAAAGGGCATTTAATTTTGAACAAAATATATGAAAGAAGAAGGATTAATCACACTTTTTTTAGCATTTTTATTTTACCAGTTGTATAAATTTTACTATGTTGATGTTTTATTGTTACCCATGGATGTTGTCTTGCATTGTTGTATACACCTCTGTTCTGATTGTTTAGTTGCCGAGGTGGCATAAAATCCCAAGCAATCCAAAAACACTATATCTTCATTGATTATATATTATTCACTTTTTGGATTTTATAAAAAATAAATAAAAAATAAATAAATACCCCCTCAAGCAGCTGCTTGCCACAGAGGTCTGACAGGAGCCTGTCAGTTTATATGCCACAGTAGGAGATCTGAGAGGATGGCAGGACCTCAGCAGAAAAACGACACACACATCCATGCCTAATACCGGGGCTCGAACCCAGGTCCCTTAGATCAGTAGCCAAGCGTGCTAACCACTCGGCCATGGGACGGCTACACTTAGAAAATGAAACACATTGAAAGGAATAAATATAGTGTTATGATCTTCAAAGGGCAACAATGCTAAAAGGATTAAGAAAATGGAAAACACTGCTTTAGAATTTCCTGTGTTGCAAACTTAGAGTATATATTATTCTAAGCCTACCATGTGTCACATTATGAATCAGTAGTTTGCATTATATAAAATTGTAAACAGTCTATAGGTATAGCTAGGGGTTAGCAGTTACTGTGTCAGGATCAGGCATGCCTCTGGTCAGAAAGTGCTCCCGGTACAGTCTTTGGGCTTCCCTCACATTCCTGTCCACAGCTCTGTACGTGAAATGCATGTCCGCCTTCTGATTCATGAAACAATCCATCCGTTCTGCAATCCATGGTAGAAATGACGATGAATGCAAAAACCAATGCTTATAAGTGTTCACTGGAAAGCGCACTTCAAAGCACTATCAGGATCAGGCACGCCTCTGGTCAGAAAGCACTCCCTGCACAGTCTTTGGACTTCCCTTGCATTCCTGTCCGCAGCTCCATACGTGAAATGCATGTCTGCCTTCTCCTGATTCTTGAAACAATCCATCCGTTCTGCAATCCATGGTAGAAATGACGATGAGTGCAAAAACCAGTGCTTATAAGTGTTCACTAGAAAGCGCCCTCTAGCACTTCACCGCTTGAGTTCCGACCATGCATTGTATGATGAAAAGTGCTTGTTTAGTTGTGTTCTATCACCCCTTAACGTTTGGCCCAAGAGTTTTGAATCACCCTGTATAATACAATCACTTACATATGAGTTATGTGATATTCTAACTATTTTTGAGGGTGGTGGAGGTGGTTGCAGTTCCCAGGTTCAAGTTCCAGCTGTGTCAGCATGAGATTTATCTCTCCAAAACTCTGCCCTGTCCTCGGTCATTAGGGGACACTGATCAGCTTGGAAAAGCTGCTGTCCATTGGATGGGGGGGCGGGGGTGGCTCAGTCGGTAGCGCGCCAGGCTCGTAATCTGTAGTTCCCAGGTTCGAGTCCCAACTGGGTCAGCGTTGAGATTTATCTCCGCAAAATTCCTCGCCCTGCCCACGGTCAGTAGGGGACACCGATGGGCTTGGAATAGGCCGCCGTCCGTCGGATGGGACGTTAAGCCGTGGTCCCGTGTGCGGGAGAGCCATACCCTGTGCACGTTAAAGAACACGCTGGATGGCCTTGACGGGAGGCTACCATCTGTCTCCCAACAGCTGTTCCAGTGGGTCCCCTCCCCCAACCTTCTCTGAGCCTTCGGGGTCCATGTGACCTGGCCATTTAGCCCATTGTGTGCAAAAAAGTGCCGCTCAGAGGTAAAACAACCCAATCCATTGGATGGGATGTTAAACCATGGCCTTGTGTGTGGGAGAACCATACCATGTGCACATTAAAGAACAGACTGGATGGCTTTGATGGGAGGCTCCATCTGCCTCCCAAAAGCTGTCCAATGGGTCCCCTCTCCCCAATTTTCTCTGAGCCCTTGGGGTCCTTGTGACTTAACCATTTAGTCCATTATGTGTAAAGATGTGCTGTTCAGAGGTAAAAAGAAAACTCAACTATTCTTGTTTTATTAATGCACCTTGCTATTAATCATGGATGTTTTTTAGATTGTGTTGCCATTTACCACATCAGCATTTACCACACATCTTGAATATCTTTTAACCTGAACTCACACCTATTTCTTGCACAGAACTCACCTGAGATCTATTTAGCCCTCCCCCCCCCCCAAATGAGTTGGTACAGTCAATGGATATTATATGAGTTAATATACTTCTGTCCTTCTTGAACTATTCATTTGTTCTGTGTTAACAGTTTACACTTTTTAAATAGTAAAATAGAATTTCACTCAATTTATTATATAAAATTAGATTTTCATTTTATTATATATCAGTCACTGAAAATTCAGTGTTTTTCAAAAATTTTTTTTTGCAAAATCCATGGAGAATGTTTCAAAATCTTGTGGAATCTTTGTAACATTCTAACTCTAGGCCTCTCTCCTTATGTGGAATGTAACCAAGTCAAAATACACTAAAAAAAACCTCAGTAGCTGCTTGCCACAGAGAGGTGTGACAGAAGCCTGTCATTTTTATTTTACCAGTTCAGACCTATGTAGCATACTATACTGACAGAAGCCTGTCAGTATAGTATGCTACATAGGTCTGTGAGGGAGACAAAACCTCAGCAGAAGGATATCACAAATGAACATCCATGTGTTATCCAGGGATCAAACTTGGGTCTTTTTTATCGGTAGCCAAGCATGCTAACTGCTCTGCTGTAGAGGCAGCAGAATCCACTAAAATAGTTTTAAAATTTGAAGGTAATATACTTTATTGATTGATTAATACAGGTCATTAGTAATGTTAAAAACAACTGGATTATCAGAAACTTAGAAAGTAATGAGTATAAAATGAACAAAAATCATCTGTGCAAAGGAGAGATTCATTTCTTTGAATTTTCACTTTTGCTGAACAAAGGTGCTTCAAAGGAGATACATAGCTCAGTACAATGCAATTTATTCACATGTTCCCTGTAAGCTAAAAGAAATGTAACCGCTGAGATATAAACAACCTAAGGGTCCCTTTTGACTCTGAAAAACATTGATTTAAATAAAACATTTTTCCTATTTTACAGTGATTCTTAAATTTTAGGGGGAGGGGGTGGCTCGGTTGGTTAGTGCACCAGACTCATAATATGCAGTTCCCAGGCCTGTAAAAATTTGCAAACACCCTGGATCAGTGTTTCATATGGTTAGTCATCTCAAGTTAGCTGAAAATATTTTTGTGGTACAACAAGAACTGTATGTCCCCTTTTTCCCTCGCTCTCTCTCTTACTGCGTTTAAGAACTCGGAAGTAAAAAAAAAACACTATTCACATTTCTTTAAGAAATTTTGATTTTTAAAATGAAATCAAACAAGATTCTTTTCAAACAATATTTTGATTTTTTTATTTCAGCATGATTTCTTGTGGCCTAGTCATTATTGAGTCATGGCTTGGTGATTGGGAAACACTGCCCTATTCATGGACTCCAGTGGTCTGCAGGGGCAGGGATTGACTCAGTTGTTAGCACACCAAACTTGTAATCTGCATTTCCCAGGTTGAGTCCTGCCCAAGCCAGTGTTGCGATTTTTTTTTTCACCAAACCCCTTCCCTGCTTTCAGCCAGAAAAGGTACAGTGATGGGCTTGGAAAGCCTGCCATCCATCGGATGGGATATAAAGCCCTAACCTTGTATAGAGGGGCATGGGTGGCTCAGTCGGTAGCGTGCCAGGCTCGTAATCTGCAGTGCCCAGGTTCGAGTCCCAGCTGGGTCAGCATTGAGATTTATCTCTGTAAAACTCCCCGCCCCAACCACAGTCAGTAGGGGACCCCGATGGGCTTGGAAAGGCCACTGTCCATTGGTTGGGATGTTAAGTCGTGGCCCTGTGTGTGAGAGCCATACCCTGTGCACGTTAAAGAACATGCTGGATGGCCTTGATGGGAGGCTACCATCTGTCTCCTAACAGCTGTTTCAGTGGGTCCCCTCCTCCAACCTTTTTTAAACCTTCGGGTGCCTTGTAACCTGGCCATTTAGCCCATGGTGTGCAAAAAAGTGCTGCTCTGAGGTAAAACAACCCAACCCTTGTGTAGAGGAAAGCCATACTCTCTGTACGTTAAATACCAACCAACTTCCCCAACTTTCTCTGAGCCCTTTGTGATTTAGCTCATTGTGAAAAAAGAAAGTGCTACTAAGAGGTAAATCAATCCAGTGGTCTGCAGATCACAGTTTAAAAACCATTGATGTAATTTTAGATAATAAAATATTAGCATCAAAATCCACTCTGAAAATTTGATTATACAAGCATATAGCTATAAATGTAAAACTGATCTTTATCAAAATTAAAAACTTTAATATTCACTATTAAAAATAAGTTAAAAACACTCTAGATCTTAAGTAGATGGTATCAACCAAGTACTATAGCAACAACAATAATGCTGTCTAAATAAAATAAAATAAATACCCCCTCAAGCAGCTGCTTGCCACAGAGGTCTGACAGGAGTCTGTCAGTTTATATGCCACAGTAGAAGATCGGTGAGGATGGCAGGCCCTCAGCAGAAAAATGACACATACATCCATGCCTTACCCGGGGCTCGAACCCAGGTCCCTTAGATCAACAGCCAAGCGCGCTAACCACTCGGCCATAGGACGGCTAATGCTGTCTAGCATGAAGTTAAACAAATTTACTATGTTTTTAGTAGTTTTGTAATCATTGTTGATGTAGGGAACTTGATAACTAATACTATATTCATGATGAATGATAATAAGTTCAACTGTAGTACTTGACAGAATGTTGACAGATATTGCAGTGTTGCATTCTGTCAACAGGATGAGCATGTATTCTCCAGAATGGAATTATAAGTCTTTGTCAATGTAAATCCATATCGACGAGCTTTAATTACGTTGCTAAATTCTGATATGTGTTCATGATATTACTGTGGATAGGAAACAAGTTGACAAGTTTCTTGGTAGACAGTAGTTAAGTATATGATAGATCAACAGTTCACCTCTGTAATAACAGTACCATGACAGATACTGTTAGATGTCAACACAGAATATTGATTTCTTTTGTAGTAGAAATGGTATGTCAGAGTGGAATGGTGAACTGTTGATCTTCTGTCATATATTTGCCACTGGCCATAAAGGAGTATGTCAGCTTATTGCTCCCTGTCTAGAATAACATCAAAATGAACTTTACCTTACATTACTGATGCTTATCAGTATGAACTTATGTTATCAAGGACTCGTACTTCTCTTTCTGGAGATGCTATTCATCCTGTCACCATTGACAGGATGCATCAGTGCAACTTACATTAGGTACTATATAGTTGAATTCCTATCTTTCACCACATGAAGTATTGGTTATTAATTTTTTGCTCTCTCCAGAGGCATATCTAATGGGGTAGGGGGTTATTCAAACTTCCCCCATAAAGAATTGATGGCTAACATTTTTGAACAAATGCACTAGATTTTTGTTTTTGAGCATATGCAAATTTGAAATGCCATGCCCTTTTTTGTACAGCTTATCATTGCCTAGTAAGTCAAAACCTCCCCTGTTCCAAAATCCTGGATTACCACTGGTTTTCTCCATCATCTCTAATTAACAATTATTGAAGAATGCATAACTTTCTATTGTATTCTAATATTAATGTTATTACTATAGTGTGTGGTTCATAGCATCTAGTTAAGATTTGAAATGCCTTTAACTTGCTTTAACTTTGCCATATAGATAATTATAGTATAGCTGTCCCATGGCCAAGTTATTTACTTTGCTACTGATCAAAGGGACCTAGGTTGAAGCCCTGGATAAGGCATGGATATTTGTGTCATTTTTCTGCTGTCTCACCTTTCTCACAGCCCTTCTACTATGGCATATTAAACTGACAGGCTCCTGTTAGACCTCTGTGGCGAGCAGCTGCTTTGAGGGGATATTTATTTTATTTCTTTTTAATTAGAGTATTGCACTGTGATTTAGATTCTTTTTGAAAGATAACTTTATGCATTGTGTATGTGTGTGTGCCTGTATATATATATTATATAAATTTGGCATTATTTTTGTTTCAGATTTCAGAATTTATGATTGCATTCTGAGTTTCCCTTTGGACCTAAATTTTTTCTAACTTCATAAATATAGGGCAGTGAAATGGGTCCAAGACTTAGACGTAGTTCAAGAGGTGGAAGACCTCCTGAAAGGCAGCCTCAAAGAAGGTATATTTTGTTACTGACCATATTTTATTCAAAACTTTTATGTAGAATTTGTTTTATTAGCGATAGAGAAATAAAGTAATGTAAAGTGTAACACTTTTCTATTGTCTTAGTATACCCCTTTGTTCAGTTGTGACCAATGAATATTTTTTAAATGATGATTTGTTATTCTTAATCTTTTTTTTTTGCCCCCCTCCCCATTTTGAGTCATATTTTATGTATTAAATTCACAAATGTAGAAAAATGCTTGAGCCATTTTTCTAAACTTGGATGCTGCAATTACTAGGGTGTGAGGCAGTGTAATTAGTACCATGCCAACCTCTAATATAAAGTTCCAAGATTTGTATTTGAGCCATACCACAATGTTGACATTTTTTCTAATTAAAATTTGCCTTTCCTTCAATGAGAAAATGATACTGTTAGACTTGAAAAAGCTGCTGTATATCAGATAGGATATTATACCCTAAATCCATGTGTCGGAAAGCCATATAAAAAGACATTATGAAACACAGTGGGTGGCCTTGTAGGAGACTTGTATCTGTCTGTATAGTGGTCTTCTCCAGCTTGTCCTGAATCATAGGAGGCTTTGGAAGTCAATAAGAAGCTCTGGGTAAGTACTAAATTTCCAGGTTGATTTAGGAATTATTTTTGCCAAGCAGTGACAAAATATTATTTTAGGAACAAACTTTCGGAAAAATTCTGACTTTGGACACTGCTCGAAGATTTTTTCACAACACACTGAAATCTTAATACCATTGTAAAAGTTACTGCCATGAAATTAAGCCTTATTTTGTAGCCATTGAACTACCTTAGGGGTCATAAGTGCATTCAAAAGATGCTACTCAAAGAAAAGCATTTCCAAATTAATCAGAGGCAATAGAAGGTGAGAGTTAATACAGTAGTTTCATGTGGTTAAGAACTGGTATTCAGTCTAAACCAATTTATTTTTATGCTTGCAGAGAAAAAAGCTCATGAATTCAACAAGGAAAGCTTTTGAATTCAATCAGCATATTGAAGGTATAATGGGCTCATGTCTTGCAGTAACTGTATATGAATATAAAGTTAAGCTATTGTTTAAAAAAAAATTATTATACCAATTAATCAGTGATTTATATTGATGTTTTGGCTCACTTACCCCCATCATTGAAAAATGATCCACCTATTGCTTCCACATAAATGTCTCACCATAGAAAATCCCAGCTGGGCTAGCGTTGAGATTTATCTCCGCAAAACTCACCATCCTGCCCACAATCATAGGGGACACCAGTGAGCTTGGAAAAGCTGCCATCCGTCAGATGGGACATTAAGTCGTGGCTCTGTGTGCAGAAAAGCCATACTCTGTGCACATTAAAGTCTGTCTCCCAACAGTGTTCCAGTGGGTTCCCTCCCCCGACCTTCTCTGAGCCCTCAGGGTTCATGTGGCCTGGCCATTTAGCCCATTGTGTGCAAAACAGTGCCACTCGGAGGTAAAACAACTCAACTCACCGATAGAAAAGGCTGAATACATCTATCTTACATGATCAAGCAAGCCATTCATTACATTAATAATGCTTGGAATGGTGTAAGTTCAAAAACAAAAAATGTCTGGAATAGAGATGGGGACACATTTCAGTTTTTTGATGCATCATTTATTTGACACAATGATTTGATAATTTTCTACTGTTTCATAAAACTACACATTTTAGTCACTGGATAATTTTTTGGAGGTCAAATAGCAACAGTCATAACATTGCCTATAGTTAAGCATATGCTGGAAGAAGAGTTGTGTACCATTCCCCTGTGATGCATTGAAACTAGTCAGGCCTAGAACCTAAAGTCTAACCCTACCTGTTCATATTGCAAATCATTAGTACCTATTTTAGGAGATATTATCTTTTGGAGGGGAATGGATAGGGAGGACCACTTATTGTGTAGCCTATTGATCCCAATCTGTTGCCACATTTTTTTTCATCCTTCTGATAAGCTTCATAAGGTTTTAGTACTGATCGTTTAAACCCATTGGATTATATAACAGCTTTGAGCATGATTATGAATCCTGTACCTGCTGCAGTGGTGGGCCTCTGTTGAGGGAAAAATCTACTGCTATCTTTTTTATTTATGGCTTGCCAGCCCTAAGTGAACAGAAGCACAAGATTCCCTATATCAGTTGGTGGATAATCCTGATCAGAGTCTATAACATATCCCTGAACCTTTGTAGTGGCATTGCCAACCCTAAACTGGAGTATTAAGACAGTTAAGTTTCCCTTTGTATTCTGGTTCTTGTAAACTTCCACTTGTTAAGGTGGTGTCTGAAGTTTCTATCAGCATTAGTGGCTTAAGCCTAGTGATCGGGGAACAGGCCTTTCCCTCATGCATGCAATTAGGGGGTTATTTGATACTTTTGGCCTTATCTCTCTCAATATAACCTACCTTCTTTAAAATTCCTGACAATTTTCTTTTACACCTCACCTTGGAATAAGGAAGCAAATCACTGCTATCAATATAAGACCCATAATCATCACATTCTACCAGAGAAATTTTTAATACTGACCTTATTAAATAGAGATTCAAGCATATTCTATTTTTCCTACACTAATAAACCTATTTTTGATGCAATAGTTTTTAATATACTTATTTATATTTCAACTACAAATAAATCTACTCAAAATTCCTTACTCTTCAATCATTTTAATGACATTGTCTATCAATATGAGTTTCTACTCCAGCATCAAGCCTGTGATTCACAGCTGGAATGGGCCAAAGTTATCCATTGGTATGTCCTTCGAATTTATTTCCATAATTAATGTTAAAAGTTTCTTGTGCCATGCAAGTACCAGAGATTAACCAGCTAGCACAGATAGTTGACTGAACACCAGTGCTTATAGCACCACCTTTAGCAGCCTACCACCTTTAGCAGCCTGCTTTAAATCTCATTTTCCCCACCAACTTTCAAAGTGTGGATGGCTTGCTTTTCAGGTGCGTATGTGACAACTAGTTATTTCAATTTTGTTTACTGCCTTCTTACTTGAACTGTTTAATCACATTTTTGGATATGCATAGTGATTAATTTGATTATAATATTTTGTGATTAATAAATGTTTAATTCACGATTATGCTGTATGACTAAAACTTTTGTTCAACTATTTACATTAAGCTACATACATCTAAGAAATGGTAACAATTTACATCTTTACTTGGGAACTTTTTATAGGCATAAAAGTCTCCTTAAGTGATAGTTCACATGATAAATAAAACTCATAGCTTGACTATATGAAAATAGTGTTAAGCTTAATGTAGACTAGTTGCTCAAAAGTTTTTAGTCATACAGCCTAATCATGAATTAAACATTTTTTAAACAAATTGCTGTGCAGTTTATATCAATATTTATGATTAATTGAATTACATGCATGCTTGGTGTATGTTTATTTGATCCAATTGGTAATTAGCTTTATCATTCACACATAATTTATGTTGAAAACATTTTGTTCAGGAAAAAATAATACGTTCATGGGAGTGATAACACAAAATCAAAGAGCTGGATGGGCAGCACCATTTTAAATGTGTAATGATCTACTTAACCCATTTTCTCCCATTGTACTCATGCAGGTACATATTTTTATACATTTTGAAATATGTACAGCTGTCATCTGTTATACATTTTCCTAAATCTACTAATTGGGACATTAAAGGTCTCTACTTCAATAATTTCAAAACTTGTTGCTTTGTTTTGACTAGTTGTCAATATTATAACCGAAATACTTTCCCATGTTATTATAACTTTGTGAAAGTGACAGGTGACTAAAGTTTATTTGCAAGCATTCAGTAAGTATTGTCTATACGTAATATTTTAATAATAAACTTTTTCAATAGAGATTTAGGTAAGTGTTGATAATAATCAAATAAGTAATTTTTTGCTAAATAATTTTCAGTTGCAAAATGTTATATACTTGCTTGGATACTGTGGGATTTTATGTAGTTTATTCCTTTTAGAGTATCTTCAATAATTTTCAATGGAATACTTTTTTTCCCCCTCTGGATAACATAGGCTCCCCAGAGAGAAATTGTATTGGTGCTTAGATGAAGATACAAGAATTGTGTTAATTACTGATAACATGTCTTGCAATAAATTTTCAAGAATTTAAAAAATTAAATTCTTGAATTTAATTTTTTCAATTCATAACTTGAATTTCTGAAACTAACTTGAATTCATTCATAGACAGAAGCGATAAAGTGTACAACATTCAAAGTTTTATGAACAGTGATGTTCCCACTGTACCCATGTACCATATGTATATTGTTTAAAAAAAATTAAATATTTATCACTCACATTCAATTTTTTTTATGTATTAATAAAGATATTTATCAACTAAAACTATTTTCATAATTTTTTTCCTACTGTGGGATTAAATGGATTAATCTGTGACAAGTACTGACTACAGTGGGAACATAACCTAAGCTCCAAGGTAGTGAGAATAGCAAGTAATCTTCAACATTGGTTAATATTTCTGAAAAAAATTGATCGCAGACATGGCGGGAATTGATTCCTGTGGTGTTGGCGATAATTTTTTTTCAGAAATATAAACTAATGTTAGTCCATTTCTACAGGTAATCTGTGTATTTACTATGGATGGTTTTTTAATAATAAACGCTTGAGCATGATTGACCTTCTCATTAACATCTAAATGAATAGCAACAATTGGAAAAGTTGCCTGTCCTGAAGTATAGATTGCACCAGATCTGCCATATCTCGGTGAAAGATTTATAAGGTCTTATTCTAAAAGATTGTGTGGTGTAATGATGTGTGGTGTAATGGTAGTGCTTCTGGCATGAATCTGGAGAGTTGAGGATTCGATTCCCGCCATGTCGGCGATAAATTTTTTTCAGAAATATTAACTAATGTTGAAGTATATTTCTACAGGTAATCTGTGTATTTACTAAGGATAGCAAGTAATCTCCCGTTTTTGAAGGGTGAATCTATAAATTAATTATACCCACTTGTTTCCCAAGAAGACCGTTTTTCACATGTTTGAGTTGGGTGTTAGAAAATTTCTAGTTTGTGGTTTCCTTTTCCAATTATGCTTACAGTATCATTACTTTCACTAACAGGAGAATAGAAAGAAAATAATGCAGATAAATTCTTAAGAAAAAGGCAGAAATTATGAAAGTTTGTACTGAAAAAATTATCCACCCTGAGACAGAAAATTACTCTTTAATTTACAGTCATCCTTCAGTAAAATGTAATTGTCACAAATGGGAGGATGGACAATTTTTCAATCCCTGATTTGTCGTAGTAAAAAATTAATAGGAACATAGAAATTATAATAAAGAGGAAACAAGATGTTAAAATTGGTTAGACAAGTTGCATAATCCATAAAGAGTTTTTTTTTTAAATTGTTAAAATTAGTCATTCAAAAAGTTTATTATTAAAAAATTGGTTTTAAATAAATAAATAAATAATACCCCCTCAAGCAGCTGCTTGCCACAGAGGTCTGACAGGAGCCTGTCAGTTTATATGCCACAGTAGAAGGTCTGAGAGGATGGCAGGACCTCAGCAGAAAAACGACACATACATCCATGCCTTAACCAGGGTTTGAACCCAGGTCCCTTAGATTAGAAGCCAAGTGCATTAACCACTCGGCCATGGAACGGGCAGTTTTTTTTTATTTAAAAAAAAAAACTAATAATTCAAAAACTTATCATTCAAACAACTGACTTTTGAAAAACTACATTTCAAACAATTTATTTTCAAGCAATATATATCTAAAATCATTGAAGCTCTGACCCATCTGCAGAATTTTGTCTGGAGAACAATCTGGTTGCACATGCATTGCTGATAACCATTTTTTTTTTTTTTTTTCATTTTTAATTCATAAGTCAATATTTGATAGAAAAATGTCACTTACAAGGTTTTGGCTCTTCGAAGTCATGATAAGTAGAATTAGAGCATGCTGAACTAGAACTGATGCATTAACCCTTTGCACTCCATAGGTGCCGCTATAGTGACATACTAATACTATTTGACAACTCCGATGGCGCCGACATTTGGAGTGCAAAGGGTTTAATCAACAGAATGAACCAAATTGTTTCTTTAACTTTATTTTATTCAAATTTCCATGACAACTAGAGTAAATGTTGGCCATTGTATTCGAGATTATGTGGAAACAAGGGCAGAAACAAAAATTCAGAGATTGTATAACTTAGAAAGAAGTTTGGCTGGTTGAAATTGAGGCAGATGACATCAAGGAATTGATTGTTTCCCACAAGAATTAAGCAATGAAGACTTTATGACATAATGAGAGAGAGAGAGCTCATTGTGAGTCTGAAAGTGAGGTGATGAACCCACAAGGGTGTGGTTTCACCAGTAACGGCATGGTTGAAGCTTATAACTGTGACTAATTGAAATTTAGCTTTTAACTTTAGAATTTTGTAAGGTCGTTCTAGTATCATAAGAGAAGTTAAAAATGATTTCAACTGTTACAGTCTTCTTTATGAGGAGAGGAGACTCGGATTTTAACACACCATGTTTGTAATTTGTTTTTCCTAAGTTTAAATCTCAGCTGTGCCTGTTTTGAGATTTACTCTGCTAATTCTCACTCTGTCTTCAGTGAGAAGGCAGATATTGATGGGCTTGGAAAAGCCTATGTCTGTAAAATGGGAGTTAAGTCAAGTCCCTTGTGCAGGAGAGCTGTACCCTCTTCATTTTAAAGGACATTCGAGATAGTCTCTTACAGGACTCATCCATTTACCTCTTAATAGCTAGCTATGAACTCTTTCATTCGTGCTGTTGATGAGACTGGTAGTAGAGTAGGTTTGGTTATAAACAGAGAGAAAACTAAAGTGATGAAAATTGGTAAGGCAGGCTGTGATTCAGTTAATCTGAATGGTTGCAGTCTTGAGCAGGTGTCACAGTTTATCTTGGGAGCTATGTAACAGATAATGGTGATGTGCGGCATGAGATTAACAGACGAATAGGGATTGCTGCCGGGACTTTTAAGAATCTATGGAGAGTGTGGAGAAATAGGCGTATACACCTAAAGACTAAAATTAGACTGCATAATAGTTTGGTTCTTTCTAGGGTTAGTTATGGTAGTGAAACTTGGACACTTTGTAAACAAGATAACAGGAAATTAGATGCTTTTGATTCCAGATGCTTATGCAGTATCTTGGTTAGGCAAAGGAGTTTGCAAACTCCTTTAAGCAGCATATTGTGCAGAGAGAGACCATTGTTTGGCCATGTTGCCCATATGAATAATTATAGATTGGCAAATAGGGTTATGAACAATGTGCCTAAAGGCCTCAGAAAGAAGGGGAGACCTAGGATGCGGTGGGCAGACAATGTCAAACAGGACCTTGTTAGAATTGGTGTGCAGTGGCCAGATGCTGTAGATGTAGCTCAGGATAGACTTGCTTGGAGAACTAAATTGCATGGTCTGGTTGGACCTCCGTAGCCCATGGCTGCTTGAGGATGATGATGATGATGATGATGATGATGAGCTATCCAAGGATTCATTACTCCGCTGTTAGCCATTGGATCCTTGTGACTTGGAAAAAAAATCAGAGGTAAAACAATTCAACTTTTCTTTATAAGGGAGAAAAAAAAGCAAAGTTCAGTTGTCTTTGAATTCCTTCTTCAAATAGGCATCCGTTTGAATGAAAAACTGAAAAGAGCTTGATGTTACATCTGCCTGGCCTCACAAGAAGTCTAATGAATGACAATGATGGCTTTGAACAACCAGGACCATCAAACCTTTTGAATAATTCTATAGTCTTACAGTCAACAGTTTAATATTTTAATTAAATAATTATTAAAAAATTTATTTTCTCTTTATTAAATAATTATTTTATTATATTTCTACATTTCCACTGGTTAAATAACATATAAACCATGTTTGTTAATCTATAATTATTTCCATTGGGTTGGTAAACATAACAAATTACTGCTCTTTACGTTTATATGGAAAATTGTTTCTCATTTCATGCTTTTTTCTTTACCTATTGTGTTGTTTATACTACTGTGAGATTGGTTTTGTTAGGTAAAATTAGAAGTTAACCTTTACATGTCCAATAACACTGATCTAAAAATCAGCATTTCTAACACTTTTTTCTTTAAAAGATATATTTATGAAAGAAAGATATTATCATTGTTGTTTATGTTATAAAATTAACAAATTTTGTGACTTTATTTTAACACAAAACTGGTATTTTATATCTAAACAAATAATAGCAGGCCACAAGATGAGGCTGGACCAGCCCAAGAAGACGAATCTTCATTGCCCTTACCTAGATTGTCACCAAGAGCTGCAACAGGAACTCATCCACAAAGAGCTTCTGCCTCAAGAGGAGATTCATCCCACACAAGTAGTCCATCTACTCCACAAAGTAATTCACCTTCTCCACAAAGAAACCCACCTACTCCTCATAGAAGTCCGTCTGCTCCACAAAGAGGTCCACCTTCTCCACAAAGAAACCCACCTACTCCCCATAGAAGTCCATCTGCTCCACAAAGAAACCCACCTTCTCCCCATAGAAGTTCATCTGCTTCACAAAGAGGTCCATCTGCTTCACGAAGAGGTCGACCTTCACAAAGAGGTCGACCTTCACAAAGAGGTCAACCTACTCCACCAAGAGCTCCAGTAGGCTCAGGCAGAGTACAACAAGCACCTGCAGCTAGACGTCGTTTCCGTCCAGGAACTAAAGCTCTAATGGAAATACGAAAATATCAGAAATCCACAGTATGTGTTTTAAATATTTTTATATATAGTTAGTGATATTGTTTTTCATATACAACTGAAATTTTAGCCACTTTTGCAGAATAGAATTCATATAAAATAAAGACTCATTTCACAGGTAACAGTCCATTGAAATGCATGATTTGTCAGCACTCTCATCAATTATTGGATATTTCTTTTAATATTCACTTTTGCATATGTAAGCACTCCATGGCAAGTAATTAGTACAGAAATAAACTTGATCCAACCTGCAACTGCATTTGCATCTAAAAGAGTAAGATAATAAATTTAAAGCAGAAAATTGAAGTACTAAATATAGTATGATCAATCACCAACTGTGTTTGGCTATCATTTGAGAATCAATAAGTTGACCATCAAATCTGTCAAAAAATTAGAGCAACACATAAAAGGAGTATAGCTTTTAGTTCTTTAGAACCATTAAATTTCTAAAGTAATCAGAGATACATGCTTTGAGAAAATGGAGAGCACATTAAGTAGTTCAACAGAAAGGAGCCTGAATCACAAGAACTCATGAGTAGCACAGTTATAGAAAATCCAGGAATTTGTATGATCATTTCAGTTCTGCCACTGTCCAAGTTGATTCAATATCTACCTCTTTCTGAGTAGCGAAGGCTAGTTCCAAAAATTCAAAGTACCCAGGAAAATATCAATATTGTAAGAGAGGTCATATCTGCTGACACTATAGCTGTCATGAAGAATAATTAAGTAATTAAAGAAAAGAAGAATAGAGAATGACAATTCTATGTCGTGCAGTGATGCACAAACTGTGTGTGTGTGTGTGGTGGTGGTGGTGGTGGTGGTGGGGGGGTCATGTAAAATTTAAATTAAATAATTTTTTTCATCTAAGAGCCGAAATTATAAATGCCAAATATACTTGTATTTACATGAAAATGTAAAATAGCATTTATAATATACTGTATATTCAAAATAAACCCATTTTTAATTATCTTTATTTCAAAATATACCCTTATTACACAAACAAAATATAAATACATGTTACAAATTTTAATATGTCAAATCTTAATATTTAAATATATGGGGGTCACAGTTTAAAAAAGTTTGCACACCACAGCTATAGAAAGTTCAAAAGGAACCTCCAGAAGTCGAAGCTGACAATAAGCTTCTCAAAGGCAAGGTGAAAATCTTAAATCACAGAGTCCTGCAATTTGTAATTAAGTTGTTATATAAATTTAATAGTAATTTATTTGTTCATTTTATAAACTGCATTGCATCAGTGTTGTAATTATCTGTACCTAAATGATGTTTATATGTGGTGTTTATATCTGTACCTAATAGGTGTTTAAGCAACTTTGGGCAAATTCCTGATACTGGCAATTTGCAGCCATTTCCTGATACACAATCCCCCAAAAATGCAAATCTTTTACTGCACTTTTTATGGACATGTATCATTTGTTTATAATGCAGTTTTTGTTTGTTATTTGCCAAAAAGAGAAAACACAACACTGAGAATGGCGTATTCTAATTAGTTGTGCAAACAGCATACCAACGTATAATATTTCTGAAATTAATCATACTTTTTCCTTAAATATTCTTACACTTTTCCTTATTTTATGATTTCTACTATTTCAAAGTTAGGCTACAAAATTATGTAGAGTCAAGCTCGTGAAATAATAGAATATATGATGGGGAAATGTACAAAACTTGCCTTCAATGCAGTGAAAATAAGAATGTACAGATTAAAGGTGAGACCCGGGCATTGACAGTTTTTGCATGGAAATGAAGCCACTGGGTGTGCAACAGCAAGAATTTTTTTTTGTATTCAATCTGTGTCAGGAGGAGGTGTACTCGTAAAACTAACCTTTAGTGCAGCAAAAATAAGAATATGCAGATTAAAAGTTAGACCTGGGCAGCACCAGGTGCTGTTCAGCTAGTTTTTAACAAATTAGGTGCTGAAGTAAATTGGCTTCTGTGTGTTGATATATGATATGTGTGTATACTTCTGTGTGTTGATATATAAATTATGATTATTATATAATGATGTTACAAGTAACATCATTATATAATAATCATAATTTTGGGCAGGCTGACAGACAGACAGATGTGTGATGTCATCGGTGGCAGAAATTCTGTTTCCCTGTGGTTCCATGGTTACTTGAGTATTTGATCCCGAATTTGGTGAGGTGGTTCCACTTTGTTCTAGCCCTGTTGGGTTAATGGACTAGGTTCCTAGCTGTCGTTAAGACTAATGTGGCATCTACTATGGTTAGCCACGTAGTCTTAATTACTGTGGCTAACTGTGGGTTAGGAGTGATTCCTAAGAAAGTGTCCAAAATTTCTGGGGATACTGCCATTGCCTACCTTGCGATTGGAGTACATCAATGACAGTTGTGACTGGAGTAGTATGTTAACTGTTTTAAAGCTATGAATGAACTTATAAATGGGAAGAGTAATCAATAGACATAAGTTTAGCACCAAACTTTTGGCATGGATTTAACTAATTTTTAAATATTTCTCTGCATTGCACAAATAGTGTATATTTCTACAGCTTAAGCCTATTTTTTTAATACTGAGAGTGATTCTTAAGTCTTATTGGCTGAAAAAATACTGCAATTTGCATTTATTTTAAAGCTAATGTATTTTATTACTGTCTCAGTGGCTGAGTGGTCTCATCTTTCTCACTGAACTTTTCTAGGGTATATAATACTGATAGGTTTCTTAAGGACCTCTGTAGCAAGCTGCTGCTGGAAGAGTAATTTATTTATATTTAATACTGTATTATGTATCTTGCCACTGTTTACAGCTAGGGTAAAACTGTGGGTATTAAAGTATGTTCTTACCATTTTTATTCATTTTCAGAACCTATTAATACAGAAGCTGCCATTTTCTCGACTGGTTCGAGAAGTTTGCATGGGATTAACTGCAATACCACATTTCTGGGAATCCAAAGCAATTGAAGCATTACAAGAAGCATCTGAGATATATATCACTCATTTGTTCGAAGATGCTCTTCTATGTGCATTACATGGCAAACGAGTTACTCTTATGGCAAAAGATATACAGCTTGCGAGAAGGTTACGTGGAAGAGAAGACTTTATTTTTTGAACTATACTCAACATTTGTAATCCTTTTTTTATGTATATACCTTTAAACAAAATTTATAAGAGGTAATTTTAATAATTTTTACTCTTCAGAAATGGTTTTAGCTATATTTTTAATTTCCTATAAAACATTGGTTTTAAATGCTGACTTTAAACACCCATTTTAAATTGAATTTCAAGGAAAGCTGCTTGGTATACAAATAAAAACTAATAGCATTATTTGAATGAGAAAGATTAAAATACAGTGTTAAAAACATGTTGATTTAGTAATGTAGCCAAAGTGGAAGTTGAGAGGTTTAACTTTTCACCTTCAGCAAAGTTGGAGGGTTTCCCCATTGGGGGCATTTTATTTTTAAGAAATCATTAATTTATTAATTCATATTAACCAAAATACGAACAATGAACTTTTCCTAAACTCCTGGCAATCCACTGTGTTGATATAAAATATGGATAAAGGTGCACTGAAACTTTGGAGTAAGCAAAATATACAATACATGCTATCATTTATCTCCTGTTAACTATATTACAAAGATAAATATATGACAAATTTTCCATTTAACATTTAGGCATAAAATTTAACAAAAATTGGGGGTTTGCTATTTGCTATTACAATACATTAGGTCCGAGTACATGCTTAGATTCTGTCTGTTTTAACTGATGTATTTAACACAGTGACTTACAAAGCTGCCAAATTGCTGTTTGCTATTATGATGGCTATTCTTACAAAATCACAAATTCACCTATTACATATTATTCACAGTTAAGTTAATATTTTACAAACTACAAAGGGTATATTAAAAATTAATAGCAGATTTTTTTTTTCCAAATATGAAACAAAGATTCATTTCTGGCAGTAGAACTCATTTTTGTACAATTGTGTTGGGAGAATGAGAAAGTTCTTCCATAATATTCAAAAGGTCAACAAATATTGCACAGTTGTTTTACAAGTATAAAAATTTAAACCTTTGATTCCAGTTCATCACAATTATATTACAGTCACAAACTGGTGTGAGAATCGAAATATGACAGGTGTTAGAATAATAATACTTATAAGATCTGTAAGCAAAGGGAAGAATTTGAAGGAGATATAAAACAAAACCTTACTTTACTACCCGAGATCTCCATCATTCAACCTTCAGCAAATGTAGATGCTGACTTGTTCTAATCCCTATAGGACAAATGTTACTATAATTGCACTTTTTGCATTATTAAAAATTGGATCTCAGTCATTTTGTAGTAAGTTCACTAGATTTACACCAGATAATTATACTAATTTACTGCTGATATATTTTAGATTTGTTGCAGGTGTTTTAATCAGTCAGAAATGAGAACTCGAGAACATTACTTGGCCATATAATTTCTACATTTTCTCCACATAGTAATAATATTTGCTTGTATTGTTTGGTAATTTGTTTTAGAATTGTTGCTTTTCCATAGCTTAAGTCAAAATGAGATAGTGAGACTTTCAACATCATTAATATATCACTTCCATTTTTATAAGTATTCATTTGTGACCACATTATACACTGAAAGGATAATTTATTATACACACCTGCCTAATAATGTGGGCCCACCTTTTGCCTTCACAATAGTAGCAAAACATTGTGGCATGGACTCTGTCAGGTATTGAAAACATTTGGGTGGTACTGTCGCCCATGATTCCATGGCTGCCATCCATAAAGCGCTGGCAGTTGTCATTGGTGGGTTTTGGGCTTTAATATATCACTCATCCCACTTCATCTACAGATGCTCAAATCCAAAGAGCAAGAGGGCTATTTGAGGGTTATGAACTTACTGGAATGCTCCTCCAACCAGTCCTTCATCAAATGAGAGCATTGAGACAGAGTGTTGTCTTGTTGAAAGAAGGCATCCTGCTGTGGGAAATTGATACCCATGGGTGTAGGTGGTCAGTGAGTACATCAGTATAGCTTTCTGTGGTGATAGTGATCTCAGTAGGCACTAACAGTGTTTAACAGTAACATGGGTATAAACAGTCCCAGAACATTACACTGCCTCACTGACCTGTAATACCTTGATTTGACAGTTGGGGTCCATGGCCTTGGGGGGGGGGGGGGTACACCACATATGTAACTTCCCATCAGCGTGTTGTAGTTGGAACCTCAATTTATTGTACCATGCTACCAGTTTCCAGTCTTCCACAGTCCATAGGTATTAACAAGGGTACTCATGTGGGCATTTGCTACCAAAGCCAATCATGCCATTGTATATTGACTAACGGTCTTTGCACAAACCTTTGCAGCTGCCCTGTCATTGAATGTTGATGCTATCATCTGCACTGTGGCTCTCCTTTCCGACATTACAATATAGGAGAGGCACTGCTAACCTCGAACATCAATGACCCAGTTATAGCCACATTTTCCCCAGCAGCTGCAGGTTTTGCCAGTTTTGATGTAGGCCTTGTGCACAGGTGGAAATCACAGATGTTCTCCAGTCTTAGATATGGAGACCCCATCTTCCTTGCACCAATTAGCTGCCCACAAGCCCAATTGTCTGCCACACAATGTGAGCTTGCACAGGTTGCTGTGTTCACCCATCATAACAGTCCAGGTATGCTATACAGCAGATTAGTGTCTGACCTATTTATAGCTATATCAGCTGACCGTATTTATTATGGATAGGTATGATGTGTACATTAATGTGCTTTCAGTGTATATATGTATGCTTCACTCTACTGTAGAGAAAATTGGTGTTGAAAAAGCTTGTTACTAGTATTAAGAATTGTTAGAATAAGTGCATTTTAAACTTTGTATAAGAGGTATGGAAGAAATCTGTTTTATACACTGGCAAATTTTGGAATATGATGACTTAGTCTTGCTGAGTTTAAAATGTACATATGTAAAATTAACTGTTTATTAACAATTGAAGAGTCTGCATGAAAAATGAGCTAGTTCCAGGTTTAGTAACTTTTGGGGAAATTGATTAACATACTATTATTACAGACCCCAAATGAATACAAGTAACTGACAATAACAATCTGGAAATAACCACATAAGAAATATAATTGTTCTGATCAGATGCATTTAAAAGACTATGCAGTATGCAAGGAAATCGTATTTTTTCAGAGTGTTAGTGAATATACATATATATCTAATTTTGTAAAAGCAATAGAGGAAATGCACCATAAATAATATACAAATGCATTAATCTTTTATACTCACTAAGATCTGTAACTTTATTCTATACTTCAGCATAATATATACCTTCTATACCATACTGGAAACTACTCAACAATAATAAAAATGTGTTACCATTAAATATATGCATTTAAAATAAGCAAGGGAAAAATGTTCCTTGTGCTTAAAAGAAAGCCTCACAGTATTATTATAGCAAAACTGATGTGCAGCAAAATAGTGCTTGTCATTCTGGTCTAACTACATGTAAATTAATACTTAGACATTATTTTATTAATATCCATATAGTCAAGATTGATAATAATAAAAGTATTGTGCAAAATTGGTACTAATAATTCACAAGCACTCCAAAATTTAGGCAGCATAAGATATCCCATGATTAGCATGCCTCTTTTTGCACTTTAATGGGACATTTGGTGTTTTAGCTGCCTCTGACTAAAAGTTTTTTTGGTGTTTTACTGCCACTGTTTAAAATCTTTTGCTCCAAACTATCATTTTTGAACTTCATTGTTAATAATTCTATAAAATATTCTTTTAAAGAATACATAAATATAATAGTATATGCTTCATATTTTGGCAAAAGTAAAAAAAAAAATCAAAACATTTTCATATTAAAAAGAAATTTAAATGTATTTGCAAATTGGCTTTTGGGTCCAAAAGTTACCAAAACATACTTTGAATGTTCATCCACAAAAATATATACAGGATGCAATGGAAATTTCTTTTGTAAGGACAGAAGTTTTTTAAACCAAAACTATAGTGAAAAACAACTGTTGTTAATAGGCTTGCTATGGTCTTTTCAATTGCACTCAATTTTCTATATTACAGTGAAATGTGTTGCCCAATGGCAAAATTTTTATGTGCATATAGCAGGAACTCTCAAGACTAGCTAGATGAGCAGACATATGTAAATGCTAACGAATTCATTTATGGCAATACAAAAATACAAAAATGCACACACATGATCCCAAGGACAATGTATGTTTACATTTGGGTTAAGGAAACCTGCTGGAGACAGCTGTGGATGCTAGCCCATGATACTACTTGAATACCATGACAATATACTATTTATTTCGTATATTATTTGGTTTACAGTGTGAATAATATAACAATATATAAGTAATATCATTCTCATTATGGCTTTTATTAGACATTTTAAATTTGATAATATTTTATTTCTCTCTCTTTTTTTTAATGTATTAACAGAGTTTTTTGGTACTTGCCTACAGGAATAAAAAATACATTGTAGTTTGAGTTGGGCATTAATTTTGAACAATGAATGCACTTTGACACAAAATTAACTCTTTGTACTCAAAGGTTTTTTTGCTAAAGGGAAGTAGCAACTTTTTTGCTAAAAAGTAGATGAAATTTTTTAAAACTAACATAAAAATAAATCGTACATAAATTACCAGATAGAACTATTTTATTTCAGTATATCATGTATTTTTACATTATAAAAAAAAATACCCCCCAAGCAGCTGCTTGCCACAGAGGTCTGACAGGAGCCTGTCAGTTTATATGCCATAGTAGGTCTGAGAGGATGGCAGGACCTCAGCAGAAAGACGACACAAACAGCCATGCCTTACCCAGGGCTCGAACCCAGGTCCCTTAGATCAGTAGCCAAGCGCGCTAACCACTCGGCCATGGGACGGCTTTTACATTATACAAGACCTAATATTGAATATCAAGCTTTGTAATTTTGCCATGTGTGATCTTTTAGGAAGCACTTGCCAAGATGCATTCTCGGTTTGTCAGGACAAGTGTTACGAATGTGTTGAAAATCGCCTCTTAGTTGATCGACCAGTGATTTAACTATTTCAAATGACTAAATGGATGTTAATTTCTTTGCTTTTTTAAAAGTTTATATAAAATGTAGGAATTAAACATTTAAAATGTAAAGAGGAAAGATATCTGTTTATGCAACAATTATTGTTGCCTCTCAGTCATTCGAGTTGCTGCATCAAACCAAGTGACGATTGAGGGTCACCTCTTGAGTGCAAAGGGTTAATCTGTATTGGAATATTTTGAAAAAGCCATCATTTTAATAGAATTTTTAACATTTACAATCCTTGCAAATAGAAGTAACTCTTTTGGGATCTATTCTACAATTTTTCCATAATTGTTTTAAAATGAAAAAATCCTTTCGGTTTGCATCTTGTATTTTTTTTTATTATGATAGTCTCGACTTATTAATATATATATAATTTTCATTATACCTAAGAACTATTAGTATACACTCAGTGCCACTTTATTAGTTTCATGCAATTTTCAATAGTAACTTGGATAAGAACTCGGTAACTTCTTAAATAAGCATTTCATGAAAAAAATATGGCTGATGATAATATAAAGATTTCAGTCTTGATAAGAGAGTTACAGAAATTGGAATTTTTAACAGCATCAATTGCAGCTTAAATAATTAAACATTAAAAGCAAGTTATACTTTACTTAATTGTCATAATTATCTGATGTGTAAGAGTATAGCATTTGCATGAAATTATGTTGATTTTTGGTAATTTTAAGTAATTTGCAGAATGAGCTAATTTGCTAAATGTTCCAACTTTCATAATTCTTTAGATGCTAAGTGCATATTGTTGGACTTCGTGATTTAAATAGATTTGATTGAGATCTTTAAACTACCTTCAGTCACATTTTTGCATGAAAAGCTTATTTAAGTAGTTAAAGTTCTGTATCTGAGTTTCTACAGTGAAATATCAGTATAACAAAATTGGGTGGGTGATCAAAATATATTCATTATACTGAATGCAATAAAAAATGGGCTATGATAGTTACATATTACAAAATAATCATGAAAGAAATTTACTGTGTTTTAGAGTTTACTTCTTAAAAGAGTAATTTTTTTTCACTCTGTTCCAGCAAGCATCTCTTTGTGAATTCTTAAATGATTTTACAACTCTCTAATACATTGCCCAGAATATCTTTCCATGTCATTACGGAATGGTGATTGTTTTGTGCCATATTGGCTGCTAATAATAAAATTTAAATGCCAAAAAATTAATAAATTTAACTAAATCAATAATAATAATAATTAACAAATATGACAATAACTTAAATTTAATGAATGATAATAATAAAACCCTGGATTGGAACTGCTTTGAAAAATCTTTTCACTAATGCTACCTATTGCAATACAATCAAAATCACATAGATCTCCAAATTGGAAAATCTCCGTTTATGCCAGGATAATGTGGCTATGCCATTTTAAAGCATTATGCCAGCACATGTAGAGGACATCTGTGCAATGTAGTGAGATTGGCAAAAATGCATGCCAGGCAATAATCGCTGTGATTGATTAGATATTTCACAGCATTTACAGTATTGCGAGATGCTATGCTGCAATAACCAAAACATGTAAACATAGAAAAATATACATTGTACATATTGTTTTAGAATTTCTTTTTATAAATT
The DNA here is from genome assembly GCA_038380435.1 of Ryuthela nishihirai. NCBI lineage: Eukaryota > Metazoa > Arthropoda > Arachnida > Araneae > Heptathelidae > Ryuthela > Ryuthela nishihirai. The sequence continues at coordinate 6,572,628 of JAWZYU010000013.1, forward strand.
TCATTATATTCGTTTTTAATTTTTATTTCATTAAAATGAAACATTTTTACTTAGAAATGGATAGTAAATTGTCTGGGGTTGAAAAAAGTTCATTATACTGAATATTTCATTATTCGGGCATTTGTTATATTGGCATTTGATTACTGACATAACACGAAATTATGCCTAATTAAGTGGTTACTGAGTGTATGTTTGTGCATAGTTGACTAATAAGTAATATTTTCATCATTACAATAATTAGTAATATGTGCTGTGAGCTTTACCATAAATAATTGAAACAACTTATGACAGATTCTCGAATAGCAAGGTAAATTGTTAACAGATTTTTTAATAAGATAACTTGTAATCTTGACATAATCATTGAACAATATCTAACTGCAACATATATAATTTATCATGTCTTCCACCTGAATAAGTCATCAACAACTGAACAAGATACTTAACTGATAAAACTCTCAATAATATATTTAATTTTTTGTAGTACTGGTAGCTGGATTTCTTAGCATTTAAGTGAATGAAATAATATTTCATATGAATTTGAAATTTAGATATTGGTGAGGTGAAAAGCATGGTCTTAGTTTTATTAGCTTAAATATATACAATTACACTAGACAACAAATTGAAACTTTTTTTTGTAATATTTGGTCAAATAGGATGTTTTTAAGTAATTTTGGGGTGCTGAATTCAAATATGACTGTGAAAAATCTGCAGCACATAGTTTTTTTTTTAATTACAGATTAAAAAAATTTTTATTTCAAATTTCAATGATTATGCATATCTGGGAAATGAAAATAAATGTGACTATTTTATTAAATTGCAACTTAAAACTCATTAATTAATTACATGATTACAGTGAAAAAAAAATAGAAACATCATAGTTATAGACAACTGAATATAAAGTAAATGAAATAATATTGAAATGCAAAATAAGAAAACATGGGTAAGGATCTTTTATACTTACAAGAAGTTCATTTTTGTCTTATGTGCTGAGGTATCTTCCTTCTGCAGGAACCAGCAGTAGTGACCCATCATTGCTGGGTTCCACCTGCCTTGGTATCTCTTCTCCATGGTTCAGATATCCTGGTGAAATATTTATCCTTGCTCATCACTGACAGCTCCTAAGTTCTTGGGAAGGAAGTTGAGATGTGAGTGCAAGAAATGGATCTTCAAAAACATTTGGCAGCCAAGATTTTCATACTTTTTGAATTTTTTTTTTTTGAAATTTTTGAATTTCAATAGTTTTTGAATAGATTTTCATAGTTTTTTCATAGAATTTTGATAAGATCTTGAATGAGCTGATGATAGTTTTCCTCTTTGTGATTCCCCAGAAAACTCTGGACCACAGACATGAAGGATTTCCATGCAGCACACTCCTTCCTATTCAGTTTTTCTTTGAAGACAGTATCATTCAGTAGCTTCCTGATCTGATGACCAACAAAGATCCCTTCTTTGAGTTTGGCATCACTTAGTTTTGGAAATTTTTCCTTCAAGTGCAAAAACCCTTTACCGGTTTTGTCCATAGCCTTTGCAAAGTTTTTCATAAGCCCCAGTTTGATGTGTTAGTGGTGGTAGCAGAACATCAGAGGGATCAACTACAGGCTTATACCTCACATTACTCTTTTTAGGAATAAAAATATCTCTTTTGGGCCAATCTTTTGTTTTTAGTGTTCCTTTCTAGCCCTACTGTCCCACAAACAGAAAACAGCAAAATTTTGTGAAGCCTGAGCAAGAGAGAGAGATGACTTTTAGGTCACCACATATTGTCCATTTAAACTGGTCATAAGCAGTGAGTATTTTTTCCATGTTTTCATAAGTTTCCTTCATTCCCACATCATGTGTCACTGAAATGGAAGGTTTTTGGTTTCCTTTATGCAAAAGGACAGCTTTCGGACCAGTAGGAAACTGCTTCTGAGATCCATTGACCAAGCATGCGGCTGGAACTTCTGACCATGTGTTGCCTCAAACCTCAGCATTCTGACCATGTGTTGCCTCACCCCGCATGACACAATGTTATCTGAAGTGTTGGAACATATCAACTGTGGTGCTATGGCATATCAATATTATGCCTCTGAAAACATATTTCTTTCCTGATGGCTTGTTCTCAACTGATGGCTCACAGACCATCACTTTGAGAAGCAGTGATCAATATGATATAATCAGGATCAGTTATCTTTAAATGTATCTTCAACATCATTTCCATGTACCAAACATTAATTTTTTGTGTGTTTTAAATTACTCCCCACTGTCAACTCCCCACATTCCTATCTTAAAATTACCTAAGAAGATGACATTTTGCATCAGAAATGTTCATCAAACTGTAAAAAAAGAAACAAACTAAAAACATTGTGCCTGCAAATGTGGCAACAATGAAGCAAATTTCAAGTGAAAATTTATTCTGAATTTTGTAACAGTCTTATGGATTCAAGATCGTGTTTTTGCATGCCCAGTACCTCAACAGTTGACTTCTTCACAAAACTAGAATATTTTCATAGGATGGATGAGGAAAGGAATTTTTGTTCCAGTCGTGCACGTTTAAGAAAGCAGGTGTGGCTGTCTGGCAAAAATATTGCACTATTTATCTGTGAGATCACAGTGGTTCAGGGTTAAAAATTGAGCAGAGTACTTTTTTTTATATAAATTTTTTTTCATAAAATTAAAGATTTAATGAATATTTATCCACTATCAAGCTGTTTTTAAGTAGCAGGAGAAGATGGATGTAGAGGAAAAATTGTCCTTAGTCGGGTGGGATCTGAACCCATCTTCTCTTACTTGAAAAACAGCTTGATAGTGGATAAATATTCATTAAATCAGCAATGAGCTATGAATTCCTGTGTCTAAATGTAAAATTAAATATTAGTGAACTTTTTAACAATACTAAATAAAGTTCGGGAGACAAAAGCATAAGATATTTACACATCATTTGCACATAATGTAAAACTAAAAATTATTTTTGAAATGTTCACATTGCCTTGCACATAAAAAGAGATGATTGTATTTAATTAGACGTTTTACTGTTTCTGAGAACTGGGCAGCATCCATATTATTTCAGTCCATAAAAATGCCATTCGCCCTGCCAAACATAATATTTGAGCTCAATCTATCGCATCTACATTTTCCAGCCTTTGGGAATAAAGTGCTTTGACTTGGAAAAGTTATTTCCTGCGGTGGTTTTTGTTATCTTCATTGTTGAGGATACAGAGAGGCAGACAGTTGAGCAATATTCAACACACAAACATAAATTCTCACATTGGGTCAAGATAAGGTTAGTTCTAGTAACTGATATTTACAAAATATAACTAGCATTTTTACCGAAGAATAACGCATCTGCTAGAGTTGACTGCCTTATGCTCCAAAAAGTAGATACAGCTCCATTTCAGTTATTAGTACAAAGAGATCACTTACTCTTACATTAGTTGATTGACTCTTTTCCTTAAAATATTTAAATATATCTCCTTACCTAGAAGTGGAACTACCTCTTTTTTTGCTGCAAACTTCAATTATGCCTTATTGAACGTTGTTATCTTGTAAAAACAAGTCTCTGAGAATATGAGACCATCTGTTTGCTGTAAATATATCATTGTATGTTGAACTTTTGTATCAAGTACAAACTGCTAAAGATATTTCATTTTTGTTTTTGATGTTCTAAGTGCCTTATCACTCATTATTTTCATGAACTTATCATTCTGTCACGTGTATTGATACAATGAATTTTTAATAAAAGTTAACACTCATTGCGAATTTGTTTTATTTTTTTAAACTACATAAATCCCCAGGGGTAGATGAAATTACGGAAATGCTTAGAGCTGGGAATGTTTCGGTTACCACACAGATGACTGAAATTTTGATTATCTTTTATGATAAAAGACAAGGTTCCTAAGGATTTTTACCAGAGCTATTTTTTAAAACCTACCTATTTTTAAAAAAGGTGATCGCAGTTCTTGTGATAACTATAGAGGTATCAGTCTACTTTCTGTTTGGTACAGTTCTTTGCTTTATTGTGCTTAATAGAATTAAGAATCTGGTTGACAGTCAATTGCATGATGAGCAATGTGGATTCCGAAGTAGTAGGGGATGTGTAGAACAGATCCGCAGTAGATATTTTCACTCGGACAGATTCTTGACAAATGTTTAAGAGTTCAGAAGCTTTGTTGATTTCAAAAAGGCTTTCGACGCTGTTGATCGTCATAATTTGTGGTTGATTGTGAGATCGTATGGAATACCAGACAAGTTAGCATAATGAAAGATCTCTATTCGTGTGTGAGAGTTGGTAAGGCTTGTAGCAATTGATATTTGTTCCGGTGTTCGACAAGGGATTATGTTAATGCGAAATTCACTGTAAGGGAAAGATTTTTGTCTTAAATTGTCTGGAGATACGAAAATTTCTGATTCAGATTAGGCTGATGATTTAGCCCTTTTGGCAAAGGATGAGATGAACTCTCATACGAGCTGTTGATGAGACTGGTAGTAGAATAGGTTTGGTTACAAAGAGAAAAAAAATGAAGTGATGAAAATTTGTCAGGCAGGCTGTTCAGTTAATCTGAATGGCTGCACTCTAGAAAAGGTGTCTCAGTTTAATTGGAATCTATGTAACAGATACTGGTGATGTGAGGAATGAGATTAACAGACGAATAGGGATTGCTACCGGGACTTTTAAGAATCTGGAAAAAGATGTATACACCTAAAGACTAAAGTTAGACTGTATAATAGTTTGGTTTTCTCTAGGGTTAGATATGATAGTGAAACTTGGACGTTTTGTGAACAAGATAACAGGAAACTAGATGCTTACTCAGTATCTTGGGCACTAGGTGGTTCAAATTTGTAAGTAAGACAAAGGAGTCTGCAACCTCTTTTAAGCAGCATATTGTGCAGAGAGAAACTCCATTGGTTTGGCCATGTTGCCATATGGATAATTATAGATTAGCGAATAGGGTTAAGAATAGTATGCCTAAAGGCCTCAGAAAGTGGGGGAGACCTAGGATGCGGTGGGCAGACAATGTCAAACAGGACCTTGTTAAAATTGATGTGCAGTGGTCAGATGTAGCTCAGGACAGATATGGTTGGAGAGCTAAATTGCACCATCTGGTTGGACCTATGTAGCTCATGGTTGCTTGATGATTGCATGTACATTCAATGACCATTACACCCTAGGTAAGTTGAAAGCAAAATTGTGATATACTAGGTAGTGGCTTCTGCTGAAAATAACGAGCATGCTAAATTATCGATAAGAGATATTTAGGTTTGACTTCCAGTATGGTGTAGTATTTTAAGGGGCTAGATCTGTTCTCTCATTTTCATACATTATCAACGATAGTCTCGGGTGGGGGTTGGCTCAGTTGGTAACGTGCCAGGCTGGTAATCTGCAGTTTCCAGGTTCGAGTTTGGTTTTAGCGTTCAGGTTCAGTGAGAAAGGCGACACTGGTGAGTTTCAAAAGAACATTTTCCATTAGATGGACTAAAAGTTGTGACCCATGTGCAAGAGAGCCATATCCTTTGCACATTAGACTCCTTGATGGGAGTCTGTCTCCTAACAGCTGTCCAGTGGGTCTTCTTCCCCTAACTATAAGCATTTGTCTCGGATTTTTTCCTCAAGACGTAGCTGTTTAAACCATTGTGTGCATCAAAGTGCTGCTTCAAGACAATACCAACAGCCTAACAGTACAAAGGAATCGAGTTGGGTTATTTTACCACCTAGCGGCACTTTTTTCCCCACAATGGGCTAAATGGATAGGTCATAAGGACGCCATTGTCGATTTAACAACCGGATCGCAAAATTCTTCAAAATTTAACAATCGACTCGCAAGCCGGATGCAACACACCACTGGATCCATCCAATTTTTACACACAACCTAGCTTTTGCAGATGAAGAATGGCAGATGACTGACTGGCGTTCAGTAGCTATGCCAATTCCCTGGATGTCAAATGTGGATTTTCATTCAGCAGAGCCTTTAAATGATCATCACTCAACTGCACCAACCGGCCGCTTCGTGGTTCACGTCTGAGCTAAAATTCACCTGACCAGAACTTATCATACCACCGGTAACAGGTTTAGGGATGACTTTGTCCCTACAAGCTTTGCACAGTTTGCGTAAACACTCTTGGACACCATCTCTGAATTCGTACAGCATGATGGAATGAATAGTTTGTGTCGCAATTGTGAAATGCCTGTTACCACTTATATAGACGAAATGTAGGTACAGAACATCATTAGACACCAGAGCTGCATAAGCACTGTCTTTTAATGTTGACATCAAGTTTTCAATGTCAAGAAACGTCACGTTTCCTAACAATGACAAATGCTTGGTTCACGTTTTTTCCTATTACTTTTGCATCAACCCAATATTAAATATTAGTGCCCCCCCAAAAAATATTCGTAAACATTGAAAATATGGAAAAACTTAAAAATTGCACCATCTGGTTGGACCATCTGTGTCCAAATGGCATATTTCAAAAATAAAAAAAAAAGACAAAAAAATCGAAAACTTTTGAAAATTAAAGACTAACTTGAGTTAAATATGGAAACAAACTTTCAGGTATTGTAGTTTAACAATGTTTTTGGTCTTTGAATATTTCAATATCTTCGTTTTCTTTACTCCAGCATTATGAAAGAACTGTACTGAACTTTAACAAAACGTTTTGCTAAGAAGAGTTAAACGGAATTTGGGATTCATTTCTTTTTGCAGAAATAATAGTTTAACTAGATTTCATTGAACTATAATGTTTATAAAACTTAATTATTATAAAAATCAATTTATGGAAGACGGCAAAAGTGATGTAGTAGAAAAAAATATGGTATGGCTGTTTCTTCTTTTTAAAAAAATCGCAAATTAGAAAAACATGTAAAGACCTTTATAGAAGTGACATTTCGCTCATTATATCATGAGGATGGTTGTTGTGACTCGATATCTGTGGAAATTGCTTTTGCAGAGGTGATGAGAGTCCATTTATATGTCTTTCAGACACAGATGATAGAGTTGCTGTTTACGAATGTTACATAATAACAACGTGATATCTTCACTTCATCCAGTAAATAAATACAACTTGCACATGCTGTTATCAGTTTCGTTTGAACTTGAAGGTATCGTTAGTCATGTATTTTTTTTCTGCTGCCTTGGTGGTGAGAATATGATGGACACGTTTTCGACTTTTGATGAACATTTGAGGTGATAGGTGTTTATAGTATTGTACATATACGAGGGGTGTCCCAAAATTTATTAGGCTATGGAGATTAAAATGGAACTGAATGAGCTCATTACACTTATTACCGCAGATGTTACCCATCAAAAGAGTGTCAATCATATTCTCACCACCAAGGCAGCAGAAAAAATGCATGATTAAGGATACTTTAAAGTGAAACTGAACACAGCATTTGCTACTTGTTTCATCTACTGGATGAAGTGGAAATAACACGTTCAGTTATTATGCATCATTCAAAAACAACTCTACCATCTATATCTGAAAGACATATAAATGGACTTTCATCACTTCTACAATAGGAATTTGGACAGATATCGAATGGCAACCATTCTTATGTTAACCAATGTCACTTCTACACTGGTGTTTATTTGTTTTCTAATTTGCGTTTTAAAAAAAACTTATTTCTATTTTTTTCTACTACATCACTTTTGCAGTCTTCCACAAATTGATCTTAAAATAATTTAGCTTTATTAACATTACAATTCAACGAAATATAGTTAAATCACGATTTCTGGAAAACGAGCGAATTACAAATTCAGGTTAACTTTTCTTAGCAGAATACTTTGCCAAAATTCGATAACGTTCCTTCATAATGTTTGCAGTAAAAATGAAGCTATCAAAACATTCATAACCCAAAAACGTTTTGTTAAATTACAACATATCAAAGTTCCTTTCCAGCGTTATTTAATTAAGGTCTTTAATTTGTGAAAGTTTCAGATTTTTTTAAATATTAATTTTCCTTAAAATAATCAATAAATATTTTTGGGAAAAAATTTCTCCGACATACGGGACATGAACCCACATCTCTCTAGAAACATGGCAGAGTATTCTTGGTGATTGAAGTAATGCCGCTCATTTTTTCCCCACTAAATTTTAAGACTTCATATTCTTCACAAGTGATTTTGGTGCCATCTATGATCTAGGGTGGCAACTATTTCTTTCATATTGCATTGAGTAAGATGGACAGGTAACGCTCCGATTGTTATCTACGTTTAAATCATTAATAACGCTAAATAGCGTGAAGCTGAATGTACCCGGGAGTCACTTTTAATCTGTATATTCTTATTTTCACCGCACTAAAGGTAAATTTTGTAAGTATCCCCCGACACTTTAGCACAGATTTTCAACAGGAAGAAATTTGACCGGTGTTGGCTTGGATCGTTGTTGATGTCAGCGAACTCTATCATAGCCGGTGGCTTAGTTTCTGCATAAGCTGTCGAGATTTTTATTTCCGTTACCACAGATTTTGCCGCTCTATGGGTCTTGTGATATTGTCCGTACGGTCAAATTCCCTGTACAGCGTCCTCCAGTAATTGGTTTAAAAATCAGGTTCCCACTTGACCCGTGGCTTTGTTTCTACACATATTGCGAGAACTCGTCTCTTTTAATCTGCATATTGTTGTTTTGTGCACTAATGGTTAGTTTTGTGAGTATCCCCCCACCCCGTGACATTTTACAGTTTGAACACGAAGAGTTTCCCGGTGTTGCAAAGGTCATTGCTGACTCAGCGTTCTCTCATAGCCTGTGGCAAACGATAGAGATATTTCGTTAGATTTTGGCATTCTGTTATTCTTGACGTACTTTACCGAAAGGTCCCAAATTTCGTAGGCGTTTCGTTTCGTGCCCGACCCCATGTTTGGTAGGAAAATCAAGTCAGTAGCTGCAATGGAACGCCTAAATAATGCCTTTGGAAATGTGGGGAATCTGGCAACAGCAGCAGACTTAAATTCTATTTTAACTTTTTACTTTCAGAGTTAGGAAGCAGTAAGTGGCAACAATAGATTTGTCAGCGATTCTCGTAGGAATAATATCGTAAATATTTTTGCTTCTAAGCAAAAACTTGCCTTTGGACTTTCTACTTGAAATTTTTGCACTGCAATCCGGACTACAACCTGAACATTCTCTGAAAATTTGGAGCGTGTACGTTGATTTCCGGATGAGTTATGGCTGCCACAGACATCTATTATTATACAGGGTGATTCAAAAGGTCTTCGACAAACTGTAAAGGTAGGTCACGAAAACAAAAACAAATAATTTTTACATAGGAACATACAGCCACAAACGCCACCAGTGTGCTAGAGGTACAGGAAGAATCAAAAATAAAGGAATACAAGGTATAACTAGTTCTTTTCATCCGCAGCTATATGTGCCTTGCAACGTCGACAGATGGATCGGCAAACTTGTTCAAAAATGCCAGGCTTCTCGCGGACATGTACTGTTGCCTCAACGACTCTTGCGACGAGGTGAGTGTCAGAGGCTACAGGGGTTTCGTACACAAGGCCTTTGAGGTAACCTCAGTGGGAGAAATCAACGGGTGACAAGTCAGGCCATTTAATGGTGGCCAAGCGACAGGTCTGCCCTGGCCAATCCATCGCACAATGGGCTCCATGTCGGATGTTTCACACACTTCGGGCTCCATGTGACCTCGCCATTTAATGGTGGCCAAGCGACAGGTCTGCCCTGGCCAATCCATCGCACAGGAAAGGTGCTGTTGCGATACTTGCGCACAACCAAGGTGAAATGTGCGGGCACCTCGTCGTGCTGAAACCACATGCGTCATCTCAGATACAGGAACAGCATGCAGTAATTCCGGCAAGACCTCCAGGAATATCCGATAACTACGCCCGTCTAGTTGTGATGGAAGAAGGTATGGCCCAAGCAAACAGTCTCCAACAATGCCCACCTAAACATTTATGGTGAACTGGTGTTTCACAGCATGGGGGCGTGTAGCTCATGAGTTGTCATGTGCCCACACATGCAAATTATGAACATTAAGAACACCCTCAAGTGAGAAGGTAGCTTCATCAGTGAAGAGAACCAATATTGGAAATTCCGGCTGTGCGACACATTTTTGCAAAAACTAAACGTGTGAATTCCAGACATGGGTAGTCATCTCCTTCTTCCAATGACTGGACCCGTTGCATATGAAAAGGGTGTAACAACTATTCGTGTAATACTCGCCACACGCTGGGTTAAGGTACACGAATGCAATGCGAAATAGCTCGTGTACTTGGATTGCGTTCAATTTCATTTAAGACCGCTTCTTCCATGACAGGTGTGCGTGTCGTTCAGTCCCGACCACAATGGCCGTTTACTTCAAAAGATCCAGTTTCACACAATCTGTGGTGCAAACGTTCAATGATGGGCCATCATTTTGTCTGTTTGGGAACCATTCATAATACAAACGCACCGCGGCTAGCCCATTGCCATTCTCTGCCCCAGAAGCTGTGCATATCTGCCATCTCAGTATTAGTAACGATGCATCCTACTCCCGCAACATCTCGCGCTGCCCAACTTAATTTCTGGCAAATAACTCCCTCTAGCACACTCGGGTGGCGTTTGCGACTATATGTTCCTATGTAAAATTAGTTTGTTTTTGTATTCCTGACCTACCTTTACAGTTTGTCTAAGACCTTTTGAAATACCATATATAGATTTCCATCTTAGCGCAATATGGGGCGGGGGTGGCTCAGTCGGTAGCGCGCCAGGCTCGTAATCTGTAGTTCCCAGGTTCGAGTCTCCAGCTGGGTCAGCGTTGAGATTTTTCTCCGCAAAATTCCTAGCACTGCCCACAGTCAGTAGGGGACACCGATGGGCTTGGAAAGTCCACCGTCTCGTTGGATGGGACGCTAAGCCGTGGTTCCGTATGTGGGAGAAACATACTCCTAGCACGTTAAAGAACATGCTGGATGGCCTTGGCTTCCATCTCTCTCCAAATAGCTGTTCCACTGGGTCTCCTCCCCCAAGTTTCTCTGAGCCTTCGGGGTCCATGTGACCTGGCCATTTAGCCCATGGTGTGCAAAAATGAGTGCCGCTCAGACAATATAAAACCCAGCGCAATATAAAAGAAATAGTTTCCACCCGAGATCATAGATGGCGCCAAAGGTAGCTGCCAAAATCATCGGTGAAGTTGGTTGGGTTTTTTTTGGCGCAAGAGCAACGAAGGCTGTAATGCGCCAAACAGAGATCATCGGTGAAGAGTTTAGTCTTAAAATTAGTGGAAAAAAGACGAGCCGGCATTATTTTAAGTGGCAAAAATACTCTGGCATGTTTCTGGAGAGATGCGGGTTCAAGTCCCGTATGTTGGCAAAAGTTTTTCCACAAAATATTTGATATATTGACGTTAAAATGTCAACAGGTAACGCTGTAATTGTTATTTTAACGTTCAAATCTTTAAAATGATTTTTGAAATATGCCACTTTTTAAAATTTTCCCATATTTTTCAATGTTTGCGAATTTTTTCAAGGCACTTGACCTCTGTGGCAAGCAGCTGCTTGAGGGGGTATTTATTATTATTATTATTATTTATTAATATATTAAATTGCAACTTTTTGTGTGGAGAGATAACTGCATTAACTATCAAAGAATATTTCTTAAAGTGTTGCCAGAATTTGAATTATAACTGGAAATTGAAAAAAACCGTTATTTTGATGATTTTTAATATATTTTCTATTAATGATAAAGGAAATAAATGACCTTTAGATGTAGGGGTCAAATATGGGCTTTTAAATAAAATGAAAAAGTTTCAATGAACAATTTTTGGAATATTAAGATTAGGAACAGTTCGTTCATAAATCAATAAATATTTGGCGGAAAAAAATTTCTCCGACATATGGGATTCGAACCAGCATCTTTCCAGAAACATGCCAGAGTATTCTTCCAGTTGAACTAATGCCAGCTCGTCTTTTTTCCGCTAATTTTAAGACTAAACTCTATCATTCAGAATTTTTCCGCTAAATATTTATTGATTTATCAACGCCAAAAGAGCATCAGATAATGATGCGATTATCATCTATATTCGTTCCTAATTCTGCAGTAATGAAACTATCGAAATATTCAAAGACTGAAAAAAACCCCTAAAATACATCCAAGTTTCTTTGCACAGTTATTTAGGTCTGTCTCTAATTTGCAAAAGTTTCAAAATTTATGGATATGTTTTTAAAATATGCCACTTTTATTAAGTATTTTCAATATTTGCTAATTTTTTTGGCATTAATATTTAACATGGATGATGACTGCATTAACTAACGATATATACTGCTCATAAAAATGAGGGGATATTTCATCGCTTCATATTCATTTTGAAATATCCCCTCATTTTCGTGAGCAGTGTATTTTTTTGGTGTTGCTAGAACTGGAACTCTAACATGAACAAGAAAAATTTTTTTAATCTTAATTTGACGTTTTTTTTACATATTTTTCTATTAGCGATAAAAGAACCAAATAACTTTCAGATGTATATCTTAGATATGGTCTTTCAAATTAAAAACAAAAGTAGGAATACAACATAAGCCGTTTTCAACCCATTATTTTCTTGTGCCTTTTTTAAGTGGCCATAACTTTGCAAAAATTTTTTTGATTTGCCCACACACAATTCTGATGTTCTTATTAAGAGTAGTCTAACATACATTTTTTCCAATAGAATCCGCGAGGGTCAATATTCAATCAGAGTTTTACTAAATACCAGGGTGGTCCAGCACTGTAACTTTAAGATTCTCGAAGCAAGACAGTCTATTTCAAAACTATGAACTCTGAGCTGTACAACAAGTTTTGAGAATGACACATTTGTCATAATTATTCATGAATCAAACCAGAACACCATTCCACAAAAAATAGGGGATATTTCATCGCTTCATATTCATTTTGAAATATCCCCCAAAAAATATTTTCTTCTGTTTCGTTCTTTAAAATTATGTTTAACCACTTTGTGACAATGAGGGGTGACTCGGTAGTGCACCAGACTTGCAATCTGCAGATTAGTTTCCAGGTTCAAGTCCCATCTGGACAAGTGTTGAGATTTATCTCTGCAAAAGTTCCCACCTTTCCTGGTCAATAGGGGAAAGGCCGTCCATCACATGTCAATCCTTGAAAAGGCCGTCTATCACACGGGACATAAAGCTGTGTCCCTGTGTACATTAAAGCACACACACTGGATGGCCTTGATGGGAGGCTACCATCTGTCTCCTAAGAGCTATTCAGTGGGTCCCCTACCCCGTACCTTCTCTGAGCCATCAGGGTCCCTGTGACCTGGACATTTAGCCCTTTGTTGCAAAAAAAGTGCCACTCAAAGGTAACCCAATGCCAATTCTGTGACCCAGAAGTGGTTAGAATCAGATGAAATTTGCAAATAGGTTGGCAGATGGTCATAAGATTAAGTGGTTACCCTGATCCCTGGACCTGAATTCAGATGAGTGTGCTTGTAATGTGGTGGGGAGGTGAACTGTAGTATAACAGATCCTCCAGACTCCCCTCTCCCCACATGAGCTCAGATCTGTCCTTGTGGAGTGGTGGGCATTTTATTAGAAAATTTCATCAACAGCATAATGAGCAGAACAAGAATGCATTGTGTGAGTTGTATGGTTATCAAAGGTGGTCTTATGCCTCATTAACATATCCTGTGCCAATTCCAGCACCTACTTATGAGAATCATGCTTTCATATGCAATACTCTTGCATGGTTTCATGATTTCAACATTATCCCACTTGCTGTTATTTGTCCCAATACCTGATAACTGAAATAACTGATAATACCACTCCATATGATAGCTCATTGAATTTTGAGCCCCAGTGTAAATTACACAGTCTGGTTGAACCTCCATAACTTATAATCTGACTAAGAATATGCATGCACTTGGCCACTAGAAATTTTTATATAATTAAATCAGCATAATTAACTTTGTGTAACAAAATTTAAGTACAAATAGCTCAAGATTTTTACATTTGGTAAAAAGCTGCACATATTTCCATCTTTAATAATGATTATTAATGACACAATAAAAAGACCTTCTTGCTCAGAAAATAATTAAAATAACTTAAAGTTATTTCTAAAAAGCTTCCAAGTTTTCTCCTGAAAACTTTTCAATTATTTTTATTATTAATGATACTTATATCTTTATTATTTACAATATGTATGTAATGTTTTCCTTAGTTACAATCTTTTAAAAAAGTTTTAAAGTTTCAGAATATATAAATAACTAGGGCTCTACCTCTACAGCCTAGGCTGCAAAACCCCATCAAGGGGTACCCCTTGGAGAGTCATTAGTACATTAGGGGGAGGGGGGGGGGGGCTTTTTCAAAGGGACTCTTACCTCCTTCCCCTGCCCACCAATGTTGGATTGCTTCTTCCAGAAAAGTGACTCATCGGGCTCCTTACCAGCAAGGCAGGTAAAAACAATGCTTTAAATTTTCAAATGTTGTATAAAACACGAGTAAAATTTAATCTTTTGTCCCTCACAGGAAGTAGAGTTTAGAATTTAATACAGAATTATTTATTTAAAATATGTGGCTATAGTGGAAAATATTTCAGACATTATCATAATTTACTCGATCTATCATAACATTCATCATCGATCTATCATAACTATCATAACATTACGTACAAACTGTTTATTGTGATGATGCAGTCAAGTTGCCATTCAATGAAAACTAATCTGATATCTAATAGAATACTTTCTTTTAGTTACAAATTTCGACTTATAGTCAATTGATGCAGCTATTCCAGCATATATTTTGCAGCACACTTTTGCATCTATAATTTACTTTTTCAATTGTTTGATGCAGTAAGTTAAACTCATCAGTACCATGTTTTAAAATTTTAGAATGTTGTGCAAAACATTATCAAAATAGAACAATTACAAGATAACACACAAACTGTTTACTGTGACAGTGTCATCCAACAAAAACTAATCTTATCATAATCTTGTAAAATAAATTTTTACAGCTTCCTTTGATGCTCTGGCAACCAGACTGCATTACACAGTTAACCCATTGTAATAGATAAAATAAATAAGTGGTGTAAAAATGTGTTCCAGTTGTAAATTACTTTTTGTTGTAAAAATTCAATTATCTGGATTAGCATTGAAAAATTAAATATGTGACACAAAACAATACTTATATTAAGTAATTGAAATGTTATTTACTAGAATTTATGTCACATAACAATTCTCTCAATACTCTAAGGAAATTTATGTAAAACTGCATCAAACATTCAAATCAGATAAAAACAGTCAATCTTGAACTTTATTGTGCATTTGGAGCTTGAATTGTGAAATCTTATATAACAATTGCAAGAATATCTCTGAATTTCATTTAAAGAATTCATAAAAACTTTCTTATTAATGTGGATTTAATCCATTCATTACCCTACAAATTCCTTTTAATTTTTTTTTCATTTTTCTAATATCTGTTCAGATTAGTGGTCCAGAAGTTCAAGCTAATAAGTCAAATAGATCTGAATGATTTTTTTTTCAGAGAAGAGAATATCTCTTTTAAAATATAACCGAGCTACTGATCCAAGAAAACCAGAGTTCGAGCCCTAGATAAGGCATAGTTGTTTTTTCTTATGTTGTCCTTTTGCTAAGGTCTCACATCCTTATCTGCAGTGTATTGATAAGACTCTGTCAGACCTCTGTGGCAAGCAGCTGCTTGAAGAGTAATTTTTGTTTTAATTTTAAAAATATTCATTCTGCTTATATAATTACTTATTGGGAACATGTGAAAATTATGTGTGGGAACATTACCAATTTTCATCTTTTACTTGTGAAATGTAGAGAGTTGAAGTCATCTTAGTAATGGTATAGCCTGAAATAGTCCAGAGAGTACTTTTTCTTAAACACAATACTTTAATTAAAAAAAAAACAGCATTTTCCATGTTTTCTCTACATACTATAACCAGCACTGTAGTCATTAAAAAATATAGAGTATACTATGGTTCAGTCCTTTAGTCACTGGGGAAGGTGCAAGTCCCCTCCTAAAGCATACATTCAAGTGTGGTACCAAAAAAATAGGCTATGGCAAGTTATAGGCCAGCTATTCTAATAAATATTGATCTAGGAGACTAAAACCAACACACAATATTTCTTCTTTTTTTATGGAACACATATGCCTGCCCTGAATTTATTCAGCTGACAAAAACTTGAATTTAGAGAACATATGGAGAAAAAAGTAGATATACAGATTTATCTAGAAAAAACAGTAAGAATATTCAACCTTTTTTTGAAAAAAAAAAAAAAAAATGGAATATACCTTCAACCAGAGCACTGACTATAAAAGTTTTAAATAATTTTCAAAGTTTCTTTTTCCAACTTTAAAAGCATTATTAATGTTGCCATGATTCTGTATCTTTAGCACCACAAAGATGCACTTACCAGAATTTGGAGCTATATTCCACAATGCAAATGAAAGTCTATTTTAATGAATGTAAGTGACAATGCATTTGCTATCAGAAGTCTTTAAAATTTACGCATAATGAGGAGTATTACCCTAAAATGATGTTCAGAGAAGAGAATATCTTTTTTAAAATGTCTTATAACTGAGCTACTGATCCAAGGAATTTCCCACACCATGTACAATTGTACCCACTCCATGGACTGCAATAGTACATTGTGTATTATGCTGAGGGAATGTATTGGTAACTCGTGTTCTGCAATTAAATCATAATGTTCTTTTCCCTGACTTATCCTTCATAATTCCAATTAAGTGAATCAATCACCTTATTAGTTCTAAAATAATGTAAAACTGCTCTTAATGTTGAACTGGCAACTCTTTTAGAACTTTATGTATTAAGCACTGGACCTTTAGAAACTCAATATATTTCACATGCTGGAAGAGATCTGTGAATTCTTTTTGTTTACTACTTGGTCTTGCTGTATTGTTAGCAGCATTTTTCAAATAATGAAATAATGCAAGATATTGAGTCCAAACCTAATGAATAGATTGCTACATAAAGCTTGAGGAACTTATCTTAGAGATGTCCATTTTTTGTCAATTGGGCATTTAAATTGGAAGATTCGTTCCTAAGTCATTTAAACATTTTTGGAGCTTATGATGCTATATAACTTATACAACCAAAGTTTTTAAAGTGAATAATGATTGCATTAACAATGGAAATACTATTATCAACAGTCAGTTCTAGCACATTTTAAATAATACCAAATGATTATTCCCAATGTATTTGAATAATGTAAATAAATCTAAATTCATTTGACACCAAACTTGGCTGAACAATAACTGGAATTAAATGCTTAATACAATATTGAATGCCAATTCTGAGCTGGACTCAGGAGAATATGACAATACATTAAAGATATTTTGATTTGGGATACTTTGCTAATGAAATGCACTCCTAAAATTGCTTTGAAAAAATTCACCTGCTCTCTTTACTTTGATTAATTTATTGATTAATTTAATAAATTTTGTCTTTGACTCCATTTTAACTGGAAACAAATAATTGAGAAGGAATTGCACCCACACCATGGATAATTTATGTTCTAAGACTTAACTAGCACAATATGCACATTGAATTTTTATGTCCAGATATCAGAAATGGTAGACTGATACAATTAAAAAGACCTTCTTGCTCAAAAATTAATTTAAAATTCTCTGTCATTGAGCAATAAAATTTTAGAGTTTATCCTTCAAACTATTTGCATGTAAACTATTTGCAGATTCGGCTCTCCTCCCAATCACCGACCCCGAACGTACTACTTTTGCCAGACCCATGTTTTACGTTCCTGTCCTATGTGAATCGGTCCACAAATTACTCACAGCCCATAATATCAAAATTGTTTTCAGCCCAGCTCCAGATTTGAAGAAATTAGTCAAAAGGGACAGGGACAAATATAGCCTACTTCAAAAATCGAGCGTATACCAATTTCCCCTACAATTGACGGATAATTCCGTTGTGTACCACATCGGCAAAACCATTCGCTCTTTACAAGAAAGGTTCGCGGAGCACCAAACTGATGTCAGCCAAAAGAAGCTAACGACGGCCACCTCTGAGCTAGCAGTGCAACACACGGCAACAATAGACTGGAAGCATGCCACACTTCTTGCGCGCGCATCCACTTTCTACGGAACCATAGTCCGCGAGGCTATTGAAATAATGACCTCGTCCGTCCCCACCTGCAACTGAGACACTGGAATCACCCTACACGACATGTGGAAAGAAGCTCTTTGTCTAAACGGACCCAACGTCAGTACATAGCATCACTTCACTGAAGACGGAGCGCTGTCTTTGCTCCGAAAAGCTTCTGAGAGTTTTCTCCTAAGAACTTTCAACATGCAAATAGTTTGAAGAATAAACTCTAAAATTTTATTGCTCAATGACAGAGAATTTTAAATCATTTTAAAATAAAGGTAGACTGATATTTTAGTTAATTCTAATTAAAAAGTAATGATTTTATTTATCAAGAAGTAGATATAATATCTACAGGTTGATAGATTTTGAGAAAAAAAATGTTTTTAAACTAATGCTTTTTGTCTAAAACTAAAAAGTTTACCTTACATTTATTTCAGGCTCTTAAACTGATGTCTCAAAAACCTGATGTGTTTGTGTATATCTGTTACTAATTAGAAAACAAGTTTTAAGACCACATCACAAATTTTTTCAATAATTAATTGTATCACACAGCTACAAATTTTTTTAACAAAAAATTTTGGCATTGTGCTACAAAATTTTGAAATATCTTAATAAAATACTAATACTAGTGAACATACAACAAATCTCAGTCTGACTTCTAAATTGTTGAAAGGTGGTTTTCAAAATATGAAAATAATAAATAATGTTGCTACAAAAAATGAGTTTATTTTTGTGATAATTAAATTTGTTTAGGTAACAGAAATTACATAACATTTTTAATTATCACAATTTCACTTTCTAATCATGATGTAATAATTAAATTTGTTTCTACTTTTATCAATACATAATTCACTATCTTATCTAGAAATTACCTAGTCATGGATGCTTCATACTCATAACAGAAAATGGGTTTTGTTTCTAATGTCCTTCACAGTAATACAGACAGCTGTTAATTTTTAAAGTAAACTGATTATACATATGACAGAAGTGACTGTTCGTGCACCTTTTGTACCATAAAAATTGATTTATTTTATAACTACTTATTTCTTTAATCTACTAACACTTCATGGCTTATTTTAACATAATTTAAAGATATAGAATTTATTATAAAACTGCATTTGGCCATTAAGATGAACACATTTAAAATGTAAAGGATAATATGTACCTGAAATAATATTCCAACTTCCTAACACCCAAAATTTCAACTACGCTCTGATGACTGAACACAACTTTTAGTCGGTGTTGAACACACATGTGGTTTCCAGGGTAAATTATTAAATCCAGATGATGTTTGAAATTTTTGATCTTGAGATACATTATTCTGACTTATAACCATCTCAGATATGGCACTATCATTCATAATGCTGACCAAAGCAGATTGGTCTAATGACATAGCAGACACTGTGAAGCCATCACCATGGGTAAGATGCTGGTGAGATATGATACAGCTGTCCAGCATTTCTGTTACAGGGGAAATGCGTGATTGCACATTAGACATAGTGTGATAAGAATTCAAAGACACCAGTGAATGTACACTACCAGTCTGATAACCTGTGTCTTGTCGATTTACACTGCACATAGAATCAGGACAAGTGCTGCTGAAAGGAGGATTATCACTTCCTTCTCTTGATTCCATTTGCGACACAGTTTCATGGTTTGTGGCATCATGGATATTGCTTTCTGGAATAATAGGTATCAGTACTCCTGTTACTGCTGGAAAAGTGACAATATTTGGTTGCATAGAAGATATTCTGTTTAGAGATGGGCTATGATCTTCCATAGGGCTTTTTGTTTTTCTCACATCAGGGGAACAATATTCTGAAATGAACACACATACATGTATATTATTTCCCTTTATAGGTTGAAGTCACAAATAATATTTAACTAACTAGATATTAAATAATACATAATATTTCCTTTGAATTACTGTTATTTTCAAATAATCAGGATTTTGTTTTCAGCTGGTGCAAGTAGTATGCATACTAGCTAATACAACAGGTATACTTGTAAATATCTTACATTTCATACCATAATGGTAAGCTAATTTCAACCCTCTGTGTGGTGAGCATAACAGCAAACTTTTTTTTTAGAAAAAAAAAGCACTGCAAATAATAATAAAAAATAGCATCCCACGTTAAAAATCTGGGCAATTCTAAAAAGAACTGCCACCATTTGCAAATTACTATATTTTCCCAAATACATAGATTTTTTTTTCTTTCAAAAGTGTGATTCTAAATTTCCTTATCATATAGCCATTTTATTATATATATGGATGCAAAATGAATAAAATAAATGTTGCATTGTTTTAGAAATATGTTGATGGTACGTAGAATTTTGTGATCAGGAAGCTAGAGAAAGTTATGTGAAAAGATTAGGCTGGACATGAAACATGATCAAAGAATCTGAATTTTAAGAAGATAACCATGATTTGAAAACATGAAGATCAGTAAATGGTAGCTAGGCATAAGCTGGAAGGAGAGCTGTGTATCAATCCCCAGTAATGATGCACAGAACTGGACAGGTCTAGCACCTAATGTCTGACTCCACCTTCTCATGGTGCAGGTCGTTAGTACCTTTCAAAAGAGATATTCTCTTTTGGAAGGGAACAGAAGAGGACGGCTGCCAGATCAGTGTAGCCAACTAATCTGGTGATCTATGGCCACTTTTTTTCTTTTTTTCCCCTGCCCTACTCAGCAGTGGTCAACTTCACAGGATACTGGTACTGATCATTTATACCTACTAGACTGGACTGACTTTGAGCTTGATTATGGATCATGGACTTGTTACACTGGTGGGCTTCTGGAGGGAGAATCTGTCACTGTGTTTTCTATTTGCTTGTGGCCAGCCCTAAGTAAACAGAGGCATGGGATAACTTATATCAACTGGTGGATAATCCAGATCAGAGGCCATAGCAGGTATGTGAACTCTTGCTTCTATGGCATCACCATTCCTAAATTGAAGTAATGTGTCTCAGGCAGGTCATATGGCCCTTGAAAAGGTGGTGCCTGAAGTTCCTACAAGCATAGGTGGCTTCAGCTTTTAGCGGTGGGGGAACCTCAACTCTCACTTAGCTAGTTGGGCAGCGCCAATCCTAAACTGGAGTAAAGTGTCTCAGGCAGGTCCTATGGCTCTTGATAAAGTTCCACTAGAAAAGGTGGTGCCTGAAGTTTCTACCAGCATGGGTGGCTTCAGCCTTTAGCGGTGGGGGAACCTCAACTCTCACTTAGCTAGTTGGGCAGCGCCAATCCTAAACTGGAGTAAAGTGTCTCAGGCAGGTCCTATGGCTCTTGATAAGGTTCCACTAGAAAAGGTGGTGCCTGAAGTTTCTACCAGCATGGGTGGCTTCAGCCTTTAGTGGTGGGGAAATCTCAACCTTCACTTAGCTAGTTGGGCATTGCCAATCCTAAACCAGAGTAATGTGTCTCAGGCAGGCCATATGGCCCTTGATAAGGTTCCACTTGAAAAGGTGATGCCTGAAGTTCCTACCAGTATAGGTGGCTTCAGTCTTTAGAAGTGGGGGAACAAGTTTTTGTCAAATACCTGCAAATCAGGAAGCTGTTTGATATTGTTGGCCCTACCTCTCTCAATAAAATTAGTTTCTTTGAAAATCTTACTAATCATTTTCTCTCTGCAGGAACATGGACGTTACATAGGGTTTATTCTCTTGATGTCCTCATGCAGGAATCCAGCATTATAACCTAGATTTTCTAGGCTTGCAAGAGACCAGGTGGACAGGTAAAGGTGAGATACTTAAAAATAACTTTAAATTTCTCTTTTCAGGGAGGGAGGATAGAAAGCATCTCCAAGGTGTAGGTTGCAAGCAGACACCCAGTGATGCTCTTTTAGGATATGACTGCATTAATGAATAATTTCTTATAGCAAATTTTAAAACAAAAATTAAAGACTTGAATGTCACCTGTTGCTATGCCCCCACAGAGGACTCTGATGAGAACAAGAAGGATAAGTTTTAAAGAGAGTTTCAGGATATTTTGAATTCAGTGATGAAGGGAGATATTTCTTTTGTGCTAGGTGACTTCAATGCTAAAGTTGGTACTGACTCTGATCTTTGGACAGGAGTTTTAGTTCTTTTGGCATTGGTAGTTCCAATGATTCCCTGTTTATTTTACTTCATTTTACCTGACATACAGTAGGACATTTACAGAAAAATCACTGGAGTAGTTCAAAGTTAAGCAGTTTCTATTACATCATTGAAAATGCCTGATAAAAGGTTAGTGCCTATTGATGGTGGTTACAAAGTGGGAAAAGCTGTTACATAAGTGAAAAGAAATGTGGTAAAACCTAGAGTGTATTGTTGAGATCTGAAATTGGAAGGTCATTGGCATAAAACCATGCAAACAATTGTTAAAATCAGTATCAGTGCTGAAACTAAAAGTGTAGCCTCATTACAGTCAATAATTATTACAAGGCACATTTTGTGGATTCAAGATCAAACTCTGTGTTGTGGGCTTTTAAACTTGCCACCATGCATACTAATGCTTTGAATATTTTTTAGATTGTAAAAGACCAGTATGTTAATGGATTTAAAAGTGAAAATTTCAATGCATGGAAATCTCTCTTGGGTACAGATAAAATGGGATTAGGTTTAAACCCCATATAAGAGTTGGGTTACCTTTTAAAATGACACTATTTTGCATACAATGGGCTAAATGGTTATGTCCCAAGGGTTCAGAGTAAGTTACGGAAAGGGATCCACTGGAATCTCTTAAGAAACAGATGAGAATCTTCCTCCAGGGCCATCCAGTGTGTTTTTTAACATAGATAGGATATGGTTTTTCTGCACATGGTCCATAGCTTAATGTCCCATCTGACAGATAGTGGCCCAAATAAGGATTTTATGTTTCTTCTGTAATCTTTCTGTTGAGATCATGCCTTCAGATCTTCTCCATGAATCTCCTCCTAATGGCTTATTATATTGATAGGCTCCTTTCAAATTTCTGTGGCAAATATTTGCTTGAGGGGTAATTATTTTTCTATTTAAATACTAATTATTACAAAGAACTTTCTACAGTGTAATTGTAACACATTTATTGTATTTATTTTAGGCTGGTTCATAGTTGATTAAACATATTATTTGCATTTGTACGAAATTATCTGTGTTTGTCCATAAAATGTTACATATTAGATTCTTGGTGAGGAACATTTGTTGTTCCTATGGTAACAGCAGTCTTTACTTAAACCCATTTTCTAAGGACATAATTTGATGAAAATCGGAAGACTGCCTGTAAAACAAATAGAGTGGCAGTTGGTTGGTTGGTTGTTTTACCTCTGAGCGGCACTTTTTTGCACACAATGGGCTAAATGGCCAGGTCACAAGGACCCCCGAAGGCTCAGAGAAGGTTGAGACCCACTGGAACAGCTGTTGGGAGACAGATGGTAGCCTCCCATCAAGGCCATCCAGTGTGTTCTTCAACATGCACAGGGTATGACTCTCCCGCACATGGGGCCACGGCTTAACGTCCCATCCGATGGACGGCGACCTTTCCAAGCCCATTGGTGTCCCCTACTGACCGTGGGCAGGGCGGGGAAGTTTGGCGGAGATAAATCTCAATGCTGACCCAGCTGGGACTCGAACCTGGGAACTGCAGATTACAAGCCTGGCGCGCTACCAACTGAGCCACCCACGCCCCTAGAATGGCAGTGAACCATATCATTTAATATAAGGAAACAGTTTGTGAGTGCTAATAGAAAATGAATGCAATTCTTTCTCCATTAAAAATATATTTTCCATAAAAAAATTACAAAGATTTCAAAAGTATATTTTTAAACTTTTTTTAAACAATTGTTTTTGGATAGAAAATTATCTTAGGCTTTCAACAAACATAACTTAATGAGTTCTGTCCAATGGACTTTCTATAAGGGTCATTCAGAGGAAAAGAGGACAACTCCTATATCTGAGCAATGGACTGAATGATCTTGTGCCCTCATACAGGGAAATGGATATACATGGAAGGAACTCATCAACACCCAGAATCAGTTGCAAGTATCAGCTTGAACATGCTAAACATTTGTGTGGATTCCAGACTAACCACACATGGAAGCATCCAAAGTTGAATAATATTCGGTATGCTGACATTTTAATTTGACTATCAGGGCCTGTTGTTGATTAAGTTTCTAGACCATAGTGTCCACACCACCATCAACTTGTAATAATATTGCAAAACTTTGGGCATTTGAAGGCAGACTGAGACTGAGTATAACATTTTCTTTTCTTTGTGTGACAATGTCCATTCCCATATTGCTCAAGTAACAGTAACAATGTTGAACAGTTATGTTTGGGAATGTCTGGAACATCCTCACTGCATTGCTGGGATCTCTCCTATTAGATTTACACATTTATGGACCTCTAAAAATTCCAAGAAAAGTTAAAGTGGAACAAAGGGGTGCAGTGCATTGTCACAGACTTCTTCATGGTCACTTTAGAAAAGAGGGTATCATGTTGCTAATTTCACATTGGGATAAATGTTTCAATATCCATGGTAAATCTGAACAGATCAATAAGTGATTTATGTTTCTTTTCCGAATTTTCCACTTTTAATTTGAATGACCCATATATATATATAATGGAATGCATAATTTGAGTATATTGGACAAAGGATAATTAGTGATCTGCTAACTGGATGTAAGAGAATTAGTGAGAAAAATAATGTTATATAATCCACTCACATTTAAATCAATGTTTTATCTGAAAAAGAAGGAATATTATATAATCCACTTACCTGTAAACAAAGTTGCATTTGAAAGAAACATATAACTTCACAACACACACACATTCATTAGATTGAGAGAAATTGATTCAAGATCAAAGTATGATACTCAAGGTCTAAAATATGCACTTGTTTTTGGGGAGAGGGGGCATGAATATGGCTTAGGTTCAGTGAACTAGTCAAATCCAAAATTTGCAAGTTATATAAGGATATATAAATGTGTAATACAAATCAATAAAAAAGAATTTAATTAAATGATATTTAAAGTATATTTAACTCTTTTGGCTATATATAGGATACATGAAATTTTTGTTGTAAGTTTTACAGATGAACTGGAAATGTTGCTAGATACTATTGATAATAGGTATGTATTATTGATGGGGGGGGATAAAGATTTGCTAAGCAAGGGTACTAATACCATTAATTAGGAAAATATTATTACCTCAAATGGCTTTGCAGGTTGTCATAAAGAGGTAACAAGATATGAATCAGGAATATATTTGGAACGTATTTTTATGAGAAATCTTGATTATACTAGATGCAACATTTATATCATTCAGTTATTATTTACAGATCTTTTTCATTTGGTTTACAGTGGATTTAGGAAAATCCGAAAAAGGACGTACAGGGCAATCAAATTCATTCCGAAAAAAGACGTACAGGGCCATAAAATTGGGATTTTATTAACTTTTAGAAATGAATGAATGGTATTCAAAATTTGTTGCAATAATACAAGATGTTTCTAAATGTAGAAGTAAATTTAAAGAAGTTAATAAAATTAAAACCATGGACTAGAATTAGATTAATAAATTCAATTAATGCCAGAAAACAAATGACTAAACGGTATAAGGCAAATGTTATGACAAATGAGGAAATTAATGATTATAAAGCATGTAAAACTTATTAACAGATTTAATTAGGGCAGCAAATCATATTATTATAGAAATAAATTTATAAGTAATGTCTGATTAAAAAAATAATTAGGACACAATAAATGAATTATATGGATTTCAAAAGAAAACTAACACTAGTCCAATTGAAATAATTGATGAGCTGAAACTTTTTTCCTTACAAAGAACCCTTTAGAATTTGCAAATGAATTTAGCATGTATTATTCAGAAATTGCAAAGAAGCTGATAATGAAATTATGTTTGGGAACATACAATATAAATAATAGGATAACATCTTTCAAGATTACTTTACCGAGACTCAGTTGGAAGTTCTGAAAGGATTACAAAATGATAAATCTGGAGGTATTGATGGACTAATGGTAAAAATTATTAAAGCTATATTTTTGGAAATAAAAGATATATTATTTTTCTTAATAAATAAATCTTTTTATGAAGGGATTTTTCCTAATGTTTTAAGAACACATCAATTTATAAGAGATAGACTGTAATGCAGTTTTTTTAGTTTCTTAATTGCATCGGCTAATATAAATATTTTGCACATAGTAAAGCCACAAACTATTGCATTCTGTAAGAGTAAAGGATTTTCTGCTTATTTACTTAATTATTTCTTTTTGCTATTCAGTATTTCACTTTTGACATAATGGCAAAATA
This sequence comes from Ryuthela nishihirai, assembly GCA_038380435.1. Classification (NCBI taxonomy): domain Eukaryota; kingdom Metazoa; phylum Arthropoda; class Arachnida; order Araneae; family Heptathelidae; genus Ryuthela; species Ryuthela nishihirai. The sequence goes on from JAWZYU010000013.1 coordinate 6,598,966, forward strand.
TTTAAACTAAATATTGATGGTATGTATATGGTTGACTTTATGACTGGTTAAATAAAAGAATATAGCATTCAATTCCTTATGAATCAAATTTAATCCAAATATCCCTATGATGTTAAAATAAGTACCAGTCAAGTTAAAACAATTAAAATTCTAGGTTTTTTGCATATATTGAGTATCATACATGCCAGTATTCAAGCTGTAGGACTTGCACAGACTTGAGAATGTCATTTTTGTATTGAGCATCTTTCAGTGACATTTTGCCTCAGTGGTGACAGAGGTAAAGGTTGATGGGAGAGCTTGTCTAATGGCCAGTGTGATGTTATTTTTTCAGCAAATGATAAGTCCAGGTAAGTAAGCTGAGTTACTACTATTCTTAAAAGTCTCTCAGTGACAAAATACTGGTACATACCAAGACTTACTGTTAGTTTTATTTGAACATCACTGTTGTATTCTGCTAATACTGGGTATAGGGAAAAAAATTGTCTTGAGCTGGATGTGATCTGAACCCACAACTCTTGATAATATGTCAGGTGCTCTGACTGCTGAGCTACAGGCCACTGAGCAAGATTTCCCCTGTTTTGTTGTTCTTATACCCTAGTCTCAAGTAGATGTTATGATTACAGATAAAGTCTCTATTCAATCAGAGAAATTTCAGGTTCACGCACAACACCAAATTCACATCAAGGTGATCCAACTGTTTTTTGAGCATATTTTAACATCTCTCCATGAATTTACATGTTGGTATATGTTAGTAACCCATAGTCATCTTTTATATTCACAGTGATCATTAGGTTTATTTGAAGACACTATCTTCATTGTTGTATTCTGCTAATATGTATTCTGAAATCTGAACTCAAGATCTCCTGATAACATGTCAGATGTTCTGACCACTGAGCTTATGGGCACTCAGCAAGATTTCCCCAGTTATTGTCAAATCTCATACCCTGTCTCAAGTAGATGTTATGATTACAGATAAAGTCTACATTCAATGGAGCCATTTCTAGATTGTGCACAACACCAGAAGCACACCAAGGCAATCCACTGTTTTTTTTTAGCATATTTTAACATGCTCAAATGAAACATAATTTCAAGTCATAGGTTTGGATCTCACCCAGCTCAAAACAATTTTTTCCCTATACCTGTAAAAAATAAATTACCCCTCAAGTAGCTGCTTGCCACAGAGGTTATGACAGGAGTCTATGAAGTTAATATGCCATATTTTCTATGGCATATTAACATATGGCATATTAATCTGTGAGGATGGAGAGACATCAGCAAAAAGACAATACAAACATCCATGTCTTATCTTGGGTCTGAACTTAGGTCCCTTTGTCTGTAACCAAACACGCTAACTACTTGGCCACAGGATGACATATATACCAGCATTAGCAATTTCAAATATGAATTCTTAATTTTTGAAGCTTTTATTTCAACAAAGAATCTTGTGTTCTGCTCCTGCTTAATTAGAACTTCAATATCCATGGATGCTTGTGCTCTTGACCCAACAAACTGAACATGATTTTATCATGTGAAATCAGAAAGAAATTAGTTTGATGCATTCCTTCTTTCAAATTTATTGGTAGCAACAGTTATTTTGAATAACTTTCAGCAGTTAGTTATAAGTCTATGGGGATTTTGAAAAATTCAAACCAGCCCACCTCAATTTTGATTGACCCTAGCGGGTTTGCAAATAGCCTATGTTCTTCCCCTGGGTGAAGGAAACGTTCATGCAAAGTTTGGAACATCTAGCTCTTCTGGAGGCTGTATGCATAAGTGGAGAGACACACAAACAAGCTTTCTTCTTTATACATTAGATATGGTCAATGTGCAACATAAATTTAGAATTTTAATTACATTTTAATTTGATTCGTATTTGTTTTAACATTATCAGTGATATTTTAAATTTAATTTTTGATTGACCGACATTGATATACATCACATGGAAAATAGGTCTGAGATTTTACATTTTTTTAGCTCTGATATCTATGAAAACCATTAATATTCTCCACTGCTAAGCTCATTAATGATGAACAGTATATAGTAAAAAAATCAGAAAAAAAAAAAAACTCAAGAGAATTATCATCTAATTGCTATAGTTCACTGTCACTCTATTCCATTACTATTTTGTCTTGGAGATATTATCTTTCATTTGTAATGGTGTACCCAGATGGGGGTGAGGGATTGATATTCTTGAGTATCTGTTTTTCAAGGACTTACTCAGAAAATATTCATATACAATCTCTCAAAGGGGGTGGAGTTATAATCCCTCCTGGTTCCAACTTAGCTAGATGAAAAACAAATTAATTTTATACTAACTTGGGTGTTGAGATCTGGTTGCAGATTTTGATATGGGTGACATAGAAGGTGAAGACATTGTATGGCCAGCACAATTAATTGAAATACTGCAGTTTCTTGGAGTAATAGGACTGGAAGAAAAGTGATCCTGAAACCAAAAATACATATTTATATAAATTTCTTAAATAATACAGAAGGTTAATTATGACCATTAGTGAATATTATTTGATATTTAAGTTCAAAATTTATTTCCAACACTAACACTAAACATTAATAAAAGCATTGTCTACTTTTAAAGTTAAAGAACAATTCCTAGAAATGTTTCAGTTTGTTCTCCGCAAAATTCCCTGCCCCAGCCACAGTCAGTAGGGGACACCGATGGGCTTGGAAAGGCCACCGTCCATTGGTTGGGATGTTAAGTCGTGGCCCTGTGTGTGAGAGCCATACCCTGTGCACGTTAAAGAACATGCTGGATGGCCTTGACAGGAGGCTACCATCTGTCTCCCAACAGCTGTTCCAGCGGATCCCCTCCCCCTTCTCTGAGCCTTCGGGGTCCATGTGACCTGGCCATTTAGCCTATGGTGTGCAAAAAAGTGCCGCTCAGAGGTAAAACAACCCAACCCAGTTTGCATTTAATAGTCCAAACCTTATGAAGTATGGTAAAACAATGCTTAGAAGTTTGAACTGTTAAATATTAATTACAATGTTCACAAAAATTGTTCTTTAACTGTTATTCATTTACACTGTGTTTTCAATTCCCTATGAAATTTGGAGCCAGCCAATCAAGTATTTGAGAAATTATGGGGTATACAAATCTAAAAAATGACAGCAAATCTTCACTACTCAATAAACAGTATGTGGTTCTTCTGTTATGTTGGAATTGTAACACTAGTGCTATGTTAACAAACACTGTCAAGGACTTGCCTGAAAAAAAAAAAAAAAAAAAAACTACTGTAGGTATAATTCTTGAAATAAAAAAAACCACTCCTAGAATTAATGTAAACTTTTTTTGAAAATCTAAAAATAATGGTATAATATACACAAAAAATGTGAAAAAATTGGTCCAATAATAAGCTTCCTACCACCAATGCTTTCTGAGATCTCATTGTACAAAGTATCAGTACACATACCTACATATATAATACATGTAATGTCAAGAATTTTTGTTAGAGATCAGGGATGGGCAACCTTTTCTCATGAGTGGGCCAGATAAATATTTTTCAGAGTGTTGTGGGTCACAACTTTAGTTATTGCATAGAGCACTATAATACTCACCCCCATGCAATGCCCTGAGTAGACTACATATTTGTATAATCAAGATAATTATATTGATTATAAATAAATTTTCACAGATATTTATTAGGAAAAGGAATATGAGAATTTGAAAACTGCAAGCAGGCCGAAGAGAGGGATAAAAGAGAACAAAGAGAAAATTATGGATATTTAATGTGGTTCACTTATTTGCTAAATTTCTAAAGTTAAATGAAAGATTTCAAAGTGTTTATCTTTTTACAGCAAAACTTCTCCATTAAAAATACAATTCTGATAACAAAACACATTAAATAACCACTTACAGAAGCAGGTGTTGTACTCCAATTATGCATTTTTGTGTCAGGTGTGATACACCTTCTTGGGGAGAGTGAAAATGAATGTTGCATCTTCTCTTTCCCATTTTCCTGCCTATATAATTAAAACAATGACAATGAAAAAATAATAATATACTAAAATCTGGTTAAAATGAACATTGCTAAAAAAATAATTCAAACCTATGTAAAATATGGCTGGTTCATTGCATTATGTGATGCTAAAAGCTACTTTTAAATTATGAGTTAAAAGTAGGCCTGACTGTTCCATAACAAAAATCTGCAAAAGATACCCAGAATGCAGTAATAACCAGTTGGGAGTCCAGACAATTAGATGAAGGTGATGTCATCTTAGCAAAGAAGGAATTTGAGTGCTAAGGGCACATAGGAGAGGGAAAACAAGCTTCAGCCAACATGTAGTTGTAATTCAAGAACAACACAACAACCAAGAAATAGCACCACTTTGCTATGTACATTGAATTAGGATTGGCATCCATTGGAAAATTAACATCTGCAGCAATGATATGTGAGCTAGAAGGTAATTAACAACTTAAAGTACTATGAAAAAGACTTGTTCACCTTCATGATTGTAAAATGTAAAGAATTAAGTTGCCCAGTATGAAAAGACATAGCATTTATATGATACTGGAGCCTAGTGCCCTAAAATTTAATGTAAGCAGATTTAAGTCCAGTAAGGACATAATGGTACACTCAAGCATTGAATTGTTCTTTTAAGTGCAGCATAATTGTGATGTTAAATTAGAGTAAATCACTGTGCTTTGTTATATATTATAATAAAATATATATATATATAAATAACTTGACAGTGTTAAAGAAAAGTTGCGTATTGGTTGAATCAATTGAATGATTTTAATTCTTTTTCAAATTATACCATATTATTATTGCTAATTTCTATGTTATATATTTATAATTTTTATATCTGCAAAAAAGTTTTCTTAAGCTGATATAGTACACTTGTAAATTTTATTTTTTTGTGTCAATAAAGATTATTATTATATTAAAGAGTTCCCCTGCCTTCTAGCTGGAGACTACTTCTTCATGTTATAATCCACATTTGCATAAAAATTACCTCATAGCACCTATTTTACAGAGCATCAATACTAATAGTAGTGTCTTGCCTCCTCTTCATGCTTTTTAATGATTTTTAACTACAGTTTAAAAAAATATTTTTTAAGCTTGTAAAATTTTAAAGGTGACATTCAGACCAGTACCTTAATATTTGATGATGACATGCCCATTGCTTAATCTCAAAGTTCATCTTGTGCTACTGGACTTAGTTGTTAAAGTTTACAGCATATTATTTACTGATTGTGCATTTAGAAGTGGTACAATCACTTTAAATGTCATCTTCAGTCCTTATCAATTTGACAACCTGTTGCAGACTTTTTTTGTGGTCTTATCCATTACACTTTTTATTGATCAACAACACCCAGCTTTTGACACATCTTTGAATTCTATACCCCCGACACTTAGTCACAATTAACAATCCCCTGTATGTGCAGTCACTAAACACCTCCTTTGAACCCCACTGTCTCAGCACTCTCCTAGTAACAGCATTGGTGCCCAACCTTTGAAATTGCAAAAGCCATTCAACCTACCACTTCATTCCTGATGCACAGATTACAATTGTTACTGTTGACCTGAACAACAGCTAGGGCATATGTTTGTGTTCACTCTTTGCAGTCCAATGTCAGACTCATCCAATATTAGACTGGAAAAAGAAATAATAAAATTGGGCTGTCTGACATAGGATACGAAAGGGATTACCACATTCTGTGCTCTCTATATGCATTTACTTTAGCTGATGCTTTAATTGGCTTTACAAGAATTACTGACCATCATTAGATAGTGCTGCTGCTTTTTTTTTTCGATCTTATCTAACCCATGATTTCACTGTGAAACATCTGTTACCAGTACCATCAGCTCACTGAAATGGCTATCCCTACTTCATTTGAACTATTTAACATATTTCATTAATTAGATAAATAAAAAAAATTATTTTGAAATTTTAATTCCTTTTAGATTTAAAGTAATATAAATGGATTTCATTTGGAAAAACGTTTTCTTCTAAACATAGTACTACACACAGTGACCTTTTATCTCCCAGTAGGGGCATCAATTCCAGTACCAGTGAAAAATTAACTTCCCACATATTAAGTATAATAAATAGTATGCTAATGTATACAATATTTCATTGTTCAATAATCTTTAAACTATGTGCAGATTCAAGTATTCTACATCTCTTATGGAAAATGTCGATAAAACAGATTGAACAGATCCATTTCATTGTAGGGAAGCTACAAAACACAGTTGTAAAATAGCTACTTCTAATGAATAACAAGATACCTAAATAATGAAATCAAGACCATTATAGTTCAATAGCCAAGTTGTTACAATTGCCCTTGATGGGGAACAAAATACTAATGATTTGGTCCAAGCTTTGGAGTTTGTTGTTGTGCAGTAGTTTGAGTCAGTGCAGCAATTTAATACTAAATATGATTATACCACTTGTAAGAGTTGTCTATGTTGTGGAAGTGATTTATGAATAACATTTTCTGTTGATCAAAGTATAGCAGGCCCAGAGTATAATGAATGTAAGAGAAGAGGAGAGAAGAGTACATCATTTCATTTCTGACTTAATTGGATAATCAGAGTTCTGACATGCACAAATGGCTGATTACTGAACAATATACTACCATTCTCATTGATATCCAATCTGTGGGGCAATTATGAATAGCTTGAACAGATGTATTCAAAAGGCTCATATTTTGATTTTAATAATTTGGTTTGCATTATCATACATTTTGTGCTTTTTCTGTGGTATTCCTGTTTGATTTTTATTAGGTCATTACACTTTAGCCGTCCCATGGCCGAGTGGTTAGCACGCTTGGCTACTGATCTAAGGGACCTGGGTTCGAGCCCCGGGTAAGGCGTGGATGTGTGTGTTGTTTTTCTGCTGAGGTCCTGCCATCCTCACAGACCTTCTACTATGGCATATAAACTGATAGGCTTCCTGTCAGACCTCTGTGGCAAGCAGCTGCTTGAGAGGTATTTATTTATTTTTTTTATTTTACTATGAACCTGAACTAATGTTTTCCAAGTCACACTTACCTTGAAGGACTGGAATCCCTTTCTACATTAACAAAAAGCTTCCGCCTAAGTGATGAAGTACTAAGCATATCAGTATCACCTGACAAGTTATCTGATGAATCACTTTCACACTGTTCCCCTTGAAAGGTATAATACTGACCTAATTAGAAAAAACATATTTTATTAACCTTAATTTTGTAAAAAGATAATTTAACTTCAAATAAAATAGCAGATTTACATTTAAAAGGATAATACCAGCAACTTGTTAATTATCTACTTCAAGTATGTATGTGGGGTGGATCATTTTTTAGACAAATTAATTTGTTAAAGGTAGTAGTGAAATCTGCCTATGAAAGGTATATTGGTGTAGCTATAAATAAAAAATTTAAAGGAGTTTCACTATTTCGTAGAAACTTTTGGCATTTTTTATGTATATTATCAATAATTAGCATTTATAAAATTTGCAATAAATTTGCTGATACTATTTGCAAAGTTGAGCTTAAAACTAAATACAGCTTTTTAATGCCATATATTCAGAAGATATTTTAAGCTTTAATCTGATGCTTCTTTTCTAATCTTAAATTTGAATTAGCTTATATAACACTATACATAAATGATTTTTACACCATACATTTATTTCTCAGAAAAACTATGATACAAAACAAAGGGCTAACGTCACACAGAGGCAAGCATCTTTCTTACCACACTATAAAAAAAAAAGCCTAATACCTCACAAATAATAATAATATGCAGAAAACTACCAGTTCATTGAAGAACAATTTCAAGTTAGCAGAAAAACTGCTTTTATCTGGGTTAGGCTGTTTTACCTCTGAGCAGCACCTTTTTGCCCACAATGGACTAAATGACCAGGTCACAAGGACCCTGAGGGCTCAGAGAAGGTTGGGGGGGGGGTAGGCAGACCCACTGGACAGCTATTGGAGACAAATGGTAGCTCCCATCAAGGCCATCTAGTGTGTTCTTTAATGTGCACAGGAGGCCACAGTCTAACATCCCATCCAACACAATTTCAATTTTTATTCAACATAGATATGTATCAATACAAAAATTTATGAAATATACCCAGCTAAAGCAACTGAATACTTGAGCGCTGGTGTATAATTATGACAAAAATATAAATACAAAAAATTAACAAGGCAACAATTGATAATTGAAACAATCAATGATGTAGAAGTCAAAAAATTGGTTTTACATACAGCTATCATTCATTGTTTAGTATCCATTCAGAAAGAGATTTATTAAATAAATATTTAGAAGTAATTTTCTTCATTGTATCTGGAATACTGTTGTATAATTTAGGCCCAATATAGTTTATATTACGGTTAGTAGCTTGCTTTGATATGCGTGGTATTTGCAATTTAAATGATGAGTCTCTAAGTGGTATATATGTCTGTCGAACCTGAAATAGATGTAAATTGAAATGGACATATTCAATAATTTTTAAAATGTAAATTTGAGACAGAGTCAGCAACCCCAACTTCTTAAATATAGGACGAGATTCAGAGAAGCGACCTTTATGGTCAATAATTCTAACTATAAATTTTTGCAGAATCAACAGCCTGTTTAAGTTTGTTTTTGCAGCTCCTCCCCAGGCTTTTATTGCATATTGTAGCTGACTATATACACAAGCAGAATACAACATTTTTAAACTTGTTTTATTGAGTAAGAATCTTAGTGTATAAAATTTTGCTATGAATGGTTTTATTTTGTCCACAGTATAATCAGTGTGATACTTCCATGAAAGTCTTTTATCAATAATCACTCCTAGGTATTTAATTTGGTCAACCTTCGTAAGACGTTCGCAACTGCAATTTAGGATGTTGTAACAGTCCTTGTGATGAGAAACCACTCCAGAGTCACTGCTACCATCAGTTGATGCCTTCAACTGGAATTTTATATAGCATGTTTTAGCTTTATTTAAACTTAATTTATTCAACATTAGCCATTGATAGAAACGATGAATATCTCTGTTTGCCATTTGGTATAATTGCTCGTTGGTGTTACTTTTGTATAACAAAACAATATCATCAGCATAAGAAATAATTTCTGCCTCAAAATTTTTGTCAAATATATCGTTTACATATAATATAAATAGCAGAGGTCCCAGTACAGAACCTTGTGGTACACCTGTATTAATATTTTTCATAGAACTATATATATCATTTATCCTAACCATTTGTGAACGATTTTCCAAGTAGGATTTTAGCCATGTAAAACTGGTACCTCTGATTCCATATTTATAAAGTTTAGCCAGCAATATTTCATGATTTACCAAATCAAAAGCCTTTGATAAGTCCAAAAAAATTGCGAGTGTTTTCAAAATCTTTATCCAGAGACCACGTTAGTGAATTTATTAAATGTAAAATAGCATCTTCTGTGCTTTTTTTCTGCTGAAATCCATATTGTTTTTTTTGCTATTATATTAAACTTTAATAAAAAATTGTTCAACCTGACAGAAAATAACTTTTCCAATATTTTTGACATTATCGGAAGTAAAGCAATAGGTCGATAATTTTTTATAAGAATTTTGCTTCCTTTTTTGTAAATAGGAACTATTATTGAACATTTTAAGGCATTTGGGAAAATACCAGAAGATAAAGACATATTAAACAAGTAGCACAATATTGTTCGTATCGATGGATATATTGCTTTAAAATTATCCACGTTTATGTCATCCCAGCCAACTGAATAAGTCCTTTTCAAATTTTTTACTATGCTGTCTAATTCATCCAATGAAACTGCTATCAGACCCATTGAATTGCCCTGGGAAATGATTATTCTGTCTTTTAACTTAAGATCTTCAGGCACTACCAAATCTGATTCCGAATTACCAGTTTCATATTCAGTAGCTATATTTACAAAATGATCATTAAAAGCATTAACTATTTCAGTGGAACTATCTGTAAAATATACCATTTTATTATTTAAGCTCATTTCAAATAGACGATTTTGATTTTTTTTCTTACTATTTGTATTAATTACTTCGTTTATAATATCCCATTTCTTCTTTGTATTATTTCCAGCATATGCTAGTTTTTCTTGAAAATATGAATTTTTAGCTTTTGATATTATGCTATTTAAGGAGTTTCTGTAACTTTTATAATAGTTAGCATCAATTTTATTTTTTTTCCATAATTTATGTAAATGATTTCGGTACCGTATTGACTTAACAAGTTCTGTGGTTATCCACGGTTTTAAATTTTTTAATTTTTTATTCACATTTCTCTTTACTATAGCTTTTTTAACTAATTTTTTAAAGTCCTCAAAGAAATGATCAAAAGCTTCATTTATGTCATAATAATTTTGTATATGATTCCAACTATAGTCCTTGAAGCCTTGTTGTAATTTCACTTTGTCTGTGTAAGTAATTAACTGTATTGACTCCTTAGCTTTGACCGAGACAATTGTCGATGAAGAAAAGGTGAAATAAATCATATAATGATCTGTGATGTCCGTAGTTACAATATAGGCACAACAAGAAAAAGAACTTATTTTCCTTATGAATAAATGATCTATACAAGTTTGTGATTGTGATCTTGTAATCCCCGTAATATAATTTGACAAGTTGTATAGAGTCATAAGATCTAAATAACTATTTATTTGTTCTGTAGATTTTGAAATATCCAAGTTTATATCTCCGGTAAGAATAATATTACGATCTGGAAGTTTATCGACATGTTGAAACAATTCTTTAATAAAATTTATTTCTCCACCTCCAATATAACGATAAATCGCCAATAAGACTACCGACATTGTCGAATTCAATTGAATTTTTAATGCAATAACTTCGGCCGAGTTCATTTCGAAATCTAACTGGGAAGCACACCAATGCTGCTTGATGTAAACCACAATTCCACCAGATCTGTTAAAATGTCTACAGTTAAAAAATCCTTTGTATCCCTCAATATGATATAAAGATGTTTCATTGTCAGGTATCCAAATCTCAGAAAAGATTATTACATCCGGTTTACAATTACTACTTTCTATCAATGCCAAAAACACATCAAAATTCGCTCGTAAACTTCTGATATTCAAATGAATAAAACTAATTCCTTTTTTGAAATCAGAATGGATCAATTTAAGTTCTTCGAGGTCAATATAAATACCCGATGTTCCTTCCATTTTATGGCTAGAAAAAAATTAACCAAAGCAAAATATCAAAAACGCATTTTAAGGAACTTTATAGTGCATCAGATATTAATTAAGTTTGACTCATTGTCAATTCTGATGGCATTTGAGTTGTCATTTTTCTTTAGGAATATTTGTCCCAATTTAATCCATACATATTTATATTTAAATTCCTTTTGAAGAGCTTTGACTTTATAGAGTAATCTCTTCCTTTCTATTGTTAATTGCTCATTTATGTAAAATGGTTTCTCTTCCATTTTTTCATTTAGCGAATTTAGAAATAACTTCTTCCCTTTTCTTTTCTTGTCTAACCACTTATTTCTGATGTCTTCGTTCTTAAACTCTATTACAATATTACAGGTTTGTCAGCATTACATCCGACACACAACAGCCATTCCAAGCCCAATGGTGTCCCTAATGACCTGAGGGCAGGGTGGGAAGTTTTGCAAAGATAAATCTCAATGCTGGCCCAGGCAGGAGCATTTACCTGGATGGAATATCAGGAGATTCATATCCATACCCAGATAAAGGCAATTTTTTTACTACACATTTTGCATAATACCTGCTGCATACAAAACCACTTATTATTGTAGCAAACTCTGAAATGCTTCACTGAACAATAATGCATCTCACACCAAGCATTAACCCTTAAAGTGTCAGGTTTCTGAAACTGGCCTAACTCTGGTGGCCAAGTTCATTTCAAAGTGTTTTCAGAAAATAAAATATACAACTTTAGAACCTCATGCTGAAGTAAATAATGAAGGGAAATATTCATGTTATATCCAAAAGAAAGAGCATTAATAAAATTGCAAAATTAAAAAAAAAAAAACTAGTTAAAGTTTTTACACATTTTTCAAAATATTGCAAAATTTTACTGTATTTTTTCTATTATTACTTCAGTAAAAAAAAGTTTTTTTGAGTTTTTTTCAAATTATTTTACTTTTTTAATATACTCTGGTGCTCAAAAATAAAGGATAATGTATAAATTCATACATAACTCAAAGTCTTTTTAAGGGAATGTAATGAAATTTGGTAAAAAGGTTTATTATTACATTACAAATATAAATCAAGCAGAAGAAATTTATAATCATATAATGTGCATGCATTAAGATCATAATTGTGCAATTGACATGAAGGATCAATCCATGGAACAATACTTAAAGTTTGTTATGTACGACATGCAGTATGTTAATGTGGAGTATGATCACCCCTGACAGTCATGCAGCTCAAGCACCAACTCCTCATACTGTTTATGAGGGTACTGATGAGGTCTTGAGGGATTAATGACCACTCCTTGACAAATGCTGTTCTGGGTTTGTAGAGTGTTCTGGGAGGAGGCTGGCAAGCACTGATAAGTCTCCCTAGAGTATCCCATACATGCTCAATGGGATTGAAATCAGAACTGATTTTGATTTTTATCAACACATGAATGAATCGACTTCAAAGTGGTAATTTATTAATAGATACCAAATATGTAGTGTTTGTTTGTTTATTTATTTGTTTGTTTGTTTGTTTGTTTGTTTGTTTGCTTAGAATTTTTTGCAATTGGCAAACACTAAGCCTAAGGATAGTGGTGTTATAAAAAATTCATTTCAATAAAAAACAAGATAATTTAAAAACTGAGAAATATATCTAAAAAAGATAAAGAACTGAAAAAAAAAAAAACCGATTAAAACATTTCAAAACATTTAAAATTTAACTGAAGTAGTGAAAGAGAGAATGAATTGTTTCAGTATGAAGAGTCTTGTCCGTAGCAACAGGAGGGCTACTGTGGCTTATATTACCCATAATTTCAATTGTGATAAAGGGCCCAATATGTCCAAGCATACAGTTCACTGTAAGCTCTTGGATATGGGTTTCTGCAGCTGCAGACTCATTCATATTCCTATGCTCACAGCCATTCACTGTCATCAATGCTTGCAGTGGGCATGCAATCATTGACATTGGACCATAGAAGACTGGAAGAGGGTTGTATGGTCAGACGAATCTCATTTTCTGTTGGACGAGCTCGTGTGTGATGTTTATCCATGGAAGCCTTCTCACCTGGACGTACTATGGGACGGATCCAGGCAGCTGGAGGGAGTGTGATGGTCTGGGCAATATTTCCTTGGGGAACACTTGGATCAATTATTCCTGTAGAGCAAACTGACAGCTGTTACCTAACTGAACATTGTGGCTGACCAAGTACACCCCTTTATGGCAACTGTATTCCTTGGTGGAGATGGCGTCTTTTAACAAGACAATGCCAAATGTCACACTGCTAAAAAGGTTCAGGAATGGTTCCTAGAACATGACGAGGAACTACATTTATTGCCATGGCTCCCAAATTCGCTGGACATGAATCATATTGAACATTTTTGGTTTGAGTTGGAGAAATAGGTACGAGCAGCATCACCCCAACCATACAACTTACGGGAACTGCGGGATCATCTGTTGCAGTCATGGTACCAAATATCAAGCAACACCTACTAACACGTGAACCTATGTCTCATCGCATGAGAGCTCTTTTGATGGTGAGAGGAAAACCTACATCAGATTAGGTAGGTAGTTTTAATGTGTTGGCTGGTTGGTGTATGTATGTGTACAAATGTAAAAAGTGTAATGGTGTGTCATCTTCTACATAGTGCACTGGACATTTACTTCTTTCATCTAAATTCATTGAAGGCACATCATGTCTGATGCGCATTGAATTATGGGTGTACAAATTGTGGATCTGTGAATTCACTTATAATCACAGTAAAGGTTAATGAAAAGAAATAATTCATAAAAAATTAAAAAGGAGTTTGGGGGCACATCACCTACAAAAGGTCACTACACCCCCAATACACACAAAACTTTGAAACATTTTGGCATTATCTTAAAAGCTTAGCAAGTTAGTATCTGGTGACCAGTTTGCTCTTTTAGATCCAGTCTGTCATCCACTGTGTAAACAAAATTATTAAAGTGTATGAATTAATTACAGTGTTCAACATTTTGCTTCTTTGATGTAATTAGCTGATCCCTGAAATTCACAAAATTCTTAAAAACTTAAAAGTCTTCAATACTAATTGAGTAACAAAATAGTACCAAAGGTAAATCAATGTTGCCAGATTATGCACATCAGCACTTCTCCCTCAGAGCTAATCATGCAATATTTATGCAGGATATGATAGATAAAAATTATCTGATCGTGACCATGATTAGAATACATTATCATCTAGAACAAATTTTCAACTTAAAATATGAAATTCAAAATTGCTTTAATATCTATGAGAGAAAGAAAACAGTGACTTATTTGACTGGTCTCCTAAATCAATTAGTTAATCATAATTGATAAATTAATGCCACTATCAGTAATTTCAATTTGAAACGTACCTTTAATTTTAAATAATATTTTTTACTTATATTTTCTTTTACACTATTTTTTGTTAAGGTATGGTTCCACTGAATACATTTATTGTATATATTTAGAAAGTACCAACAGTTACTAAATGACTTACCTAATAACTCCATTAAGTCTACATTTGGAGGTATTGTTAACATGGTCTGTGTCCACACTGAAAAATACAAATACACTATATTAGTAACAAAACTCAGCATGTGTATTTTAATATCAGTAATAGAAGTTACTTTAGTATTAACTATGCAGCATTTTTTTTTCTTTTGCCAACTGAGGATACTGCTGACTAGTGCTATACTGCTGATTGGTGATCTCTTTCGTTGCGATCTTATGCAACCACGGCAATTCCCGATTCCGTCTCACAACACTACCAGTTATGAAAAGCCATGATTATCTAGAGCCGGGGGAAAGGAAGCGCCATATAGACGCACCTCAACCCCCGGCCTCACATGGCAGCAGTCCTATAAAAGGAAAGCTAACCACTGGAAGAAACCTAACTTTAATCTGTTCCCCGGTTAGCCATGAACAAGGATATGTAAATCCAAGTTCGCTCGGCATCCAGGGTGGAGACTCTTAGTGAGGCCCAGACTTTGGTGAGGGCTTAACCTACTGGGGCGACAAATCTTTCAGAAGAGCCCTCGAACTGCTCACCCAGAGCACCTGATAGGTGAGGTCTAAGACGCCGTCACCATCCAACTGGTGCGAGAAACCGGTCGGCGGCATCCTCGACCTTGGTTGGTCTTGGCCATGTCCAACCAGGGACCCAATCTGGCTGGCACAGCCTTCGACCGGGTTGCTGGGCCTGAAGCTGGTAGGCCCGAAGCCTGGGTTAGAGGTTTTTTGCATGGTTAGGCTCAAGTTAAAGGCTGTGGAATGGGCTGTTAATCTTTGGGCACTGCTGTTATTTGGGTCATTACCAAAAATGCTTGGGTTGGGTTGTTTTACCTCTTGAGCGGCACTTTTTTGCACACCATGGGCTAAATGGCCAGGTCACATGGACCCTAAAGGCTCAGAGAAGGTTGGGGGAGGGGACCCACTGGAACAGCTGTTGGGAGACAGATGGTAGCCTCCCGTCAAGGCCATCCAGCGTGTTCTTTAACGTGCACAGGGTATGGCTTTCCCGTACACGGGCCAACGGCTTAACATCCAATCCGACGGACGGCGGCCTTTTCAAGCCCATCGGTGTCCCCTACTGACCGTAATGACCGGGAATTTTGCGGAGATAAATCTCAACGCTGACCCAGCTGGGACTCGAACCTGGGAACTACAGATTACAAGCCTGGCGCGCTACCGACTGAGCCACTCCCGCCCCCAAAAAATGCTTGGAAAACAGTGCCTTAGAAGCATTAAATCTGATATAACAGATAGAGCATAACTTTATGCAAAGAAGTATTAATAAATCAATGTCAAATCTATGCTGAAGAGTCATTAAAGATCTTCATGAAATGCTTTTAAGATTGTGTTTTTAATTTATTAAACTTGTTTTCTCTATACATATATTTATGTACTGCTGAATTTTATTTAAATACATTCTAAAGTTTTCTTATACATACAAATATGCTTTTATCTCCATGCTATTCTGAATTGCTAAAACTAATGTTATGCACTGGTTATTTGTTAAAATACTATTCTTTTAGGAATGGCAAATGATTGTGTATATAAAACAGTCAGATATGCTACACATTTGGATTTGACAACTTTTCATGAAATGTTTTTTAAAATAACCCATCATTGAGATGTCTATGTTTTCATTAAGCTATATGCAGCAACATTTGAAGAGTTATTTCAATAGTGAAAATATCTGCACAAATCATGATTAAGTTAAAAAAAATCAAACATAGCTTTCCCTTAAACTACACTGGCAGAAATTGAACAAATAACACAATTAACAATTGAAGCATAAGTTAAGAGATTTATTTAGTAGAAAAAACTTGTTAAGAAAGGACGTTGTTGAGAAAGGATCACACATGTGAAATGATTCAATGTATTTTTACCTTTTAATGAGTATTACATTTTACAGAAGACACATTTTAATAAGGTGTTGAACCTCATTAAGCAGCAATACAAGTTTCCAATCTGGCATGCAATTGGTCATACAAATGCTGGATATCATGCTGGGGGATACCATTCATGCACTTTCAACTTGGACACGTAATTCAGTGATGTTGTCTGTAGCGGTCTGCAGAAGAGACTTTGTCTGATCCAGTCCCAGACATGCTCAATTGCAAACAAGTCCAGAAAGCGTGATGGCCAAGATAGTTGGTGTACTGCCTGAAGAGCATGTTGAGTTGCTGGACAGAGTGTGGGCAGGCATTATCCTGCTGGAATACCCCATTTGTAATTACACTCAAATATGGAGGACGACAATCTGTACGCTGTCGCTGACTTATGTATTGCTATTCAGTGTACCTGTACAAACACCAGACACATATGAGAGTGATAGGGGAGGGGGTGGCTCAGTTGGTAGCGCGCCAGGCTCGTAATCTGTAGTTCCCAGGATCGAGTCCCAGCTGGGTCAGCGTTGAGATTTATCTCCGCAAAATTCCCCGCCCTGCCAATGGTCAGTAGGGGACACCGATGGGCTGCCGTCTGTCGAATGGGACGTTAAGCCGTGGCCCCGTGTGTGGGAGAGCCATACCCTGTGCACGTTAAAGAACATGCTGGATGGCCTTGATGGGAGGCTACCATCTGTCTCCCAACAGCTGTTCCAGTAGGTCCCCTCCCCAAACCTTCTCTGAGCCTTCGGGGTCCATGTGACCTGGCCATTTAGCCCATGGTGTGCAAAAAAGTGCCGCTCAGAGGTAAAACAACCCAACCCAACCCGAGAGTGATAGTTAATCGCTCCCCACACCATGATGCCAGGCATGGGCCCTGTGTGTCGCTGGCAGATGCATGATGGAAGAAGCTATTCACCTTGTCACCTTTGGATGCGTAAACGATCATCAGATGCTCCTAAGCAGAATCGGCTTTCATCACTGAAGATCACAGATTGCCATGAACTCGTTGAAGATCACAGATTGCCATGAACTCCAATGAACTCGTTTTTTGACAAAACTGCAAACGTGCTTGACAGTGAGTGACAAGGTGACAGTGGTAACCATGCCAGTGGCACACGTGCCTGTAGTCCTGCTTCCAAAAGATGATTGCATATCATTCTTGTAGACACCCTTGGTATGACAGATGATCGAATTTGTGGCGCCATAGCCATCCACTCTGCCACCACTGAACCCTCGATACGCTAATCCTCTCATGCATCCATAACTCTGTTACCCGGAACCACATCTGCGAGTGTGAGACTCCTCTTTTGACCACTGATGTCACCATCATACCACTGCTGATACTTCTTGTCCAATACAGTGTGCAATTTGACGAAAAGACCAACCTGCTTCCCGAAGACCCACTATACGACCTCGCTCAAACTCTGCTAACTGAACAAATGTTGCACACCTGCATCATCCAGGCATAGTAGCTTCTTCAAAGAGCACTGAATAACATGACACAAGACGAGTAACTTCTTTCTTCATGACCTAGTCCTTAAATATGCACTGCGTACATTTGCATGTTGTCTTCAGTGACATCATTAGTTCATCCAATGACTTTCAATCTTGGATCACAGTTTCTGCTGCCCTTAACTATTAACATATACAGTTGTATCAGAATAATATGGCCACCTACGATACATATACTATGATAGGTGGTCATATTATTTCTGGTACGACTGTGTATTACAATATGACGTTCCTAAAGGAATTGCTCCTCGGTGTTCCTCCAGTGTAGACTAATACATTAAATTTTTTTGCATAATGTACTTAGTTTTATTTATTTTTGTTCACTTTTAATCATCATTTACAAGTTAAATGCATATTACATAGTGCTTGCCCAAGTGGTAATGGAAAGCAATTACTAAATATGCTTAAACAATTTTTAATAAACTTGAATTTACCTAGTTATTCCTGAATGATCTAGATATACACCATATATTTTTGCTTATGCATTACTTGAAAAAAATGCATATGATAAAAATATTATCATTACTTTTGTGAAACTTTGTGCCAAATTAATGAATTTAATTCTTTACTCAACAGAAGTTTTTAAATTGCACTGAGTCGATAAAAAAAGAGCTAATAATTTTTAGCTTATCAAAGAAAATTGAATCCTTACTAGTTATTTAAATTTATGTTTAAAAACTAAAACAAACATGATTGTAGTTCATGATTTACTACCATAACTAACCCTAGAAAGAACCAAACTATTATACAGTCTAATTTTAGTCTTTAAGTGTATACACTTATTTCTCCATACTCTCCATAGATTCTTAAAAGTCCCAGCAGCATTCCCTATTCGTCTGTTAATCTCATGCCGCACATCACCAGTATCTGTTACATAGCTACCAAGATAATTAAACTGTGACACATGCTGAAGACTGCAACCATTCATATTAACTGAATCACAACCTGCCTGACTTAAAAGAAACCCCAAAGCTAAACAAGTTATTAATTACATACATATATCTTAATTTTTCACAGAATTAAGATAATTTTTGGTGCAAATACAGCTAAAAATGATCCATTTAATTAATTTACCTTCATTTTTTAATTGCTTTTCTTGGCCAATTGTTACTCGAGATGATGCATTTGATTTATCACACTTGGAAAAATCTGGAAAGATTATATATCTTGATACAATTTCTACTTTATTAAATCACTGCATATCTAACATATTTACTTAATTATCTTAAGCTTCATTATATGTACAATCGATAACAACATATCTCTAGAAACAACTTCCCAAAACCTGGAAAGTCATAAGACTAGAGTTGTTGCAAGATGTTGGCAAATCAATTAAATTTCAGTAAAGAATAGTTTTATCAAGTTATTTACTGAGACTTCAATAAATATGGTCCAAATTTGTGTCCGTAGAAAATTTAGGGACCAGAAGGGATACAAATAAGGTGTGGAATATATTGTATGCTTGTGGTAACCATTAAAGTAAACAATTCACTTAATAAATTCATAACAAATATAATTTGCCACAACTTACACATTTTCAATTGAATTACATGGAAAATTTAATTATAAAATTTAAACAGAATAATCTTTGTAACATTGATGCAAGCCACACCTCCATGTACAATCTTAAAACTTTATGCTATGAATTTACATAGAATCAATCCTTAAGCACACTGCTAGAAAATTAATTATTGTGCAAGTAGAACATCGTAAGGGCCACTTTTGTCACATGATGCAGCATTTGGTGAACTGTGAAACTTGTTGCTTACAGAGTACTGCTTTTAACTTTCAATGAAGTTTTCATTAAGTCTTCTAATTTAAATTGCACTTAAAAGTTATATTACATAAGGTAATGAAACATTTAATATGTTGCTTATATTTTAAACTGAAATTTTAGCATTCAAGAAACTTACTTTCTGCTACAACATTTTCATCTTAATTCATCTTATTTCATATATACTATATTTTACAGCATACATAATGCACTTTTTTTCTCCAAAAACATAGCTCAAAAAATCTCTTTGCATTCAATAGTTGCAGGTCTCCAGTACACAAATGAATCCCTCTGAACAACATCGAGACATAAATAACCATTGTTGCATTAAAAAGATTTTTTTTTCTAAAATATTCCCTGCTCAAATGCAGGTGCATCTTGTATGCTGTAAAATATGACAACTAGTATGCATCAGCTGATGCTTTGAACCACCTGTTCTCACCGTTTTTGAATTGATTCGTATACTACTTCAACAGCTGATATTCTCAACTAATCATTTTAACGATCTTTTCACCTGAAATTTCAATGTTCTTCATAGGTCTTACAAACTATGATACTGGAAGTATTTATGACAGATGACTCCAACTTGCATCACAAGGGATTCCAACTGGTTATTGCCTATCATCTGTTATTTTCTTCTACAACTTTTGAAGTTGATCCCACTCATCAGACACAATCTTCAAAATCCCACCATGATAGATTCCCTTTATGGAATTTAAGTAATGACATTATCCCCACCAATTGTTATTGGTGTGTATCCATAGTCTACCTGCAAAGTGACCTGCTAAAATCCTTTAGACCTTAGACAAGTCATACTGCTTTATTTAACATATTTTAATTATTAAATTACCAACATATGGCTATATTTCATAGCATGCTGAAAATTTCTTACTCAATAAACCAATTTTCTCAGTGTTCTCACTGATTGTTTTTTACCATTTTTTATCTACTGTAAATTCAAACTCAGTAACATAACATGTTTAGAACTTGGAGCGCATCTCAAGGTTTAGGCTTGCGATACTATGTTATACATTTGCACATGCTTTGACATTTCACTGAGTAAAAGAAGTCAAGGGGTTTTGAAAAGGTGATTATAGATCCATCTTAACCCACTCGTTCTTGAGCCTAAAGAGCGTTATACATAAATAGTTCATTTGGATTAACCTCTGAGCAGTTCCAAGTCCATCAATGTTCCCTATTGACCAAGGGTAGGGTGGGGGGAGTTTGCAGAGATAAATTTCAATGCTGGCCCAGGTGGGACTCTAACCTGAGAACTGTTGATTACAAGTCTAATGCCCTATTGACTGAGCCACCCCCACCCATCATAGTTCAGTGTCTAATATCAAAGGCAAATACACACTTTTTTTCCACCGATAACAGCACAGAAGTTGTTTCAACTGTACACATATTAATGATATCTTCAAGATAAACACATCAGGAAAAATCATAATGTCCTTTGGAACATACACTATGTTGAAAAAAGTGTCCTGACACTTCCATGTTATGTGAATGAAAAGCCACTTTCAAAGCTTCCAAACATTGAAAATAAACCTTTTACACAAAAATTGCTATTGGCAATAAATTGTAGCTATCATTCAAATCACTCTAAATATACTTTGTATAATATCCATTTAATATCTAAAGAATGAATGGAAGCTGAAGCATTTATCTTCAACTTTTGACACTTGAGAAAAAAATACTTCAACAGAT
This sequence comes from Ryuthela nishihirai, assembly GCA_038380435.1. Classification (NCBI taxonomy): domain Eukaryota; kingdom Metazoa; phylum Arthropoda; class Arachnida; order Araneae; family Heptathelidae; genus Ryuthela; species Ryuthela nishihirai. The sequence goes on from JAWZYU010000013.1 coordinate 6,620,473, forward strand.
AAAACACAACTCTTGTAAGAATTTGTTCACTAACATAAAATAAATATCTGAAGTTTGTATGACGATTTTTTAAGATTTCATCAATTTGGAGGCAATGTGACAGTGTCAATTTCCAACAATCTTCAATCATCATTTAAAGAGTTATTGAAGCGGGATTATTCAACTGCAGATGACACTATCACATTGCCTCTAAATTGATGAAATCTTAAAAAATTGTCATACAAACTTCAGATATTAAATTTATGTTAGTGAACAAATTGTTGCAAGAGTTGTGTTTTATCTATTAAAGTATATTTTTGCGTATTTGTACAATTTATTGCCAATAACAGTTTTTGCGTCATCAATTTAGAGGCAATGTGATATTTCAATGTTAGCGAGCTTTGAAGGTGGCTTTCCATTCACATAACAGGGAAGTGTCCGGACATTTTTTTCAACTTAGTGTAGATATGAGTTGGGTTGGGTTGTTTTACCTCTGAGCGGCACTTTTTTGCACACCATGGGCTAAATGGCCAGGTCACATGGACCCCGAAGGCTCAGAGAAGGTTGGGGAAGGGGACCCACTGGAACAGCTGTTGGGAGACAGATGGTAGTCTCCCGTCAAGGCCATCCAGCGTGTTCTTTAACGTGCACAGGGTATGGCTCTCCCGCACACAGGGCCACGGCTTAACGTCCCATCTGACGGACAGCGGCCTTTCCAAGCCCATCGGTGTCCCCTACTGACCGTGGGCAGGGCGGGGAATTTTGCGGAGAGAAGTGTAGATATGAGAAGTGAGAGGATAGTTTTTTTTTGTAACCTTATTGCATGGCCTACTTTCCAGCAAGCAACTAAGAAAAAAGTATTAGAATGCTGTTGTTTATGGTTTTTAACCATTAAAGTTCATAATTCTATAGAAAGAATAGTCCTTTTTGTGATTAGTATTTCTCAAATGCTTTTATTTGATCACCTGTGATTAATACAATTTCTTGTGACCAAAATGATTATCTTTTATAGGTACATTAAACATGTAGAAGAAGAGGAGAGTACCTAAACAAGAAATATTGATTACCAAACCATAAAAAAGTGTTAGGGTAATGCACATAACCTCATTTATAAAAATTTTGAAGACAGATTGAGAGTAGGTGAACAAACCATGCTTTTGAACAAATGAGCTTGTCTATGTGTGGCCCTTGAAAAGATAATTCTGAGTGTTTGATATTGTGCTTGTTTCATATCTGGCTGGCAATTTAAGCTCAGGTGCAATTTGCAATCTCCTGATTATGGCCATTTCCTGACAGTTTTTTTTAAAAATAGTAACACTATACTTACATGCAGTAGATGCAAGATTAGGAGAGAATGTAACGTTTTTGACAGCTGCTTTTGCAGATGATCCCCATGGAGAAGGAACTACATGATTTTGTTCAAAAAAAGTATCGATTGCCTTTTGGGCTTTAACTTCCAGATCTGCATCTAACCTAAAAAGAAAGAACTTATTAATAAACTTCCTTTATGAATGCTCACTGAATAATACAAGGACATAAAACTGAACAGCTTATTATACAACCTATATAGAGGTTGTCTACATTTCGGTTAAACACCCCTTATAGTTAAAAACTGAAGGTAAATACAAAGAAATATATTGTGCATAATCAATATACTTGCACAAAATTTAATAAAGTTATTCCCTTACCAATTATGATATTTATGTACAGCCAGCTGTATAGGCATTTATGCAGGAGATGCTGCATTACTACTATATGCTGAATATTTTTGAAGTGGCACTTTCAAAAACATTTGAAGCCTTTCTTTCTGATCCACATTCTTGTCGAAAATGTAATAGAACGTGTTCAAAATGTCACTGAAACAGCCAATACTGTTTCAGAGTTATGAACAACTGATCATAAAAATATGTGCTCAGATTAAGACTGAATGTCACAATTCCACTACTCATATCCATATTAAAGTTAATTTTTTAACATAAAGTCTGCCAATTACAAATTTTAGCTGCTTAGTCATCTTTTGAGAGTGAGAGGTAGAAAATTTCAATCTTTTTTTCCTTCATACAAAGGGTTCAACTCAAATATTAAGAGTCTGATAGCATTCAAATGGAAGGCGTAGATAATGGGAAAAAAGCTTTATAGTTAGATTCTGCATTAAAAAATGGCATCTGAGAACTCAAAGTTCTCAGATGCCATTTTTAATAAACATGAAGGGTAACCAGCTCTAGTCTCTTGTAGAGCTGTGGCTCTCATAAGTTTTTATGGCCAATCAGTCCCCAAGCCTTTTCTTAGAAGTCATGGACCTTTCATTATGCAATGCAAAAGTCCATGTACCTCAATTAAACAATATATGCTGCAGAACATTGGATATTGTTTACTTACATTATAGTGTCATAAAATGAAAAGTTCAATTAGAAAGGTTGGCTAATAGTGCAGCAATTTAAGTAACTATTTGTTCACTGAAATTTAACAAAGATTTTGGTAATAACATGACTCAGTCATGGAAAATGGCTGTGAGCCTTTGAAAAGTCTCTAACTGAAACCCCACTTTAGGAAATTCCATTTTACTTACACTTTATAATTACTTATTTGTAAAGCTGATTTAAAAATAAATTGAAATTATTTTTTAAATTTATTTTTCTGACAGAAAGCTTAACCCTGGGGTAGTTATTTTTTTGTGATCAGACCTGCAAAACTACTAGCTTATCTACAGGTTATAAAACAAATGACCATGCCATTACTGGGACTCAAACCCAGACCCCAGCTGTTGCAGGGTCACCACAAACTGATGCAATACCACTGAGCCACCACATAAAATTTATACATTCCAGTGTCCATGAAGGTCCATTAAACCTTCCAGTGTCCATGTTGTCTGTATATGTTCAGAGAATCTGAATTGAGAGGCCAAGGACGTATGCATTCGTTTTTGACACAACAAAAAAAAAATCGATTTTTTAAAATAAAAATTGCCGTTGCAATTTTTTTATATTATAAATTTAACCTTATAAAAATATTAAATATCATTAAAAATTAATTATCATATATTATTTAATATTAAATAATTAAACAATATAATGTTTGTAAAGTATTAAAAAAAAAACACTTTTTTCATTTTATATGTATTTGGAACACTTAATATACCTTTTAGATCTACAATTTACCAAAACATAATTTGAATGCTCATTTGTATAAGTATATCAGGATGTAATGGGAAAAAAAGGGAAACTGAAATATGGTGAAAAATAACTAACATCAGTGGTCATTTAGATCTCTATGATTTTTACACACTGCTACAATGAAATGTGTTACTCAAATGGCAAAATATTTTGTCTGTATAGTACATATATTTAATGCTACCTAGATCAACAGATGTGCAGATGAAGAATTAATTTGTGGTTGTCCAAAAATCCAGATGGGTAGGATAAAATAACAATCTGAAACTACTGGTTTAACTTGTGGGTTAAATAGAAAATATCTAATTCATTTATGCCCTGCAATATAAAAGCAATTTATGTAAAATATTTTGTTTATTACTTGGTTTAAATGCTATTATGTCCATACATGAAAGCATCTTCCCCAGATCTTATGCAAAAAAGGGCTACAAAAATAGGCAAATACTATTTGCTACTATTAAAGTATCTTAAATTTATAACACTGGATGCATTCAAGAGATATCAGTAGTTTTTTTTTAATAGCAGTTACTACAGAAAATAAAAGCCAAATGTAATTAAACTCAACCTACAAAATTTCAAGCAATAAAGCTGTAGAAGGCCAACCAAATGGTGAAAGTTTCTTTTATAAACATAACTATCCTGAGCAACAAAAAATACATTTGTTGATTGATCTTAACAAGATCTTGTTTGACGTTTGCTCATTTTACTCTTGGTCAACCACTTTCTTTGCCGTATTTAAATACTGCTCATATTCCTATTGCAGACACAAAATTAAACCACCTACAATACTACACACACATTTGGAGCAAATGTAATCAACCCACTATTGTCCTTCTTACATAGAATCTAAATTTCACCTGTTCACTAGTTCTTTTAATGTGTTAAAGTTAACATTTCATTTAAAGCAAAAGTTAGTCAATAGGGTTTGTCACAAATTAATTCAGTACTTTAAATCTCTCTCACAATTCTAACCTTCAGCTATATGCCATTTCTGTCCTTCAGACATTGCACACTATTTGGCTTCTACCCCTCCTGTCACAAATAATTTATTTGGTAAAATTCTCTACCATACTCTCTACATATTTTATTTTCTGTCCACCTATTATGAAATGATTAATTTCTATCAGCTTTCAAAATCTATTTTAAACTCATTAAGCTCTCTATACTGCTGTTCATTATGGCCAGAAAGGTGATAAGTTTCTTCTTGGAATACTTATTTAAAAATCACAATAAAAATTCTTTCATTTTAACTTAAACTAATATATGTACTCACCATGTGTCTTGTTGAGATGTTTCATCTATATCAACTGGGTTTAACACTGCTATCTGATCTATAGACCATCGGAATGGTTTACTCTAAATAATAATATAAGAGCATTTAAAAAATTATAGTCTTAAAAAGTAATAATTTTGAAATTTGAGATTATGAAAATTTTACTTTAAGAATACATTTAACCAATATATATATATGTATAATAGGCTATTGCTATTCCCAGGGGTATATTCCTTGAAAATGCTACAAGTACTGAACTGTTTAAAATAGAGGAAGGGATCCTATTCCTGACTAACAGGAAAAAGCATAAGGAAGTTCATTGTTTGCAACTACAAACATGGCAAAAACAATACACTAAAAGCAAAATTTATTCTACATACTGCATCCATCCACAAACCTGCACTATTCTGCCACAATAATGAGGCCAGACATTAACTGAAGACCAAGCTGCTATGGCCGAAGACCTACTTACAGAGTTTTCTGACATTTTCTCTGCTACATCAAATGATTATGGCCAGACTAACCTGACAGAACATAAGATCAATATTGATGATTCTTCTCCCATCCATCTACCAGCAAGAAGGCTTCCATTAAGTAAAAAGGAGGAGACAGAAAAATATATAAGGCAATGGAAGCTCAGGACATTATAAAACTATCATCGAGTTCCTGAACATCACCAGTGATTCTTGTCAAGAAAAAGGATGGGTCTACCTGATTTTGTGTGGACTACCACAGATTGAATGATATAACAAAGAAGGACTGCTTTCCTTTACCCAGGATTGATGATACACTGGATCAGAATGGTTCTTGACATTAGACTTGAACAGTGGCTATTGGCAAGTTGGTATACATCCTAAAGATCGTGAGAAAACAGCTCACTAAGGAAATGGACTTTGGCAGTTTAAAGCAATGCCATTTGGACTTTGAAAGCACCTGCGACATTCAAACGACTAATGGAGTGGTTACTCAAAGGTTTGTCTTAGGAGGTCTGCCTGGTTTACCTGGACGACATCATCATTCTTGGAAAGACTTTTGGGAAATGAACAAATATTATCAACAATAGATGAGAGCCATTGCTAATAATGAAGTAATGATGAAAATATGTATCCTTTCCAAGAAAATATTTTTGCTAAACCAATGTTACACAATATGCCCAAGGCATGAAAATGTTAGTCACTTTTGAAACGTTCTTATACCTAAAGGTTAAAAAATGTTCTTCACTAAATGTCCATTTAGACCATTCCTCGACTAATGGTTAGTGTACCTGACTATTAAATCAGCATGCATGTACCTGTGTATATTTTGTATGTTGTATGAGAAACCAGGATAAGTCCAATAGAGTTTTTAGGCCATCTCCATGCTTTGTGTAGAAGAATACCTTCTTCACCTTAAAAGAAAAGGGTATTACTTGGCATCATTGCCAGGGCGACAAAATCCCTCAAGGTGGTTATTGACAATACGGGTATCTGAGTACAAGTAATATAATTTATGACAAAACCCAGATGCTCCACAATTCAGAGACTGCACTACACCTATTGGGAGATGCCACATTTACCACTATCCACAGTCGGGGCTGAACAGTATTATAGAAGTAAAGTCCAGCACTTGCCAAAACCTAATTATAATCTTCATCTTGGGTCGCATGGCTCAGATATGTTGAAATGTTGGATTTTTGGGAAATGTGAATAATTAAGGCTGGGAAAAATTAAAAAAATAATTATGAACAATAAATAAAATGGAAAAAATAATAATAATTTTATTTCCATTTTATTTTGCAGTACAAAGATGTTGTGACAGTTAATATAATACAATTCACATAAAACAGAAAAGGGACACTCTGTAAAAAAATTCAAAACAGAATTTGACAAGACAGCATCTTAACTAAATTACATTAAATCATAAATTGTGGGAAATATCTACTGTATGATACCAGCATTTTAAGCATTCAAAAAATATTAATGAGTTAAAGTAGTTAATAAACTAATAAACATTTTGCGGAAAAAATTCGCTGACATACGGGACATGAACCCGCATCTCTCCAGAAACATGCCAGAGTATTCTACCATTGAACCAATGCTACCATTGAACCAATGTCTTTTTTCCGCTAATTTAAGACTAAACTCTTCACCGAGATTTTCAGATCAACTGTTGGCGCCATCTATGAACTCAGGTGGCAACTATTACTTTTTATATTGCACTGAGTATGATGGAATCATCTATGTTTAATAAACTATGTTTGAATGCAGAATACTTTTCAGTTTCTTTTAAATTATTATCTAAATTATTCCAAACTTTTGCTCCCCTGAAAGTTTAGTGCCTGTCCACAATTTGTTCTGCATAATGGTAATTCTAGATCAAGTTGCTGTCGATTTGGGTAATGATAGCACTTCCTTTGGAAATTGATATCATATTTTTTAATCTATATATATATATCTTTAAAAAATAATGATATATTTAATTTATATAGATCTGGAAGTTATAGAATTTTGGCTTTTTCAAAAAATTCTTTACTATGTTTATTAAAGTTTAGTTTATACAGAGTTCTTATGATTTTTTTGAAGATATTGTAGTTAATTAATATTATGATTACTTGTGTTACTCTACATTAAAATGCAATAATGTCGATGAGGATAAATAATGGAGTTATACAATTGCAATTTAATTTGAAAAAGAAACATGAATCTATAGCGTCTAATAAGGCCAATATTTCTGGAAATTATTTTCCTAATGTGCGTAAAATGTTCATTCCATTTTAAGTTGTCAGTAAGCCATACTCCTAAGAATTTAATTTTGTTAACTCTTTTGATTGTATTTCCATCAACAATATTTCTTGTAGGTAAGATTTGTAGTTTTTTCAGTTGGGCCAAATAAGATATATTTAGTTTTGCCAATATTTAACTGAAGTTTATTAGTTCTCAACCATTTTGCAAAAATTTTATATCGTTATTAATGATGTTAATTATCAATAGTTTTACTCATGTCAGATATATTGGTATTGTCTGCAAATAATATTGGAAAAGAATTATTCAAAATATTAATAACATCGTTAACACATAAGAGAAAAAATCATAGTGATCCTAGATTAGAGCCTTGAGGTATGCTGCTTTTAAGGCTACAAGTCTTGGATACATTATAATTATAAGGAACAACTGGTTTTCTGTTGGTTAAGTAGTTTTGAAACCATTTGTGAACAATGTACCAAAAATCATAATGGTATAAATTGAATAATAAAATTCCATGACAGATAGAGTCAAACACTTTAGACAAATCTAAAAAAATGCCTATAGTGAAAAGTTTGCTTTCAATATTTTTTACAGACTCTTACATTTATTAAAGCTTTTTCTGTTCAGTAATAAATTATTACAAGAAAAGTCCTGTAGACAAGGAACACTTGAAAAATTGAGTTGAAAAAATTTGGTTGTCGTGACTAGAATTCAAACCCAGATCTCCCAGAAGCATGCCGAGCATCTAGTGGTTAAGACGCCCGGCATGCTTCTGGTAGATCTGGGTTCAAATCCCAGTCGAAACAATCAATTTTTTAACTCAATTTTTCAAGTGCTTTTTCTGCTGAATTCCCAGGTAAAAAACAAATTAGTTTTTATGTAAAATATTACAATTAAAAGCAAAATCAAGTACTCTTTTATAAATTATTTTTTTCATGATTTTAGAGAAAGCACAAAGAACTGATATGGTCGGTAATTTGATGTGTCATTTTTATCTCCAGATATGTAAACAGCTACTATACAAGAATTTATCAGAAACACCTTTCCCCATTGAGGTATTTAAAATAGCAGCTAGTGGTGCAGTGATTAAATTAGCAACAAACTTAATAGGTTTTGCTGGAATACCATCAATTCCATAACTTTTTTCTTAACATTTAGCTTTAATACATAATTCATTATACACTTCGTTTGTGGAAGTGGGAAAGAAAAATGGACTATTAGTATAACTCTTATCTTTTAAAAACATTCTAAAAGTATCGACTTATATTACTTCCAATAGTTAAAAATTACTTATTTAAATAATTAATCTTTTCAGAAATAGTTTCCATTTCCTTACCTTCTACTTGCATTACATCAGGAAAAACAATATTCCTCATTTGTAAAAGACGATTGATACATTTCCATGTAGTTTTTGGTTATATCAGGGCCAAAAATATTTTGATAATACATGTTTTTGATATGGTTGATTTCTGCAATATTTAGGAGTTCCACAATTCTGTACTTTTCGTATTCAAAAATTCTTTAAATTTCTTATGTTTTATTTTAATTTTATTTAAAATACCATTTGTTATCCAAGGTTTTCGATATTTTTGGCATTTTTTTAAATTTTTGCAGAGGAAGACATGTATTATAACATACAATTAACAAGCTGATAAATTTATTACACATTTCATTAGGATCATTGCATATTATGACATCATCCCAGCATATATTGCTAACTTCAACATATTAACCATGGAATGAAACTGTTGTTTTATTGGGACATAAATGGAATCCTAGGGTATGGAGTGCCCCACATAAAACTTTTTTCTTTCATAAACCACTTTTTAATTAAAACAAAATGACAGACACACTTACAGTCCAAGGCCAATGCACCAATTGAAACTAGTCCAACTCAAAGTATTTTAAAAGTCATGTAACTGCCAGCAATCAGTGGTGCCAACATTAATCTAGGCAAGAAGCCAATTCCTTGGGGCACTGTATACCCCACTGTTCCATTCCAGGGTTAATACGGCATAATGATAAATATAAAATTATATCAAGAGAATTGCTCTATACAGTGAATAGCTGTCAGAAAGTTAACATCATCTTAATACTGTGAAAAAGCTGCTACAAAGAACTGTAATACAACTTATTTTAATCAAATGTTCTCCTTTCACAAAACAGTGATTTTAGCTGTAAATATTCTGAAACACCACCCATGATGAAAGCTTTTAAAAAATATTTTTGGGTACATTAATCAGGGAAAAAGAGCACCATCATGCAAGCAAATAAATTTTAAATTTTACTAAAAAATTTAGTTAAATTGGAAACTTTAATGACCATAATGTATTGTTTTTTGTCTAAGAAGTTTTTAACATCGTCTTGAGGGGGGAGAGGATTGAGGATGCTAGGAAGAGTAGCTCTATCACTGAGTGGTACCTGTAAATGCTCAACAAACTGATCGGTTTAATCAATATTGGATAATCGAAGGTCAGTTAATCGAGGTCATACTGTTTGTCAACAACTTGTGCTCCCCTCCCACAAGTAACTTTTCTAGCTATGCCCCTGGGTAGATGTGTAGAATAAATTGTCCTTTCAGTGCTATGTTTATTTCATTACAAAAATGAGCATGGAATAAATGCATTAAGTAGAAGAAATTGCTGAGGTATTTCACTCTTCATCTTTTCATACTATGAGCAAAATAATAATAATATAAAAAATAATATAAATACATAATAATTTAAAAATGTAATTAGGTATCTAAAAATGCAATAAATATAAAAGCATTGAATTAGATAATTTTGAAACCACTATACCTCTTGGGATTCTTTAGTTCTGAGTGTTGAGAAAACAGATGGTGATAGTGATGGAAAATGAAGACTGTCTACTTCGATATCAAATGGATTGCAAGGTGTCTGTGCACTATTCTTTAGAGGTGTGCAAAGTTTTGCACTATCAGTGACTGTTTTTGTATTTTCTGCTTCATGGATAGTATGAAGACTTGGAGAACATAAATTAACTTGCCTTGGAACTCTAGAACACTTCTTTTCTGGAGTAATTCTAATGTACCAGTGCTGGCCTACAGATGGACAAATTTCTTGAGAACTCTGCTGCTCTACATTACTATTTCTAAATGACAAAAAATTGTCCACATGTTTTATATTATGATTACAATGACCACATAGAGCAGTATTTGAACATGATACACAGCTTGGCTTCATTATCTGAAATAATATAAAAAAAAAAACATTAATTAAAAGATTCTGAAAAAAAAAATGTAAATGTTTGATGTCTATCTTAACAGGGAATACTGTGCATTCACTGTGGATTGATTAAAAAAAATATTACCTACAAATATACAAAAATATTTTTTGCACAAAACTACAATTAATATAATATTAGCTATATAAGAAAAAAAAAATAGGGAACACAAAATTATCATTCATGTGAACATTGGAAACCCAAATATGGTTTGCAAAAACTATACACAAACTTCCCATAGATATTTCAATGACAGAATGGTTAGAATGCTAGGCTACTGATCTATGGGACCTGGATTCGAGCCCCGGGTAAGGCATGGATGTTGTGTTGTTTTTCTTCTGAGGTCCCACCATCTTCACAGACCTTCTACTACAGCTTATAAACTGACAGGTTTCTGTCTGACCTCTGTGGCAAGCAGCTGCTTGAGGGGGTATAAAAGTATGTCATCAGAGATAAGCATACCTGTGGGAAGTGCTTTAAAATGTACTCATGATGGATTGGTTTGTTGGATGTTTGGGGTTTTATGGTGCAATAAGGATATTTTGTGCCCAGAAATATAAAAGTTAAAATGATAAATATCATCGAAACTCTCAACCAAAGTTAAAAGCAAAAGAGAAAAACTATAAATGAAACATCATTTTAACTGTATAACAATGAAACAATAAAATGGTAGAACAACAATGAGTGTAAAAAAACCTGTGTAAAAAACAAGAAACAACAAATGTAAAATATAAAAGACAAACCACAGACATATGCATCCATGGAAAAAAGTAACAAGTCAAAATATAGAAAAGGCATAAAAAAAAAAACAGTAAGAAGAAGCATATGTAGAAAAGTAAAGAACAATGGGTGCATAAGACCTATGTAAAAAATGAAACACAATTCTACAATTCAAAAATCAAGGTAAAATGCTAAATTCAATTAAAAATAATGGAGAAACTTAAAAAAAAAAAGTCATTTAATAAAAGATGTCTGAGTGAAGGGGCTTATAAATAAATGATGGAGGCTAAAATATATATGCCGCAATTAAAAAGACCTTCTTGCTAAGAAAATAATTAAAATAACTTAAAGTTCTCTGTCACTGAGGAAAATATCCTTCAAACTATTTGTATATTGATATGTTTTCAGGAGCAAACTCAGAAGCTTTTCAGAGCAAGGACAGTGCTCTGTCTTCAGTGAAGTGACACCATGTGGTGATGTTAGGGCTGTAAAGAACTTTTTTCCACACATCATGAAGGGTGATTCCAGTGTCTTGGTTGCAGGTGGGAATGGCCAAGGTTATTATTATAATAGTCTCACAGATGATGGTTCCATAGTAAGTGGATGCATGTGCTAGCAGTGTGGCACATGCACACACTTACTACAGATCAGTGTTCTGTTATAATGATTCAAAAACTTCAAATACCAGAATGGCATTCCAATTCAATGATTTGGAAACACAAGTACTGGAATGATGCTCCGATTCAATGATTTAGAAACACAAGTAACAGAACAACATTTCAGTGTAATTTGAGCAATTGAAGTTGTAATTAAAGCAGTGCTCTTGGCAATTGCTTTCCCCCCATTCAAAAAGTAATACTTCACCAATGTAATTAACCAGGGTAATGAGGAAAAAGTGACAGATAATCCAAAATCACAGTTAAAATAAAACAAGTCAAAATGTGGTACGAAATGAATTTCAGGTAAACTTATTTGGTTAAAATTACATCCAATATCTAAGAACACAGTTACCATTCTACAGACATCATCAAAAGTATAAAAATAAAACAAATATAACAGTCTAGGTACACAAAACATCACAAACAGCTTGACGAAAAAGAGCCAAAAGATTACATATGCATGGGCTATTATTATTTTTAACACAGTTAATCCACCCCTGGATAATCAAGAATTGACAGTATATTTAAAGTATAAAAAGTTTAGTAAGTCATTACAAGTAAACAGAGGAAACTTTGAGGTCATATGAAGTTGTCCACAGTGGCACAGAAGTTGGAGCATTCTGAACATAGTGACCTCCCCAAATCAGGAGCATTGTAGGAATGGGAAAATCTAGTATGGCACTCTATGATATGCTATATCAGTGTCTCACAAACTTTTTTACTCTGCGGCACACTGAGCCTAATTTTTTTTCCGCGGCACACTGAATCTAAATTTTTTTTCCGTGGCACACCTAAAAAAGAATATATGCAAACTCCATATAATCGTCATTATATTTGCGCTTTGTTGAAGTCATCAGCCTGGTTTTACTTGAAGATTTGCCCTCGTTCTTTAATTCATAACTCGGTGTTTGTTTTAAATATTTGTCCATTCTATGGCTTGAAATAATCAAAAATTAATACCAAAATTTGGAAAAAGCTTGATAAATACTTACAAGATCCCAGTTGATAAAATCTGAAAGATTTTTATCAAAGCACGTCGATAAGTCAAGTCAAAATGAAATCTTTGGAATATCTAGTGTCAATTTGAAAATCTCTCGCGGCACACAGTTTGCGAGACACTGTGCTATATGAAGCACAAATAAAGGTTAAAATAAATAATAAAGTTTGTATTTTACATACACATCATTATATATATATATTACACATTTTTCTTCTTAAGCAGCTGCTTTCCAAGATGTCTATCACGAGCCTAGGAGTATAATGCAACACAGAAGTCTGTCAGGAGAGCAAAATTTTGCAAAAAGACCATACAAAAATATAAACATCTATTTCTTAATTGGGACTCAAACTAAGTCCTTTTGATATAATATATATATAACATCTCTAATTTTTGTTATATAATTTTGATTTTCTAAGTAGAGCAAGCTGGTTGTTAAATATTTGGCAGCACACTCTGGTTACAGCTCTAGGATGCTCTTGAACAGGTCTTCAGATAACTGGTTTGTTTGAAATTGCTACTGTAGCCTTGAGATAACAGAATGAATGGCATGGTGACCAGATGTCCCCATACTATTCGTTCTCTTATGAAAAGAAATTCTTGATATCTTTTACTAATAGAATAGTAGTGCCAACACTTATAAAAAAAAATTTGGCTTTAATGCTTGTGACTTTTTAAAATTGAGGCTAGAATTTTAAGTCTCCAAATGTGAGCTGTCAAACTAGGATGACCAGATGTCCTTGTTTCCTGTGGATGTCTAGTCAATCCTTCACAATGAATTTTTAAATGTCCATAGATAGTTTTCTTTAAATCTGTTCACCCTACAGAATGGTATTGGTTTGTTTCACCTCTGAGCGGCACTTTTTTGCACACAATGGGCTAAATGCCAGGTCACAAAGACCCTGAAGGTTCAGAAAAGTTGGGGAGAGGGGACCTCTGGAATAGTTGTTGGGAGACAGATGATAGCCTCCCATCCAGTGTGCTCTTTAATGTGAACAGGGTATGGTTCTCTCGCACATGAGGCAACAGCTTAATGTCCTATTTGACAGACGGTGGCCTTTCCAAGCCCATCAGTATCCCCTACAGACCATGGGCAGGGTGCAGAGTTTTGGAAAGATAAATCTCAATGCTGACCCAGCTGGGACTCGAACCTGGGAACTACAGCCTGGCATGCAACCGACTTAGCCATTCCTACCCTACAGAATGGTGAACATTAAAGACTATGGCATCTCTATGATTGCTTTGCCAGCATCCAACCTTCCAATGGTTCTCCATCATTTTGAGTCACTTAAATGTTTTCTTGGAAGCATCAAGAAGCAAATGGCTATTACAGATTGACAACGTAGCATGTCATTTTCAAAAGATCTAGCATTTACAAACAGCCAAAATGGACGTGCCTACTCCCAGGCTAATGCATTTTTCAGTATGAAATTTTTTTCATAAAAAAAAAAGAACTATAATAGACACTAATTTATTTATATTCAGTCATGGAATTTACAAAACATCTCTTAAGTATCCGAACTTAAAAGCATTTTAAATATGTATTATTTTAAAAGCAATTCAAAAACAAACGCAACATTTAACCTAAATTTAACGGATATCTGTAGCAAAACGCAAAACAGAGTAACTGTTCCAGTCTCATTTAAACACGATTTCTTAGAAATTCCTATTACTAAATACACAAATATCTGTAATTCACGACATTGTTAAATGACTACTTCTACCAGGTGCTGGTGATTTTATAGCATACAATAATGATACATTATGTTGAGAATGTTTAATACTGAATTGTAGTATACCTGTAATAACAAATGAAGCAAGTCCAGTCGCAACGTGAAATCTTATATAAAATTACAATATTATAATTTTAAGTTATATTTACACTATAGCTTCACACAAATTTTTTTGAGTTACCACGGTGAATTTACGTCATTTGAATCAGCGCCTCGTTTTCAAAAACAACCAATAAGATTTCAGGTTTAATTATCTCTTACTCTCGAGAACAGACACACTTCAAGACTAAGTTAATCCAACTCAAAAACTCACGAAACTAAAACGATATATAAAATAAAAATAAATAAATACCCCCTCAAGCAGCTGCTTGCCACAGAGGTCTGACAGGAGCCTGTCAGTTTATATGCCACAGTAGGAGATCTGAGAGGATGGCAGGACCTCAGCAGAAAAACGACACACACACATCCATGCCTAATCCGGGGCTCGAACCCAGGTCCCTTAGATCAGTAGCCAAGCGTGCTAACCACTCGGCCACGGGACGGCTTAAAACGATATATACTAAAATCAAAATTTTTTCTGTCCTCTCATAACACACAATAACTACTAAAATTTCACCATTATAAGGAAAATTACATTTCACATGTAATTGTCAATGATCAGAAGGAATATTTCGCTCCCTTAACTACAGAGTGGTCAACTGGTAGGGTGTTTCAGTATACAGGGTGATTTAGTAAAGCGTGTACAAACTTCTGGGAGGGGCACAAAAACAAATCAGAATCATATAGCAATGCAGGGTCGGTAACGGCATCAACATGTGCTAGTGTACAGAGAGAACGTGAATGAAATAGCAGCACGTAAGTGAACAAAATGCTTTTTATTAATCGCAATAGGTACATTTGCGAAATGCACAGAGGTCACAGAAGGTGTTCGAAGTTGCGACCACGAGCTGTAACACAGGTCTGACATCGTCGACGCATGGAATCACGTACATTCTGGAAGATTTCTGGCGTGTCTCGGACTTCCGAGGCAGCTACGAAGATGCATGCGACAAGGTCCTCAGCACTTTCAACGGGGGTGTCGAACACCAGTCCTTTGATATAACCCCAGAAGAAGTAATCAAGGCATGATAGGTCCGGCTATCTTGCAGACCAATGAAAGGGACCACCACGCTCGATCCACTGTTGTCCAAATGTCACGTTTAAGTGTTGACGAACTTCATGGCTGAAATGGGCGGGGACCCCATCATGCTGGAACCACATTGCACGCGCAGCAACCGAGGAACCTGTTGTGCATCCAAAAGTTCCGGCAAGATATCCTCCAGAAATATCTGGGAACTCCTTCCGTTCAGACGAACAGGCATGAGGTATAGGCCTATTAAGTGGTCCTTGACAATGCCGGACGAAGCATTTACAGCGAAACGGTTTTGTGTTGCACGTGTTCGTGTAGCATGGGGGTTCTCCACCGCCCATGCATGTGCGTTATGTACATTGAATGCACATAACGCGCATGCATTTCCCGTGTAATGCATGCCTCGTCTGTGAACAGCACAGAAGCAGGAAATTGGGGTCCTGCTGCACTCTTCTGCAGGTACCATTGCGCAAATGCAATGGGCTGTGGGTAATCCTAAGGCTTCAGTGTCTGGATGCGCTGCACATGATATGGATACAATTGGTTATCATGCATAATCCTCCATACAGTGGATTGGGAAAGACCGACCCGGTGGGCGATTGCTCGAGTACTGGCACTTGGAGTGTCTTCTGTATGACGTAGCACATTCTCCTCCATGTCAGGGGTCCGTGCCTATCGTTCCCAACTCCTGGCAGGTCTCTGGAAGGAACCAGTAGTCACATAACCTCTGATGCAGCCGTGCAAACATCTGGTGGTTGGGAGTACGCCTCATCGGGTACTGTTCCTGGTACACGCGCACAGCTGCTCGCCCATTGCAGTCCGTAGTCCCGTATGCGAGATGCATATCGGCCAACTCCGCATTTGTGTAATCGGCCATCCTACTCCCTCTGTGGGCGGTTCGCGAATGACGGTTACCTGCGAGGACATTGTGCAGTCCCGTGGCCGTACAATGCCATCTACCGCATCGAACAACACCATCTACTGCGTGAAGATGCCATTACCGACCCTGCATTGCTATATGATTCTGATTCATCTTTGTGCAACCTACCCCTCCCAGAAGTTTGTACACACTTAACTGAATCACCCTGTATAAGAAAAGTTCAGTTTGAAATGAAAATAAAAATGAATGGACCAGTCCATGTCCGCATGTGCAGGAAAGCCATACTTTATGCATGTTAAAAAACATGCTGGATGGCATGGATGGGAGACTAACATCCATAATTACCATCTGTCTTTTAACAGCTGGCTAGTGGATCCTCTCCGCCAATCTTCTTTGAAACCTCGGTGACCTGGACATTTACACTATTTTGTACAAAAAAGGCTGCTCAGAGTTAAAAAAAACCCATCCAACTTAACGAGTGTAATAGATTAGCTAGTATGCAGGTCCACAAATTAAAAATGTAAGCGTATTCACTATCTGGATGTTGAACTTCATTCTGATTTAAAGTCATGCCAATAAATTAATTAAAATATTACTTTATAAATATAAATTTTATTATTTTTAAAAAGTTGTATGCAGAAATTTCTTTGCATACATACAAAATTTTTAAGCAGTGCTAGTCTATGAAGGACCAACCAGACTGCATTATTTAGTTCTCCAAACAAGTCTGTCCTGAGCTACATCAGCTGCATTTGGCTTGTATAAGCCAATTTCAACAAGGCCATGCTTTTCAATGTCTGTCTACTATATCCTGGCTCTTCCCAATTCCTGAGGTCTTTGCCCAATTTTTCGTCACTGACACTACCTTCTTACTGATCCGTGGCATCCAATGGCACAAATATACGAATTCCCTCTCTAGTATACATAGGATTCTGTGGGTTATTCTTGCAGTTCTTCCTATGAAAAATAAGTTGCAGTGCCTTATTTCACATTTGATTTTGTGTCTTCTGTTCCTTTTTTACTCAAAAGAGTGATGTTAGCATTAAGATAAATCTACACTGGCGGAAATTGAAAGAAGAACACCCACGAGGAATTCCTTTAGGAAAGTCATATTATAATCTGCTAATAGTTAACGGCAGCAGAAACCGTGATCCAAGATTGAACGTCATTGAATGAAATAATGACATCACTGAGGATGATAACATGCAAATGTACGCAAGCTTCACACCTAATCCTAGTTAAGGACTAGGGCGTGAAGAAAGAAGATATTCGTCTTATGTCGTGTTGTTCAGTGCTCTTTGAAGAAGCTATCATGTCTGGCTGGACAATGCAGGTGCACAATATTTGTTCAGTTAACAGAGTTTGAGCGTGGTCGTATAGTGGGTCTTTGGGAAGCAGGTTGGTCTTTTCATCAAATTGCACACCGCATTGGACAAGAAGTATCAGTAGTGGTACGATGATGGCATCAATGGTGAGAAGAACATTCGCACACTTGCAGATGTGGTTCCTGGTAACACAGAGTTAAGATGCATGAGAGGATCGGCGTATCGAGAATGCGGATGTGGCAGAGCGGACGGCTATGGCGTCATAAATTCGATCATCTGTCATACCAAGGGTGTCTACAAGAACAATATGCAATCATTTTTTGGAAGCTGGACTACAGGCACGTGTGCCGCTGGCATGGTTACCACTGTCACCTTGTCACTGTCAAGCACGTTTGCAGTTTTGTCAAAAAACGAGTTCATTGGAGGGAAGAATGGCCATCTGTGGTCTTCAGTGATGAAAGCCGATTTTGCTTATGAGCATCTGATGGTCATTTAGGCATTCAAAGGCGACAAGGTGAGCAGCTTCTTCCATCATGCATCCGTCAGCGACACACAAGGGCCCACGCTCTGTGTGTGCATCACGATGTAGGGAGCGATTAGCTATCACTCTCATACGTCTCTGGTGTTTGTACAGGGTACACTGAATAGCAATACATACGTCAGCGACATCGTACAGCCAGTCGTCCTGCCATATTTGAGTGTAATCCCAAATGCGATATTCCAGTAGGATAACGCCGGCCCACACTACGCATGGGGAATTCAACATGCTCTTCAGGTAATGCCCAACTATCTTGGCCATCATGCTCTCTGGACTTGTTTCCAATCGAGCATGTCTGGGACTGGATCGGACAAAGTCTCTTCTGCAGACCACGGCAGGCAATGACCATTGCTGAATTACACGTCCAAGTTGAAAGCACATGAAATGGTATCCCCCAGCGTGATATCCAGTATTTGAACGACCGATTGCATGCTAGATTGGAAGTTTGTATTGCTGCTCGAGTAGGTTCAACACCTTATTAGAATGTGCCTTCTGTAAAATGTAAATACTCATTAAAAGGTAAAATAAACATTGAATCATTTCACATGTGTGATCACTGTCCTTTCTTAACAAGTTTTTTCTACTAAATAAATCTCGTAGCTTACGCTTCAATTGTTAATGGTATTCTTTTTTCAATTTCCGCCAGTGTATTTAAACTGATCTCATTTTCCCTCAATTTCAGTAGTAAGAAAACCACACTTGTCATAATGATTATGTAGCCTATCACCGTAAGTCTATCGGTGTTTTAGAGCTTTAGTGTTAAAGGTAATTTTCTTAACTTAATACAACAATTCTTAAGCTTATGTTGCAAGACACTTTTAACAAGATAATGATCAGACCAAATTTCGGCTGCCCTATCTGATATTCTATGCAACCCATGTGGATTTCTCAATGTCTTGGTATCCTCAAAGCTTTAGTGTTAAAGGTAATTTCCTTAACTTAGTACAACAATTCTTAAGCTTATGTTGCAAGACACTTTTAACAAGATAATGATCAGACCAAATTTCAGCTGCCCTATCTGATATTCTATGCAACCCATGTGGATTTCTCAATGTCTTGGTATCCTCAAAGAATTAAGTTTACTTAACTGTAGGAGCCATTCGCCATTGTCATTGCAACTCCCAATGCGAAAAGGACTTATCACCCCTTCCCAAAGATCAGAGTCTGTTACAACTTTAACATTGACATCGCCTAGCACAAGTGTAATATATCCTTTATTGACAGAATTCAAAATATTTTGAAGTTGTCTAAAAAATTATGTTTCTCGGCCTTATCAGACTCCTCGTTGGGGCATAACAGCATATAACATGCAAATCATTAATCCTAGTTTTAAATTTAGCTGTAAGAAACCTTTTTTACAGTTATTTGCATATTTAAAGTCTATACTAAGGTATATTATGGCATTGTAGTTGGAATGTTGATAACTCTCATGATTTTAAAAAATTACATACAATACAAAATAATAAATAAATACCTCTACAAGCAGCTGTTTGCCACAGAGGGCTCACAGGAGCCTGTCAGTGTATATGCCACAAGTAGAAGGTTTGTGAGGATGGCGTGACCTCAACAGAAAAACATCACAAACGTCCATGCCTTACCCGGGGCTCGAACCCAGGTCCCTTAGATCAGTAGTCAAGCGCGCTAAACACTCGGCGAGAAATTTTAAACTGCTTTTAGAGCAAGTTTTTTGTAGCTTCTTGATTCTTTGTTTCATTTGCAAAAGATTACAGTAATTTATATATTTAAACATATATTAATGTGTATCAACAACGGCATTGCATCTTTCGAAAGATTATTGTTTGTATCATAGAAAGGATTGCTACTTTATGTACGATTAGGCAAAAATATTCCGCAAGGATATTTTTAAAACAAATTTAAAATCATTTAACCTCTTTCGCTAAGTGATAAAGTATTATCTTATGAATATGATTGTCACCATGAGATAGAAGGGGGCAAGAAGCAAATCGTCCTCCCCTCTCCCCATGGGAAAATTTATTTAAAAAATTAGTTTATTTCTTTTCAGAAGTTCTTTGTTTAAAAATCAGTTAATTATTGGAAAATAAGAGGTGTACCAAAAATTAACGTAATTTTTCATTGATGAAATGCAGTCTCGGTTTGTTTTACGTTTACTTTTGTTTTTGGAAGAATATCACATTTTTATTTATTATTAAAACATTTTTTAAATGCACTTTCCACAGTAAGTTTCCCTTTTTCTCTTTTGTTTTTGGGCATCCTTAGTTGTAATGATAATGCGCTTGGCTACTGATCTAAGGGACCTGAGTTCGAGCCCCGGATAAGGCATGGATTTATGTGTCGTTTTTCTGCTGAGGTCCTGCCATCCTCTCAGACCTTCTACTTTGGCATATAAACTGACAGGCTCCTGTCAGACCTCTGTGGCAAGCAGCTGCTTGAGGAGGTATTTATTTTTTATTATTTATCATGTATGCATGAAACGTATTAAGACTTTTATTTGCGGCATTCAAACAGTGAATCATGCAAACGCCCTTAGCTTTAAGACATGATCATGGCGAGATATGTCAGTGTGCTCTCTAGTAATATTTTGGATGTTACCATTCCATAAAAATAGCGCATCCGTAATATAAGAATTGATCATTCCCTAAGTAAGATTTTCGAGGGTGGTGAAAGGAAACAATATCTTATCCCCCTGCAATATTGATCTGCTAATTTTTGATTAATGGGCTCGATGATTTTTTTTTGGAGGGGGGAGAGAAAACGACTTGGCGAACAAAAACAACAGCAACACAATTTATTTGGGAATTAAATTTTATTTTCAGACAATAACTTCGGTATAATTTCCAAATTTTTATTTTAACGTTTTTTTTTACCGAACTTTTGCATCATCTGCAGAGTGTCTTTTCTGTAACTATATGCTTGCGTGTGGTTCTGTATCCTAGGAGATAATTGGAAGGTCACAGTCCGTATTTATGGGGGGCAGAAGCTTTAGCATCTGCGTATCATTGGCTATCCGCTAATCTTTGAAAGCTCTAAATCGAGAATGATAAAGGTTTTCAGAGGTGCGGTTGAAGTATTTGGGGAAATTGCCAAATTAACTAAAATTGAGTCAACGGTTAAAAGTAGTTGCGGTTTGTCAGGGTGTAAAAATTGGGGAATTCCTACTTAATTTTAATCTGTAGCCATGAAAAGACATGAAGTAAGACACTAATTCAGTAAGAAATGAAATCAGTCAATTTGCGAAATTTTTTTCCTGAGCCACCACTTTTTGTGGTTAAGAGAACAAGTTTCTTCTTCATCAACTGCTTTGAATGCATAAATGCAAATATTAAAAAAACATGATTTTTAGTTAGTGTTCTACTTCTTGAGGATTAAACATTACTTTAAAAAAGATTCGTATGACATTTAGATTAGTTTTTTTTAATTGACAAAGTTTTCTATAAGCACCAAATTTTAAACTTCTTCCCCAAACAAAAATGTATGAATCCAATATTGGATCATCGGGTTCACTCAACCCACGATTTCTTATCGACTGGTTCTGCCGAATGCCAGCTTCAAAACGAAGAAAAAAGCGAATTCACAAATGAAATTTTAATTTTAACATTAATAGTTCTTATGCATAATAATATTATATTTAAAATCCCCCCCCCCCTAACACACATGCATAAACTCCAAACTCAGCAGGACCTACAAAATTTATACTGTAGGTATGTCACTGTAGATTTAGCATGTTCAAAATTTATACTCTAATGCTTCAGCATGTAGCAATTAGGTTTGGGAAACAGTGTCCAAAAAGTCAGTTTACTCAAAGTTTGTGACTTTGTTACATGAAAGATATTTTAGTTATATATCTAATTAGTTCATTTATACCTTCTACATATGTTGTGAAATATAGTTCACAACATGTGTTGGAAATGTTCACCTTTCTCTTTCAGGCATGGTTCCACACGCTAGCACATATTACCCGACACACATCACAACATTATGGGAGTGATTGCATCTATTGCCTGCGAAATTGTCTGCTTAAGATCATTTAACGTGTGGAGGTTATTTTTGTATGATATTTCCTTCAAGTAACCTCACAGAAAAAAGATCTGGTGGGGTTCAATTAGAATAGCGTGGTGGTAGAAGATTTTTAGAAATGAACTCATCATCAATAAAGTCCCTGAGCATAACCATGGTTTAGTTAGCGGTGTGGCATGTTGAACCACCCTTCTGAAACCAATTCATTCCGTTCTAAGAAAGCCACAAACTGCTGCACAATATCTCTGTACACAGCATCACCTATCGTGGATTCAAAAACAGGGGTCCCACAATTCAACTACGTGATACAGCACAACAAATCCTAACTTTCTCAGAATGAAGTTATACCTCAATTTACCGCAGCCCAAATTCGTGTGTTTTGCAAGATGATGTATCCATTTAGGTAGAACCCAACCATGCTTCATCTGTGAAGAAACCCTTATCCGGAACGGCCACATTGTTCTGAATGAATATACGAAACCACTACCATAACAAAAGCACTTACCTGTATCTGGCGACTTTACCTCCTGCACCACCTTTACTTGGTATGCACGTAACTTCAAACCTTTTATAGCGTTATATAATGGATCCAAGTGATGCCCTAATTTGTTGCAGCAAACGCCTATCAGATTTCCGAGGCTATTGTAATATTTACTGTTGGACATCCCTGCTTGATTTCAAGCGTAAATACCTGAAGTCTCCCACTTCTATCATCCGCAGAACCAGTGTCACGAAACTGTCGTACCAGTTGATACAGTGCAACTTTACTTGGCACCGAAATATCAATATTTGTGCTGTGATATCTCTGCATGCCTCTGATAAGATTTACACTGGAAATACACCTCCAGCGAAGCGATCCTTTGACTGAAGGTAATATCCGTTCTCGATTGACTGACCTACAGCTCTCTTCCCCTGAATCTCCTAACTGGTCGCTCCACTAACACGTGGTTCTGAACAATTCTACAGTGTTGCCGACACTCCCATAGTAAAGCATGGCTGCACAACGGGTATAATAAAATAATATTACATTTTCAAACTTCGACTTTTTGGCTGCTCTGTTTGTTGGCCAAACAGAATAATGGCGATGTTAATGCAGACAGTATAATTACACGATATCACTTTATTATCAGGAACTTCATAATCGGAGGTAGATGTAAATAAAATAGGATGGAAGTACAAGCCAGTCCTTAAGAGAAAGGAGTGTAGGAGAAAAATATCCTTGCTGTTGGGGTTGGGGTTGGAAAGTTCCTTGGAGAAAACATTATTGGTTGACTTCCTGTTCACGACGAAGCATCTCAGAATTCGAATCCATGTTAGGTAACATGATCCTGTTCTCTGAGCAGCCTCGTTCCCACTCAAGATGGGGCGGGGGTGGCTCAGTCGGTAGCGCGCCTGGCTCTTAATCTGTAGTTCCCAGATTCGAGTCCCAGCTGGGTCAGCGTTGAGATTTATCTCCGCAAAATTCCCCGCCCTGCCCACGGTCAGTAGGGGGACACCGATGGGCTTGGAAAGGCCGCCGTCCGTCGGATGGGACGTTAAGCTGTGGCCCTGTGTGCAGGAGAGCCATACCCTGTGCACGTTAAAGAACACGCTGGATGGCCTTGACGGAAGGCTACCATCTGTCTCCCAACAGCTGTTCCAGTGGTTCCCTCCCCCAACCTTCTCTGAGCCTTCGGGGTCCATGTGACCTGGCCATTTAGCCCGTGGTGTGCAAAAAAGTGCCGCTCAGATGTAAAACAACCCAACCCAACACTCAAGATCATTTTCTCTCAGTGTTTTCATTTAATATGCAGGCTCTGTAGGCTGAATGATTTTAACCTATGTACTTGTGAGACTTTGACAATCTTCGTCTAACAAGAGCGGTATAATGTTTTAAACAGTGGCAAGTTATTCTAGTAGGAAAATTTTCTATCAGTCTTGTGGTTACTCCTGAATTATGTCTAAGCATTGTGCTCTTCTCACTAACAAAGAAACCAATGAAATTTTCTTTTAAATATTAATACCGAAATGGAAAAACAATCGGCGTATTTTTGAAAAAATTCAAATATTTCCATAGTTACTAAAAGGTTAATTTATATTGGCATAGATTATTGGCACCAATAACAGACGGGCGCTCTACTGGCTGAGTGTAACAGCTCTAGGCATGCATGAAAAAATAAGGGTCGAAAGTCTCAACTTATTTTGGTCAGTAATCCATGCAAATGTAAACTAGCCTTAATTCAAGGATTATTCTTGATGCATCATAGATATAGTAAAGGGGAACTACAGTGACCTGGTAATTTGGAAACAGAATTTTTATATCTGTGAGCTAATTTCGCTATCGAAGTGAGGTGGACCACAACTTTATGTCCCATCTAATGGACGGTGTTCTTTTGAAATTCACCAGTGTCATATTTCTCACTGAAACTGAACGCTGACACAAATCTCGAACCTGGAAACTGCAGATTACGAGTCTGGCACTTTACCAACTAAGCCAACTCCCACCCAAGACTATCATTGATAATGCATGAAAATGAAAGAACAGATCTAGGACCTCAAAATACTATACCCAGGGCCGGCGCTAGAGTATCTGACGCGCCTAGGCAAAGATAATTTAGGCGCCCCTCTACATTGTCTATATTATTATATGTATATTATCATTCTTGTAGCCGTCCCGTGGCCGAGTGGTTAGCGCGCTTGGTTTCTGATCTACGGCACCTGGGTTCGAGCCCCGGGTAAGGCATGGATGTGTGTGTGTTGTTTCTCTGCTGAGGTCCTGCCATCCTCTCAGATCTTTTACTTTGGCATATAAACTGTCAGACCACTGTGGCAAGCAGCTGCTTGAGGAGGTATTTATTTATTTTTGATATTATCATTCTTACACAAGCACACACATACACCCACACCTGTGGATATTTATAAAAATAATATCATTATGAACATTTTAAATTAACACTAATACATTTGTATAATATATGATTACTCCTAATATCTGTACAGGAAGAAAATTATTACATCTTAAATACAAAAATTACGAAAAATAATTTTTTGGGCTTTTGCGAAGTTTTGAATTAATTCATCTATAACAATTGCAGATGCAATTTCGCGTTCTATAGATATTATTGCTAGACCGGTGAGTCATTCCTGAGCTATCGTAGAGCGAGTGTTGGGTTGTTTCATCTCTGAGCGGCACTTTTTTGCACACCATGGGCTAAATGGCCAGGTCACATGGACCCCGAAGGCTCAGAGAAGGTTGGGGGAGGGGACCCACTGGAACAGCTGTTGGGAGACAGATGGTAGCCCCCCGTCAAGGCCATCCAGCGTGTTCTTTAACGTGCACAGGGTATGGCTCTCCCGCACACGGAGCCACAGCTTAACGTCCCATCCGACGGACGGCGGCCTTTTCAAGCCCATCGGTGTCCCCTACTGACCGTGGGCAGGGCGGGGAATTTTGCGGAGATAAATCTCAACGCTTAGCCAGCTGGGACTCGAACCTGGGAACTACAGATTATGAGCCTGGCGCGCTACCGACTGAGCCACCCCCGCCCCAATAGAGCGAGTGTACGTTTTTATAAGTATGATTTTTGAAAAACTCCTTTCTGAACTTGCTACTGATACTGACAATGTCGCAAAAATTCTCAGAGCAATAAACACATTTGGAACACTATTTTCTAAATTATTTTTGCATATATATGACAGGACATCTAATAAAAAAGTATTTTCTGGAATTCGCCTTGTTGTTATTTGTAATTCACTAGATAAATCTGTTCTGTCAATATCTCTAGAATTATCATGTTTTAAGTAATTTTCCAATGACAAACATTTTTTAAGCAGTTCTGCTGAAGCAATTTTTTGCAATTCATCTATATTTAAAAGAAAACCAAACTTTTCATTAATTGTAGACATGTTTTGAATTTTTCATCAACAGATGTAATCGTGGTATCAATAATTGAAAAGCCTACCTTAAATTTTTGTTTAAAATCTGCTATGATTTCATCCTCTGTTTGATACACAAACTGTTTCTTTTTTTTTCTAAGTCGAACTGTTTCTTGTAAAAATTAGGCGTCACACCTAAGGCCTCAGCGATGTTTTCCGCATCTGTTAACATTTTTTCAAATTCATCATCATTTCGTATTTTCATTAAGATATTTTTTGTATCATTTATACAGTTTATATGACACCATTTATATCAAGGCTTTTATCCTGAAGTTGTTTACTTGTAAAGTTCATTTCAAAAAATATATTATACCACATTACTAAGGATGCGATAAATTTGAACTTCCTTAAAATTTTAAGAAGACTATTTGCTTCCAATTTCATGGTATTTCCACTTAATCCACATAAACTATCATCTTGAGATATTTCTTGCAGTGCTTCACAAACATCGAACAAACTATATCTTATGTGCTTCAATGAGTCAATTTGACTCTCCCATGAGGGGCGGGGGTGGCTCAGTCGGTAGCGCGCCAGGCTCGTAATCTGTAGTTCTTAGGTTCGAGTCCCAGCTGGGTCAGCGTTGAGATTTATCTCCGCAAAATTCCCCGCCGTGCCCACGGTCAGTAGGGGACACCGATGGGCTTGGAAAGGCCGCCGTCCGTCGGATGGGACGTTAAGCCGTGGTCCCGTGTGCGGGAGAGCCATACCCTGTGCACGTTAAAGAACACGCTGGATGGCCTTGACAGGAGGCTACCATCTGTCTCCCAACAGCTGTTCCAGTGGGTCCCCTCCCCCAACCTTCTCTGAGCCTTCGGGGTCCATGTGACCTGGCCATTTAGCCCATGGTGTGCAAAAAAGTGCCGCTCAGAGGTAAAACAACCCAACTCAACGACTCTCCCATCGTGTATCAGAGTCTGGCTTGAGTGTAAAATTACTTATAAGTTTTTTGTGGTATTCCCATCGACGAGTCGAGCCAGAAAAAAAAAACACACAGACGATGTACCGTGTCAAAAAATGCTGTGGCATCCAAACTATTATCAATGCAATTCACTACTAAATTTAATAAATGTGAACTACAGGGTACATACATTGCACTTGGGTTAATATTTGAAATTCGTCGTTGCACACCTTTTACATTACCTTTCATATATTGCTGGCGTTGTCGTATCCTTGACCTCGTAAGTTTTGTATTGGAAATGAAAAATTTTGTAGAGTTCGTAGTATTTCATTTGATAAAAATTCTGCAGTAGTATTTTTTATTTCTATAAATTCCAAAAAGTGTTCTACTTCCATACTGATAATGTTTCTCCTCTTTTCTAATAAATAGCAAGTTCTCTTCATCAATGGTTTTATTTTTTTAATTCGATTTTCTAATTCTTTCCATTTATGATAATTTTCAACGTGTCTTTGACTTTTTTTCGTGCGCAGCTACAGTACTGTGCAAATTAGTTGGGACAGTAGGGAAATGCAGTAACAAAGACACAACTAAAATATTTATTTGTTTAATAGTGTAGTTCAGTGTCTCGCAAACTGTGTGCCGCGAGAGATTTTCGAATTGACACTAGATATTCCAAAGATTTCATTTTGACTTTACTTGTGTTATCGACGTGCTTTAATATCGACGTGCTATCGACGTGCTTTAATAAAAATCTTTCAGAATTTATCAACTGGGATCTTGTAAGTATTTATCAAGCTTTTGAGCCAAGAATAATGCAAATTTGTTCTCAGAAGCAAGCTCATACACCCCATTGAAATATGTTCATATCTAAATTTTAAATAAAATGCATTTAACGAAACTTCAATTTTCCTCTTTTTACGTAACCATCAAAAATTCTTTTTTAGGTGTGCCGCGGGAAAAAAATTAGATTCAGTGTGCCGCGGAAAAAAAATTTAGATTCAATGTGCCGCAGAGTAAAAAAAAGTTTGCGAGACACTGGTGTAGTTAATAGTGAATGGACCCCCCCCTTAGCTTTAATTACTTCTTTCAACCTCTCAACCATTGATGCCACTAGCTTTCCACACATCTCCTTCACTTCAGGGTCGTGGTACCACACTTTCACGACACTTTCTATCATTTTGGTTTTCGTCGTGCAATCCATCTTAGATATGCGCGCTTTAATAATGGCCCACAAATTTTCAATGGGATTTAGATCGGGTGAATTTCCTGGCCACTCCAATACCTTCAAATGTTGCTGGGTAAAAAAGCTCTTAGCAAGATTAGAATTGTGGCATGGAGCTAGATCCTGTTGAAATACCCCATCGCCGTTAGAAAACAGCTTCTGCAGTGTTGGGACCATTTTCGCCTCCAGCACGCCTATGTACTTTTTGCTGTCCATCATTCCTTCAATGGGGTGAAGTGTCTGTTAGATTAGTTTAGACTTGCAGCAGAAGGTCACGAACAAGTTTAGACTTGCAGCAGTTTAGACTCTGCAGCGGAAGGGACTTAGTGTTCCTTCGCTTGTCCCAACTAATTCGCACAGTACTATTAAGTAGAAGAAGCATTTTCCCGAAGTTTAGTAATACTTCTATTAAGTGTACAATTTTGAAAACCAAATACACATAAATATGTTTTTTTTTTTCATTTACACTCAGTTTGTTAAGAATAACGGTTTTTTCAAATCTGAAATGAAACTGATTAGCACTGTATCATCAGTATATACAGGGTGATTCAAAACTTATCGTTCAAATTTCGTGGGGTAGTAGGGAATACGTCAGGAAACCGATTTCACATAGGAAAGAATGTCCGCAAATGTACGCATGCGTATGTAGAGGGCGCTGTGTGTGCCCAACCAGTGTACAGCTCGCCCGACCACTCCCGCTGTCATCAGTGTACGAGCTGACTTACTAGTGATAAGATGAATCGTTTTACGCATCAAGAGCTAGCGGATATGCATCTCGCATATGGGGCAGCTGGCGAAAGCGGCCGCCGAGCTAGGCAAGTTTACGAAGACCGATACCCCAACAGAAGAATACCGCAGCATCAAATGTTTGCACGTGTGCATCGCAATCTGCGCGAACGTGGTTCACTGCGCAGCAACATGCAGGATACGGGGAGAAGACGATTGACGCGGACTGTCAACGTCGCAGAACAAGTCCTACAGTCCATCGAAGATAATCCGAATACCAGCACACGAGCTATTGCTTAGCAGCTTGGGATCTCTCAGTCAGCAATGTGGCGGATACTGCACGAGGAACGTGTGCATCCTTACCATCTGCAAAGGGTGCAGTTACTGCATCCTGACGATTATCCGAAGCGTGTGGAATTTGCACAATGGTTCATGCAGAAAGGTGCCGTGGACCCCAGTTTTCCAGCTTCTGTCCTTTTTACAGATGAAGCTTCATTCACTCGTGAAGGTGTGTTCAATAGACACAATTCACATGTGTAGGCTTACGACAACCCGCATGGTACGAGAAGTCACGCTGCGCAACATCGTTTTGCCGTAAATGTGTGGGCTGGAATCATTGGTGACTGTTTGTTGGGACCTTACTTGCTACCGCCCCGATTGGACGGCCGGAAATGCCTAATATTTCTCGAGACAGTGTTACCGACTCTTCTGGGCGCTGTTCCTGCGCATATCCGCCGAGATATGTGGTATCAACATGACGGGGCTCCAGCCCATAGCACAATTATTGCGCGTGATTACCTGAACCGAACATTCGGAGCTCGATGGATCGGTAGAGGTGGACCGATCGTTGGCCACCCAGGTCACCTGATTTATCGCCCATGGATTTCTTTTTGTGGGGGGCCATGAAATACCATGTGTACGAGACCCCCGTCGACAGTGAAATGGACCTTGTTGCACGAATAGTGGCCGCCGCAGGCATTGTCCGTGATATGCCAGGCGTTTTTGAAAATGTTCGGCGGTCAATGCAACGGCGCTGTGAATCCTGTGTCCGTGTAAATGGTCGCAATTTTGAGCACCTACTGTGAACCTGTACTTTACCTTGTTGGAATAAAAGTCACATTCGTTACCACTTAACTGTACTGTTTCCTTGTGTTCACTTTACTTGTCTATTTTGTTCATGTAGATGACGTTTGCGGACATACTTTCCTATGTGAAATCGGTTTCCTGACGTATTCCCTACCTCCCCACGAAATTTGAACGATAAGTTTTGAATCACCCTGTATAGAAAATTTACTGTTGAAATTAATATTAGCCAAATAATTTATGTATATTTGAAATTGCATAGGACCGGGAATATATCTTTGTGGAACTCCAAAATTTTTCTGAAATTTATCACCATAATTATCATTTATTTTCATAACTATTTCTCTATCTAATATGTGGTTTTTAAACCATTCAAAAATATTCCCTCTAATGCCAAATAAATAAAA
Source organism: Ryuthela nishihirai (assembly GCA_038380435.1). NCBI lineage: Eukaryota > Metazoa > Arthropoda > Arachnida > Araneae > Heptathelidae > Ryuthela > Ryuthela nishihirai. The sequence continues at coordinate 6,651,089 of JAWZYU010000013.1, forward strand.
TTTCTGCAGCGAGATGTAAACATCAACGGAACCAAATGCTTTATTTAATTCCATATCATGACATAAAATCAATAAAACAATAAGAAACTTAACTTGTCAAAGGATCAATATTGGACAAGAAACTAGTAAAATAACGCAATGCATTTCTTTCCTATATTTAAATCAATATTTGTATCATTTATGAGATCTTCGAAAAGGCTTAGCTTTCCCATACTTTTACGAAACCCAGATTACTGACTTGAAGGAAAATTTATATTATCAAAACATTTTGCGTGCGATCACCAATGTATTCAGAGGGATTGATCTAAAATTATTAAAACACTTTTTTTTGATACATTTTTATATACAGGACGAATAATTCCAATTCTCGTAGCTATTTTCGTCGATTGGCATCCATTTTCATCATCAATAATTTCATTGATTAGTTCACACAACCTCGTATTATTATCTTTATTAATTGTTAATTTATTTGCATAAAATATGCGTTTTTGATTCCTTATAATAGAGTTTACCCTATTTCTTGGGGGCGGGGGTGGCTCAGTCGGTAGCGCGCCAGGCTCGTAATCTGTAGTTCCCAGGTTCGAGTCCCAGCTGGGTCAGCGTTGAGATTTATCTCCGCAAAATTCCCCGCCCTGCCCACGGTCAGTAGGGGACACCGATGGGCTTGGAAAGGCCGCCGTCCGTCGGATGGGACGTTAAGCCGTGGCCCCGTGTGCGGGAGAGCCATACCCTGTGCACGTTAAAGAACACGCTGGATGGCCTTGACGGGAGACTACTATCTGTCTCCCAACAGCTGTTCCAGTGGGTCCCCTCCCCCAACCTTCTCTGAGCCTTCGGGGTCCATGTGATCTGGCTATTTAGCCCATGGTGTGCAAAAAAGTGCCGCTCAGAGGTAAAACAACCCAACCCTATTTCTTTCCATTTTATATTATAAATCATAATTTTGCTTATTATTAACAATATCTTTATATCTTTTCCATAAATGCCACCCGTATTATGAATTCACCCCCCCCCCCCTCAAATGTTCTGGGGGAAAAAGGTCAGTATATGTTTTTCCGTCCTTTATATGTATATACTGCATTAATTTTGAAACCTTGACTCATCGTATGTTGAGACACATTTGTTGAAATCACTGTGCTTTGTTTTTTGAATACTGAGGATGCAATTCTCTATCTCTATTGTGCAATTATCGCCTTGTTTGCTCAATCCATCCGAAGAACGTAAATAACACACCATTTAGTCTTTTGTCGCTTGTTTCTTTGACTTACATCTCCAATGAAATGTTCATAGTTGCCCAATTTACTTCAGCAAGATGAGAAAAACACTTATTGTCCAGGTGTATGGCAATGAGTCAATATTTATCAATTGAGAATACCGAGCAAGCTTTCCCGACCAATCTCTCATGCTTTACTTCAACTGCAGAGGCAATTCCTACTCAAGTTATTTTATTTTGCATCAGTTAATGTTTGCAGAGAGAAAAAAAGACATAAAACTTGACAACTCAAATTAAAGAAAAAGCTTTTCGTTGTCGTTCTGAAAATCTCACCTATTTCTGTTTGAAACCAATAGCGGTAACTATGGAAACTTCTTTCCTCCAGGTTATTTGAATTTGATCTACGATATATGTCAACATTGGTTTCTAAGAAGGACAGTTGTTTGCAGTAAAATAGCTCGTAAAGACTCAAAGCCTTTTGTTGAGGGTAACGCAGCTTAGCAACAAGGCTACAGCATCTTGATTTGTAATCTTGCTGTGTCAACTTCTGAAATTAAGCGGCTCTTCATTATTATAGATCTTCAACAATGTCATTCTTTCTTGTTGCCATGGCAGCTTAGCAACAAGGCTACAGCATCTTGATTTGTAATCTTGCTGTGTCAACTTCTGAAATTTAAACGGTTCTTCATTATTATAGATCTTCAACAATGTCACTCTTTCTTGTTGCCATGGCACCCATTAACCTAGACGAAAGTTGCTAAGGTTTGACTGACGTCATAGAAACCATCTCACTTCGCAAGGTTTGAATTGGCAGCTGTTCAAGACAGGACCAACTCTAAAAGAGAGAGTGGAGGTTTTTTATTGTCCGTAATCGACCTCAGTGTCCTGAGAAGTGATGGAGAGCAAATGACTTTTCTTTCATCAGGAAGCCCTTCAGAAAAAACGTTATTTGTACAACGAAGACATTACAGGTAAGTTCTCTGCCCTTTCTTTCACGCCATTTATTTTTTCGTAAACTTCTAGTGACTTTCTAAGTAAATTGCTTTCAGGGAAATGCAAACTTTCTACTCCATGGGATTAAAAATTCAATTAATAAGATCAAGCTGTCTAAGAAAACCTATAGTTAGTGCAGAATATAAGCCAAAAAAACCACCGCAGTTGTTTAGAGCGAAAAGTTTTAGGAATGGGGCGACATGTCGAAGGATTATTTGGCTCAGCGATGAGCAAAATGCGGCTTTCTGGCTCCTTGTGCCCTGTCAGTGCTATTCATATGGCTTCTCAATCCTATCTGTATGTCCTGTACTCTGATTTACGTCTATACAGGTAGGAAAAAACATAGGCGGAAAATATTCTTCATTTTTTAGAAGGCAAATATTTACATTGTTAACTTTAGATATTTTTTTTTAAATTCTGGGGATGATCCTCTCTTGTGGGTTGGAAGTTGGTTCAGTTGGTTGTAGGGGCGGGGGTGGCTCAGTCGGTAGCGCGCCAGGCTCGTAATCTGTAGTTCCTAGGTTCGAGTCCCAGCTGGGTCAGCGTTGAGATTTATCTCCGCAAAATTCCCCGCCCTGCCCACGGTCAGTAGGGGACACCGTCCGTCGGATGGGACGTTAAGCCGTGGCCCCGTGGGTGGGAGAGCCATACCCTGTGCACGTTAAAGAACACGCTGGATGGCCTTGACGGGAGGCTACTATCTGTCTACCAACAGCTGTTCCAGTGGGTCCCCAACCTTCTCTGAGCCTTCGGGGTCCATATGACCTGGCCATTTAGCCCATGGTGTGCAAAAAAGTGCCGCTCAGAGGTAAAACAACCCAACCCAACTCAGTTGGTTGTAAGTCCCCTCAGTTTATCTTGATACAATTATCATATGTCACATCAGATTACGAGTCATGGCTCCAGGCTCGTAATCTGCAGTTTCTCGATTCGAGTCCTAATTGTGCCTGCATTGAGATTTATCTCCGCTAAACCTCACCCTGCCCTCAGTATGACAAAGGACACCGATGGGCTTGGAAAAGCTGCCGTCCGTCTGATGGAACATGTAGCCATGTTCAGTGTGCAGCAAAGTCTGACAACAGACTTTGTATTAACAGCTGTCCAGTGAATCACCTCCTCTAATGTTCTCTGAGCACTTAGGGGTCCTTGTGACTAAGGGCAGCTCCAGCTGGTAAGTGAAGTAAACTCCGCATTGGGGCCCTTTCTCCAAAGGGGCGCCTTCGACAATGCAACGCCTGTAAAATGTCTGAAAAGGGACACACTGAAAAGGGACTTCGCCTTAGGGTGCAAACATACCTCGAGCAGGTCCTGTTTGTGACCTGGTCATTAAGCCTGTTATGACCTGGTCATTAGCTATTGTATGCTGAAAAATACCGTTCAGAAGCAAAACGAAGCAACTCAATCCACTTCCTATTATTATTATTATTTTTCTGTGACTTTTTTTGATAGCTAGAAGTAAAAAAATCCATTCGGAAAAACAGATTTGATATTTTGATGAACTTTGACATTTAAAACTCTTCTAATTTAGTAATTAAATTAATAATGCTGCCAATTTCAGTTACTTTGGGTGGCATATTATCCTATATAGTTCTACATATAGTAAACTACCTAATAGTAAACTATTAACAAAATATTTGCAGCAACATTAAGAAAATCTTACAAAACAAAACTTTTAACGCATTATAAAAGTGCATTTTTAAGAATAACTACACAATTATATATATATGAATAACGAATTTTTGACTAATATTTTTGAATATATGATATATGCATATGTATATGATGAATATATTTAAAAAATAATAAAATATCCAAAAACCTCAATTTTGTGTCACGAGGAGTGTTTAAGTGCCATTTATAATTAAGAAGTACTAAATGTTGAACAAAAAGTGGGTAAAGTTGCACTATTTACTTAACTTATTATTTAACTTATAATATTAATTATAATTATTAATATTGAACTATTTAACTTATTATTTGTTTACTTAAGGCAAGCAAAAGAAATCAGTCAATTTGACTGTACAGCCAAACTTTCAACGCATCGGAGTAGAGCGAGGAAGCTCTTTATCATCTTGATCGAGATAAATCTCTGTAAAATGTTTTCCTGTAGTGATCTTATGTACTCTGCAAAGCAGCGGCTGTACAGGAAAGTAGTTAGTAGAGTAAAAAATTGGTGTTGGTGGCATCTAAAAATATCAGTTTATGGTTTAAAGCAACAGCATAAATTGTTGTAACTCGAAACTCTTTTTTCCCAGTCATGAACATTATTTATTGGGTGTCCTACTTCAAAGAAAGTTGAGAGACAATATGATACAGTCAATGTCTCTTCTATTTATTATTTTACTAGCAGATTTACCCAGAGTTGCTCGGTTATGAAACTTTTTAACATATAGAGCAGATGGCACTCCCCATCAGGCACGTATCCAGCATTTAGTTTCGGGGTTGGGTTGTTTTACCTCTGAGCGGCACTTTTTTGCACACCATGGGCTAAATGGCCAGGTCACATGGACCCCGAAGGCTCAGAGAAGGTTGGGGGAGGGGACTCACTGGAACAGCTGTTGGGAGACAGATGGTAGCCTCCCGTCAAGGCCATCCAGTGTGTTCTTTAACGTGCACAGGGTATGGCTCTCCCACACACGGGGCCACGGTTTAACGTCCCATCCGACGGACGGCGGCCTTTCCAAGCCCATCGGTGTCCCCTACTGACCGTGGGCAGGGCGGGGAATTTTGCGGAGATAAATCTCAACGCTGACCCAGCTGGGACTCGAACCTGGGAACTACAGATTACGAGCCTGGCGCGCTACCGACTGAGCCACCCCCGCCCCTAGTTTCGGGGAGGGGGATACTAATAATAAGACTTGAGTAGGGTTCCCCATTTAGTAAAATATTTCATACGACAGGATAGGTTAAATGATATGATACATGAATGATTGTATACAAAATAAAATTTTATAGTTGGTTTTCAAATCTATTTTTAGTGTTTACTTAAGGTATTCTATTTTGTTTTTAAATATCCTCAATAGACGATTTTACCAAAAATAGTGCAATTTTCATTACACTTCGATATATTTAACAGTATAGATGGGGCCCCCCATTTAAAACTTTGCTCCGGGGATTTAGTTCAGAATTTGCCTCCGGGGTCCCCAATTTAAAACTTGGCTGCCCAGCCTCCATTTAAAACTTGTCTCCAGAGCCCCTCGTTGCTTAATCTAGTCTTGGTAACCTGGAATGAAGGGCAATTGCAGTTATGAAATTGTAAGCTTGGATGCGATCACACTCCCAATAGAAATAATCAATCGTTTCTTCAGCAATGATAAATTTTGCTATTATTTTATTTAATTTAGTATTTCTATAATAATGAAATCAAAAATGAGACTATTTAATCAATGTGTTGGCGAATTATCAACAGAAAATAGGATATGACTATTCCAAGAAGAGGGGTGTATCACTGAATGATTCGAACAGCATTGTCTGTTAATCTGATGTCTGCAGACCTTTTCTCTTCTCAACATAAGAAAATATTTATAAACTAATATAATATTAGTCACATTTAGTTATATATACATAGATACATACACGTGAAAATTCAATTACATATTCGTAAATTGCCCATGCTGCCCAAGTCTATGGGTTTAGCATTCAGTGACTACACAGGAATGTCTTCGAATGGTATAGTGCGGATTCCACAGGAATGCCCTCGAATGGTGTAACGCGGATTCCACAGGAATTCCTCGAATGGTATAGCGCGGATTCCACAGGAATGTCGTCGAATGATATAACTCTGATTCCACAGGAATGCCCTCGAATGGTGTAACGCGGATTCCACAGGAATTCCTCGAATGGTATAGCGCGGATTCCACAGGAATGTCCTCAAATGGAGTAACGCGGATTCCACAGGAATGTCCTAGAATGGAGTTACGCGGATTCCACAGGAATGTCCTCGAATGATATAACTCTGATTCCACAGGAATGTCCTCGAATGGAGTAACGCGGATTCCACAGGAATGTCCTCGAATGATATAACTCTGATTCCACAGGAATGTCCTCGAATGGAGTAACACGGATTCCATAGGAATGTCCTCGAATGGTATAACGCGGATTCCACAGGAATGTCCTGGAATGGTATAACTCTGATTCCACAGGAATGTCCTCGAATGGAGTAACGCGGATTCCACAGGAATGTCCTCGAATGATATAACTCTGATTCCATAGGAATGTCCTCGAATGGAGTAACACGGATTCCACAGGAATGTCCTCGAATGATATAACTCTGATTCCACAGGAATGTCCTCGAATGGTATAGCGCGGATTCCACAGGAATGTCCTCGAATGATGAAGCATGGATTCCACACGAATGTCCTCGAATGGTACAGCGCGGATTGTACAAGAATGTACTCAGATAGTATAAGCGGATTCCACAGGAATGTCCTCGAATGATAAAGCGCAGATTCCAAAGGAATGTCCTCGAATGATATAGGGTGGATTCCGGTTTCCTCTGCCATCCGTTGAAAATATGCACTCGTAGACGCTGAGGAATGACAGGAAGCATTGTTTTGATGCAACCATAAGGTAACGTCCATATCAAGTCCGGAAGCATAAAAAGATAAGGGGTGGTGGTGATGGGGGGGGGGGGGGTGTGAGCAAGCGACGCAATCGAGCCAGGAAAAGAGGCTGGATTTCCATTGCAGGGATGATGCTCTCCTTTGGTTTGAAGGTGTTTAAAAAAGTCTTGAAAAATGCATTAAATATGCACAAGTTTAATAATTTTCGGCGTCCATTACCTTTACTACGTCACAAGGGGGGGGGGGGGAGGGAAAGAGCATGCCCTCTCTTTCAGAATTATTTATATAAGTAAATTTTCCTTTCAGAATGATTTATATAAATAAGGGTAATAGAAGGAAAAATTATTAAAATTATTTATATTTGATGCATTTTTCAAGAACGTTTTTTAAAGATTTGTAAAACAGAGAGGGGAATGTTATAATGCATTGGTAATCGAATCTCTGATCTTACTTTTCCCGTCTCGATTGTGTTTCTCGCCCCACCCCCCTCCCCCTTGATGTTTTTCTAGATTAGAGCCAGGTACAGTCGCTCAAATAAATATCCGAACACTATGGTTGATTGCAGAATACAGAAAAAATATCTGGCAACGATTTTTTTAGAAATTAGTGATTGGCAACCTTCGTGTCACGTGACACGAAGGTTGCCAGATCACTAATTTCTGAAAAGAATCGTTGCCGATATTTTTTCTGAAAATCAATCATAGTGTTCAGATACTTTTTTGAACGACTGTACCATACAAGATAAGCAATTCGTCTTAGTATATTAGCCCCAGGACGTTTGTCTGAGAGTTCAGGTAGTTCATTTTGGCGTCCTTTTCCACCCTACGGGTTAGTCACTTCACGTCTCAGAAGTGTAGACTTGTATTCTTATATGAATGAAATTGTATTTTCATCTGTATAATAGGGTAATCAGCATGAAGAAGAGAAGAAGGCGACCTACTACCACGGAAGTGAATTTGTTCCAAGACTTCCTAGCCCACCGCCTCTCGGCAGCAGGTGTCTCCTATATCGTCACCTCGAGGTCCCAATGGCGCCGAGTTATGTGGCTGTTTGCTCTACTCTTCACATTCTGCGGAATGAGTTACATGACGTACAAAGTGGTTCAGGAATATTTAAGTTACCCAACAATAGTGGATACAAAGGTGAGATCCTTTTTTGATTGTTTTGATATCATATATCTAGATGGGGGGAGTCATACCGACTCCCCTACCCCGTTGAGAATGTTAGTAAGGATAGCAGGGGTAAAAAATTACTGAACTTTTGCATATTTCATCTATTTTTTTAAAGAAATGCTCTTAAGACGACGCTTAAGACGACGCTCTTAAGACGAATGCTCTAAACGAAGGAAGAAATATAATAAGTGAAAATCCAGTCTTTTGGCCTCTTCACCTGGCCATTTCACTTTTTTAGCCTCTTGCCACTCCCTTCATTTCACTTTTTAGCCTCGTGCCACTCCCCTTCATTTCACTTTTTAGCCTCTTGCCACTCCTCTCTATTTCACTTTTTTAGCTTCTTGCCACTCCCCTTCATTTCACTTTTTTAGCCTCTTGCCACTCCCCTTCATTTCACTTTTTAGCCTCTTGCCACTCCCCTTCATTTCACTTTTTAGCCTCTTGCCACTCCTCTCCATTTCACTTTTTTAGCCTCTTGCCACTCCTCTCCATTTCACTTTTTAGCTTCTTGCCACTCCCCTTCATTTCACTTTTTTAGTTTCTTGCCATTCCCCACCATTTCACTTTTTTTAGCCTCTTGCCACTCCCCTTCCTCCTTATTTTTTAAATTTTTTTTCTAGATTCTGATTTGTGTAAATGGAAATTCGTATTTAGAGCTCCCTGACTTTGAAAATATAGTTTTTGTACAAAAAATGTCACTGGAAATAAATTGAAGATCTCACTGGAATCTTTTTAATTCTTGATATTCATAATAAATATCACAATATATACCTGTAATATTTAAAGGATTATGGAGCCTGAATCACTTACAAGCAACTTCACTCATCATAACAATTTCCTATAAAACCCCACTAAAACATGAATTAAAATTGTTATGGACAGGACAAACTCCGTACAAATAAATGCAAATTTATGCAGTAGATGCAATGATCCTTTCAATTAATTTTCAAAACGTTTAAAATGAGTATAACAGCAGTGTTTTCTGTTAAATATTTCCAACTTAGTAACTCTGTAAATATTAGAATAATTTTTGTTTAAATTGCGAATTAGAAAGATTTGAGGGAGATCTTCAATTTGTTGCCAGTGACAGTTTCACCTAAAAAGTTGACTTTGAAAATAAGCAAAGAAATTAATAATTTTTTTTCATCACTGTAAATTATATTTTGTTTCATTCCACAAGAAATTTTGATACAGATTTTTGATTTATCTACTTTTATCAAATAATTAGGAATGTTTATTTAATCTCGCTTCAAAAATTTATTTTTTCAAATATTATTTAAATTTTAAAAAATTGTAGGATATTTTCTATCTATTCCCAACATTCCGTCATGAGGGAAAAACATTCTGGAATTACTTATTTTTTTAAAAAAATTTGTGATAAAATGAACGTACATTAAAACTTCATGTTATTTACCAGTTATCTATTCACGAATCCCACGTTTACAGGATTGTTTCATGTGCTACTATTTTCATGTTTATGCAAAACTTTCATCACTTTATTCTCTTCATTGTAAATTCTATTTTGGTTTATTCCACAAGATATTAATTTTCATTTCATTTATTTTTACAAAATAGTTGGGAATGTTTCTTTAATCTCCTGAACAAGAAAATTTGTTAAAAAAATTTTTTTTTTGAAAATTTGATTGAATTCGAAAAAAATGCAGAAATTAAAATTTTTATCATCTCTATATCACTGATTTATCCATAAGGTTTAGTTGGTAGACTTTCTCAGTAATAAAAAAAATGAAAAAAAATGATTGTAAAATATTATTATTTAGGGAAAAAAGCTATGCATGTTTTTTTTCCTGGTGTGCCACGACAACTTTGAATTCTCAAAAGTGTGTAGTGGACTCAAAAATATTGAGAAGCATTTCTTTAGCCTATTATTATATGATAAATATAGAGATGACAATTAGCTTTAAAACGTTCTAATAATAAAACCCAATTTTAGAAGTTTAACGATTTCAATATTTCTCAATTTACATATTTTCGATAATATAGCAATAGACCAGATAAGAAGTTAAAAAAAGTTAATGACAAAAACATTAAAATATTTTAATATAATATATTTTTGTTTACATTCATTAATATAACTTTCGATTTTGTGCCTTAAAGTCATTTTCAATAAATATTTATAAGTCTGTAAATGTAATCTTGGGGAAAAAAAATCATTTAGAGCAACACCTTGAATTATACATAACAATTTACATAATGTGGAGCTTATGGATTGGGTTGTTTTACCTCTGAGCGGCACTTTTTTGCACACCGTGGGCTAAATGTCCAGGTCACATGGACCCCGAAGGCTAAGAGAAGGTTGGGGGAGGGGACCCATTAGAACAGCTGTTGGGAGACAGACAGTAGCCTCCCGTCAAGGCCATCCAGTGTGTTCTTTAATGGTTTGGCTCTCCCTCACACGGGGCCAAGGCTTAACGTCCCATCCAACAGACGGCGGCCTTTCCAAACCCATCGGTGTCCCCTACTGACCGTGGACAGGGAGCTTATGGATATCTTCAAGCAACCTCAAGATCTGTCTCAAATTCAGTAAATCGTCATTTTTACAGTATTTATATGATTTACGTGAAATTTATTCTCTATTTTTGATCGAATTAATAAAAATTATCCCTCAAGCAACTCTTTGCCACACAGACTTGAGATTATAATAACCTATAGAGGAGATCTTCGAGGAAGGACTTCACTTCAAAAGAAACATCCACGTCTTAGTCAGAGCTCGAATTCAGCTTTGATCCCCAGTTAAGCATGCTAATCATTCGACCAATGATTGAGATACATAAAAGGCTAATGTAGTTAAGTCATATAAAACAAGGGGTGGCTCAGTCGGTAGCGCGCCAGGCTCGTAATCTGTAGTTCCCAGGTTCGAGTCCCAGCTGGGTCAGCGTTGAGATTTATCTCCGCAAAATTCCCCGCCCTGCCCACGGTCCGTAGGGGACACCGATGGGCTTGGAAAGGCCGCCATCCATCGGATGGGACGTTAAGCCGTGGCCCCGTGTGCGGGAGAGCCATACCCTGTGCACGTTAAAGAACACGCTGGATGGCCTTGACGGGAGGCTACCATCTGTCTCCCAACAGCTGTTCCAGTGGGTCCCCAACCTTCTCTGAGCTTTCGGGGTCCATGTGACCTGGCCATTTAGCCCATGGTGTGCAAAAAAAAATAGTGCCGCTCAGAGGTAAAACAACCCAACCAACAAAAAAGTATTGTAGCCTTTACCTTAATGACATTTTTATTTCGTTGAACAGACTCTTATGACGAAAGACCTAGAATTCCCTGCCATTACTGTGTGTGGCTTAAACGTAATTCCGAAGTTTCACATGGAAGAAGCTGGATTGAAATATCTGGATGAAATGAAGGAATTTCTCTATAGTCTTCCTAAATATAAGTAAGCATGATTGTTGCACGATGTTTTCTTATTACTTACAGTCGCTCAAATAAATATCCGAACACTATGGTTGATTGCAGAATTCAGGAAAAATATCTGGCAACGTTTTTTTTAGAAATTAGTGATCTGGCAACCTTCGTGTCACGTGACGCGAAGGTTGCCAGATCACTAATTTCTAAAAAAAAAAACGTTGCCAGATATTTTTTCTGAATTCTGCAATCAACCATAGTGTTCGGATACTTTTTAATATATATAATGCGTATGAATATATAATGCAATGAATATGGAGCGTGTGCAGTTACCGTTCACAGCAAACTGGAGCGGTTGCGGTTAATGTTCACAGCACATTGGATCGTGTGAGCTCACAAAGACCTGGATCGTGTGAGCCCACTCACGGAAATATTGAGCGTGTGCAGTTACTGTTCACAGCAAACTGGAGCGGTTGCGGTTAATGTTCACAGCACAATGGGGGCGGGGGTGGCTCAGTCGGTAGCGCGCCAGGCTCGTAATCTGTAGTTCCCAGGTTCGAGTCCCAGCTGGGTCAGCGTTGAGATTTATCTCCGCAAAATTCCCCGCCCTGCCCACGGTCAGTAGGGGACACCGATGGGCTTAGGAAAGGCCGCCGTCCGTCGGATGGGACGTTAAGCTGTGGCCCCGTGTGCGGGAGAGACATACCCTGTGCACGTTAAAGAACACGCTGGATGGCCTTGACGGGAGGCTACCATCTGTCTCCCAACAGCTGTTCCAGTGGGTCCCCTCCCCCAACCTTCTCTGAGCCTTCGGGGTCCATGTGACCTGGCCATTTAGCCCATGGTGTGCAAAAAGCTGCCGCTCAGAGGTAAAACAACCCAACTCACAGCACATTGGATCGTGTGAGCTCACAAAGACCTGGATCGTGTGGGCTCACTCACGGAAATATTGAGCGTGTGCAGTTACCGTTCACAGCAAACTGGAGCGTGTGCAGTAACTGCACACGCTCCAGTTTGCTGTGAACGGTAACTGGAGCGTGTACAGTTGCTGTACACGCTCCAGATATTTTTTCTGAATTCTGTAATCAACCATAGTGTTCGGATATTTTTTTCAGTGATTACCAACAAATATTAGTTCTTGGGTATATTTCCTGCCATCACACCCAAATTTCCACATTGATTATCTACGATGCCCATTGCTTTTGATACCTCTCTCTACACTTTAAAAGAATTAAAAAAAACCCATCAAGTTTTCAAGCAGCTGGATATAAAAAATCCAGAAGAGATATCAAGTTTTCAAGCAGCTGGATATAAAAAATCCAGAAGAGATATCAAGTTTTCAAGCAGCTGGATATAAAAAATCCAGAAGAGATAACAAGTTTTCAAGCAGCTGGATGTAAAAAATCCAGAAGAGACATCAAGTTTTCAAGCAGCTGGATATAAATAATATCCAGCTGCTTGCCACAGAGGTCTGACAGGAGCCTGTCAGTTTAATACGCCATAGTAGAAGGTCTGTGAGGATGGTGGGCTCTCAGCAGAAAGACAGCACAAACATCCATGCCTTACCCGGGGCTCGAACCCAGGCCCCTTTGATCAGTAGCCAAGCGCGCTAACCGCTTTAAAAAATTCATAGTTTTTAAATATCCAAAAAATATAAACAGAAATGAACACTTTAGAAATGAAAATGCAAATTTATAAGAGATTGGAAGGCGAGATGAGTGCACACTTTTATTGGTAATAAAAAGGAATTTCCGAATTTAAAAGATAAATGAAAAAAAAAACACAACGTTTAAGGAAATGTTTAATCACATCATGTGTTATGCGTAGCTCTAAAACTTGCATCGCAAAAAAAAAAACTGCCACAAAAATCACAAAATTCCATTGGAACTCAATGTAAAATGCGATGTCGGTTAAATTACACATTGTTTCGCATCTACCTCACCTAAATATAGACGACAAGGCTCATTATAAAATAGTCTTATTATTACGATTGTTCTGGGTTGCTTTATCTCTGAGTGGCACTTTTTTGCACACAATGGGCTAAATGGCCAAGTCACATGGACCCCGAAGGCTCATAGAAGGTTGGGGGAGGGACCCACTGGAACAGCTGTTGGGAGACAGATAGTAGCCTCCCGTCAAGGCCATCCAGAGTGTTCTTTAACATGCGAAGGGTATGGCTCTCTCGCACACGGAACCACGACCTAACGTTCCATCCGACGGACGGCGGCCTTTCCAAGCCCATCGGTGTCCCCTACTGAGGGCGGGGAATTTTGCGGAGATAAATCTCAACGCTGACCAAGCTGGGACTCGAACCTGGGAACTACAGATTACGAGCCTGGCGCGCTACCGACTGAGCCATTCCCGCCCCTTACTATTTCTACTGACTATGGGCAGGGTGGGGAATTTTGCGGAGATAAATCTCAACGCTGACCAAGCTGGGACTCGAACCTGGGAACTGCAGATTACGGACCTGGCACGCTACCGACTGAGCCACCTCCTTACTATTCCGAACTTTTCCCAAAATATTAAATGAATTTTAAAGTTTCGTTTGTGTTGAAGACACGGACATTCTCTAACACTTTGTCTCTTTTGGAATTTCTAGCATTTCTGAAAGTGAGAAAGAACGCTGTCGCTACGACCCGATGTGCCACTGGTTGTGGTTCGACGATCGCTGCTCCTGCGTCAGGTCCCCGTGCCACACGGAGATGTGCTTCAGCTTGACGCAAGACATTTGCTCCTGCTCCATGATCTTCTGCAAAAGAAACAACAGTGAAATGAGAAGAGCCTGCACGAGACAACCTTCTCGTGACGGAGGACCAGACGACTGCATCTGTTCTCAAAGTTTCAACTATTCCCGTGCTACTGGGGATGATCCACGACGCCCACCACCACCAAGGCACGGAGTAAGGGGACCACCTGCAGAAGGGGACGACCCAGGACCCGAAGATTCAAAAAGTGATGAGAAATTGGATCACGAATTTTTAGAGGCTTTGAAAACAATAAAGGACAAGAATACTCAAAATCTGATTCGAGCAATTCATACTTCGAAAACCGATGACATTGCGGATGTAGAGAGAATTTATCATCCTTCAATGTCTAGTATGAGCAATTACGGTTTACCATACGACAATATAATACTTTCTTGCACTTACGGACCTTTTAGGTGCTTTAAACAGTGAGTATTTGTTTTTTTGAAAAATATGTATTAAATATAAATATTTTTTCTAGGAGGTCATCACGGAACTCTAAAAAATAAAGCTCGTATTAACTCAAAAAAATGAATGAAAGTTTGAGGAGTTGTTTTTGGTTTTGGCAAAAATAGCAATGTTCGAGTCTTTCATTATGCCAATTGTAAGATCGAGCGAAGAGAAAAAAGAGATCAGTTGTGTTTTTTCGGATTATATATCTCGGTGTCGGTTCTCTGTTTAGATTCGGGATTTCGATTTTTGTTTCTGTATTTGATTCCAGAGATCGGTCGCAGTTTTAGTGTTAGAGAGACCGTTCACGGTTTTCGGGTTCTATTCGAGAGATCGATTGTACATTAGTGATCTCAGTGTTACGATTGAATTCGAGAGATCGATTGTACATTAGTGATCTCAGTGTTACGATTGAATTCGAGAGATTGGCCGAGTATGAGGTTTGAGAGACCAGTCACGATTTTTGGATTGTATTTAAGAAGGCGAGCCCGATTTTCGGATTAGGTGAGGGAACCTGATCTGAAGTTTTGAATTAGATTCAAGAGACCGATTTCAATTTGCCAATTAAATTCGGGAGATCGATCAAATTTTGAGGTCAGATTCTGAAGAGAATTCGAATTGGGCGAGAGTGTTCTGCTAGATTCGAAATTTCCAGAATTTTCTCTGGAAATTTCGATATCTTTTTGCATCCTAAAAAACACTGGCAAATCAGGGTTGTGGGTTGTTTTACCTCTGAGCGGCACTTTTTTGCACACTATGGGCTAAATGGCCAGGTCACATGGACCCCGAAGGCTCAGAGAAGGTTGGGGGAGGGGACCCACTGGAACAGCTGTTGGGAGACAGATGGTAGCCTCCCGTCAAGGCCATCCAGCGTGTTCCTTAACGTGCACAGGGTGTGTCTCTCCAGCACACGGGGCAACGACCTAACGTTCCATCCGACGGACGGCGGCCTTTCCAAGCCCATCAGTGTCCCCTACTGACCGTGGGCAGGGCGGGAAATTTTGCGGAGGTAAATCTCAACGCTGACCCAGCTGGGACTCGAACCTGGGAACTACAGATTACGAGCCTGGCGCGCTACCAACTGAGCCACCCCCGCCCCTGGCAAATCAGAATTAAATTTACACATACATAATACATACGTAATCCCTGTGTAATTTACTTCTCCAAAGAGTCTCTCCTCAGCTACAGTTGCTTACTCAACCATTGTAGACGAATTATAACAATATCCTCTTTGGCATTTTCTTCCTACTGCATCATAGGTCTCCCCCTATTCTGGGGCTTTTAGGCTCACTGTTCATACCCATATTCGCTAATTCACAGTTATGCATAGGGCAACATGTTCAAACCAAAGCAGTCTCTCTCTGCACAATATGCTGCTCAAAGGAGGTTGCTGACCTCTTTCCCTAACCTTGTCATTGCCTACAAAGTCAAACTATCTCAAGATACTGCGTAAATATCTAGAATCAAAGACATCAAATTTCCTGCTATCTTGTTTAAAAAAGGGTTAAGTTTCACTACAAAATTTTAGTTTAATAAAGTATATACGCCTATTTTCCTGCACTTTCCACAAATTTTTAAAAGTCCCATTAGCAATTAGGGCAACAATTAGGGGATCGGTGGAAGCAGGGGACTCTGGAACTTTTTTCAGGGACGCAGCTGTAGCAGGGGGGAGGGGAGTCTGACTGCGATAAAAAATGTTTCTTTTTGAAGATTTCAATGCTTCTTCTTTTGAGAGTTCATAGTGAAACTATTAAATTTTTTTCTCCAATTATGTGGAATTTCTGTGAAATAAAAATTATTATTATTCCAAAAATTCTGATCCTATGAGGTCCCAGGGACCCGTAACACTGAGGGCCCCGGGAAGCTATAGCGCTCAGCGCCCCCTACCAGTCCACGCCTGGGTGGAAGCCTTCTGCTAAGGTCATTCGATCGTGTTCTTTAAGATACTGTACAGAGAGGACTTATCTTTTAAAATTTATAAGTATTAAACATAAATTATATAAAACTATCCACGATACATCTATACATATGCAACTAATGTAACAATCATATCGATATAAAATCTTAATTTGCAATAATTATACAGCTCAGACTAATCAAATTTCAAAAACAAAAAAATATTTTCCAAAATTTGCTTTTTATTTTCTAGTAAATATTTTTTTCGAGTCGCAGCAAACTTCACAGGAGCCAAATGAGCTTTTTGAACTGCAGTTTGACCACTCCCGTTACATATGACACCTACCAACCATAATGTTAAAACACTAATTTCGTTAGGGAAGTGAAAGCCACACCGGACCCAATAATTTTGCCCATGGGATAAAGTTTAATCCTAATTTTGCTTAAAAGCAACAGATTTAAAAAAAAAATGCTTTGAAGCTAGATTTAATTCTTTATGCTTTAAAATATTGTCTTTTTACCCTATTCGATTTGCAGGAATTTCACGACGCTGTATAGCCCAACCTATGGAAAGTGTTACATGTTCAATTATGTGGGCAATGCTGACTCCAATGTCAAGAAGCCTCTGGTGACAAGTCATGCTGGAAGATCTTATGGTGAGTCTGAAAAATATATATATATATATTTTCACATGAAAAGCAGAATAAGGGGGGGGGGGGATCAGAGTAATTTTTATATATACCAATTATACAAAGTTTCATATACAGGGTGAATCTGAAAAAGTGGGCAAAACTTTACGGGGTGGTAGAACGCAGCTATACGAGCAATATTCGTCATAGAATGTATGGTCGGAACGCAAACGGTGAGAAGTTAAAAGGTAGTTTTCCACTGTCACATTTAAAGAATGAACACAAGAAGGAGAGGAGATACTCTGTGCCTCACTTGCATTCCCGTCCGCCGCACCGTACACAAAGTGCATATCCGCCATTTCGTGGTTAGTATAACTAGCCATCCTCTCGGCAATCCACGGTAGAAATGCCGTTGGGTGCGAGGACCGACCCTTTTATACCATTTCCAACGCCACCTAGCGGCTCACCGTTTGCGTTCCGCCCATACTTTCTATGACGAATATTGCTCGTATAGCTGCGTTCTACCACCCCATAAAGTTTTGCCCACTTTTTCAGATTCACCCTGTATAGGTAATAAAATAATATTTTTTAACTAGTGGTATTTTAATTCTGTGAGAGTTAATCGGAATGGTTTACCATGGGTTGGGTTGTTTTACCTCTGAGCGGCATTTTTTTACAGATCATGGGCTAAATGGCCAGGTCACAAGGACCCGAAGGCACATAGAAGGTTGAGAGAGGGGACCCACTAGAACAGCTGTTGGGAGACAGATGGTAACCTCCCGTCAAGGCCATCCAGCGTGTTCTTTAACGTGCACAGGGTATGGCTCTCCCGCACACGGGGCCACGACTTAACGTCCCATCCGACGGACGGCGGTCTTTTCAAGTCCATCGGTGTCACCTACTGACCGTGGGCAGGGTGGGGAGTTTTGCGGAGATAAATCTCAACGCTGACCCAGCTGGGACTCGAACCTGGGAGCTATAGATTACGAGCATGGTGCAGTACCGGCTAAGCCACCTCCACCCCCACCCCTAATGATTTACCATAATCATAAATTTAATTCAGGTGTAAAAAAAATCATTCTCACACTTAAAAACCATGAAATGATCTCTGAAGTATTATTAAAGAAATATACATTCGTATATATTAATCTTGGCATAGAATCGGGGCATGGTTCAGGCGGTACAGCGCGTCTTGTAATTTGATGTTCCTATATTCGAATCCCCACTTCACCTGCGTAGATATTTTCGCACCTTCCTCGGTAAGAAAAGGGACAGCGATGGGTTTGGAATTTGGAAAGACCGCCATCCGTCGGATGGGACGTAAAGCCTTGGCACAGTGTGCAGGGGAGCTATACTCGCAGGAGTTAAGAACGTGCTGTACCTTGATGGGAGACTTCCATTTGTCTGTAAAACAGTTATCCTATGGGTTCCCTTCCCTATCCAGCTCGGGATTCTTGTGACTTGGTCATCTATTCCATTGTGTTCTCAAAAGTTCTGTTTAGAGCAGAGGTTCCTGAACCTTTCAACATGACGCCCCCCCACCTTTTGATTTTTGAGAAATCCTCACACCTCCCCGTCTATTATTTGCCATCAGCCAACTCCTCTGTTAACAAAAATTTCAATTCATAACTAAAAATTAAATAGAAAAAAATCTACATCTTCGCTCCCCCTAATTTGGGAAATTCTGACTTATAGGGTTGGGTTGTTTTACCTCTGAGCGGCACCTTTTTGCACACAATGGACTAAATGGCCAGGTCACATGGACCCCGAAGGCTCAGAGAAGGTTCGGGGAGGGAACCCACTGGAACAGATGTTGGGAGACAGATGGTAGCCTCCCGTCAAGGCCATACAGCGTGTTCCTTAACGTGCACAGGGTATGTCTCTCCCGCACACGGGGCCACGACCTAACGTTCCATCCGACGGGCTTTCCAAGCCCATCGGTGTCCCTTACTGACTGTGGCAGGACGGGGAATTTTGCGGAGATAAATCTCAACGCTGACCCAGCTGGGACTTGAATCTGGGAACTGCAGATTACGAGCCTGACGCGCTACCGACTGAGCAACCCCTCTGATTTATAGGCAAAACAACTCAGGCTGACCTAGACAGTAAATTCAATAATTCACATTAATATTTTTTCACTTTTTTCACTATTTTTTACTTTAAATTTTTATTTAAACTATCATAGTAATTTGTACAAATACCTGGAATGGCAATGAATTTGTCCCTTGGGTTAAAATTGTAAGAAACACCTTTTACCTCTGGATTTGTTCTCGAAATATTTAATGAAGAAAGTGTATGCATGTTATAAAATTTTATATATCTATGTTTAAATCTTTTATGCATCTATGTTAAATTTTTATGTACCATCTTTATTTTTCCATTTGAAAAGTGTGATTTTTCCACTTCAAAAATGCTTTTTTCCCTGCTTCAAAGATGTTTCTTTTTCCACTTCAAATTGTTGACTTATAAGAGGAAATTTGCTATTGGAAAGTTTTGCAACTGAATGTCATACCATTAGCTTCGACGCAATATTTCAAGTTCTATTAAAAATTTACAACTTTTTCCCAGTGTTAACATTTATTACATTTTTCACTACTTTACTGACACATATTGCGTTTCTAAATCCTACATATATTTCTTTGTTCCGAGGTTTACAGTTGTATATCCACTCAAAGGAGGAAGACGTGCTGGACCTGCTGAGCCGTCAGTTGGGAGCGCGGATTGTGATTCATGATCCACGGCAACTCCCTTTCGCTTCAGAGCATGGGATGGATATTCAACCTGGAGAGATGGTCACCATGAGCGTGGAATATGAAGAAGTCGCACGGTTGGGCTATCCATGGGGCAAATGTCTCGATGATGGATCCACGCTTCCTTTCCATTATACAGACAAACCTTACTCCGAAATAGTAGGTTAATACAGATAATATTTCTTTTCATTAACTAATAGAAATACCCGTTCTTTGCCCTGAAATTTATAGGTTAATGCTTATTTTAGGTTAACTGTCCAACATCAAGTATATCACAAGCATATCTAAAATAAGGTATATAATGTGATGTACCAGAAAGTCTCGGGGCTCCTCCCTCCCTCCCTCCCTCAATAAATATCTCCGGGGAGGGGGACCCCTTTGTTTCATTTAATGTGCACCGACATTAGTTGAATTTTAACTTTTTGAAAATGTACAGTGTAAATATCTGGCATATATTTCAGTTTTCGTAGAATATAATTTGACAACTTGCAATGATTTTTTTTTACAGCTTTCTTCATAAAATATTGCTTTTGTTGGTTTCAAACGAACATAAGCAAAATTTGCATTAAAAAAAGTACCCAAGTTCAACTCAATTATTTTAAATATTACTCATTTTCCCCTGTGCTGCAAAAAATAATGTAAGAGCAACATAGGAATAGGGAAAATTAGAGACAATACTGGAAACATTTCTAGTCTTAAGAGTTAACGACCACGTTCAGGCTTTGAGGCAATGAGTTCTGGTCCACAAGGAGAGGAATTTCTAATAAGGAAAACGAAGCTGATTTTTCACGACCACGCTCAGGCTTTGAGACAATGAGTTCTGGTCCACAAGGAGAGGAATTTCTAACAAGGAAAACGAAGCTGATTGTTCACGGTCTCTTAATATTCGTTCAGAGCTCTAGAGAAATAATTCAGCTCTGCTCCTTTAAATAGTTGTATATTAAGTTTTCCCACAGATTTCGTAATTTTTTTTCAGCGATCCTTCTAACCATCCCCCCTCCACAGCGACGGGTGTCGCGGGGCCTGTTAGTACGCCTGTGGGTATGTCATAACCATATCTAAGATCAAGTCATATCTGTGATAAGATATATCAAAAGCATATCTAAGATCAGGCATGTTACAAACGTATCTGTGATGAGGTATATATCACAAGCATATCTAAGATCAAGTATATAACAAGCATAGCTAAGGTGAGGTTTATAACAAACATCATCATCATCCTCAAGCAGCTATGGACTATGGAGGTCTAACCAGACCGTGCAGTTTAATTCTCCAGCCATATCTGTCTGAGCTACATCTGCTGCATCCGGCCACTGCACATCAATTCTAAGAAGGTCCTGTTTGACATTGTCTGCCCGCCGCATCCTAGGTCTCCCCCTCCTTCTGAGGCCTCCAGGCACATTGTTCATAACCCTATTCGCCAATCTATAATTATCCATACGGGCAACATGGCCAAACCAGCGGAGTCTCTCTCTGCACAATATGCTGCTTAAAGGAGGTTGCAGACTCCTTTGCCTAACCTCATCATTAGTTACCAAGATACTACGTAAGACTTATCTAACATAAAGTGTATCACAGGCATATCTAACAGAATTATCACAAAGCATGTCTAAATGAAGTATATCTAAGATAAAGCATACCTAAGATAAAGTATATCACAAGAATATATAAGTTGTGTATATCTACAATATACTTAACTGTATTTTTCGAGCCGAAATTCGGGACACGTGACTTTTTTTTATTCTGACAGGTGAATTTATTTATGTGAAAAAACCTGCAGTACTTGGCAAGAATAAAATAGCACGAAAAAAAAAAAATACAAAATTCGACAAAAAATATTTATTTTGAGCACGTTTTCGTGAGTAATGTTTCTTGAGTCTAAGTCTCGCAACTTTTATGATTGTAATGTTTAGTGACTTGCTTCATTTAGCTGCTCTTTATCGAAACAATGGAATTGAGGGCCATTCCGAATGGCTCATGGGGACAACGAGACAGAATCCTTGATAGCTCGATTGTTGGGGTTGTTTTACCTCTGAGCAGCACTTTTTCGCACACAATAGACTAAATGGCCAGATCACAAGGTCCCAAGGGCTCAGAGAAGGTTGAGGGGGAGGGGTAGCCTCCCGTCAAGGCCATCCAGCGTGCTTTTTAACGTGCACAGGGTATGGCTCTCTCGCACACGGCGCCACGGCTTAACGTCCCATCCGACGGACGGCTGTCTTTCGAAGCCCATCTGTTGGTCAGGTGGGACTCGAACCTGAGAACTGCAGATTACGAGCCTGGCGCGCTACCTACTGCCACCCCTGCTCCAAATCGGGATTGTGCGTAAAAATTCGTAGCGATTGGTCACTATAAATATCACACGGAAAGTTAGTAAGGCTGTCACTAGTTGTCAAAAGGGATGTTTGTAAGAATTAGAAACTAGAAAAACCGATTGCTGAAATTTCCAGTTTATAAGCATCTTCAGAGGAAATAAATAACCCTGAAGCAGCTGCTTGCCACAGAGGTCTGACAAGGAGCCTGTTAGTTTAATACGCCATACAGAAGATCCGTGAGGATTGGTTGGTTGTTTTACCTCTGAGCGGCACTTTTTTTTGCACACAATGGGCTAAATGGCCAGGTCACAAGGACCCCGAAGGCACAGAGAAGGTTGGGGGAGGGGACCCACTAGAACAGCTGTTAGGAGACAGATGGGAACCTCCCGTCAAGGCCATCCATCGTGTTCTTTAACGTGCACAGGGTATGGCTCTCCCACACACGGGCCATGGCTTAACGTCCCATCCGACGGACGGCGGCCTTTCCAAGCCCATCGGTGTCTCCTACTGACCGTGGGCAGGGCGGGGAATTTTACGGAGATAAATCTCAACGCCGACCCAGCTGGGACTCGAACTTGGGAACTGCAGATTACGAGCCTGGCGCGCTACCGACTGAGCCACCCCCGCCCCAATCCGTGAGGAAGGCGGGACCTCAGCATAAAGACAACACAAACAACTATGCCTTACCCGGGGCTCGAACCCAGATCTCTTTGGTCATTGATCAGTGGTCAAGCGCGCTAACCACTCGGTCACGAGAGAGAGGCTACAAGCGTCGAAATGCGATATTTTTATACAATATTAAAATTATGCTTAATTAATCTTTGGGTTTCAGGTTTGTTAAGTTTTTTCACGAGTATTTTTTTGTCGGAACAATAGTTTTAACAAAGACAACTAGTGTAAAATTTTACTCTCTGCTTTAGTGGTGTTTGAAAAATTTTTAAATACTGGGTGATCCAAAAGTAACAGAAAAAGTAAAAATGCAATAATTCGAAAAATATAGACAGTAGCACGATGCGGTTTTCACAGAAATGCAAAGAAAGACGGGATTTTTTTTAATAATGAAAACTTTTATTGCCAGAATAGTTACATTTACCACCTGTCGGTGGCGCTTCAGTTGTGTCAGTAGTAGAGGTCCTATATAGGTTGAGATTGGCCATCTCAAAATTCGACGCCATGTTTTGTCGTCACTCGGATTCTTTAGCTTACATAGCTGAATGGTATTGCAAGAATACTTATGGATTTCGGAAAAGGGTAGGGTAATATTTGATACAGATTTCAGTGTTCATGATTGGAACAATTTAGAAAACGGTTAAAAGAAGGAAAAGTGAATTTTACGGCTTTTTTTTCTTTAAAAAAAAAAGATATAATTTCGTTTTGTTGTGTTGTCTGTATGTCGACATCGAACTTTTTTGTTTATAGAGATAAATAAAAATTTTTTTGTGTTAGATAGGAATTAATGATATCTTACGATTTGCATTTTTCGAATCTCCCAAAAGTTATAACTGCACCCTCTAACGGTGGAAAAATCTGAAAATTCCAAAATATCAAACGAATATTCCAAACGATGTAGTTATGTAAGAAGTTTAAAATTTTGGTGTTCAAATGTGAAGGTTACGAAGCTCCAATTGGCAACAATCACTTGACCCTTTAGACCTAGGGGGAGGTGAATACAACTTTTTTTGTTGTTTTAACAAAAAAGTGTATGTTTTTAGAGATTTTAGAGATTTTAGAGATTTTAGTTTTTTTTAGAGTTTTTAGTGATTTTTTTATAAATTAAAAATTCTTTTTGGGTTGGTCAGGTATTGATGAAATATTACAATTTGCATTTTGCGAATTTCCCAAAAGCTATAACTGCGCCCTCTAACGGTGAAAAACATTGAAAAATACCAAAAATTTAAAACCAGTATTGCAAACGATGTAGTTATGCTAGAAATTTGAAATTTTGGTCATGGAATGTGAGTTTTGAAAATTCGATTGACAACAATGAGTTGACCCTAAGCCCAAGGTAGGTAAGAAACGGAACGGTTTTGTTTAAAGAGGTAATTAGAAACCTCTTTTTTAGTTGGTTACTAATGAAATGTGATTCGCATTTTCAAAGGTAGTTTTAATTTATCTCATTAAAGATCACTAAATATCGAAACTACAAAACTTTTAACGAATATTTAAAGTGCTCTCTTTATGGTAGAAATTTTGGTGTGTAGAGTTCTGTTATGATAGAAATTCCACTTGCAGCAATGATCTGCCACTGAGGAACGAGAGAAAAGCAACTTTCTAAATTTAAGAACTAAAAGAACAGAACTTTTCATGCTTTTTAATTAACTAATAAAATACTAATATGTGCATTTTCTCATCATATATTAATAAATAAATAAATAACCCCTCAAACACAGCTGCTTGTACAGAGATCTGACAGGAACCTGTCAGTTTATACTTTAACTCTTTATCCTACAAGCCTATACTTGAGTGACACAGCCTACTCTTGGTGATGCTTATTATCTTACCTCCCTGGAAAGCCCCAGCCTCCGTGGGTGCTTCCTCTATAGGGATATAAAAAGGAAAATCCTCATTAAAAATAAGAAATATAAATATATTCAAAGGTTTTGACATAAAAGCATTTTCATAACTTTAATAAGTTTATTCTAACATAAAGTTCTACTCTGCTGAGGAGTGGTCATCCACACAGGGTTCTGGGCCGACCTTATAAACTAACTGGCCTCATAGTAGAAGCTCCATGGGAATGGCGGGACCTCAGCAGAAAAACAACACGAATATCCATAATTAAAACTTTTAAGGAGTGAAAAAGTAGGCAAAGGAAGAACTTCATTCTCTTTGAAAATGAGATTCCCATATGCGCCAGAGGCGACATACGTTCTTCTAGTTGTTTCAGTACACTCTGACAGTGGAAATTCAGACTACTGTATAATTGAGAAAATAAACTATTAATATTTTATTAGTACCTGTAATGTGCAAAAAAAGTTTTCACTTATCTCTTCAAGCAAAAAAGTTGCATTTTACCAATGGGGAAAAATCATTACTATTAGGGTAAACCACTTGATCAATACACTCTATGACCAAAAAATTTAAGTTTCTAACAAAAATAGATCATTTGCAATATTTATTTAAAGATTTGGTATTTTCCATCTTCTTCCGCCGCTAGAGGTCGCCTTTCGAGTTTTTATTTACCGCTTTTAGCACTCTCTAACACTGGAAATTGCAGCTGATGGGGATTCGAAAAATGCAAGTTTTAATATTTTTACGGAAAAAAATTTCCCCGACATACGGGATTCGAACCCGCAACTCTCCAGAAACATGCCAGAGCATTCTAACCCATGTTAGAATGCTCTGGTTGAACTAAAGCCGGCTTTTTTCACAAAAAATATTTATTGATTAATAGATGTTTAAACGTTTACAAGTAACGCTGAGATTATCAAATATTGTTTAAATCATTAATATTTTGTTAGTGCCTGTAAAACAAATATATATACAGGGTGAATCTGAAAAAGTGGGCAAAACTTTACGGGGTGGTAGAACGCAGCTATACGAGCAATATTCGTCATAGAAAGTATGGGCGGAACGCAAACGGCGAGCCGCTAGGTGGCGTTGGAAATGGTATAAAAGGGTCGGTCCTCGCACCCAACGGCATTTCTACCGTGGATTGCCGAGAGGATGGCTGGTTACACTAACCACGAAATGGCGGATATGCTCTTTTGAGCAATTTCTTTGAGCATGTACCTCAATTACATTCCTGTTAATAAAATGTTTTCTGAAGTATCTCCTCTCCTTCTTGTGTTCATTCTTTAAATGTGACAGTGGAAAACTACCTTTTAACTTCTCACCGCTTGCGTTCCGACCATACATTCTATGACGAATATTGCTCGTATAGCTGCGTTCTACCACCCCGTAAAGTTTTGCCCACTTTTTCAGATTCACCCTGTATATAGTTTCGTTTATCTCTTTAAAAAAAAAGTTTAATTTTCACACCCCCTTTTGGCTAAGACGGCAAAGCCTTGTTGCCATTGTAAATCTTCTGACCATAACACTCTACTACCAAAATTTCAGATTTCCATTGTAATTGGTTTGTTTGCAATAATTCGTTTGAAATTTTAGCATTTTGCATCTTTTCCCACCGTTAGAGGGCACTATTAAAACTATTGAAAATTTTCAAAGTTGCGAATCGCAATATTTGTTCGACATCTATCCAACCCAAAAAGAATTTTTCATTTAGCTCTAAAAGTAAAAACATTGATTGTCTGTAGACGGACATAACAGGTGGAAAGACAGATGGACAGACAACAGTTAACAGAGAGACGGACAGACAGACGAACAAATGCTGGCATAGGCAGACGACAAAGTGAAAACTTTAGCTCGTTTATCAAACGAACCTTAAACAAAGTTGAACCACCTAATACCCAAGATACTGCGCAAGCATCTGGAATCAAAAGCATCTAGTTTCCTGTTATCTTGTTTACAAAGTGTCCAAGTTTCACTACCATAACTAACCCTAGAAAGAACCAAACCATTATACAGTCTAATTTTAGTCTTTAGGTGTATACGCCTATTTCTCCACAATCTCTATAGATTATTAAAAGTCCCAGCAGCAATCCCTATTCGTCTGTTAATCTCATGCCGCACATCACCATTATCTGTTACATAGCTCCCAAGATAATTAAACTCTGATGTGTAAAAATATTACAGAAATATATGCAAAACAAAGAGTGTGTACTGATATAAACAATGTCCTGGGTTTACGGAACACCCTGTAGACATTACATGTTATAATTAATAGTCTGTCTTGCGGATTGCTTCTTTTACTGAAAAATAACCACCAATGAAAACCCCGGATAAAGCATGGATGCTTCTTTTCTTCTGCTGCAGCTGCTGAGGTCTCGCCTTTATCACAGACCTTCGCTGTGGCACATAAACGGTCAGGCTCCTTTTATGCCTTTGTGGTAAGCAGCTGCTTGAGACTCATATATTTGTCGTATTTAGTATTAATTGAAATGTTTGATAGTATTCGTTCCTGTTGCGACCGTTTTCCAGAATTTTACTAACTTTATAAAAAAAAATAAATAAATACCCTCTGAAGCAGCTACTTGCCACAGAGGTCTGACAGGAGCCTGTCAGTTTAATACGTAAAAGAGAAGGTTGAGTTGGGTTGTTTTACCTCTGAGCGTCACTTTTTTGCAACCATGGGCTAAATGGTCAGGTCACAAAAACCCCGAAGGCTCAGAGAAGGTTGGAGGAGGGGACCCACTGGAACAGCTGTTGAGAGACAGATGGTAGCCTCCCGTCAAGGCCATCCAGCGTGTTCTTTAACGTGCACAGGGTATGGCTCTCCCGCACACGGGGGCCACGGCTTAGCGTCCCATCCGACGGACGGCGACCTTTCCAAACCCATCGGTGTCCCCTACTGATCGAGGGCAGGGAAGTGAGTTTTGCGGAGATAAATCTCAACGCTGACCCAGCTGCGACTCGAACCTGGGAACTAAAGATTACGAGCCTAGCGCACTACCGACTGAGCCACTCCCGCCCCTTACTATTCTACTGACCGTGGGCAGGGAGGGGAATTTTGCGGAGGTAAATCTCAACGCTGACCCAGCTGGGACTCGAACCTGGGAACTACAGATTACGAGCCTGGCGCGCTACCGACTGAGCCACCCCCGCCCCCCCCCCCAAAAAAAAAGAGAAGGTCTGTCAGGAAAACGAGACTTCAGCAGAAAGGCAACACGAACATCCATTGTTTACCCGGGTTCGAATCACTGTGATTAGTAGTGAATCGAGCTAACCACTCGGCCACCGGGACCGAACTCACTTTATAAATAAATACCTCCTCAAGCAGCTTTTTGCCACAGAGGTCTGACAGGAGCCTGTCAGTTGATACACCGTAGTAAAAGGTCTGTGAGAATGGTGGAACCGGCTCGAACCCAGGTCTCTTAGATCAGTAGCCAAGCGAGCTAACCACTCGGCCACTGGACATAACTTATATAGGATATATATAATATGTATATTAAAACTTAACGATTTTATTAAGTTTGTTTTGTAACTTTAATTTTTATGCCAAATTTCTTAAATGACTGACGAATTTCCAAAATTTCAGGGATGTGAAAGGAAATGTATGAATTACCACGTCTACGAAAAATGCAAATGTTATCACAAGTTGTTTATCTCAGGAACTGTTAAACCCCCGATGACCTCCAATTTATGCAAGGAAAGTTCCAGCAGTACACCGAGTAAGTTAGTTCTTCTCTTTCTGCAGAATGTAACAACAAAACATATTTTTAGTACATGAGATGCTAAAATACAAATGTAAGTAAATGTACAGCATATAGAGGGCGCTCCCCCACAAAAAGAAAAACAAAAAAACTGAGGTATTTTTACTGTATATTGGCAGCACTGGTTAGAAGCCACGTGAGTGCATTTATCTCCCCTGGGGGAGGGATTGGGTTGGGTTGTTTTACCTCTGAGCGGCACTTTTTTGCACACCATGGGCTAAATGGCCAGGTCACATGGACCCCGAAGGCTCAGAGAAGGTTGGGGGAGGGGACCCACTGGAACAGCTGTTGGAAGACAGATGGTAGCCTCCCGTCAAGGCCATCCAGCGTGTTCTTTAACGTGCACAGGGTATGGCTCTCCCGCACACGGGGCCACAGCTTAACGTCCCATCCGACGGACGGCGGCCTTTCCAAGCCCATCGGTGTCCCCTACTGACCGTGGGCAGGGCGTGGAATTTTGCGGAGATAAATCTCAACGCTGACCCAGCTGCTGGGACTCGAACCTGGGAACTACAGATTACGAGCCTGGCACGCTACCGACTGAGCCCTGGGGGAAGGAAAGCAACGTTTTAAAGAAACATAAATTTTTTTCACATTCTGTTAAATTATCACTATTTGAATTTTCCAAATCATCTATTTGTCCGAATTTCTGCTGTTAGGGAATGTCACATGCGGAAAACGAAAATTTGATTTTTTTTCTAAAACTTTCATTGCTTTACGTCAGAATATAAAAAACAATACCCCCTTAAGCAGCTGCTTGCCACAGAGGCCTAACAGTAGACTGTCAGTTTATACCCCATTGCAGAAGGTCTCTGTGAGGTTGTCGGGACCTGAGCAGAAAAACAACACCCTCATCCGTGCCTCGAATCCAGTTCCCTTAGATCAGTAGCGAAGCGCGCTAACCACTCGGCCACGGGACGGCATTCGTCAGAAGCGAATGTTATTTTTCCAGTTAGTATATAACGTGTAAATAGGACTCTCCCTATTCAACGGGGGCGGGGTGGCTCAGTCGATAGCGCGCCAGGTTCGTAATCTGCAGTTCCCAGGTTCGAGTACCAGCTGGGTCAGCGTTGAGATTTATCTCCGCAAAATTCCCCGC
This sequence comes from Ryuthela nishihirai, assembly GCA_038380435.1. NCBI lineage: Eukaryota > Metazoa > Arthropoda > Arachnida > Araneae > Heptathelidae > Ryuthela > Ryuthela nishihirai. The sequence continues at coordinate 6,680,551 of JAWZYU010000013.1, forward strand.
CCTGCCCACGGTCAGTAGGGGACACCGATTGTCCTAGTGGGTCGTCAACCTTCTCTGAGCCTTCGGGGTCCTTGTGACCTGGCCATTTAGCTCATGGTGTGCAAAAAAGTGCCGCTCAGAGGTAAAACAACCCAATCATATTCAATGTAGGGAATTTCTCTCATTAACCGAAAAGGAAATGTCATGCACATACAAATTTGATAACAGTCTGTCAGTATGATACGTCAGACAGAAGATTGGTGACAAAGATGAAAACTCAGAAAATCAACACAAACATCTGTGGCTTTATTCGGATCCCGGGGGCGGGGGTGGCTCAGTCGGTAGCGCGCCAGGCTCGTAATCTGTAGTTCCCAGGTTCGAGTCCCAGCTGGGTCAGCGTTGAGATTTATCTCCGCAAAATTCCCCGCCCTGCCCACGGTCAGTAGGGGACACCGTCCGTAGGATGGGACGTTAAGCCGTGGCCCCGTGGGTGGGAGAGCCATACCCTGTGCACGTTAAAGAACACGCTGGATGGCCTTGACGGGAGGCTACCATCTGTCTCCCAACAGCTGTTCCAGTGGGTACCCTCCCCCAACCTTCTCTGAGCCTTCGGGGTCCATGTGACCTGGCCATTTAGCCCATGGTGTGCAAAAAAGTGCCGCTTAGAGGTAAAACAACTCGGATCCCTTTGATCAGGAGTCAAGCGCACTAGCCACTCGGTCATCGGGTAAGTTATTTCTTTCCGGGACTAATATTTTATTGTTTCTTATAGATTAGTACATATATGTAAAACCCAAAAATAAATTCCCATATATCTCTTAAAATTAAAGAGTTGCATTTTCCTTCCCTTCTCTGGATAAGGGAGCCAATCATTGCTGCCAACGCAAAATTCTTAATCATCACATTCAACCACCAGAATTAAAAATTTATAGAATATATCGATCTTTTGTAATATTCAATGAGAGTTTTGGCGTTTTACATTTTTTTCCACCACTAGATGGTGCTACTATAACTATTAGGAGATTTTAAAAATGAAAATTGTAATATTTCACCAATACATAATCCAAAACAATTTTTAATTTATATCTTTGTAAAATAATTGTTACAGACAAACGACAAAGGGAAAAATATTAGCTCATTTTTTGTTGAGAATGAGCTAAAATGACTTCAGTTAAATTTCAGATTTAAAGTTGGCAATTCTGACTTTCGAGCCCAGAATAAATGTAACCACTGTATTACCAATTCTCTGCGTTTTCCTTCTCATTAATTAATAAAAAAAAGTGAATTTTGGAAAGTGATAAATTTTGTCTGCTTTCTTTATGAACTGAATCATTCAGTTCACAAAATTTTTCCTCTGAGACAAGAAAACTCTTTTTAGAAAGAAAACGGGTTTTGAGTTGGAAAAGCTTGTCTTTTTGTCTTTTATTTTGTTATCATTCAAAACCATTTTTGTCTGGGTTGTTTTGCCTCTGAGCGGCGCTTTTTTTTATCCACAATTGACTAAATGACCAGGCCACGACGACCACCAACGAATCAGAGAAGGTTGGGGATCCACTAGAAAGCTGGTAGGAGACAGATGATAGCCTCCCGTCAAGGCCATCCAGCGTGTTCTGTAAAGTACACAAGCACGGGACCACAGTTTAACCTCCCCATCTGACGGACGGCAACCTTCCCGAGCCCATCTCCATCCCCTTTCTGAGTAAGGCAATTTAGCAGAGATAAATCTCAACGGTGGCGGGACTCGAACCTGAAAACTTCTGATTAGGAGTCTGGCACCTTACCGACTGAGCCATACCCCATTCCATTTTGGGCCCATTGTGACTCCATTGAGATTATTATTAATTAATATTATTATTATTAATATTACTCCATTACATTCTCCAGTAACTCCCTGCACCACACTTGTTGAGAAAGTGAACACTGATGGATTGGGAGAGACCGTTGTCATTCAGATGGAATATTAAGACCTGGTTCCCTATGCAGCAGAACAATAATGTATGTTAAATAGCAAACTGGACCTTGATGGCGTTGGGTTGTTTTACCTCTGTGCGGCACTTTTTTGCACACCATGGGCTAAATGGCCAGGTCACAAGGACTCAGAAGGCTCAGAGAAGGTTGGGGGAGGGGACCCATTGGAACGGCTGTTGGAAGACAGATGGTAGCCTCCCGTCAAGGCCATCCAGCATGTTCTTTAATGTGCACAGGGTATGGCTCTCCCGCACACGGAGCCACGGCTTAACGTCCCATCGGACGGATGGCGGACTTTCCAAGCCGATCGGTGTCCGCTACTGACTGTGGGGCAGGGCGGGGAGTTTTGCGAAGATAAGTTTCAACGCTGACCCAGCTGGAACTCGAACCTGGGAATTGCGGATTACGAGCCAGGCGCTACCGATTGAGTCACCCCCCCGGCCGACTTTGATGGGGGGGGGGGCTTCCATGTCTCCTAGCACCTACCCTTCCACAGCCGTCTCTGATCCTTTGGGACCTATTTAACCTGACCATAGAGCACACTGTGTGCACAAAAGTGCCGCAAAGAGGCAAAACAGCCTAAACCAAACTATTTACTTAAATCACTAAGTTTTTTTATTGTGCTTTGCAGACGGTTGCTTTTTTGATATACTTCAAGATCGGGAAGAAGGAAAACTGGATTGTACTTGCCCCCCTCCTTGCAAGTAAGTGTCGTTTAAAATATCTTTCCTTAAGCACACAATGCTGGTTTCTAGTTATTGTAATTTGGACATTTGTTTCAGAGGGGAAAAAAGAGGTAAGTGTTCGTTTAGGAAATCGGCAATGAGATTGTAAAACGAGGCCATTTCCTCCCCCGTCAAAATAAAATTGTCAAATTGAGAAATCTTACTTGAACAATGAAGATAAATGATACGACAAAATATCAATGTTCATTTCTGTCGCCAGTCTTAAATATCTGAAACTATCTACAATAATGACAATTCACTTACAGGAGTTTCACGATTTATTTTAAACTAACTACATCCCGTCAAAATTTGGTGTGAAACGTACCTCTCAAGCGATAACTTTTCCCACCAAAAGTTTGGTAGCAATTCTCCATTCATAAACTTTCCCAACGGAACAGAGGCGACGCCAGCGCCCCCCCCCAGTTTCTCGATAAACGCAAAGGCATTAATCTTATCTCACAGCACCGATCCCTTCATCCAACATGGGTTCACACAAGAGGCACTCGTATACGAAATCTGAGACCAATCGATCAAGTATCTGTGGAATTATAGGGCCCCGAAATCTAGCGATAAGGCAACAGTTTGAAACTGGTGCATGCGCAGACGTCACCAAGTGGTAGGAGAAATACATTTATAGGTGTCAGCATAGATGTCCGTGTTCTCGTTTATTACAGTTTATGATGATGATTAGTAAGCCAGTTTTTATGCAGGGAAGTCTTGGTTAAAGACATTTCGTTTTAAAAATTCTTAACAGTACACTTCTGAAATTCTAGGTTAAGGCGTGTTTCTAAGGACAGAGCCAACGGAAACTTGCGACGAAGCGACCATTGAAATAACGATGGTCACGGTTTCATCTTTATCGACATCTTGGAAGGGTATTTTTGCTTCAAAAGCAATGAATTATTGTGTGTTAATATAACCATCTTGTATCTTTTCATTATTAATAAGCTATATTTTTTGAAGCATACATTTTAAATTATAGCTGTTAGGGACCTGGTTTGTGGGTAATAATAATAATAATAATTTATTTTCCGTATAAATGAAGACACAGAAGGATCAGAATATACTTGGCACTCTTACTGTTTCCCTGTTGACTTAAAAGCAAGAAATGCAAAGCAAAAGAGGGTACAATAATTAATATTTGTAACAACAAAGTTTACTATGGGGTTTAGAATCTAAAGTTTCGAAGAAATGGTAATAGGTTTGCTTCTTTCATTTTCTGCCGAAAGTGTAATGCTGTAAAATGGCTGGTCGGTAGGAAGTTGTTTTTAAATCCATGCTCTGCAAACGAAAAAAGGATATTTACAGTTTTTCTTGTCCAGTGGAATGATTAATACACATGGCGGTGTCATCTGGTGTTATTGAAGTTATGGTACTTAAATGGGTTACTGCTTGAAGTTATGGTACTTTTCTTGGCCAGTGGAATGATTAATACACATGGCGGTGTCATCTGGTTTACTGCTTGAAGTTATGGTATTTACTCTTAGAAACCTTATGGTCCTGAAAGGACCATAAGGTTCTAAGAAACCTCTATGGTTCTAAGAAACCTTATGGTCCTTTCAGGACCATAAGATTTCTAAGAGTAAATATTAGTATGTAACTGTTTATTTTAGTTTGTTTAGACGTAAAATAAATAAAAATCATAAGAAAAATACATAACAATGTGTAGTTTTTTTGGAATTTTATGGGAAATATTTTTCCCAATGGACTATAAAGGTAACACAAATTATAGTTAGGCTTATTATGCGATGTCTTTTATTTATTGGTTTATTAGAACAAAATGTTAACTAAAATAATACAAAATTATGAAATAAAATTACTATACAAAATGATGTGCTAATTATGATATTCGGCGAAGCAATTTCTTTTTGTAGTGAGGCAAAGATGGACATTGCACATAGTACATATATTATGCGTCCTGATAGTTCTGGTTTTTTTTTCTAAACGTTCCCGTTTACGTAATTGTGTTCGGCATACGTTCTATTTTGACATTCTGTATAAAAAATGCAGATAAGGTTATAATTAAATACGACAATCACCAATTTTAAAATGGGAAAAATGTTTCCCTTGGTCGTGAAAGGGTTAACAAGGAATGGTAGATATCCCAGTGAGTTTTAATAATGATAAATAACTTTGGGGCATGTTTTCAAATCCAGTTCCAGTCTGCTTCATTCCAGTGAATGAAATTTTACAGCCTTTGTTCGTATATCAAGTTGAAGTAACCTGACAGTTTTTTATTGTATCAACTCTGAAGCTTTTCTAATGAGACAACATCACAAACTGTATGATGTTATAAGTTAGAATCGTCATATAACAAACTTTCACTCACTCCCCTGCTTAATACATGCATTTCTGTGAGAAAAATAGACCTTGCTTAAAGATCGAAGTCCAGGAACGCATCCCTCGGAAAAAAATTGGATCCCTTGAATTTGAAATTACACTCTTTGGACTACAACGCTATAAACCAGTGTTTTTCAATCCTTGTTCGACGAGAATGGCCTAAATGTTCCCAGAAATGTCTCCACAGAAAATTTTATATTTCCATTAATTTAATTATTTTAATGAATATCGGTGCAAAGTTGGGTTGGGTTGTTTTACCTCTGAGCGGCACTTTTTTGCACACCATGATCTAAATGGCCAGGTCACATGGACCCCGAAAGCTCAGAGAAGGTTGGGGGAGGGGACCTACTAGAACAGCTGTTGGGAGACAGATGGTAGCCTCCCGTCAAAGCCATCCAGCGTGTTCTTTAACGTGCACAGGGTATGGCTCTCCCGCACACGGGGCCACGGCTTAACGTCCCATCCGACGGACGGCGGCCTTTCCAAGCCCATCGGTGTCCCCTACTGACCGTGGGCAGGGCGGGGAACTTTGCGGAGATAAATCTCAACGCTGACCCAGCTGGGACTCAAACCTGGGAACTACAGATTACGAGCCTGGCGCGCTACCGACTGAGCCACCCCCCGCCCCATCGGTGCAAAGAAAAAGCGATTTCTCTCCAAATTATAACTCCTCTTTCTATCAATTGTAAAAGAGCTAAGGTGTGACTATCAAAAATTAAATATCGCATAAGAAAATGATGTCATATTTTACCACAAGTTTCACTTTTTATCTTATTTATATTTTTAAAATTGTATGAATTAGAGTATTTTGTTTCTAGCTATGATGCCAAATACTTATTTGGTAAAATCTATTTTTGCATAGAAACGTTCATTTGTTTCTGTTGAATACTGTAAAATAAGTTTTATATATTAAGAAGATATATGCATTTGTTTATGAGTGTTCGGCCAAATTTTTATCACATTACAAAGTGTTCAACAACCAAAAAAGGTTTAATCTCTCCTCCTAAATTTTAAAAAAATTGAATGTACGCTAATCCGTCAATCTATGAGTAATTTTTTCCTCAGTCATTTTTGAAGATAGTATAAGTAGCGACGTGATAGTTAAATAGCTGGGTTATATATTTTTCTAGCCTTTAGGCTGACCTCAATTATAAGGCAATTTAGAAATAAAAAATTCCATTTTTTAAGCAGGCAAGGGGACATATGGCGACCTCCCATTGCATTTATTTACCGGGTCATAAATAAGGTAGGAACTACCCCCCCCCCCCCCAACCTTCCCTCCTTTGAGAATGTTGGTAAAGGTAAAGGTGGCAAAAAATGATTAAACTCGTGCATATTTCACGCATTTTTAAAAAAAAAAAATAAAACACCTCTTCAACGGAGGGGAAATGCTATAAATAAATAAATAATAAACACTCCCTCAAGCAGCTGCTTACCACAAATGTATGACAAGAGCTTATCAGTTGATAATATAGTAGAAGGATCTGTGAAGGATCTGTGAAGATTGCGGCAGCTCAGCAGAAAGACAACACAACCATTGGCTATGTCCACACTTGTGCGCTTTCATCTTCAACTTCACTTTCAACTTTCAATTCCGCTTTTCAACACCGAGTAGTCTAGCGCATGCTTTCAACTGTCTACACCTGTGCGTCAAATAGTTTTCAATTTTTCACCAGTGCAGACGTGAAGTTGCACTGGACGTAACTCGTGCTGCTGTGTTAGCGGGTATAAGAATGAATGAACATGAATTACTTTATGTCGGCTGAAGGTTCCACATCACGTCAAAACAAGTACTTGTAGTTATATAACATAGGTAGAATACATAGTGAAAATATTATAAATGAAGGTTTTATTTTTATTTTTTGTAATAATACTATTATTTTATTAATAATAATTTTATAACGACGTTCGTTCTGACGACATGGTGAACAAAAAACACAAGCTCACTAATTACAAAAACAGAACGAAACCTTCCAGACAAACTACGAAGTTGCACGGAATGTTGAGCAAAAATCCACAGTGCGCTACTGCGTGCGTCACTGAAAACGGCGCAGTTCAACTGATTTGAGGCATGCCTTTGCGCATGCGTCACGTGCGCTAGACGCATAGCGTGCGTCTAGCATCAGTGCGTGCGTCATCGCGTGCGTCTAACACAACGTCTAGCACGTATGTCCACGCACAAGTGTGGACATAGCCATTCAGGCCTTACCTGGAGCTTACTGTAATAAAAATCTAGTATCTTGCATCCCTTTTTACTTTTTTCTGGTTCGATTGCGTAGCTTGCCACCTCCCCCCCCCCCCCCCTTTTTTTTATTACTAGCTCAGGATCTTCCAAGGACATGCTTTAGGAAGTCACTATTGACCACTGCCTCAGTAAGTCTTTTGATGGAATGTACGTCTACTTATCATTGTGAGAAACGAATTTCCTAGAAAGAAATACCCATTGATGTGGAAACCGAAGCGTTGGACAGAATCTTTTGAAATAGAAATGAAAATAAACTCACCGAGAAGAATACACATGAATTTTAGTTTTAACTGGCCTATAAGTTAGAGCTTATAGGCTCTTTTAACTGGCCTATAAGTTAGAGCTAGCTGCTGTTCCAGCAGGCAAATTTGCCTGCTGGAACAGTAGCTAGCTGTCTAACCTATAGGCCAGTTAAAACTAAAATGCACGTGTATTCTTCTCGGTGAGTTTATTTTCATTTCTATTTCAAAAGATTCTTTTGTTGTTGTGTTAGTTCTCTATGGGACAATGTTGAATAGCGACTTTGGTCTTAAAAGAAATGCCCTTGTGTGATAAGGACTTTACAAACTAGAAGCAGTTTCTGGAATCCTTTTCTGTCCGAAACATTGCGAATAAAGAAATACTGATATATTGGCTTACTAAGGAAAGTTTAGGGAATGCTATATCATCTTGACGCGGTCGAAGATAACAGAGTGTATCGACTAATACAAGAGTCAAGTAGGATGAACGCAAACGAGAATATATCTGCTTTGTGAACTTGAAGCCACAAGAAAAGAAGACTTATTCGGAAGAAGAATCGATCATGGGCACAAAGAGCAGGGAGAGGGAAAAGATAAAATAAGTCACGTGTAACTTTTGATGAAAATAAAGCACCGACAGTTCAATCGCTAGCTTGCCGAGATCTTGATCTGAGAGGCGAAAGTTCGATCACACGCATTGATCATGTTGAAGTTTTCTGATCTGTTGAGAAAAACAGAATTGTTTGGAAAAGCTGCCTTTGTAAGATGGGAAGTTCAAGGCTAGTTGGGTTGGATTGATTTACCTCTGAGCGGCACTTTTTTGCACACCATGGGCTAAATGGCCAGGCCACAAGGACCCCGAAGGCTCAGAGAAAGTTGGGGGAGGGGACCCACTGGAACAGCTGTTGGGAGACAGATGGTAGCCTCCCGTCAAGGCCATCCAGCGTGTTCTTTAACGTGCACAGGGTATGGCTCTCCCGCACACGAAGCCATGGCTTAACGTCCCATCTGACGGACGGTGGCCTTTCCAAGACCATCAGTGTCCCCTACTGACTGTGGGAAGGGTGGGGAATTTTGCAGAGATAAATCTCAACGCTGACCCAGCTGGGACTCGAACCTGGGAACTACAGATTACGAGCCTGGCGTGCTACCGAATGAGCCACTCCCGCCTTCGTTCAAGGCTAGACTTACGCATAAGCTGACTAAGCTACAGCTTAGAGCCTCACAATAATAAGGGGGCCTAAAATTTTTCTAATATTTAACTTAAAATATTTTACAAACACTGTTAATCTTAACTGTATACAGTTATCATTGTATACCAATCCTAGTATAATGTTTTCGCCACATCAGTTTCTTGTTTATTTTGTAACGCTCCTTTCAGTCAGAAATAATGAATATATATTTCGACCAGGCCGAATATAGAAAAAAATAAGGGTGGGGGTGCAACGAATACAACCGAGCAGGAAAAAAGAAAAATAATGGGTTCAAAGGACTTTGGATTGGATTGTTTTACCACTGAGCGGCACTTTTTTGCACACCATGGGCTAAATGGCCAGGCCACAAGGACCCCGAAGGCTCAGGTAAAGGTTGGGGGAGGGGACCCACTGGAACAGCTGTTGGGAGACAGATGGTAGCTTCCCGTCAAGGCCATTCAGCGTGTTCTTTAACGTGCACAGGGTATGGCTCTCCTGCACACGGGGCCACGGCTTAACATCCCATCCGACGGACGGCGGCCTTTTCAAGCCCATCGGTGTCCCCTACTGACCGTGGGCAGGGCGGGGAATTTTGCGGAGGAAAATCTCAACGCTGACCCTGCTGCTGGGACTCGAACCTGGGAACTACAGCTTACGAGCCTGGCGCGCTACCGACTGAGCCACCCCCGCCCCCGTTCCAGGCTAGACTTACGCATAAGCTGACTAAGCTACAGCTTAGAGCCTCACAATAATGAGGGGCCTAAATTTTTTTTAATATTTAAATTAAAATATTTTACAAACACTGTTAATCTTAACTGTATATAGTCATCATTGTATACCAATCCTAGTATAATGTTTTCGCCACATCAGTTTCTTGTTTATTTTGTAACGCTCCTTTCAGTCAGAAATAATGAATCAACGAATACAACCGAGCAGGAAAAACGCTGACTCAGCTGGGACTCGAACCTGGGAACTACAGATTACGAGCCTGGCGCGCTACCGACTAAGCCACCCCCGCCCCATTTCAAAGGACTGGATTTCCTTTACAGTATAACATTTTCCCAGTCGTTTCAAAGGCCATTAAAAGATTATTTGGAAAACACGGGAAATATGCATAAATTTAATAATTTTTGTCCCCTGTCATAGTTTATAATGTAATATAGTCTTATTATCATTGTAAAAGCAGAGAGGGCCCTGATTTCTACTTTAAATTTTTTTTTTTATTTGTACCTCTTAAACTTGTCACAGCTTAGGGCCTCAGCAGATGCAAGTCCGGTCCTGGGGAAGTTTGCCCATGTTCCACGTCCAAAGGAATCTTATTTTGTGGTTGTTTAAAAGCAACTTGATGACCTTGTCAGTTGTCTTACTAGGCTAGTTAAAACTAGAATGCATAACAGTCAGTGAATCTCATTCCCAAACTGTGTTCCGATCTTTGGAGTCTTTTCAACCTGGCTATTTAATTATCCCTTTGAAAAATTTACACATGCATTCTGGCAGTTTTAACTACACTGGATGAAAGTTAACTTTTTCCTAACAGTTGTCCAGTGCATCTTATTCCTAAATTCTTTTCATAACTTTGGGAGTTTTGTGACCAGGCCATTTAACGATTTCTGTTTTGAAATGTAGACAGATATTCTGGCAGCTTTAACTGCATTAGACGACTTTGACAAAAGCTCAGATTTACTCAAATAGTTTGCAAGTGGAATCTATTCCCAAACCCAGTTTTGAACTAAGGATCGTTGTCAACGTAAAATATTTAGCGATTTCTTGAGGAAAATCCTCTCAGTGACAAAATAGTCCAAGCTGTCTAAATCTTACCACATTTCGATCTTGCCCTAACTGCTTATTTCTGACTCTTTTTAGTACTTTAAATTAATATTTTTCAATCTCAGATACGAGGAAATTCAGTTATATTTATTTTACCTATGTTTTTTTGTAACAGAGAAAGGCGATATCGTACTTCCGTATCTTCAGGAAAAGTGAACAAAAACTTCTTTAAATTGGTGAAGACTGTGAAATCATTCACCACGAAGAACAACACTGCTTCCGTTGCCAATCTATCGAACAAGTGAGTAACAAAAGGTTTCTTATTTTGAAGCTAACTCATTTGTAATCACTTGCAGAGGTCAAGATTCTTGCTCAGCAGTTTATTGGGTTGCGGCCAATACTGGGATAACTACAAAAATAAAAAAAATAAATACCCCCTCAAGCAGCTGCTTGCCACAGAGGTCTGACAGGAGCCCGTCAGTTTATACGAAAAAGTAGAAAATCTGAGAGGATGGCAGGACCTCAGCAGAATAAACAACACATACACCCATGCCGTGACCCGGGGCTCGAACCCAGGTCCCTTAGATACAGGAGTTTTAATAAAACTGTTGTAGCATTGTAGTTGTGTATAACAAAAAATTACCCTGTAATCATCAAGACGAAAGTAGGTAACAAGACTGGATTAACGTAATGGTCAACCCAGTTAAGCGGGAGGTCACACCCTGAAGCTTAGATTTAGATTTGGTCGGTATTTTAATCCGTCCATGATAGGTAAGCATTGGAGAAAGAGTTGTACAGAGCTTTTAGAATAGAATTCGATATTGGAGCCCTCTCAGTAGTAAAGTATTTCCATTTTAGCTTTTCATTATTAGATGCTTATGACCGAGGGAGTCCTAAAATTATTTTTTATATGCGGATAGAAGTGAGTACTTAAATACATTTGTTTACGTCTATGAAAATCTGAAACTTATCGTATGAACGGATAATGTTAAAAACATAGGTTAAACTTCCGATTTTTATTCTGCATCATTTGCACCTTCTAACTTAGGGGTTCTCAACGTGGAGTACGCATACCCCTTGGGGGTACGCGGTAAAATGTTTTGCGCCGTGAGAGCTCAAAAGTCGTTAGATCTAGTAACAAAGTTCCTACGTTGGCAACATTGCTACTGGTTTTTCGTCTAAAAGGTTGAGAACCACTGATATATACGTTTTATTTTATTCCCATTGTTATACTATAACTACAGTTTTATCTATCTATACAAGGGGTACGCCAGTTACATACACATTTCCATGGGGTACGTGAAGCATAAAAGGTTGAGAACCACTGATATATATGTTTTATTTTATTCCCATTGTTATACTATAACTATAGTTTTATCTATCTATACAAGGGTTACGCCAGTTACATACACATTTCCAGGGGGTAAGTGAAGCATAAAAGGTTGAGAACCACTGATATATATGTTTTATTTTATTCCCATTGTTATACTATAACTATAGTTTTATCTATCTATACAAGGGTTACGCCAGTTACATACACATTTCCAGGGGGTAAGTGAAGCATAAAAGGTTGAGAACCACTGATATATATGTTTTATTTTATTCCCATTGTTATACTATAACTATAGTTTTATCTATCTATACAAGGGGTACGCCAGTTACATACACATTTCCAGGGGGTAAGTGAAGCATAAAAGGTTGAGAACCACTGATATATATGTTTTATTTTATTCCCATTGTTATACTATAACTATAGTTTTATCTATCTATACAAGGGTTACGCCAGTTACATACACATTTCCAGGGGGTAAGTGAAGCATAAAAGGTTGAGAACCACTGATATATATGTTTTATTTTATTCCCATTGTTATACTATAACTATAGTTTTATCTATCTATACAAGGGTTACGCCAGTTACATACACATTTCCAGGGGGTAAGTGAAGCACAAAAGGTTGAGAACCACTGATATATATGTTTTATTTTATTCCCATTGTTATACTATAACTATAGTTTTATCTATCTATACAAGGGGTACGCCAGTTACATACACATTTCCAGGGGGTAAGTGAAGCATAAAAGGTTGAGAACCACTGATATATATGTTTTATTTTATTCCCATTGTTATACTATAACTATAGTTTTATCTATCTATACAAGGGTTACGCCAGTTACATACACATTTCCAGGGGGTAAGTGAAGCATAAAAGGTTGAGAACCACTGATATATATGTTTTATTTTATTCCCATTGTTATACTATAACTATAGTTTTATCTATCTATACAAGGGTTACGCCAGTTACATACACATTTCCAGGGGGTAAGTGAAGCACAAAAGGTTGAGAACCACTGATATATATGTTTTATTTTATTCCCATTGTTATACTATAACTATAGTTTTATCTATCTATACAAGGGATTCGCCAGTTACATACACATTTCCAGGGGGTAAGTGAAGCATAAAAGGTTGAGAACCACTGATATATATGTTTTATTTTATTCCCATTGTTATACTATAACTATAGTTTTATCTATCTATACAAGGGTTACGCCAGTTACATACACATTTCCAGGGGGTAAGTGAAGCACAAAAGGTTGAGAACCACTGATATATATGTTTTATTTTATTCCCATTGTTATACTATAACTATAGTTTTATCTATCTATACAAGGGGTACGCCAGTTACATACACATTTCCAGGGGGTAAGTGAAGCATAAAAGGTTGAGAACCACTGATATATATGTTTTATTTTATTCCCATTGTTATACTATAACTATAGTTTTATCTATCTATACAAGGGTTACGCCAGTTACATACACATTTCCAGGGGGTAAGTGAAGCATAAAAGGTTGAGAACCACTGATATATATGTTTTATTTTATTCCCATTGTTATACTATAACTATAGTTTTATCTATCTATACAAGGGTTACGCCAGTTACATACACATTTCCAGGGGGTAAGTGAAGCACAAAAGGTTGAGAACCACTGATATATATGTTTTATTTTATTCCCATTGTTATACTATAACTATAGTTTTATCTATCTATACAAGGGGTACGCCAGTTACATACACATTTCCAGGGGGTAAGTGAAGCACAAAAGGTTGAGAACCACTGATATATATGTTTTATTTTATTCCCATTGTTATACTATAACTATAGTTTTATCTATCTATACAAGGGGTACGCCAGTTACATACACATTTCCAGGGGGTAAGTGAAGCATAAAAGGTTGAGAACCACTGATATATATGTTTTATTTTATTCCCATTGTTATACTATAACTATAGTTTTATCTATCTATACAAGGGTTACGCCAGTTACATACACATTTCCAGGGGGTAAGTGAAGCATAAAAGGTTGAGAACCACTGATATATATGTTTTATTTTATTCCCATTGTTATACTATAACTATAGTTTTATCTATCTATACAAGGGTTACGCCAGTTACATACACATTTCCAGGGGGTAAGTGAAGCATAAAAGGTTGAGAACCACTGATATATATGTTTTATTTTATTCCCATTGTTATACTATAACTATAGTTTTATCTATCTATACAAGGGGTACGCCAGTTACATACACATTTCCAGGGGGTAAGTGAAGCACAAAAGGTTGAGAACCACTGATATATATGTTTTATTTTATTCCCATTGTTATACTATAACTATAGTTTTATCTATCTATACAAGGGATTCGCCAGTTACATACACATTTCCAGGGGGTAAGTGAAGCATAAAAGGTTGAGAACCACTGATATATATGTTTTATTTTATTCCCATTGTTATACTATAACTATAGTTTTATCTATCTATACAAGGGTTACGCCAGTTACATACACATTTCCAGGGGGTAAGTGAAGCACAAAAGGTTGAGAACCACTGATATATATGTTTTATTTTATTCCCATTGTTATACTATAACTATAGTTTTATCTATCTATACAAGGGGTACGCCAGTTACATACACATTTCCAGGGGGTAAGTGAAGCATAAAAGGTTGAGAACCACTGATATATATGTTTTATTTTATTCCCATTGTTATACTATAACTATAGTTTTATCTATCTATACAAGGGTTACGCCAGTTACATACACATTTCCAGGGGGTAAGTGAAGCATAAAAGGTTGAGAACCACTGATATATATGTTTTATTTTATTCCCATTGTTATACTATAACTATAGTTTTATCTATCTATACAAGGGTTACGCCAGTTACATACACATTTCCAGGGGGTAAGTGAAGCACAAAAGGTTGAGAACCACTGATATATATGTTTTATTTTATTCCCATTGTTATACTATAACTATAGTTTTATCTATCTATACAAGGGGTACGCCAGTTACATACACATTTCCATGGGGTACGTGAAGCATAAAAGGTTGAGAACCACTGATATATATGTTTTATTTTATTCCCATTGTTATACTATAACTATAGTTTTATCTATCTATACAAGGGGTACGCCAGTTACATACACATTTCCAGGGGGTACGTGAAGCACAAAAGGTTGAGAACCACTGATATATATGTTTTATTTTATTCCCATTGTTATACTATAACTATAGTTTTATCTATCTATACAAGGGGTACGCCAGTTACATACACATTTCCATGGGGTACGTGAAGCATAAAAGGTTGAGAACCACTGATATATATGTTTTATTTTATTCCCATTGTTATACTATAACTATAGTTTTATCTATCTATACAAGGGATTCGCCAGTTACATACACATTTCCAGGGGGTACGTGAAGCATAAAAGGTTGAGAACCACTGATATATATGTTTTATTTTATTCCCATTGTTATACTATAACTATAGTTTTATCTATCTATACAAGGGTTACGCCAGTTACATACACATTTCCAGGGGGTACGTGAAGCATAAAAGATTGAGAACCACTGATATATATGTTTTATTTTATTCCCATTGTTATACTATAACTATAGTTTTATCTATCTATACAAGGGTTACGCCAGTTACATACACATTTCCAGGGGGTAAGTGAAGCACAAAAGGTTGAGAACCACTGATATATATGTTTTATTTTATTCCCATTGTTATACTATAACTATAGTTTTATCTATCTATACAAGGGATTCGCCAGTTACATACACATTTCCAGGGGGTACGTGAAGCATAAAAGGTTGAGAACCACTGATATATATGTTTTATTTTATTCCCATTGTTATACTATAACTATAGTTTTATCTATCTATACAAGGGGTACGCCAGTTACATACACATTTCCAGGGGGTACGTGAAGCACAAAAGGTTGAGAACCACTGATATATATGTTTTATTTTATTCCCATTGTTATACTATAACTATAGTTTTATCTATCTATACAAGGGTTACGCCAGTTACATACACATTTCCAGGGGGTACGTGAAGCATAAAAGGTTGAGAACCACTGATATATATGTTTTATTTTATTCCCATTGTTATACTATAACTATAGTTTTATCTATCTATACAAGGGTTACGCCAGTTACATACACATTTCCAGGGGGTACGTGAAGCACAAAAGGTTGAGAACCACTGATATATATGTTTTATTTTATTCCCATTGTTATACTATAACTATAGATTTATCTATCTATACAAGGGGTACGCCAGTTACATACACATTTCCAGGGGTACGTGAAGCATAAAAGGTTGAGAACCACTGATATATATGTTTTATTTTATTCCCATTGTTATACTATAACTATAGTTTTATCTATCTATACAAGGAGTACGCCAGTTACATACACATTTCCAGGGGTAAGTGAAGCATAAAAGGTTGAGAACCACTGATATATATGTTTTATTTTATTCCCATTGTTATACTATAACTATAGTTTTATCTATCTATACAAGGGGTACGCCAGTTACATACACATTTCCAGGGGTACGTGAAGCATAAAAGGTTGAGAACCACTGATATATATGTTTTATTTTATTCCCATTGTTATACTATAACTATAGTTTTATCTATCTATACAAGGGGTACGCCAGTTACATACACATTTCCATTGGTACGTGAAGCATAAAAGGTTGAGAACCACTGATATATATGTTTTATTTTATTCCCATTGTTATACTATAACTATAGATTTATCTATCTATACAAGGGGTACGCCAGTTACATACACATTTCCAGGGGTACGTGAAGAATAAAAGGTTGAGAACCACTGATATATATGTTTTATTTTATTCCCATTGTTATACTATAACTATAGTTTTATCTATCTATACAAGGGGTACGCCAGTTACATACACATTTCCAGGGGTACGTGAAGCATAAAAGGTTGAGAACCACTGATATATATGTTTTATTTTATTCCCATTGTTATACTATAACTATAGTTTTATCTATCTATACAAGGGGTACGCCAGTTACATACACATTTCCAGGGGGTACGTGAAACATAAAAGGTTGAGAACCACTGATATATATGTTTTATTTTATTCCCATTGTTATACTATAACTATAGTTTTATCTATCTATACAAGGGGTACGCCAGTTACATACACATTTCCAGGGGTACGTGAAGCATAAGAGGTTGAGAACCACTGATATATATGTTTTATTTTATTCCCATTGTTATACTATAACTATAGATTTATCTATCTATACAAGGGGTACGCCAGTTACATACACATTTCCAGGGGGTACGTGAAGCATAAAAGGTTGAGAACCACTGATATATATGTTTTATTTTATTCCCATTGTTATACTATAACTATAGTTTTATCTATCTATACAAGGGGTACGCCAGTTACATACACATTTCCAGGGGTACGTGAAGCATAAGAGGTTGAGAACCACTGATATATATGTTTTATTTTATTCCCATTGTTATACTATAACTATAGTTTTATCTATCTATACAAGGGGTACGCCAGTTACATACACATTTCCAGGGGGTACGTGAAGCATAAAAGGTTGAGAACCACTGATATATATGTTTTATTCCCATTGTTATACTATAACTATAGTTTTATCTATCTATACAAGGGTTACGCCAGTTACATACACATTTCCAGGGGGTACGTGAAGCATAAAAGGTTGAGAACCACTGATATATATGTTTTATTTTATTCCCATTGTTATACTATAACTATAGTTTTATCTATCTATACAAGGGTTACGCCAGTTACATACACATTTCCAGGGGGTACGTGAAGCACAAAAGGTTGAGAACCACTGATATATATGTTTTATTTTA
Organism: Ryuthela nishihirai; assembly: GCA_038380435.1. Taxonomy (NCBI): domain Eukaryota; kingdom Metazoa; phylum Arthropoda; class Arachnida; order Araneae; family Heptathelidae; genus Ryuthela; species Ryuthela nishihirai. The sequence continues at coordinate 6,698,228 of JAWZYU010000013.1, forward strand.
TTCCCATTGTTATACTATAACTATAGATTTATATATCTATACAAGGGGTACGCCAGTTACATACACATTTCCAGGGGTACGTGAAGCATAAAAGGTTGAGAACCACTGATATATATGTTTTATTTTATTCCCATTGTTATACTATAACTATAGTTTTATCTATCTATACAAGGAGTACGCCAGTTACATACACATTTCCAGGGGTAAGTGAAGCATAAAAGGTTGAGAACCACTGATATATATGTTTTATTTTATTCCCATTGTTATACTATAACTATAGTTTTATCTATCTATACAAGGGGTACGCCAGTTACATACACATTTCCAGGGGTACGTGAAGCATAAAAGGTTGAGAACCACTGATATATATGTTTTATTTTATTCCCATTGTTATACTATAACTATAGTTTTATCTATCTATACAAGGGGTACGCCAGTTACATTCACATTTCCATTGGTACGTGAAGCATAAAAGGTTGAGAACCACTGATATATATGTTTTATTTTATTCCCATTGTTATACTATAACTATAGATTTATCTATCTATACAAGGGGTACGCCAGTTACATACACATTTCCAGGGGTACGTGAAGAATAAAAGGTTGAGAACCACTGATATATATGTTTTATTTTATTCCCATTGTTATACTATAACTATAGTTTTATCTATCTATACAAGGGGTACGCCAGTTACATACACATTTCCAGGGGGTACGTGAAGCATAAAAGGTTGAGAACCACTGATATATATGTTTTATTTTATTCCCATTGTTATACTATAACTATAGTTTTATCTATCTATACAAGGGGTACGCCAGTTACATACACATTTCCAGGGGGTACGTGAAACATAAAAGGTTGAGAACCACTGATATATATGTTTTATTTTATTCCCATTGTTATACTATAACTATAGTTTTATCTATCTATACAAGGGGTACGCCAGTTACATACACATTTCCAGGGGTACGTGAAGCATAAGAGGTTGAGAACCACTGATATATATGTTTTATTTTATTCCCATTGTTATACTATAACTATAGTTTTATCTATCTATACAAGGGGTACGCCAGTTACATACACATTTCCAGGGGGTACGTGAAGCATAAAAGGTTGAGAACCACTGATATATATGTTTTATTTTATTCCCATTGTTATACTATAACTATAGTTTTATCTATCTATACAAGGGGTACGCCAGTTACATACACATTTCCAGGGGTACGTGAAGCATAAGAGGTTGAGAACCACTGATATATATGTTTTATTCCCATTGTTATACTATAACTATAACTTATCTATCTATACAAGGGGTACGCCAGTTACATACACATTTCCAGGGGGTACGTGAAGCATAAAAGGTTGAGAACCACTGATATATATGTTTTATTTTATTCCCATTGTTATACTATAACTATAGTTTTATCTATCTATACAAGGGGTACGCCAGTTACATACACATTTCCAGGGGGTACGTGAAGCATAAAAGGTTGAGAACCACTGATATATATGTTTTATTTTATTCCCATTGTTATACTATAACTATAGTTTTATCTATCTATACAAGGGGTACGCCAGTTACATACACATTTCCAGGGGGTACGTGAAACATAAAAGGTTGAGAACCACTGATATATATGTTTTATTTTATTCCCATTGTTATACTATAACTATAGTTTTATCTATCTATACAAGGGGTACGCCAGTTACATACACATTTCCAGGGGTACGTGAAGCATAAGAGGTTGAGAACCACTGATATATATGTTTTATTTTATTCCCATTGTTATACTATAACTATAGTTTTATCTATCTATACAAGGGGTACGCCAGTTACATACACATTTCCAGGGGTACGTGAAGCATAAGAGGTTGAGAACCACTGATATATATGTTTTATTTTATTCCCATTGTTATACTATAACTATAGTTTTATCTATCTATACAAGGGGTACGCCAGTTACATACACATTTCCAGGGGGTACGTGAAGCATAAAAGGTTGAGAACCACTGATATATATGTTTTATTCCCATTGTTATACTATAACTATAGCTTATCTATCTATACAAGGGGTACGCCAGTTACATACACATTTCCAGGGGGTACGTGAAGCATAAAAGGTTGAGAACCACTGATATATATGTTTTATTTTATTCCCATTGTTATACTATAACTATAGTTTTATCTATCTATACAAGGGGTACGCCAGTTACATACACATTTCCAGGGGTACGTGAAGCATAAAAGGTTGAGAACCACTGATATATATGTTTTATTTTATTCCCATTGTTATACTATAACTATAGTTTTATCTATCTATACAAGGGGTACGCCAGTTACATACACATTTCCAGGGGTACGTGAAGCATAAGAGGTTGAGAACCACTGATATATATGTTTTATTTTATTCCCATTGTTATACTATAACTATAGTTTTATCTATCTATACAAGGGGTACGCCAGTTACATACACATTTCCAGGGGGTACGTGAAGCATAAAAGGTTGAGAACCACTGATATATATGTTTTATTCCCATTGTTATACTATAACTATAGCTTACCTATCTATACAAGGGGTACGCCAGTTACATACACATTTCCAGGGGGTACGTGAAGCATAAAAGGTTGAGAACCACTGATATATATGTTTTATTTTATTCCCATTGTTATACTATAACTATAGTTTTATCTATCTATACAAGGGGTACGCCAGTTACATACACATTTCCAGGGGTACGTGAAGCATAAAAGGTTGAGAACCACTGATATATATGTTTTATTTTATTCCCATTGTTATACTATAACTATAGTTTTATCTATCTATACAAGGGGTACGCCAGTTACATACACATTTCCAGGGGGTACGTGAAACATAAAAGGTTGAGAACCACTGATATATATGTTTTATTTTATTCCCATTGTTATACTATAACTATAGTTTTATCTATCTATACAAGGGGTACGCCAGTTACATACACATTTCCAGGGGTACGTGAAGCATAAGAGGTTGAGAACCACTGATATATATGTTTTATTTTATTCCCATTGTTATACTATAACTATAGTTTTATCTATCTATACAAGGGGTACGCCAGTTACATACACATTTCCAGGGGGTACGTGAAGCATAAAAGGTTGAGAACCACTGATATATATGTTTTATTTTATTCCCATTGTTATATTATAACTATAGTTTTATCTATCTATACAAGGGGTACGCCAGTTACATACACATTTCCAGGGGGTACGTGAAGCATAAAAGGTTGAGAACCACTGATATATATGTTTTATTTTATTCCCATTGTTATACTATAACTATAGTTTTATCTATCTATACAAGGGGTACGCCAGTTACATACACATTTCCAGGGGGTACGTGAAGCATAAAAGGTTGAGAACCACTGGTCTAACTATCAGTGTCATGATCAAAATGAATGAACTACATGCTATGATTTTTCATAATTATTGACCAATTATTCTCTCCTATATAGGACTCGAGCTTTAATCATAAAAATTCTTAAGATATTCCAAATAATTAAAAAATATTGTTTTATAACTAATATATTATAAAATCAATTTTTCTTAAATGTTTGTTTTTAGCTCGTTTTCAGAAGAAGCGAGCTAATGTTCACATTCTCTCGTCTGTCTGTCTGTAGACATTCAACTTATGAAATGATGAGCTGAAAAAAATTTGGTCTTGCCATGAGTGGGATTCGAACCTACGTCTCCAGGAAACATCTACACCACCCATGGCTAACCTTTTCTCTGCTTTTGTGACCTTAAAAACCTTCCGGATTTTATTTATTTGATTCGCACTAGTTGCGCCATCTATCCAGGAAGTGGACAACTCTGTTGCCTCATTAGAGATGGAATTAATATTTGTCACTCACGCTCGAGTGACAAATATTAATTCCTGGATAGATGGCGCCACTAGTGCGATTCAAATAAATAAAATCCGGAAGATTTATAAGGTCTCATAGGCAGAGAAAAGATTAGCCATTAGTGGTGTAGTGGTAGCATAACAGGCATGTTTCCTGGAGACCTGGGTTCGAATCCCACTCATAACAAAACCAAATATTTTTCATGAGTTCCATGTCTACAGGACTTATCCTGTGATTATTTACTACTGACATTCAACTTCTTTGTTCTTGGAGATAAATTAAAAATTCTTTTTAGGTTGGATAGGTATTGATGAGACATTATGATTCGCACTTCCCTAATTTTTCAAAAGCTAATTGCGCCCTCTGAAGGTGGAAAAATTTTGAAAGTGCAAAATGTTAAACGAATATTGGAAACGATCTATTTAAACTAGAAATTTGATATTTTAGTGAAAAAGTGTGATGATTAGGAGATTTACATTGGCAACACCAATTTGTCCCTTCAACTCCAGTGGGGTAGGAAAATGCAACTTTTTCTTTTGAGAGATTAGAAAAATTCTTTTTGAATTGATTACGTACTAACGAAATATGGTGATTCATAGTTTTTAAATCATCCAAGTGGCTTTGATTTATGTCTTTAGACGTTGCTAAATGCGGAAAATATGAATATAATAATAATAATAATTTATTTCATGCAGGGGGTTACAGTAAAGCCAAGGTAAGGTAAATTTGGATATTAATTCAAACGTTCAAGTGGCTTGATACCCCAGTACATTTGAGAAATTAAAAAGAAATATTGATGATAGTACAAAAATGCAAACATATTTACAGGAATTGCATAATTATTTGATACATATAAACAAAAAGACAAGTTGCACCGACGAAGACAAACGTATAATATGAAATATGATAAGAAAAAAAACATAGTAAACTTAGTGGGAAGAAAAAGAAGGGTTTAAGACAACAGAGAGTAATATTAAATGAATGAAGAGGGAAAAGAGAAAATATTGCGGATAATGAAGACGAAGGGCAAAGATCGGGAGTAGGAATAGGGATGAGGAGATGCTGTTGGTCAAACGTTTCAATATTCTAATAGGAGTGGAGTAATATAGATTTTGAATTTTGTTTTAGAATTTAAAGAAGTGATATCGCTCGGTAGAGAGTTCCAAGTTGAGGTTGCTTGAAAGGCAAAAAGAAATTCCACCATACTTAGCTTTGAAAATCTTGGGAGTAGAAAACATATTTCATTTTCAGAGCGAAGGATGTGGCGATGTCGTAATCGAATATAAGGTGTAAGAATCGAATGAAGGGGATGAGACTCGTTAGAAATACTGTCGTGAATAAGGGTAATAAACCGCAATTTTCTTCTAGATTCAACAGTGGGATTTGATAGTTGGAACGAATATCAATAAATGTTAGAGATTCTCGTTTGTTAAAATAGATTTTGAGAGCTTCATTTTGAACTTTTTCTAATTTATAAGAGTCTTTTTTATAAATACCAAAAAAGAGTGGAAGCACAGTATTCGAGTTCCGTTCGGATGTAAATTTTATAGAACATTGGGGCATAGGAGGATATATAGGTTGGAATGTACCTCAATATATAAGTTCTTTTAGAAGCTGAAGCGACGGTTTTAGTAATGTGAAATCAAAAGTCAAGATTATTATCTATCGTCATACCTAAGTACTTCATGGAAGTGGAAACTGTAATATGGGTGTTATTAATTTTAATGTTTGTGTCAGGCGGGGGAGAATTCGAAGTTGAAAGAAAAACAATATTGGTTTTCTTATATTTCAATATCGATTTCGGTAACATTCCCTAGCTTAAAGTTTTCCAGATTATTAAATGATTTATTGGAATAAGATAATGACTCATTTGCGTTTGCATAATTTTCTGTAGAAGTGCAGGATTTACACAATGCATTATTCAAAACATTAGCGATGTCTTCAGGATCCTAGAAGGAACTGTCATTTTAAACATTCTTATTAATTTTGGTTTCTTAAATTACCAGTACTAGAATCAAAAATTCGAAATATTTCATTACCGTTTGTATTAATAACGGAAAGTCGATTAAGAAAATATAAACGCTCGGCATTTTTAATATTACTGTTTACCGGATTACGGAGAGCTTTATAGCTCTCCCATGTGTATGGGCAATTAGGTTAATAGCATTCTTAAAGTGTATTTTTTAATGAGATGATTTTCAGAAGCTCTTTTGTAATCCAAAGCTTTCTAGAACTCTGAAAGTTTTATAAGGAGCGTAGGTATCAAGTGCAAAACTGATTAAACAGGAGAGATGTGGTTTTGAGGTAGGAGTTGTGCATTCGGAAATACTCTTGTGGAAAGGGAGATATTTTGCAAACTCAAAACACTCACCATCGTTGTTGAAAATTTTAAAGGATCTTTTTTAAATTAAAACTTGAAGTGCACGAGGTGAATGATACAATACAGATGTGCTAATAATAAAACGATCACTAATGTCTTCGAAGAGAGTAGGTGAATGCTCGTGAAGTGAAGGTCTGTTGGAGAAAATCATATCAATGAGAGATTCACTGTGATCAGTGAATGGTCACTGTGATCAGTAATAGCTCAGTCGGTAGCGCGCCAAGCTCGTAATCTGTAGTTCCCAGGTTCGAGTCCCAGCTGGGTCAGCGTTGAGATTTATCTCCGCAAAATTCCCCGCCCTGCCCACGGTCAGTAGGGGACACCGATGGGCTTGAAAAGGTCCGCGTCCGTCGGATGGGACGTTAAACCGTGGCCCCGTGTGCAGGAGAGCCATACCCTGTGCACGTTAAAGAACATGCTGGATGGTCTTGACTGGGGCTACCATCTGTCTCCCAACAGCTGTTCCAGTGGGTCCCCTTCCCCAACCTTCTCTGAGCCTTCGGGGTCCATGTGACCTGGCCATTTAGCCCATGGTGTGCAAAATAGTGCCCCTCAGAGGTAAAACAACCCAACCCTGGAGGGGGGGGGGATATTTCAGTAAATGGGAAAACCTACTCAATACTCGAGTTTTATTCTCGGACCACCCCGAAACTAAGTCGTGGATAGGATATGTGCCTGTATCGAAATAATTTTCAAATGATTAAGTTAGGCTAATGGCTGATCTTATTTCTATTGTATCGTAGTATGTATATCTTATTCTTGTTGCAGGTTTCAAATCATGGGTCTGCGAGTCTACTACAAAGCCTTGATGGTAACTCACATCAAAGAAAAAGCTACTTATAGTGTGAGTATTCAATCGAGTGTCATCTTATTAAAAAAGATGCGTTTAAATTCATGCAGCAAATGAATTGAGAGCAAATGGATTTGGTGAGAAGTAGGCGAGGTAAAAAGGAAATTTTGTCGGCAACGATTGAAATAATTTCGTTTAAGAATAATTGTCCAGTTTTTCTAGTACGCTGAGGAATTTTTTTTGTCAAAGACACTGAAGTTTGGTTTGTTTTATCTCTGAGCGGCACTTTTTTTGTACACCATGGGCTAAATGGCCAGGTCACAAGGACCCCGAAGGCTCAGAGAAGGTTGGGGGAGGGGACCCACTGGAACAGCTGTTGAGAGATAGATGGTAGCCTCCCGTGAAGGCTATCCAGCGTGTTCTTTAATGTGCAAAAGGTATGGCTCTCCCGCACATGGGGCCACGGCTTAACGTCCCATCCGACGGACGGCATTCTTTCAAACCCATCGGTGTCCCCTACTGACCGTGGGCAGGGCGGAGAATTTTACAGAGATAAACTCAACGCTGACCCAGCTGGGACTCGAACCTGTAGTTACAGATTACGAGCCTGGCGCGCTACCGACTGAGCCACCCCCGCCCCCACCTGGGGTTGTTTACAGTTTTTATTCACTACAGAGTCGTCTGGCTGCGTTCTGTCTTTGTTGAAACCTCTTCCAGAGTCTCGGTACCACTGAAGTCTTCACATTAAGCTATTTCGCAATATCTACTGAACTTTGGTCTATGGCAGCCGAACCACTGCACTTTTTCCAATGAATGATATCTAGTATACATATCGAAAAAATCTCGAAAACTCCACCTCGCACTTCGCAGGAGAACTGCAGAACAGCTTCGAAATGCCCGCTTTTATTGCTCGAAGCATTCGTATATATCGCTGCTGGCACCATTCCTTTTCATACCTGGGGCGGGGGTGGCTCAGTCGGTAGCGCGCCAGGCTCGTAATCTTTAGTTCATAGGTTCGAGTCCCAGATGGGTCAGCGTTCAGATTTATCTCCTTAAAATTCCCTGCCCTGCCCACGGTCAGTAGGGGACACCGATTGTCTTGGTAAAGGCCGCCGTCCGTCGGATGGGACGTTAAGCCGGGGCCCCCGTGTGCAGGAGAGCCATACGTTGTGCACGTAAAGAACACGCTGGATGGCCTTGACGGGAGGCTACCATCTGTCTCCCAACAGGTATTCCAGTGGGTTACCTCCCCCAACCTTCTCTGAGCCTTCGGGGTCCATGTGACCTGGCCATTTAGCCCATGGTGTGCAAAAAAGTGCAGCTCATAGGTAACCGAAGCCAAATCCTTTTCATACCATATCTCATTCCTGCGTTGTATTTTACATACTATACTTGACTTTCGTGCATTTCCATCGTCGGAGTTTTCGGTTATCGCAATTCGTTTTTTAATTTCTTCCTTAATTTACGGAAACCAGCATAATACGAACGACGACCACGAAATCATTAGCAGCAACTGGAAATAAGTTGCCTCTCCTGAAGTATAGATGGCGCAAAGTCCGCCACATCTCAGTGAAAGATTTATAGGTCTTATCCTGGAATTAACTGATTAGAATTATGATCTTATCCGTGGTTTAACTGATTAGAGCGCTCTGGCATATACCTAGATCAGTGGTTCTCAACCTTTTATTCTTCACGTACCCCCTGGAAATGTGTAGGTTGGGTTGTTTTACCTCTGAGCGGCACTTTTTTGCACACCATGGGCTAAATGGCCAGGTCACATGGACCCCGAAGGCTCAGAGAAGGTTGAGGGAGGGGACCCACTGGAACAGCTGTTGGGAGACAGATGGTAGCCTCCCGTCAAGACCATCCAGCGTGTTCTTTAACGTGCACAGGGCATGGCTCTCCCATACACGGGGCCACGGCTTAACGTCTCATCCGACGGACGGCGGCCTTTCCAAGCCCATCGGTGTCCCCTACTGACCGTGGGCAGGGCGGGGAATTTTGCAGAGATAAATCTCAACGCTGATCCAGCTGGGACTCGAACCTGGGAACTACAGATTACGAGCCTGGCGCGCTACCGACTAAGCCACCCCGCCCCCTGGCGTTCGGGCATCTTTTATTTGCCGCCATTGTTGATCACTATATGGAAATGTTCTTTTTTAAAGACGCCACATCATGCAAGACGCTAAACTGCAGCCCTTTTTCGCTCGAAATCGCTTTTTTCGATATGAAAAAGAAAAATATTTGCTTTATGTAAAAGAAATTTAGTTTTAGATCGCCCAGAAGACACATCGGTCACTCATCATAAATCTGCTTAACGGCGACTAAGCCGCCGACAAATTTCTATCTTGGAAATAAGATATGCCTGAAATAAGCGAAAAAATAAGCTAGAAGTCAATGAAGTAAGACGTCCCATCGAAACGGTCGTTGTGACGGAATTGCCGTTCTTCATTCGAAACTCCATGGTGGCAAAAACATTGAGCCAATGTGGCGGAATAATCTCGATTGAGGACGATACTTATTTGGGACACGACACGATGCACAATGAAACGGACTCCAGAACGGTAGAAATGAAAATGAAGCGAGACATTTCATCACTGCAATCATTGACTATAGAGGCCGAAAGTGTCGTTAACAGGGTTGGGTTGTTTTACCTCTGAGCGGCACTTTTTTTGCATACAATGGGCTAAATGGCCAGGTCACATGGACCCCGAAGGCTCAGAGGTTGGGTGAGGGGACCCAATGGAAGAGCTGTTGGGAGACAGATGGTAGCCTCCCGTCAAGGCCATCCAGCGTGTTCTTTAACGTGCACAGGGTATGGCTCTCCCGCACGCAGGACCACGGCTTAACGTCCCATCCAATGGACGTCGGCCTTTCCAAGCCCATCGGTGTCCCCTATTGACCGTGGGCAGGGCGGGGAGTTTTACGGAGATGCCGTCTCCGTAAAACTCCCCGCCCTGCCCACGAGATAAGTCTCAACGCTAACCCAGCTGGGACTTGACCTGCCCCTGGAGATAAGTCTCAACGCTAACCCAGCTGGGACTTGACCCTGGGAACTGCAGATTACGAGCTTAGCGCGCTACCGACTTAGCCACCCCCGCCCCTGTCGTTAGCAGGGCAATTAGATTGCAAATGCCCAAGTCGTGAGGAAAAAACTGACGATAAAACTGAAAAAAAATCGTCTTTCACAGAAATTTTTATTCAAGAAGCGATTAATGAAGCCACGGTGCAAAAAAAGAACGAAATTGAAGAAATTCAACACACCGAGCATCTGAAAAACAAAATTAACGAACTTAAAAACGATAAGACCTTGCCAGAAACTTCACCTGGAAAGCTACAAATAGTGCTGGATGACGAATCGGAAGACGGCTATCAAAGTAATAATTCTGAATACGAAAGAGAAACAGTCTTCGAAGAAATTATTGCACATATCTCTAATGAACTAATCGGACAAGAATTCCTTGTCAATTTAACTGTCTCAGTGGATGATTGCCTTGAGGACTTCCTCATTCATATTTGCGAGAATACACCTAGAGAGACAAGATTCCGGGAAAATGTGAGAAACATGTCAATGGTATCGCAATTGACAAAAATGGCAAAATCAAGGCCTGATTTCGCAAATTCTTCAAAAAAAAAAAAAATGAAAAACAATAAAAAACCAAAGGACCAGGAACAAACATTGAAAGTGCCTTGGATTTCATATGTGACCGACTGCAAAACGAAATGTAGTCTGCGATAATGTACAGTCGCTCAAAAAAGTATCCGAACACCATGGTTTATTACAAAAATCAGAAAAAATATCTGGCAAAGATTTTTTTTAGAAATTAGTGATCTGGCAACCTTCGTGTTACGTGTACTCCTGTTTTATTCTGGGGCAGGGTGGCTCAGTCGGTAGAGTGGTAGGCTCGTAATTTGCAGTTCTGAAGTTCGAGTCCCACGTGCCCCACGGTCAGTAAGGAACACTGATGGGCTCGGAAAGGAGTCAGATGGGACATTAAGCTGTAGCCCCATATGCGGAAGCTCCACATCCTGTGCAAGTTAAAGAACACATACGCACAATGGGCTAAAAGACCAGGTCACAAGAAACCCGAGAGCTCAGAGAAGGTTGGGGGAAGAGGTCCACTGAATAGCTGTTAGATCCAAATAGAACTTCTATAACAAATATAACCGTGTGCATAATAAACAATGTCCTATAACCATGTTCTATAACAATAATAACCGTGTGCATAACAAATAGAGTTCTAGATCCAATCTCTTCCTAAAGATATCTATGATTCATTGTTAATTTGTCAGACTGATAATCTTCTTTTCCTCCTGTTTTGCAGTGGGAGTCTCTGGTGGCGAACATTGGTGGCAATTTGGGCTTATTCATGGGCTTATCGTTGGTCACTTTCCTGGAGGTGGCGGAATTCATCACCGATCTCGTTTCATCCGTTTTCGATCGCAGGAGCAAGAAGACCGTGCCAAAAATTATCAAAGTGCATCGCTTTAAATACTGACGTCGAGTAACACTTGTTGACATATTACATGTTATGAATCATAATGTAATAAGAATGTTGCAGTGCACGAGAGTTGAACAAATGTTGAGAAAAAAAAAATTTATTCTTTTCCGTCTACTGTTTCATTTATACGGTGCAGGAACTTGTATGTGCATCACAATCTCCACTGTCAGACCATCGTGGCCAAGGGCTTTACCCCTGATCATAGACTGATCACCTTTCCTACCTTCTCTTCTCTGAACGGGGCTTTCTTCTTTCTGGAGATGATTGTTGGGCATCATCAGAGCTTCTGTCATCGTCAGGGATTTGGGTTGGGTTGTTTTACTTCTAAGCGGCACTATTTTGCACACCATGGGCTATATGGCCATGTCACATGGACCCCGAAGGCTCAGAGAAGGTTAAGGGAGGGGACCCACTGGAACAGCTGTTGGGAGACAGATGGTAGCCTCCCGTCAAGGACATCCAGCGTGTTCTTTAACGTGCACAGGGTATGGCTCTCCCACACACGGGGCCACGGCTTAACGTCCCATCCGACGGACGGCGGCCTTTCCAAGCCCATCGGTGTCCCCTACTGACCGTGGGCAGGGCGGGGAATTTTGCGGAGATAAATCTCAACGCTGACTCAGCTGGACTCGAACCTGGGAACTACAGATTACGAGCCCATCGTCAGGGAATAATCCCTCGAGTAATGCCTGGATAGTTTCGCAAAAAGAGGTGGTCCTGGACCCATCCTCTTTGGCGTACGTATTCGATATCCAGGGGTGTTAGGTCTTTTCCTGCTGCCAGCTTGTACTGCAGAGTAAAAGGGTTCTGTGCAGTAACCTCACTAAAGTATTTTTGCCAAGAGGCTAATTGGGCTTGGCAGATGGCGAGTTTATACTCCCCCTGTGCCTTCTTATACATCTCTTCTATGAAACTTCTATAAAAATATCTGGAGCGTGTACAGCAACTGTATACGCGCCAGTTACCGTTCACAGCAAACTGGAGCGTGTGTAGTTACTGCACACGCTCCAGTTTGCTGTGAACGGTAACTGCACACGCTCAATATTTCTGTGAGTGGGCCCACACGATCCAGGTTTTTGTGAGCTCACACGATCCAATGTGCTGTGAACGGTAACTGCACACGCTCAATATTTCTGTGAGTGGGCCCACACGATCCAGGTTTTTGTGAGCTCACACGATCCAATGTGCTGTGAACGGTAACTGCACACGATCAATATTTCTGTGAGTGGGCCCACACGATCCAGGTTTTTGTGAGCTCACACGATCCAATGTGCTGTGAACGGTAACTGCACACGTTCAATATTTCTGTGAGTGGACCCACACGATCCAGGTTTTTGTGAGCTCACACGATCCAATGTGCTGTGAACGGTAACCAAGGAAACACTTTTTATACCTCCGTCTGAGAGCTCGGGCTCGCTTTCTTTTGATGCCGAGCTCTGGTGTCCACCAGGGTACAGACTTTCTTTTTGGAAGCTTTCCCTTCAACTCAAAGGTTCTCTCACAACCAGAGCCTACACACTAGGTTATTTCTCTGATGATGTTGTCCAGAGAATCCCTGTCATTAATGCTGGTAATTTCTGGCGGATCTTAGTCAGACCCCGGCGCTACACAATGCACGAGCTCGTACCAGTCAGGGATTTGTCAATTGCAAACCTTTTGGTGTTGTGTAGGGACGATGTTGTGCCACCTACAAGGAACGTAAGATAGTTGTGGTCGCTGTTAGTGACCTTGTCGCTAACGCGCCAATCTTGAATCAGTGGTATTGTCCGCGGCGTAGCCAGGGTCAATTCAATTCAACTCTGATCTCTATAGGGCCATGAAAGATAGCTGGTGCATCGATATCATTTAATAATATTAAATCAGCAGAATTGATAAAAATCTAGAATCATATCACCTCTGACATCTTGTCTATACGAGCCCCAAACGGGTGCTATGGTTTGAAGTCACCTCCCATCACTAAGCTCTTATATTTGATCTGAGCTAGGACATTTTGTAGCTCAGTCAACGTGTCCTCGATGTTGCGACTCGGTGGACAGTTAATGGAGATGGAGTATATATCGTATACCATCTCCACTACCACTACTGTAGTGGAATGATATGCCAATATGGCATTCACTTTGTGATTCAAAACGACAATCCCAGTTTTTGGATTGGCTTCTTTAGTGCAAAATAACCTGCTGATAAGAGGGAGTCCCTTTTTGATGTTCTCTGTGCAGTAGGGTTTTTGCACTAGTGTAACATCGACTCTTTCCTCTTTTATCTCCTGGCTTTTATCGAACGCATAGCACTTGTAGCATCGGAGCACTTTAACGTACTCCTTTACTTGGCACCGTGACCAGCTTACATTAAGCTTACCTACTGTTAGTAACTTTCTATGTGAGGCACTGCTGGCCTCCAGAACCCAATGTACGATGTTATCGTCCCTCCCCTTCAAGGAGAACAGCAGGGTGAGATCCGCATGCTCGTCTGAGAGGGCGTTTTGAGTCTGGATGACCTGGAGATGGTTGCAGTGGACCTCTTTGTCAACACCGTAGACAATGATTTTGGGCCTAAGCTTCTCCGCTGGTTGGCCTCGAGTACAGTCGCTCAAAAAAGTATCCGAACACTATGGTTGATTATAGAATTCAGAAAAAATATCTGGCAACGATTTTTTTTAGAAATTAGAGATCTGGCAACCTTCGTGTCACGTGATTACAGAATTCAAGAAAAATATCTGGAGCGTGTACAGCAACTGTACACGCTCCAGTTACCGTTCACAGCAAACTGGAGCGTGTGCAGTTACTGCACACTCTCCAGTTTGCTGTGAACGGTAACTGCACACGCTCAATATTTCCGTGAGTGAGCTCACACGATCCAATGTGCTGTGAACATTAACCGCAACCGCTCCAATTTGCTGTGAACGGTAACTGCACACGCTTAATATTTCTGTGAGTGGGCCCACACGATCCAGGTCTTTGTGAGCCCATACGATCCAATGTGCTGTGAACATTAACCGCAACCGCTCCAGTTTGCTGAGAACGGTAACTGCACACGCTCCATATTCATTGCATTATATATTCATACGCATTATATATATTAAAAAGAGTATCCGAACACTATGGTTGATTACAGAAATCAGAAAAAATATCTGGCAACGATTTTTTTAGAAATAGTGATCTGGCAACCTTCGTGTCGCGTGACACGAAGGTTGCCAGATGACTAATTTCTGAAAAAAATCGTTTCCAGATATTTTTTCTGAATTCTGTAATCAACCATAGTGTTCGGATACTTTTTTGAGCGACTGTACCTCATTTAGGGCCTCGTGGTTGTCTACTGCCTTTTTGAGACATTCCACGTCGCCCTGCGTGCCACACTCGATGATGACCCCATTTTTCCACCGTGGTATTTAGTGACGAATCCCGTTTTTGTCTTGGTCAGCATCACAATAGACAACGTGTTCGCCGTCATCCAGGGAAAAGAAACGCCACCCAGTGCGTGCAACATCGCCACACAGCTCCAACACGGGCGGGGGTGGCTCAGTCGGTAGCGTGCCAGGCTCGTAATCTGTAGTTCCCAGGTTCGAGTCCCAGCTGGGTCAGCGTTGAGATTTATCTCCGCAAAATTCCCCGCCCTGCCCATGGTCAGTAGGGGACACCAATGGGCTTGGAAAGGCCGCCGTCCGTCGGATGGGACGTTAAGCCGTGGCCCCGTGTGCGGGAGAGCCATACCCTGTGCACGTTAAAGAACATGCTGGATGGCCTTGACGGGAGGCTACCATCTGTCTCCCAACAGCTGTTCCAGTGGGTCCCCTCCCCCAACCTTCTCTGATCCGGGGTCCATGTGACCTGGCCATTTAGCCCATGGTGTGCAAAAAACTGCCGCTCAGAGGTAAAACAACCCAACCCAACCCAGCTCCAACACCTGGTGTCTTGGTGTGGGGTGCCATTAATTAGACATCTCAAGTAAGAATTGGTCATCATAAGGGGATCTCTAACTGTCCAATGATATGTCACCAACATTTTGCAGCCAGTGGCTGTCCTATTTGTTCGGCAGCATGGAACCTTTTACCAACAAGATAACGCCCGTCCCCACACAACCCGCAATATCTACTACACGAGCAAAACGTTCAGGTACTACCATGACCAGCACGCTCGCCAGACCTTTCACCTATTGAACACGCCTGGAACATGATGGGCCAACAACTCCAAAAACACAGAAGAGGTGTGCCAACTACTGTCGCTGAAATGAAACAACGTCTTCGCGCTATTCGGCATTCTATTCCTCAGAGGGGCATTATAGAGTTGTGTGGTAGCCTTCCCCGACATGTTCATGAATGCGCAGGCAGTTCAACATCATACTAATTATATCTTGGGTTGGGTTGTTTTACCTCTGAGCGGCACTTTTTTGCACACCATGGGCTAAATGGCCAGGTCACATGGACTCCGAAGGCTCAGAGAAGGTTGGGGGAGGGGACCGACTGGAACAGCTGTTGGGAGACAGATGGTAGCCTCCCGTCAAGGCCATCCAGCGTGTTCTTTAACGTGCACAGGGTATGACTCTCCCGCACACGGGGCCACGGCTTAACGTCCCATCCGACGGACGGCAGCCTTTCCAAGCCCATCGGTGTCCCCTACTGACCGTGGGCAGGGCGGGGAATTTTGTAGAGATAAATCTCAATGCTGACCCAGCTGGGACTCGAACCTGGGAACTACAGATTACGAGCCTGGCATGCTACCGACTGAGCCACCCCCTAATTATATCACTTTACCACGTAGATAAAGTGGTAATTTTCCATATTTTTTTTGATAATATAATCAATCGCACATCTCAGTCTATTATAACAGTTTCCCCCTAATAAAATAACATTAATCCGTAATAAATAATCACAGGATAAGTCCTGTAGACATGGAAATCATAAAATGATGAGCTGAAAAAAAAATTGGTTTTGCCATGTGTGGGATTCGAACCCACGTCTCCACAAATGATGCATGTTATGCTAGACCACTACACTATCAATGGCTAACCCTTTCTCAGCTTAGTGACCTTATAAGCTTTCCGGATTTTTTGTTTATTTGATTCGCACTAGTGGCGCCATCTATCCAGGAAGTGGCCAACTCTGTTGCTTCTTTAGAGATGGAATTAATATTTGTCACTCACGCTCAGGGCGTTAAATCAATAAATCAGTAGTAAATAATCACATTAATCCTGCGAGGTTTTGCAATTATTTTTCCTTTAGTGTATAATGTTAAAAAATTTGAATTACCACCGTACCTGAGGTAGGCTGCTGGCTCAGCCAATAACACTCCAGGCTCGTAACCCCGCACCTGAGGTAGGTTGCTGGCTCATCCAATACCACTCCAGTCTTGTAACCCCGTACCTGAGGTAGGCTGCTGGCTCAGCCAATAACACTCCAGTCTTGTAACCCCGTACCTGAGGTAGGCTGCTGGCTCAGCCAATAACACTCCCAGGCTCGTAATCCCGTACCTGAGGTAGGCTGCTGGCTCATCCAATAACACTCCAGTCTCGTAACCCCGTACCTGAGGTAGGCTGCCCACTCATCCAATAACACTCCAGGCTCGTAACCCCATACCTGAGATAGGCTGCCCACTCATCCAATAACACTCCAGGCTCGTGACCCCGTACCTGAGGTAGGCTGCTGGCTCATCCAATAACACTCCAGTCTCGTAACCCCCTACCTGAGGTAGGCTGCTGACTCAGCCAATAACACTCCAGTCTCGTAACCCCGTACCTGAGGTAGGCTGCTGGCTCATCCAATAACACTCCAGGCTCGTAACCCCGTACCTGAGGTAGGCTGCTGGCTCAGCCAATAACACTCCAGGCTCATAACCCCGTACCTGAGGTAGGCTGCTGGCTCATCCAATAACACTCCAGACTCGTAACCCCATACCTGAGGTAGGCTGCTGGCTCAGCCAATAACACTCCAGGCTCGTAACCCCGTACCTGAGGTAGGCTGCTGGCTCATCCAATAACACTCCAGTCTTGTAACCCCGTACCTGAGGTAGGCTGCTGGCTCAGCCAATAACACTCCAGGCTCATAACCCCGTACCTGAGGTAGGCTGCTGGCTCATCCAATAACACTCCAGACTCGTAACCCCATACCTGAGGTAGGCTGCTGGCTCAGCCAATAACACTCCAGGCTCGTAACCCCGTACCTGAGGTAGGCTGCCCACTCATCCAATAACACTCCAGGCTCGTAACCCCATACCTGAGGTAGGCTGCCCACTCATCCAATAACACTCCAGGCTCGTAACCCCGTACCTGAGGTAGGCTGCTGGCTCAGCCAATAACACTCCAGTCTCGTAACCCCCTACCTGAGGTAGGCTGCTGGCTCATCCAATAACACTCCAGTCTCGTAACCCCGTACCTGAGGTAGGCTGCTGGCTCATCCAATAACACTCCAGGCTCGTAACCCCGTACCTGAGGTAGGCTGCTGGCTCAGCCAATAACACTCCAGGCTCGTAACCCCGTACCTGAGGTATCCCCCCCGATAGGGGACCACCTTGTCGTGGTGGGGGGGCCTAGGGCCCAGCAACCCGGCTGAGGAGGCATTGCCGGTCGGGATGATCCCTAGCTGGAGCAGGCCAGAGGATTTGCCGGCTGTAGTGGGCACCAGCTGGAGCATTCCAAGGTTTTGCCGGTTGGGGTTGTCCCCGGCTGGAGCATTGCTGAAGCCAACCGAGGTTGAAGACGCTGCTGGCCGGCTTGATTGCTGGTTGGGTGGTGACGGCGTTGGAGACCTCACCTCTCAGGAGACCTGTGTGGTCTGTTCGACGGCTCTGCCGAAAGGTCTGAACCCGCCTGTAGGTACGAGCTGTCCAAAAAGTCTGGGTCTTACTAAGAGTCTCCACCCCGGGTGCCGATCGAGCTTGGATCTTTATATCCTTGCACATTTGCAAACCGGGGAATAGATTAAAGTTAGGTTTCTTCCGGTGGTCAGCTTTCCTTCTATAGGACTGCTGCCATGTGAGGCCGGGGTTGAGGTGCGCCTATAGGGCGTATTCCTTGCCCCCGGCTCTAGATAGTCATGGCTTTTCTTTAACCAGGTAGTGCTGTCAGGCGGAACCGGGAATTGCCGTGGTTGCACAAGATCGCAACATAGAGATCAATGTACCTGAGGTAGGCTGCTGGCTCATCCAATAACACTCCAGGCTCGTAACCCCGTACCTGAGGTAGGTTGCTGGCTCAGCCAATAACACTCCAGGCTCGTAACCCCGTACCTGAGGTAGGCTGCTGGCTCAGCCAATAACACTCCAGGCTCGTAACCCCCTACCTGAGGTAGGCTGCTGGCTCATCCAATAACACTCCAGTCTCGTAACCCCGTACCTGAGGTAGGCTGCTGGCTCATCCAATAACACTCCAGGCTCGTAACCCCGTACCTGAGGTAGGCTGCTGGCTCAGCCAATAACACTCCAGGCTCGTAACCCCGTATCTGAGGTAGGCTGCTGGCTCATCCAATAACACTCCAGGCTCGTAACCCCGTACCTGAGGTAGGCTGCTGGCTCAGCCAATAACACTCCAGGCTCGTAACCCCGTACCTGAGGTAGGCTGCTGGCTCATCTAATAACACTCCAGGCTCGTAACCCCGTACCTGAGGTAGGTTGCTGGCTCAGCCAATAACACTCCAGGCTCGTAACCCCGTACCTGAGGTAGGCTGCTGGCTCATCCAATAACACTCCAGGCTCGTAACCCCGTACCTGAGGTAGGCTGCTGGCTCATCCAATAACACTCCAGGCTCGTCACCCCCTACCTGAGGTAGGCTGCTGGCTCATCCAATAACACTCCAGTCTCGTAACCCCGTACCTGAGGTAGGCTGCTGGCTCATCCAATAACACTCCAGGCTCGTAACCCCGTACCTGAGGTAGGCTGCTGGCTCATCCAATAACACTCCAGTCTCGTAACCCCGTACCTGAGGTAGGCTGCTGGCTCATCCAATAACACTCCAGGCTCGTAACCCCGTACCTGAGGTAGGCTGCTGGCTCATCCAATAACACTCCAGTCTCGTAACCCCGTACCTGAGGTAGGCTGCTGGCTCATCCAATAACACTCCAGGCTCGTAACCCCGTACCTGAGGTAGGCTGCTGGCTCAGCCAATAACACTCCAGGCTCGTAACCCAATGTCCATAAATTCGAATCACTACTCTCCGTGAGAAAGAGGAAAATGGACTTGGAAAAGGAAACAAGATAACGTCCGTCTGAACGTTCAAGTGGGGTTGGTGTGTAGAACAGCGATACCCTGTGTAGATTAAAAAGCTCTGAGCCTTTAGAATCCTTGTGATCATACCATTCAGCCAATTCTTTTCTTCCCAAAACTACTGATGAAATATTTGAAATCTCACGTTCTGCCAACTTGCATTTGGTAAAGTGTGTTTTTGACAAACACAAAGATTTTTCGAAAAACGAAATGTATATCCTCTGATCTTGGCAGACACCTTCAGGTCGATGCCATTCTTTTGACGTAACGTAAATCGTGTTCTTCCGTAACGTAAATCTACTAACCACCAGAGCATAAATAATCTCTTCTTAACTCAATACAAAAGTCCTTTGAAATCAACCTGCTTGCATATTTATTATTCAGATATAAAAGAAAAATCGAAATAGGAAAAAGCAAAAGAATCTTAGAACACGAGAATCAATATTTGGCTTACACAACTAGAAGTATTAATGAATATGTTAGTGCTTTCAAGACCAGCTTCACTTCCCGAAATTAGAAGAGTCTTTGAAGAGTGTGAACGCAAAAAAGGTTTCTTCGCTCACCATACACTCAGTGCTCACTAAATTATGACCACCTCCTTCTATGTTATATAAGTGGAAGCTATATAACCTCTAAACTAAGCGTTTTTACGAGAAAATGTAACGAAGATAAATTAAAAATCTCAATCAAATCTATCTAAATCTCGATTTTTAATAAGGTTCTATTTGTATTTAAAGAGTTTTGGACTTTGAATATTTAACAGCAACAGTGCAAGTCTTAGGAAATCGAAAAATTATTTACGTTAACTTTTCAAAGTACAGTCGCTCAAAAAAGTATCCGAACACTATGGTTGATTAAGGAATTCAGGAAAAATATCTGGCAACTTTTTTTAGAAATTAGTGATATGGCAACCTTCGTGTCACGTGGCACGAAGGTTGCCATATCATTAATTTCTAAAAAAAATCGTTGCCAGATATTTTTTATGAATTCTGCAATCAACCATAGTGTTTGGATACTCTTTTTAATATATATATAATGCGTATGAATATATAATGCAATGAATATTGAGCGTGTGCAGTTACCGTTCACAGCAAACTGGATCGGTTGCGGTTAATGTTCACAGCACATTGGATCGTGTGGGCTCACAAAGACCTGGATCGTGTGGGCCCACTCACAGAAATATTGAGCGTGTGCAGTTACCGTTCACAGCAAACTGGATCGGTTGCGGTTAATGTTCACAGCACATTGGATCGTGTGAGCTCACAAAAACCTGGATCGTGTGGGCCCACTCACAGAAATATTGAGCGTGTGCAGTTACCGTTCACAGCAAACTGGAGCGTGTGCAGTAACTGCACACGCTCCAGTTTGCTGTGAACGGTAACTGGAGCGTGTACAGCAACTGTACACGCTCCAGATATTTTTTCTGAATTCTGTAATCAACTATAGTGTCGGGATATTTTTTTGAGCGACTGTATATCTGTTGTATTAAATGGTGTGAAATAATGCTTCTTATTCACATTGTAATTAACTTCTAAGTTAAATTCTAACTTTAGGCATTGCTGCTGTTAAATATTCAAACTTCCAAAACTCTTTAAATATTAAGGGAATATTGTTGAAAATCGAGATTTAGACAGAATTTGATAGACATCTTTACCTTCAGTCCCATTCTGTCAGAAAACTCTTTTTTTTTAGAAGTTATAGAGCTTCGATGTTAGTTTCCATGGACATAACATGGAGGGACGGGGTCGTCATTTAATGAGCACTGAGTGTGTATGTGAGTAGTAAAATAACAAAACAAAATAAGAGATGTATAAATACAAAACACAAAAAAGCACAACTGAACACACTTTACATATAGGCGAGCATGAGGCCGTGCAAGATGGAGGCAATATACTTTAACAATTCTTCAATATAAATCTATGATATCTATACTTATAATTTACACTGGGCAACAAATTTTATAAAACTCATGCCTCTGAGATAAAAGTAGCCATTTCTTAGAGATTTCAAGGTGCTGAAAACGAACGTGACAATAAAAATGCAAAATTGGCTACGATTTCTGAGAAATCCGCAATAGTTTCTTATGTAATAGTACATATAATATGTACTATTATATAAGAAATACGTACATATGGCATGTATCCGTAAAACTCCGCTAAAACTTCCGACGTCGCTTTGCCCGTCGCTTGTACAGCTGCTCTGGATCATCTCTGGCAAGCGTCCAACAATAGTCAGCCAACATTGAAGTGGACCAGTTTCCCTGGTATCGTTTCTCCATCGTTGCAATGTCCTGGTGGAAACGTTCACCGTGCTCATCACTAACCATGCAGCAGTTGTCGGGGAAGAAATCTAAGTGGGAATGGAGAAAGTGGATCTTTAAAGACATATTGCAGCCAAGTTTTGTGATACAGAGACAGCATGTCCTTAACCAGTTTCTTGTAGTTGTCTGTCCTGACATTCCTGAGGAATTTAGTTGACACCAGACGAAACGCGTCCCAAACCTTTTTCTCGTCCCCCTGAAGCAGGTTGTTGAACATCTGGTCTCTGAACAGCTCGTGGATCTGAGGACCCACAAAAATTCCCTCGCTGAGTCGAGGGAATTTGTCAGCCAAGTACTTGAAAGCTGATGCAGTCCGGTCCATGGCTTTTACTAAGTTAGTCGTCACACAGAGTTTGATGTGTAGGGATGGTAGCAGGATTTTGTGCCTTTCTGCCAGTGCTGGGTGATCCCCATTCTTCTCTCCGAAAGGGGCGGGGGTGGCTCAGTCGGTAGCGTGCCAGGCTTGTAATCTGTAGTTCCCAGGTTCGAGTCCCAGCTGGGTCAGCGTTGAGATTTATCTCCGCAAAATTCCCCGCCCTGCCCACGGTCAGTAGGGGACACCGATGGGCTTGGAAAGGCCGCCGTCCGTCGGATGGGACGTTAAGCCGTGGCCCCGTGTGCGGGAGAGCCATACCCTGTGCACGTTAAAGAACACGCTGGATGGCCTTGACGGGGGGCTACCATCTGTCTCCCAACAGCTGTTCCAGTGGGTCCCCTCTCCCAACCTTCTCTGAGCCTCCGGGGTCCTTGTGACCTGGCCATTTAGCCCATGGTGTGCAAAAAAGTGCCACTCAGAGGTAAAACAACCCAACCTTCTCTCCGACCTTCAGAGATTTCCTCTCAGATCAGTTTCTCTTCACGCAGTGCAAAGTCTTTGCTTGGTAGTCCCATTCACATAAGAAACAGCAGTACTTCGTATATCCCAGTTGCAGATCCATCAACAGAGCCACTACCTTCAAGTCAGAACAGAGATGTCAGCCATACTTGTTGTATTGAAGACAGTTCAACAGCTGTTTTAAGTTGTCGTAGGATTCTTATGTAGACAGTATGTCCGACCAGAATGGATGGAAGTCGATTTCTATTATGTAGCAACACCGCCTTGAGACTCAATTTCGAGGTGTCTATGAATAGTCGCCATTCTTGAGGGTCATGTTTGATTCTGAGTACATTCATCAGGCCATCTACATCGGAGCAGAACACAAGGTCATCTTCCTTTCTGAAGTAAAGTGCAAACTGCTCATGTGACGAGTTCGAAATGAAGACTCGGACATTTTCCTTCAGAAGATTCCATTGTTTAAGTCTTGATCCAAGTAACTCTGCTTTGGCCTTGGACAGCTCCAGATCGCGAACAAGAAACATTCATTTCTTCTTCGGTGAGAATGTGTGGAACAGATGACGCATTGTGGCAGACGTATGGATCATCATTAAGCACTGAAGGCTGCGGAGAACCCCGACATCGGTTCTCCTCCCTCTTCATCATCTGAATCGATTGTAAATTGTTTTGGAGGTTCGGGAATGGGAAGGCTTTCGCCGTGCGGAACTGGTCGGAGAGCAGATTGTATATTCGGGTATGCTATTGTCCACTTCTTTTTCTTTGTGATGCCTCAGAAACAGATGGAACTATGCAGAAGTAGCAGTCATTTGCGTGATTGCTTGGCTCTCTCCATACCATAGGATCAGCAAACGGAATCGCCACTTTTTCACCTTTCAGCCACTTTGGGAGATTTATTGCACACGTACTTCAGCATATGTGTGGGTCCAGGCCTTGTCCTGGTCTCTGATCTTGCATCCAAAATAAAACTCACATGCTGCTTTCACTATTGGAATGATGGCCCTTTTCTGGCTTGCAAACGTCACTTCCTCGCAAATGTAACAAAATGTATCTGCACTATTAACACAATTACGATGCATCACTACTGCTGGATTAAAACTATAAGGATCCCTTGTGTTGGACTTATGACTCAGGGGTAAATGGGAGTCGCTCAAAAGACTTGCTCACACTACGAGACGTCGCTTACAACTAACGATTGCATAATTTTTTGTTCCTCGATCGTAAAGCCGCGATGTCATGACTCAACTACATCGCATCAGACAATGATGCAATACCTCCGGGAGTTGTGTGTATGGCGGGCTGATGCAATACAACGCAATATGTTGCAATCTGGAGTTTAAAATACAGTATCGCGAAATGGTTACCTATGTACTCAATGCGGACTGAGTCGTTTATACATGACCAACTCTGTATCTCCTAAACAAGAGCCAATCGACAAATTTTATTTTCATTTTCGTGTTCAGCACCTCGAAATTAGTAAAGAATGGCTATTTTCATTTCAAAGCCTTTTTGTGTGTTACCCAGTGTTATATATTATTAATAATATATACACTATATGATCAAAAGTATGCAGACACTCGCTCATCCACAATCACCCGGTAATAAGAAAGGAATTAATATCGCGTTGGTCCACCCTTTGCTGCTATGACAACCTCGACTCTGAGGGAAAGGCCTTCCACTAGATTTTGGTACGTTGCTGCGGGAACTGCCTGCCATTTTGCCACAAGGTCGGTCACTGATGTCTGACGGTTCAGCCATGCTCGCAGGCGGCATTCCAATTCATCTCAAAGGTGTTCCATGGGGTTGAGATCAGGGCTCTCAAGTTGATCAGGCCAGTCAAGTTCTTCCAAACCCATCTCATCAAACCATCCCTGCACAGTCCTCGCTTTGTGGACGGGGGCATTGTCATATTGGTAAAGGAAAGGGGTTTCACTGAACTGTTGTCACAAAGTTGAGAGCACAGAATTGTCAAGGATGTCATTATAGGCAGTGGCGTTCAGAGTCCCGCTAACTGGAACTAAGGGGCTCAATCCAAACCATGAAAAACAGCTCCAGAGCCAACCTCCAACCCAGATTCGTCCATCGGACTGCCAGATGGTGAAGTGTGATTCATCATTCCAGACAATTCGACTCCACTGCTCAAGAATCCACTGGCGCCGTGCTTTACACCATTAGAACTGACTCTTGGCGTTGATCTTGTTGACATTAGGCTTCTGTGCCGCTGCTCGGTCTTGAAAACCCATTTCCTGCAGCTCACGACGAACTACTGTGGTGCTAGCGTTGCTTCCAGAAGCATTTTGGAACTCGGTGGTGAGTGTTACAACCGAGAACAGGCGATTTTGTCGCACCACCCGCTTTAACACTCGACGGTCCCGCTCTGCCTTATACTTCCAGCGCAATCGTGGCCTACCGCGCTTGCGCTGTTGTTGCTCCTAGGCGTGTCCACTTCACAATAACATTATTACAGTTGATATGGCAGCAGCAGCAGGGCCGTAATGTCCAGAACTGACTTGTTGCTAAGGCAGGGTATGGCTCTCCAGAACATGGGACCACGGTCTAACGTCCCATCCGACGGACGCGGTCTTTCCAAGCCCATCAGTGTCGCCTACTGATCTATGATCGTGCCACGTTGAAAGTCACTGAGCTCTGTCGTACGGCCCATTCTCCAGTTCATGAGCGCCTATGAGGTTGCCCCCTTTTTGTGTCATATGAAACCTAATTTTTCACTCAAGAACTACATATGCTATATATCATATCATTAATTTAATTTTCCATATAATAATATTGTTTACTTGATTTTTCTGATTTCTCGTGAATCGTTTTATTGCAATTTGGGGCTAATGACGAAAAATGGCTTGACTTTTTGCTAACGTGATCCCGCTTATATCGCGATGCCATTCTTTACACCGAGCACCGCGTTATAACGGATTTACCTGTAGTTGGGGACGGGGTGGTTCAATCGGTAGCGCACCAGGCTCGTAATCTACAGTTTCCAGGTTCGAGTCCCAGCAAGACCAGTGTTGATATTTATGTCCGCAAAACTCCCGCCTAACCCACGGTCAGTAGGGGACACCGATGGGCTTAAAAAGACCTCCGTTCGTCGGATGTGACGTTAAGCCGTGTGCGGGAGAGCTAGGTTGGTTGTTCGTTTTACCTCTGAGGGACACTTTATTGCCCACAATGGGCTAAATGGCCAGGTCACAAGGACCCGGAAGGCTCAGAGTAGGTTGGGGGAGGAGACTCACTAGAACAGCTGCTGGGAGACGGATGGTAGCCTTGCGAGAGAGCCATGCACTGTGCACGTTAAAGAACACGCTGGATGGCCTTGACGGGAGGCTACCGTTTGTCTTCCAACAGCTGCTTTAATTGGTCCCCTCTCCCAACCTTCTCTGACACTTCGGGGTCCTTGTGAGCTGGCGATTTAGTCCATTGTGTGCAAAAAAAAGTGCCGCTCAGAGGTAAAACAACCCAACCTAACCCATCTGAACAGCTGTTAGTAAATAGATGGGAACTTCCCGCGAAGCCATTCAACGTGTTGTTCAGCATGCACAAAATATATCTCTCACGCACAAGAACACGGTCTAACGTCCCATTGACGGACGGCGGCCTTTCCTAGCCCATTGATATTCCTTTTATCACCGAGGGCAGAACCGATGCCACTAGATATAAATCTCAAAGCTGGCACAGGTGAGACTTGAACCTGAAACTAAAGTTTACGATCCTTTCTAGCTACCGGCTGGGGGCGGGGGTGGCTCTGTCGGTAGCGCGTCAGGCTCGTAATCTGCATGTATCAGGTTCGAGTCCCAGCTGCTCCGTGTGCGGGAGAACCAAACCCTGTGCAGGTTAAAGAACACACTGGATGTCCTTAATGAGAGGCTACCATCTGTCTCCCAACAGCTGTTCCACTGGATCCCCTCCCCCAACCCTCTCTGAACCTTCGGGGTCCTTGTGACCTGGCTATTTAGCCCATTGTGTGCAAAAAAGTGCCGCTCAGAGGTAAAACAACCCAACCCAAAGCTACCGGCTGAATCAACCCGCACTCCGACTATTTGAAG
The DNA here is from genome assembly GCA_038380435.1 of Ryuthela nishihirai. Lineage (NCBI taxonomy): Eukaryota > Metazoa > Arthropoda > Arachnida > Araneae > Heptathelidae > Ryuthela > Ryuthela nishihirai. The sequence continues at coordinate 6,725,181 of JAWZYU010000013.1, forward strand.
ACAAAGTTTTCCATTTGAAATCACCTAAAACGCTTCAGCAGCAGCCCCCGAAAGAATGGCTCACCCCATAGCAAAAGTGTAACTCAAGTGTAAAAACAACCTTAATTTTTGAAGTGTGCGTTCATTCTGTAATCGTGGGTTGCTTCAAAGAAGAAGCGAGCACGTTGATGGACAAAATAAAAACAAGGTCACCAAAGTTATTTATTACCTTTATCGTCCCTGCAATAAACAGTAACTTATTAGAATTATGGTAATGATCCTTCCCTAGCAGCGAATCGATTACATCAGTAGATGCCTACGATAATTCTGTGTGCAATTAGGGTCAACTGAAAGCTTCATGAAGAAGTTAGCAATCCATGCAAAGATCCGGAAATTTCGCATCGATTTGTTGCTATAAACAAGATGATTTTGATTCAGTTTATGAACTTGATATTTCTGCGTCATTCCTTTTGTCACGCAGCACAAACTAAAGAGGGACCTTTTTGCCGTAAATAAATTTGAAAAGATTTATACTTTGGAGAATGGTTCTCAACTTTGTGGATCACGAATCCGTAACAAATTCTTAACTCGATAGCCGGAAATCCTTCTAAAAACATTAACCAACTTTTTCAATGTTGATCGGATTGAAAGCAAGGCAAGACTTCTCTTTAAGACAATCGTAACCCCCCCCGCCCCCGAGTTATTGTGCTGCTATTTTTTAGCTCAATTTCCAAGAATGTGTGTATGTGTGTGTGTGGTGGGGGGGATTCAGTTGGTAGTATGCCAGATTCGTAATCTGCAGTTTCCGTGTTCGAGTCCCTTAAACCAGCGTTGAGATTTATCTCCGCAAAACTCCCCACCCATGGTCAGTAGGGGACACCGATAGGCTTGGAAAAGCCGCTGTCCGTAGGATTGGACGTTAAGCCGTGGTTCCGTGTGTGAGAAAGAGCAATACCCTATGCACGTTAAAAGACACGCTGGATGGCCTTGATGAGAGGCTACCATCTGTCTCCTAACAACTGTCCAAATGGGTCGTCGGGATTCTTGTGACCTGCACATTGTGCCTCTCAGAGTAAAACAACTCAAAAACGAGATGTCTGGGGTCACTTCTCGTTCAGTCTAGCCATCTGTATGATCACGGCAATCACGTCTCACTTTTGATTTGTGAAAACCTCACGCCTCCCCACCTCTCAATTATCATCAGTCAACCACCCTTTTAAGGGGCGCAGTCAGTAGCGCGCCAGGCTCGTAATCTGTAGTTCCCAGGTTCGAGTCCCAGCTGGGTCAGCGTTGAGATTTATCTCCGCAAAATTCCCCGCCCTGCCCACGGTCCGTAGGGGACACCGATGGGCGTGGAAAGACCGCCATCCATCGGCTGGGACGTTAAGCCGTGGCACCGTGCGCGGGAGAGTCATACCCTGTGCACGTTAAAGAACACGCTGGATGGCCTTGACGGGAGGCTACCATCTGTCTCCCAACAGCTGTTCCAGTGGGTCCCCTCCCCCAACCTTCTCTGAGCCTTCGGAGTCCATGTGACCTGGCCATTTAGCCCATGGTGTGCAAAAAAGTGCCGCTCAGAGGTAAAACAACCCAACCCAACCCACCCTTTTAAAAACAATTAAAATTCATAATTAAAAACAAACAGGAAAAAATGTCACTTCTGCCCGCCACTCTTGGAACGTTTTCACCTCCCCCCCCCTGAGTTTGGGAAACCCTGGTCTCTAGCGAGCAAGGTTGGCTCATCAGGTAGCTCGCCAGACTCCTAATCTGTAGTTCCCAGGTTGGATTCCCAACTGTCCCAGCTTTGAAATTTATCTCGGCGAAACCTTCACCTTACCCTAGGTGAGAAGGTGGGACACCGAATAGCTTTGAAGTACTGCCGTCCTTCGGATGGGACGTAAACTATGGCCCCGTGTGTACAGTCGCTCAAAAAAATATCCGAACACTATGGTTGATTACAGAATTCAGAAAAAATATCTGGCAACGATTTTTTTTTAGAAATTAGTGATCTGGCAACCTTCGAGTCACGTGACACGAAGGTTGCCAGATCACTAATTTCTAAAAAAAAATTGTCGCCAGATATTTTTTCTGAATTCTGTAATCAACCATAGTGTTCGGATACTCTTTTTAATGTATATAATGCGTATGAATATATAATGCAATGAATATGGAGCGTGTGCAGTTACCGTTCACAGCAAACTGGAGCGGTTGCGGTTACTGTTCACAGCACATTGGATCGTGTGAGCTCACAAAAACCTGGATCGTGTGGGCCCACTCACAGAAATATTGAACGTGCGCAGTTACCGTTCACAGCAAACTGGAGCATATGCAGTAACTGCACACGCTCCAGTTTGCTGTGAACGGTAACTGGAGCGTGTACAGTTGCTGTACACGCTCCAGATATTTTTTCTGAATTCTGTAATCAACCATAGTGGTCGGATACTTTTTTGAGCGACTGTATGAGAGCCATACTCTGTGCATCTGAAAGAACACAGGAGCTGGACAGTCTTGACAGGAAGATACCACCTGTCTCCTAACAGCTGTTCAGTGGGTCCTCTTCCTCCAATCTTGGCTGAGCCCTCGAGGCCGTTGTGACTAGACTATTCAGCCTATTGTATACAAAAAGGTGGCCATGAGAAGTAAACAAACCGACCGAACTTGCCATTAGAAAAAAATTCCAGCTCAGAGATAAAACAACACCGACCTTATTTCCTAAGTAATCATAAAAATATTGATTTCTCAATTTCGTCATTTAAATTATTGCTGCACAAAATCATCATATCTGTGTTCCTCTCTGCAAGAGAGACATGAGAGAAGTTCTCCGCAGAGTTTGCATAAATTTATAATCACAATGCGTGAATGCAAACTTCTTCCTGAAAAAACTGAACAGAAAAGAATAATACAGTTCAACTCTTGAAATGGAATGTTAGCGCACAATTGGATTGGGAGGATCATTTCTGTCTATTGTAAGGCATCCAGTGCGTGCAGGAAAATGAACTCATCAATCTCTCTCTGTTTGCCAATGAAAAAGGAAAGCAAGAGACGAGTTGCGATGTCGGTTGTGATGTCGGTTTATGACATATCTTCAGTTAACGTCAGACGATATTAAGATCGCTGCTGAGCAAACAACAGGGAGACTCCCTTTCAGAATCAAAGACGTTTTGGTAAATAGAGAGCAGGTAAGATAAACGTCGTAGGTTAGCAATTTTGGGTGTCTGGGAGCAATTTCTTTTCAGACGTTTTCTTTTATTAACATCCAGTGTTTTCTGCAAAAATTAAGATCAGAGAAGGGTTGGGTTGTTTTACCTCTGAGCGGCACTTTTTTGCACACCATGGGCTAAATGGCCAGGTCACAAGGACCCCGAAGGCTGGGGGAGGAGAAGAAGGTTGGGGGAGGGGACCCACTGGAACAGCTGTTGGGAGATAGATGACAGCCTCCCGTCAAGGTCATCCAGCGTGTTCTTTAACGTGCACAGGGTATGGCTCTCCCGCACACGGGGCCACGGCTTAACGTCCCATCCGACGGACGGCGGCTTTCAAAGCCCATCGGTGTCCCCTACTGACCGTGGGCAGGGCGGGGAATTTTGGGGAGATAAATCTCAACGCTGACCCAGCTCGGACTCGAACCTGGGAACTACAGTTACGAGTCTGGCGCGCTGACGACTGAGCCACCCCCGCCCCAGAGAAGGGATAGTGTTCTAATATTCAGAGAGAAAGTGAGCTCAGTTTTTTTTTTCTTCAGGAGAAGAAATGAGAGGGGAAAATGAGTGAATAAGCAATCTGCATTTTAGTGGTTGGACCCTAAGAAGAATCTTAATCCTCAGCGTGCAAAGTTTTCAAAAACGAATGCATTTGAGCTTAGGTTCATTTTTAGTTTTTTTTTTCGGTGCAAAGTCAACTGAACTTTAAAACCTTATTTTGGAGTAACAATGGAAACAGAAATAAGCAGTTCTAATACACCAAACGATTGAACATTTAATTCTGATCAATGTAGGAGTTAAAAAGCCAAAAGGGTTCGGTTGTTTTGCTCCTGAGAGACACAATGGGCTAAGTAGCAGGTTACAAACACTCAGAGAAGATGGGGGATTTGGAATCTACTGCAGAGCTGTTAGGAGACATGGACGTCTCTCGCGAATGTCATCCACTGTGTTCTGTAACGTGCACATAATATCACTCTCCTTCAAACAGAGTGGGGCGGGGGTGGCTCAGTCGGTAGCTCACCAGGCTCGTAACCTGTAGTTCCCAGGTTCGAGTCCCAGCTGGGTCAGCGTTGAGATTTATCTCCGCAAAATTCCCCGCCCTGCCCACGGTCAGTAGGGGACACCGGTGGGCTTGGAAAGGCCGCCGCCCGTCGGATAGGACGTTAAGCCGTGGCCCCGTGTGCGGGAGAGCCATACCCTGTGCACGTTAAAGAACACGCTGGATGGCCTTGACGGGAGGCTACCATCTGTCTCCCAACAGCTGTTCCAGTGGGTCCCCTCTCCCAACCTTCTCTGAGCCTTCGGGGTCCATGTGACCTGGCCATTTAGCCCATGGTGTGCAAAAAAGTGCCGCTCAGAGGTAAAACAACCCAACCCTTCAAACAGAGATACGGCTTAAAATCTCATCCGACTGACAGCAACTTTTCCTAGTCCATCGATGCCACCTTTATCACTGAGGACAGGATAGTGGTGGTGGGGAGGGGGGGGGGGGAGGTTAGCGGATATAAATCTCAACGCTGGTACAGTTAGGAGTCGAATCTGATAACTGCAGATTATGAGCAGCATGCGATACCGATTGAGTCAAATCCCACACCAAATAACAAAAGCTAATATAGGTCTTGAAAGATATGAAATCACTCTTATCATCGATGTCGAATTTAGATAGAAAATTGTCTCGAGTTTGGTGGATAATTTGGTTGAAATATGATTTATCTCCCTATAATTCTGTATATAAGTTATATATATATGTGTGTTTTACGATATGTCAGAGAATTATTTCCCTTAATAGGATTCGGTCTCAGTAATGATGGAAATGGTCACACCCGGGCTCGAAAATTTGAGCCCTAACTCGAATGTTATTTTTGAGTTTCAGAGGAGGAAAAGATATTCCCTTTTGCTCCTAGCTTCCCTTACAGCCCCCACGATGAATATTTAAACTAAAAATATAAAATATTGACAGATTTACCAGGCGTTGCTCGGGTCTGAAATTTTAAGTATACAGCAGATGGCACTCCTGACATCGCAAGCTTTCATTTAGCATAAAACTCATTACGATCGTTTCGCCCCCTCCCTCTGGATAAAAATTTGATCCCCCCACTTTTAAGGGAGGTCTCAAACTCTTTCAAATACATAATAGATGGCATTTTCCACACTCCGGAAGCTTTCATTTGACATAAAAATAAAACTCATAAAAATTGATTCCTCTCTCCCTCCTCCTCCCCCCCACCACCCCGCGGTATAATACTTCTCCTTCTCTTTAAGGGAAATCTGAAACTCTCTGAAGCTATAGCAGATGACCCTCCTCACGTGATCTTGAATAACTGCCATTGCTATGTCTATGAGAAACACCGGCGTTGAATTGCTAATGTTAAATTTTTCCGGGGATTTCCCGGACCTTGAAAGGAAGCGTTCAAGCAAAGTTGGGTGCCTCAAGGTCTTCTGGGGATTGAGTGCATAAGTGGACAAACATCAAAACAAAGAAACACAAACTTCCTTCTTTACATAATAGATATGGAAGTGGAGTAATAAAGGGATTTTGTATTTAGAGTTTTAATGAGATTTTATAGAGGAGTACTTTCTCTTCTTGTAAATAAAAGATGCATCTGGTGATAGAGCTGCTCTTTCTGCATAGTCGATATCGATTAGAGATTAATCTTGGATATACAGAAGAGTTGTTTTAATCAATAATGTCTTCCTCTATTTGTACAGAAGAGTTGTTTTAATCAATAATGTCTTCCTCTATTTATACAACAGAGTTCTTTCAATCAATAATGTCTTCCTCTATTTATACAAAAGAGTTGTTTTAATCAATAATGTCTTTCTCTATTTATACAAAAGAGTTCAATCAATAATGTCTTCCTCTATTTGTACAGAAGAGTTGTTTTAATCAATAATGTCTTCCTCTATTTGTACAGAAGAGTTGTTTTAATCAATAATGTCTTCCTCTATTTGTACAGAAGAGTTGTTTTAATCAATAATGTCTTCCTCTATTTGTACAGAAGAGTTGTTTTAATCAATAATGTCTTCCTCTATTTATACAACAGAGTTCTTTCAATCAATAATGTCTTCCTCTATTTATACAAAAGAGTTGTTTTAATCAATAATGTCTTTCTCTATTTATACAAAAGAGTTCAATCAATAATGTCTTCCTCTATTTGTACAGAAGAGTTGTTTTAATCAATAATGTCTTCCTCTATTTGTACAGAAGAGTTGTTTTAATCAATAATGTCTTCCTCTATTTGTACAGAAGAGTTGTTTTAATCAATAATGTCTTCCTCTATTTGTACAGAAGAGTTGTTTTAATCAATAATGTCTTCCTCTATTTGTACAGAAGAGTTGTTTTAATCAATAATGTCTTCCTCTATTTATACAAAAGAGTTCTTTCAATCAATAATGTCTTCCTCTATTTATACAAAAGAGTTGTTTTAATCAATAATGTCTTTCTCTATTTATACAAAAGAGTTCAATCAATAATGTCTTCCTCTATTTGTACAGAAGAGTTGATTTAATCAATAATATCTTCCTCTATTTATACAAAAGAGTTATTTTAATCAATAATGTCTTTCTCTATTTATACAAAAGAGTTATTTTAATCAATAATGTCTTTCTCTATTTATACAAAAGAGTTATTTCAATCAATAATGTCTTCCTCTATTTATACAAAAGAGTTATTTTAATCAATAATGTCTTCCTCTATTTATACAAAAGAGTTGTTTTAATCAATAATATATTCCTCTATTTGTACAGAAGAGTTGTTTTAATCAATAATGTCTTTCTCTATTTATACAAAAGAGTTATTTCAATCAATAATGTCTTCCTCTATTTATACAAAAGAGTTATTTCAATCAATAATGTCTTCCTCTATTTATACAAAAGAGTTATTTTAATCAATAATGTCTTCCTCTATTTATACAAAAGAGTTGTTTTAATCAATAATGTCTTTCTCTATTTATACAAAAGAGTTATTTCAATCAATAATGTCTTCCTCTATTTATACAAAAGAGTTGTTTTAATCAATAATGTCTTTCTCTATTTATGCAAAAGAATTATTTTAATCAATAATGTCTTCCTCTGTTTATATAAAGGAGTTGTTTTAATCAATAATGTCTTTCTCTATTTATACAAAAGAGTTATTTCAATCAATAATGTCTTCCTCTATTTATACAAAAGAGTTATTTCAATCAATAATGTCTTTCTCTATTTATACAAAAGATTTATTTTAATAAATAATGTATTCCTCTGTTTATATAAAGGAGTTGTTTTAATCAATAATGTCTTTCTCTATTTATACAAAAGAGTTATTTTAATTAATAATGTCTTCCTCTATTTGTACAGAAGAATATCTTCAGATACGAGCCTGGTCTTCATGGATAGAAATATTTTTGCATTTTGTCCTGCTCTCCCTGTAATGAAGGATTGCCATTATTGACACGAATCTTCTCTTCCTGTACATAGAGTTGCAGAAACAAATCTGCTCTTTCTGTGTAGAAGGTTTGTAATTAGCTATAAGAATCTATTTTACCATACAGAGAGTTATCGTCAACGATATGAATTCCTGTTCCTTTCTTTTTCTTACATTGTATTAATTCTATTTTTTCGACTGTAGTTTCCCTTTGAAGATCAGCCGAGACTCATGGAAATATTCGACAATGATTTCGCCCCACGATCAAAGTGGCACTTCACAACTGCCAGAGTTGGAACAAAGAAATTTCGAAAATCTTTCCAATTCGAAAAATCTGTATGCAGGTAAGTAATATTTTTATACAGTTTAAAATCATGCAGGAAACCGAAGATTTTGGGTAAAAGTTTTGTCCAGGAAATGCAATCAAAGTGCGGTTACGGTCTTCCATTTTTAGGAAGAGTAACGGGAATAAATCTTTTAGGCATTGAAACGAGAGTAGAAAAGGATCAGATTGGCGACACTGCTTGTACAGTTATGCAATAAATCAGGCATCACCTAGTTAAAAATATATATACATTAAACGATGTTTATGTACATATATTTTAAAAGCGACCCGATTTTATGGCCAATTCATTAAGCATTTACAAATTAATATTGTTCTTATATATTCATGGACCACTAATATCTAGCATATTATATTAAAGAACTCCGAACTTGTCTCTTGCAACGTGGAACAATTTATTATTCATTGATGAAGCATAATTTTATATCTGTTGAAACTATTGCAATGCTTTGGTTCGACGTCTTCCACAGGAAAATATCGACCTGACTGTTTAAATTCCAACTAGTATTGCGCGTACAATCAAAGTCATGGTTTCAGATAAAAAGTCAAAAATCAAAAGTCATTCGCTAACATAATCGTTAACCAAACTAAAAAGGAAACAAAATCCACCCCTGTCTAACTCAACTACCAATGCTAAGCCAATCGTTACAAGCTTTACCAACTCTCACACATGACTCAGTATTATTATAGAGAGCTTTCATTATGTTAACTAACTTGTCAGGTATTCCATATGATCTAACGATCAAGGATGTCGAAAGCGTTTTCGAAATCTATGAAGCTAGTAACCACAGGATTATGAAACTCTAAACATTTCCCAAGAATCTGCCTAAATGAAAATATTTAATCTATACTGTATATCCTCTACCACTTCTGGCAGTCCGCACTGTTCATCACGCAGTTGTCCATCAACCAAATTCTTAATTCTATTAAGCATATTCGTGCAAAGAACTTTACCTGGAACAGAAAGTAGAGTAATTCCTCTATAATCAGAAGAACTACAATCACATTTTTTTTAACAAAAATATGGATAATAATAAGTCTAGTAAAACCTTAGGAACAATAACTTTATTACACAAAATATTCAAAATTTCAGACAGCCATGGGATAACAGAAGCGTTCTTTGCTCTAAGCATTTCAGCAGAAATTTCATTCACCCCTTGGGATTTATTTAATTTTAATTTAGAGATACCTAAATCAACTTCAGAATGTTATACATGACCAACATTAAAGCCAGTAATGCATCTATTCCCATTACAAACAATGAGAGTAAAAAATAACCACATTGTTTAGAACATCTCTGAAATACTAGACCTACCTAGCAGTGACAGAATCCTCACCTTCAATAACCTTACCATGTTTATCCCCGAATCCTTGTGTACCTGTCTGTTTCTTCCCGCACAAAACTTTAACTATCTGGTCCAACTCCCTGCTATTGTGCTGTTTCCTCTGCTTTGCCAGCTAAGCTATCAAGTCAAAGATTCTTACAAGATCTTCATAAATATTAAAAGTATGCAACATTTAAATAATAAAACAATACGCAATTATATTTGCTTATCATTGCTTAAAATAAAATGCGCCCACCATATATTAAGAAATAACCGTTTTGACCCCTTTAGGATTCATTAAAATGAAATGCTGCCCATCATTTATCCAGAACTGATTTGGTCGCCTTCGATGGGTTGATTTTGAGACTCCTGTTGCAATTCTTCACTGCCATTGTTCAAAGAGCTGTCGTATACGTAGCTAATCTACTGCTCTACATAACAACTAATATTTTGACTTCCTTTAAGGCCCGAGAAGTGCAAGAAGAAGAAAAGAAGACGACCCCTGTGCGATCTCAGCTATCAGTTTTTCCGTCAACGCTTTTCGGCAGCCGGAGTGACGTATGTGATAACCTCGAAGACATGTCTCCGTCGCCTCACGTGGCTGCTCCTCGTCATCTTCACTTTCCTTCTCATGTGTTTTATGACATACAATGTGCTCAATGAGTACTTCGGCTATCCGAAGATTATTGTTCAAAAGGTAAGCTGAATACAGAACTATGTAAAATGAAAATTTTAAAGAAACATCACTCCTCAAGAAGCTTATTTGCCACTAATGAATGATACGAATCAGTCAGTGCAATGATACGCATTAGAGAAGTGTTTGTTAGGAAGGCGAGACATTAGAAGAAAGACTTTGGGTTGTTTTACCTCTGAGCGGCACTTTTTTGCACACCATGGGCTAAATGGCCAGGTCACATGGACCCCGAAGGCTCAGAGAAGGTTGGGGGAGGGGACCCACTGGAACAGCTGTTGGGAGACAGATGGTAGCCTCTCGTCAAGGCCATCCAGCGTGTTCTTTAACGTGCACAGGGTATGGCTCTCCCGCACACGGGGCCACGGCTTAACGTCCCATCCGACGGACGGCGGCCTTTTCAAGCCCATCGGTGTCCCCTACTGACCGTGGGCAGGGCGGGGAATTTTGCGGAGATAAATCTCAACGCTGACCCAGCTGGGACTCGAACCTGGGAACTACAGATTACGAGCCTGGCGCGCTACCGACTGAGCCACCCCCGCCCCGCAGAAGAAAGACAAGAAGGTTTTTTGACTACATCAGAAAAGAATGACAATAATGGGCGTCGGCAGATATTTTCTTCAAGGGGCAAAAATGATGAATCAGGGTAGGTCCAAAAATTTCCGTGGGATCGGGGGATGAGGGGGGGGGGTGGACGGCGTCAAAAAACGATTAATGTTTCAAAATGGAATTATGAACGCATTTATAAATACAGCAATCATGCATACATCACACCAAAATGGGGCGGGGATGGCTCAATCGGTAGAGTGCCAGGCTCATAATCTGTAGTTCCAAGGTCCGAGTCCCACGTGGGCAAGCTTTAAGATTTATCTCCACAAAATTCCCCGCTCTAACTTCAGTCAGTCTGTCAGTAGGGCACTCCAACGGACTTGAAATGGCTGACGTCCATCGGATGGGAGGTACAGAAATGGCTCCGTATATAAAAGAGCCAGACCCTGTGCACGTTAAAGAAATGCTGTATGGCCTTGACGGGAGGCTACCACCATCTATATATCTAACAGTTGCCCAGTGGGTCCCCTGCCCCCAACTTCATCTGACCCCTTGGGATCCTTATGACCTGGCCATTTAGCCCATTGTGAGCAAAAATAGTGCCCCTCAGAAGTAAAGCAACCCAATTTATACCATAATACAACTGAGGATACCAGGAAACAAAATTAAAAAGGATGTTTCGATTATCGAACATATATGTAAAAATATTTTTTATTTTGATATTTTTTTGAATACAAATAAATTTTATGCTTCCGAAAACAAAAGAAAATGAAAACAAAAAGCAGGATTGCATTTCGTTAAGAAAAGAAAAAAGTATTAATTTTGATCTACCTGTATATTCATATTATATTCAATCATATATTAATTTTTCGCTTAATTTCTTCCAGGGGTTGTCAACTATCCCTCTTGCACCCTCCTTCTACTAGGGGCGGGAGTGGCTCAGACGGTAGCGCGCCAGGCTCGTAATCTATAATTCCCAGGTTCGAGTCTCAGCTGGGTCAGCGTTGAGATTTATCTCCGCAAAACTCAACACCCAGCCCACGGTCAGTAGGGGACTCCGATGGGGGTTGGAAAGGCCACCTCCGATCGGATGGGACGTTAAGCCGTGGCCCCGTGTGCAGGAGAGCCATACCAAGTGCACGTTAAAGAACATTCTGGATGGCCTTGATGGGAGGCTACCATCTGTATCCTAACAGTTATATAGTGGATTCCTTACCCACAACCTTCTCTAAGCCCTTGTGATATGGCCATTTGGCCCATTGTGTGGACAAAAGTACCGCCTTAGATGTGAAACAAGTCAACTCTCATGACAAACATATAGTTTAGGGAAACTTTAGTTCCATTCAATCAAACAAAACAATCATCTGAACGAAGGATTCATTATAAAATTGTCAATTAACGATCTTAGCATTTGATAAAGTTTGAGCAAGGTGTAGTGCACTTGCGAAGTTAATTGGTTATTGTTTTGATGAGTAATAGTTGTGCTTATTGAGAAATGTTTTTGAAAAGTAAAATAATAATTTCTTAAATCCGAGAGAATTTTCTTTTTTCCTGATTACCAGAGTGCCATGAAGGATAGCTTAGAGTTCCCAGCAGTCACCGTCTGTAGTCTGACCCAAATCCCTCGCTTTCGTTCGAAAATTGCTGGAATCAAACACCTGGTGGACTTGCAGAAGACTCTCATCGACTTAAAATATACAAAGTAAGGGTATTCTGTTAAATTAATCCATAGTTTTAAATGGATAAGTGTTTCTCAAATATTTTGCAAATGTTCATAACTACACTGGCGGAAATTGGGTTGGGTTGTTTTACCTCTGAGCGGCACTTTTTTGCACACTATGGGCTAAATGGCCAGGTCACATGGACCCCGAAGGCTCAGAGAAGGTTGGAGGAGGGGACCCATTGGAACAGCTGTTGGGAGACAGATGGTAGTCTCCCGTCAAGGCCATCCAGCGTGTTCTTTAACGTGCACAGGGTATGGCTCTCCCGCACACGGGGCCACGGCTTAACGTCCCATCCGACGGACGGCGGCTTTCCAAGCCCATCGGTGTCCCCTACTGACCGTGGGCAGGGCGGGGATTTTGCGGAGATAAATCTAACGCTGACCCAGCTGGGACTCGAACCTGGGAACTACAGATTACGAGCCTGGCGCGCTACCGACCGAGCCATCCCCGCCCCCCTGTCAGAAAGTGACAACGAATTAAAATCTAGTTAATAAGCATATGGAAGTCATATTTTTTTGTACTTCTGTATTCTTGAATTAGTGACATATTATTTTCTTTATGAAGATAATTTACTTTATATATGTACATATAATTATCTTTATAAGTTTATAAAATAAAAAAATGTGTTTAAATAAATAAAAATCAAATAAAGAAAATAAAGATTTAATTAAAGATTTCGATATGATTTGTTTGAAAACAACTTATTATTTGTACTTGGTTTTCGCGTCTGGAACCAATCTTATATTTTTTCATTTGCACTGTATTTTTTTACACGGTTTTTTCGGGAACCTATCTACCGTGTAAAAACAGAATTTCATCAGAATGAAACAAATTATCATCAATGAAAACGCCAGTTTTAAGATCTTGAAACTGTATTTGTTAAAGTTGTTACATGTGGCACCTAATGCGAAATACTCAGCTAATAAGTACACGACTTTCCATTAGGTACGAAACTGTGGTTATTTCAGAAAAATTTAAAATTTATTAGGAATTTGAGGCTATATTACGATTGTTCGGACTATATGGTTCAGTGGATTCAAAGAAAGGTTTTCAACGTGTATATTTGACTAGTAAAAGAAACATGAGGTTAATAAATGATATTTCACTGGTCAGAGAAATACGAGATAAATCAACGACATTTGAACGATTTTTTTGACCAGCGAAAGATACACGAGACCATTGGATAATATTTGACCTTCTATTTCACTTGTAAAAGAAACATAAGCTTAATTGACAATACTGACCGATTTTTCCACCAGCCAAAGAAAATGAGATCTATTGGCAATATTGGATCGACTTCTTGACCAGTAAAACAAACAGAAGATTTAATGAAAATATTGGATCGACTTCTTGACCAGTAAAACAAACAGAAGATTTAATGAAAATATTGGATCGACTTCTTGACCAGTAAAACAAACAAAAGATTAAGTGACAGTATTTGATCGATTTTCCGCCAAAGAAACATGAAATCAATTGACAATATTTGATAGTTTTTTTTACCAATGATGGAAATAAGAGATTGACAATATTTGATCGACTACTAATCAGTCAACGAAATACGAGAATAGTAATAATTGATGAACTCTTTGATCCTGAAAGAAACACAAGATCGGTTGCCAACGTTTGATAATTATAAGAACAATTAACAATCGACCATTTGAACAATCAGGGAAGCATTAGATCAACTGATTCTGAAGAAAACAAATTTTGATAAAATTTCTGATACAAAATCAATGAACAGGCAACAAACAGATAGGAACACATCAAAACACATCGTAACATTTTAATCTGACCCACCGAGTTTTCAAATAATAGTTTTTTTATACGTGCTGAATTGATTCTACTATTACGAAAAGAATTACCTCCGATATTATTTTAAGGAGAAGCGCTGTTAAAATATTGAAAGAATAGGAACATGGTATATGCTTCCCAATAAATTATGTTTTCCTAAATTTCAAATATATATTACGTGGCTTAATTTTTGTGATTAAATATAGATATGACTCATGGTTTAATTATAAATTTATTGATTTGCTTTCGGTGGTTTATACGAAACTAAAAGGCAGCTATTGAAACTACCTTCGGAAGTTTTTCACTGGGTCAAAGAAGAGATGATTATATGGCAAGAAAAGTTTAAGAGCTCGAGTGAAATTGAAGAACCATTACGAAAAAGTAGAAGCCTTTATCTGGTTTCAAGGAACACTTTTGATATCGAAGAAGCGCTTAACGACTGTTGCCATCTCCTAATACACAATTCGGTGAAAATATAATAACTGCCTTCGTTGTGTAGATGGATTGTCAGATGTCGTAAGGATCGTGCAAAGAAGCTGAATGGTAAATAATTGAAATACGGAATGAATTTTTAATGCCTAAAATTTATTTTCTTCCAATAATAAAGCAACACACTTTTTACGTCTTTTGAAAAAATCATTCTTAAATATATGATTTCAGTTAAAAATATATTTTGGCAATTCAACTACATATTAGGGACGGTGGTAATAGCTCATTCGCCAGGCTCGACTGTCTGCAGTTTTCAAGTCTGCCGCTGATGTTAGCCACAAGAGTTTACCATTGAAAAATTTATTTCATTCTTAGTCAATTCTCACTGGGTGATATTTAAAATTCAATATTACTCATCATACTATCAATATTACATCACTGGACAGCTCATAATTAAAAATATTTTATATCCACATATCATTAGAATATGCATTATTATAAAAATATTCAGATGGTTATGTTATACAGATTCCAGATGCTTACGCAGTATCTTGGGCATTAGGTGGTTCAGCTTTGTAACTAATGATGAGGTTAGGCAAAGGAGTTTGCAACCTCCTTTAAGCAGCATATTGTGCAGAGAGAGACTCCGTTGGTTTGGCCATGTTGCTCGTATGGATAATTATAGATTGGCGAATAGGGTTATGAAGAGTGTGCCTAAAGGCCTCAGAAAGAAGGGGAGACCTAGAATGCGGTGGGCAGACAATGTCAAACAGGACCTTGTTAGTATTGGTGTGCAGTGGTCAGATGCAGCAGATGTAGCTCAGGACAGATGTGCTTGGAGAACTAAATTGCACGGTCTGGTTGGACCTCCGTAGCCCATGGCTGCTTGAGGATGATGATGATGATGATGATGATGATATTATACAGGCTATTTTTGTTGATTCACAAAAATTGAGGGGGCTTAGCAAATTCATTTTTCAATAGGAAGCGCGCCAGGCTCGTAATCTGCAGTTCTCAGATTCGAGTCCCAATGCCAGCGTCGATATTCATCGCAACACTGGACCTCCATAATGCTCTCAGTGAGAAAGAAGATTTTATTCTCACCGAGGTAAGCTTTAATTGCAAGATTGTAGATACTTTGCAGTATAACCTTTTTCTGCCACTAATTTCCCACGAAGGCGAAATTAGTGATTAATTAAAGCTCATTGTTTACAGATTCCCCGTTGCCGAGAAATCAGAATGCAGCCAGAATCCGATGTGCCAATGGTCATGGTTCACAAACCAATGTCATTGTGACGCTTCTCCGTGTGATACGGAATTCTGCGATTATCACGACAATAACACGTGCTCTTGCTCCATCCTCCTGTGCACCAGGGATGATTCCGAGTTGGAGGGAGGTTGCGAGATGAAGAACTCTTCGAGAGGAGCATTCTGCATCTGCTTCAAGAATTTCGTCTACAGCCGATCCCTGAAGAGAGTCTATCACAATCCCCATGTCACGAAGGAAATCGAGAAACTGAGTGATCCTCGATTAGGGAAAATCATCGAGCTCATTCGTCACTCGAAGGTGTTTCATCTCGAGAATGAGATGTGGGTGATGCAGCCATCCATGCACGACATCAGCAGCCTCGGCACCACTTTCGATAGTCTCATTATTTCTTGCAGCTACCAGAATAGGCGATGTGATAAGAGGTAAGTTTAAATTGTAATTTTCATCGTTTTAGTCGGGTTTTAGAATAAAAGAAGGAAGGCTGTTACAATCCTATGTTATCGTATTTTCTGTAAAGATCTCCATCACTCGGGATGGGTCTTACTAGCTAAAATAAAAATGCTAACTCTGATGCAAATCGCGAAAAGTAATCCGATTATTAATGTATAGCAGTGTCTCGCAAACTTTTTTACTCTGCGGCACACTGAATCTAATTTTTTTTCCGCGGCACACTGAATCTAATTTTTTTTTCCGCGGCACACCTAAAAAAGAATTTTTGATGGTTACGTAAAAAGAGGAAAATTGAAGTTTTATTTAAAATAAATATAATAATAAATATAATAATCATAACTCGGTGTTTGTTTTAAATATTTGTCCATTCTATGGCTTGAAATAATCAAAAATTAATACCAAAATTTGGAAAAAGCTTGATAAATACTTACAAGATCCCAGTTGATAAAATCTGAAAGATTTTTATTAAAGTACGTCGATAGCACGTCGATAACACAAGTCAAGTCAAAATGAAATCTTTGGAATATCCAGTGTCAATTTGAAAATCTCTCGCGGCATACTACTGTGCCGCGGCACACAGTTTGCGAGACACTGATGTATAGGAATGGTCAATATGAGTTGTGATGCACGATGACCTTTTTAAATGCGCGGTTTATCCTCGCTTCCCTCTGCCGTATTTTAGACTTTTGAGTTCTTGTAAGCTAGTTGTATTTTAAAGAAGTCTGGGGTTATTGTAATAAACATAAAATTAAAAAAAATGTAGAGGTTTCAAGATAAACTACTGCGATTATCAGAAGCTTGCCAAGGCAGGGGCAAATGGGGCATCGACCCCCACGCGCAAATTTAAGGGGAGGGGGAATAAAATAAAATAAATTCCAGGGCTTTGGGTTGGGTTGTTTTACTTCTGAGCGGCACTTTTTTGCACTCCATGGGCTAAATGGCCAAGTTACAAGGACCTCGAAGGCTCAGAGAAGGTTAGGGAAGGAGATTCACTGGGACAGCTGTTGGGAGACAGATGGTAGTCTCCCGTCAAAGCCATCCAGTGTATTGTTTAACGTGCATAGATTATGGCTCTCCTGCACACGGGGCAACGGCCTTTCCAAGCCAATCGGTGCCTCGTACTGACCGTGGGCAGGGCTAGAAGTTTTACGGAGATAAATTTATACGCTAGCCCAGCTGGGACTCGAACCTGGGAACTGCGGATTGAGCCTGGCGCGCTACCGACTGAGCCACTCCCGCCCCAAATTCTAGAGCGTAATTTAAAATTATCTCATGGTCAAATTTTATTATTATGTGCAACAAATAACTATTTGGTAGATTGCAAAATAACTCTTGACCGGGGAGCAAAATTAGCTAGGTACTGCCCTGATGAGGGGCGGGGGTGGCTTAGTCGGTAGCGCGCCAGGCTCGTAATCTGTAGTTCCCAGGTTCGAGTCCCAGCTGGGTCAACGTTGAGATTTATCTCCGCAAAATTCCCCGCCCTGCCCACGGTCAGTAGGGGACACCGATGGGCTTGGAAAGGCCGCCGTCCGTCGGATGGGACGTTAAGCCGTGGCCCCGTGTGCGGGAGAGCCATACCCTGTGCACGTTAAAGAACACACTGGATGGCCTTGATGGGAGGCTACCATCTGTCTCCCAACAGCTGTTCCAGTGGGTCCCCTCCCCCAACCTTCTCTGAGCCTTCGGGGTCCATGTGACCTGGCAATTTAGCCCATGGTGTGCAAAAAAGTGTCGCTCAGAGGTAAAACAACCCAACTGCCCTGACGATCAGCTGTAATAGATGCTTGGTGTATATTAAGAGATCTGAATATTTTGTAGATAACTGAATCATCAAAATTATTCTACAAAATTTCGTGAAAAGGCTTCAATGCATGCAAATAATCTGATCTCTAATTCTGTTAATTCCGATTCTCTCTTGCTCTATATAAAGAAATTTAAGGTGTTTAGATCCATCACTTTTACAGGCCTGATATTTAAGTTAAATAGCCTTAGGGTTTTCCATTTTCCCTGACTCTCAAATTTCCAAAAGCATACAATAATTCTCGAAATACAGATCACTAACGGTTTGCAATATTTCAGTTCATATTATAATCTGTAGCATGATCTTTAGCCAATTATAAAATGAAAGAAATAATTGGTTTAAGCCCGGTGCCATATTAAATCATCTAATGATCTGTGATCTATAATAGGGGTTCTCAACGTGGGGTACACGGTAAAAATTTTTGGAGTACGCAGTGAGAGCTCAAAAGTCGGTAGATCTAGTAACAAAGTTTTATTCCCATTGTTATCCTATAACTATAGTTTTATCTATCTATACAAAGAGTACGCCAGTTACATACACATTTCCAGGGGGTACAGTCGCTCAAAAAAGTATCCGAACACTATGGTTGTTTACGGAATTCAGAAAAAATATCTGGCAACGATTTTTTTTAGAAAAAAATTTCTGGCAACCTTCGTGTCACGTGACACGAAGGTTGCCAGAAATTTTTTTCTAAAAAAAAATCGGGCACCTTCGTGTCACGTGACACGAAGGTTGCCAGAAATTTTTTTCTA
Organism: Ryuthela nishihirai; assembly: GCA_038380435.1. NCBI lineage: Eukaryota > Metazoa > Arthropoda > Arachnida > Araneae > Heptathelidae > Ryuthela > Ryuthela nishihirai. The sequence continues at coordinate 6,743,887 of JAWZYU010000013.1, forward strand.
AAAAAAAATCGGGGCCAGATATTTTTTCTGAATTCCGTAAACAACCATAGTGTTCGGACACTTTTTTGAGCGACTGTACGTGAAGCATTAAAGGTTGAGAACCACTGCTCTATAATACCAAGCTACAAAAAAAAAATACCGAAAGCCTTCTGGACTACAATCGAATTAAAAAGAATCTGGGATATCAGCTTCTCAAGAAAACAATAACACATAAAATAGACAGAAATTCCGATTGAAAGATGTATGTAGAGAAAAAAACGATTTTCCAAGCCACCTAATACAAAGAAAGAAAGCCTAAAAGATACAGCAAGAAATAAATCACATTTTCCGAAAAAAGTTATTATTTTAAAGACTGCTAATTCTAACTAGAAGAACGGCATATTGTCTTCGGCCATTATTGTTTTCAAAGAAAAGGAAGTGTTTATTTTCCGAATTTAGTGTTCTCTGATAATGGATATTAATATTAATAAATGATAAGGAAAGTGCGAATAGTAATATTTTATTAATACCTACAGAACAGACACATGCATACGAAAAAAAATTACGTTTGTCTTTTTAATAAAATAAGTTGCATTTTACCATTTCCCCTGAGTTGGGTTGTTTTATTTCTGAGCGGCACAAGGACCCCGAAGGCTCAGAGAAGGTTTGGGGAGGAAACCCACTGGAACAGCTGTTGGGAGACAGATGGTACCCTCCCGTTAAGGCCATCCAGCGTGTTCTTTAACGTCCACAGGGTGTGGCTCTCCCACACACGGAGCCACGTCTTAACGTCCAATCCGACGGACGGTGGCCTTTCCAAGCCCATCGGTGTCCCCTACTGACCGTGGGCAGGGCGAGGAATTTTGCGGCGATAAATCTCAACGCTGACCCAGATGGGACTCGAACCTGGGAACTGCAGATTACGAGCCTGGCGCGCTACCGCCTGAGCCACCCCCTGGGGATAAGAGAAGAAAATTAAATTCTATGCCTTATAAAGATTTAAGAAACTGAACTGTAAATAATAGAAAAGACTGATAGCCTCTGTCTAATATGGAAAGCTCTTTTTTATTTCAAAAAGGAAAAGTTTTGTGTTTTGTTTTAACTTAACACTTTTCGTGATGTCAACAAATCGAATGCAAGATTCGGAAAATGTGAACAGTAATATTTTATTAGTTCCTACTCAACAACAACAACAATTAGGATGTAAAGTCGTGGTCCCGTGTGCTTGAGAGACGTAGTTTGTGCACTTTAAAGAACACGCTAGACACTGACTCCTAACAGATGTCCAGTGAGTCACCCTTCTCCACAACTATCTCTGAGCCCTTGAGGTCTGTCCATCTAACCCAGTGATTCCCAACCTTTTCTGGACCATCGCCCCTTTAGAAGAGAACAAAAATTTCAACGCCCCCCTAGTCCATAGTAGTTAATTTTATATGAATTAAAATATTGTTGCATATTATCTGTACCTAATTTATCTGTTTATTTTTCTATTAAAAATCATAATACCGCCCCCATGGAAGGCTCCAGCGCCCACTGGGGGGCGGTATCGCCCCCGTTGGGAATCTATGATCTAACCCATTGTGTGCAAAAAGTGCCGCTCAGAGGAAAAGGCAATCCATGCCATTAAATGGTAATATGCAGAAGCGGACATTAATTAAACTAAATTATTATTCATTTTTGAGATAAATAATACGGATAAGAAAAAAAACATGTTGGAATTTCCATTTTGAAAAGTTGGCTAAAAATTAAACGAAAAGATTTTAAGATTCTTTTTTTAAGAAATCAGAAATCACACTATCAGTTAGTAGTCCAGTTGGGTTGGGTTGTTTTACCTCTGAGCGGCACTTTTTTGCACACCATGGGCTAAATGGCCAGGTCACATGGACCCCAAAGGCTCAGAGAAGGTTGGGGGAGGGACCCACTGGAACAGCTGTTGGGAGACAGATGGTAGCCTCCCATCAAGGCCATCCAGCGTGTTCTTTAACGTGCACAGGGTATGGCTCTCCCGCACACGGGGCCACGGTTTAACGTCCCATCCGACGGACGGCGGCCTTTCCAAGCCCACCGGTGTCCCCTACTGACCGTGGGCAGGGCGGGGAATTTTGCGGAGATAAATCTCAACGCTGACCCAGCTGGGACTCGAACCTGGGAACTACAGATTACGAGCCTGGCGCGCTACCGACTGAGCCACCCCCGCCCCACTCTGTTTGAAGGAGAGTGATATTATGTGCACGTTACAGAACACAGTGGATGACATTCGCGAGAGACGTCCATGTCTCCTAACAGCTCTGCAGTAGATTCCGCATCCCCCATCTTCTCTGAGTGTTTGTAACCTGCTACTTAGCCCATTGTGTCTCTCAGGAGCAAAACAACCGAACCCTTTTGGCTTTTTAACTCTTACATTGATGAGAATTAAATGTTCAATCGTTTGGTATATTAGAACTGCTTATTTCTGTTTCCATTGTTACTCCAAAATAAGGTTTTAAAGTTCAGTTGACTTTGCACCAAAAAAAAAACCAAAAGGTGAACCTAAGCTCAAATGCATTCGTTTTTGAAAACTTTGCACGCTGAGGATTAAGATTCTTCTTAGGGTTCAACCACTAAAATGCAGATTGCTTATTCACTCATTTTCCCCTCTCATTTCTTCTCCTGAAAAAAAAAACTGAGCTCACTTTCTCCCTGAAAATTAGAACACTATCCCTTCTCAGAACGGGGCGGGGATGGCTCAGTCGGTAGCGCGCCAGGCTCGTAATCTGTAGTTCCCAGGTTCGAGTCCCAGCTGGGTCAGCGTTGAGATTTATCTCCGCAAAATTCCCCGCCCTGCCCACGGTCAGTACGGGACACCGATGGGCTTGGAAAGGCCGCCGTCCGTCCGATGGGACGTTAAGCCGTGGCCCCGTGTGCGGGAGAGCCATACCCTGTGCACGTAAAAGAACACACTGGATGGCCTTGACGGGAGGCTACCATCTGTCTCCCAACAGCTGTTCCAGTGGGTCCCCTCCCCCAACCTTCTCTGAGCCTTCGGGATCCATGTGACCTGGCCATTTAGCCCATGGTGTGCAAAAAAGTGCCGCTCAGAGGTAAAACAACCCAACACATCAGCCAAGCGTTGATATCAGTGTTAGCCCTTGATTACCGTACTCTGCCTATCAAATTTTCAAATATCTAGGATGAATATACTGTTTGTATCAAACGTTTAAAGTTTTGCCACTTTTGAGCAACGGTGGAAATTAATACGGTTAGAAGAGTCAAAAAACGCGAATCGTAATATGTATATCATCAGTCTAATCCAATAAGAAAATTTAATTTTTCTCTTCAACATGAATGTTGCATTTCAACAGACGGACAAACGGCAAACTTGAACAGAATAACAAATGGATTGTTGTTTTCGAAACGAATTCAAGGCCACCATTAAAAAACTTCTCTTGAAAGTAATTTTTGCATTAATTACATTTAATGCTTTCTCCCTCAGAACCAGACTTCATTGCTACCGAGCAATGATTTCAAAATTATTTTGCTCTGCTTACATAAATATGCTAATAGATCTACTTAAAATTATAATTTCGCGAAATTGTTAATATTTAAAGTAGCGTTAGTACAGTTGCTCAAAAAAGTATCCGAACACTACGGTTGATTACAAAATTCAGAAAAAATATCTGGCAACGATTTTTTTTGAAATTAGTGATCTGGCAACCTTCGTGTCATGTGACACGAAGATTGCCAGATCACTAATTTCTAAAAAAAAATCGTTGCCAGATATTTCTTTTTGAATTTTGTGATCAACTATAGTGTTCGGATACTTTTTTGAGCGACTGTAGGTGGTCATATTATTTTGATACTAGATCATGTGGGCTCACTCACGGAAATATTGAGCGTGTGCAGTTACCGTTCACAGCAAACTGGAGCGTGTGCAGTAACTGCACACGCTCCAGTTTGCTGTGAACGGTAACTGGAGCGTGTACAGTTGCTGTACACGCACCAGATATTTTTCCTGAATTCTGTAATCACGTGACACGAAGGTTGCCAGATCACTAATTTCTAAAAAAATCATTGCCAGATATTTTTTCTGAATTTTATAATCAACCGTAGTGTTCGGATACTTTTTTGAGCGACTGTACCTAAAGTAGAGTTAGTATCCTACCTAAATAGTGTCGGTACCTATCTAAGCTTAGACGTAAGTCATTTTATTTGGTTCTAAACATCTGACGAGATTAAAATGTATTTCGAGTTATTATAATTTTTAACAACAGATCTCGGTGTTTACAAGGAATTTAAGTTAAATCTTTCTGCTTTCAATCAATCAATCAATCAATCATTTTATTTCATCCTCATTTACAATTTACAACATAGGAAAATATGAGTGAACCCAAAAACCACAAAAAACAATAGCGACTTATTCACTACGATGATCACAAAAAATAAATTTATGCTCTTTACACTTGATTATTTAACATAGGTGCAACATCTTCCAAATAAAAGAGAAAGCTTTTTTAAGTTCTGCTTGAAAATATTAAAATTTGTTTCACTTCTAATTTCAAGAGTCAACTGATTGGAGATTTTAGGTGCGATATACGAATAATGCTTAGGAGCAATTTCTTTTTTGGTCAAAGGAACTGAGCATTTTGGACCTTTCTCTCTAAAGTTGTATAAATCAGGCTGAATATGAAAATTAAAGCAATTCTGCTTAAAAAATATCATCATTCTAAAAACAAATATATGTCTAATAGGTAGAATTTTTAACACAGAGTAACGACTGAAACTGCTTAAAATATCAGTGTTATTTTTTGCAATTAATTTAATAATTTTGTTTTGCAGAGACATTAGAAGTTTAAGAACAGACACATAAGTTCCACACCAACAAATTATACCGTATTGAAATGCTGCTTGCATCCAGGAGAAGTACAATGTTTGCAGCATATTAAGATTTACTTTGCATTCCAAGAAGTGTAATTTAAGAAATTTGTAACGTGCTTTACCTGTGATGTAGTCAATACATTTCTTCCATTTTAGATTATTATCTATGAAAATGCCTAAATATTTAATGCTCTCAACCTGTTCTATGTCATCACAACGGCAATCAATATGTTTATTGCATTGAGGTGAATGCAGCTTAATGGCAAAAGTATTTACAGCATTTTGGTTATTTTTCAACTTGCAGAAGACAAACTTAGTTTTATTCTTATTATTTGATAGTTTACTATTTTCAAACCATATACTAACTTTCTCAAGAACATTATTGATATTGGACATTAAATCTATTAGTTTTGTTTTTAAGGCTAGTGCAGTGTTATCTGCAAAGGTAGTAATATTACAATTAACGTTCATTTCACAGAGGTCATTAATATAAATATTAAATAATAAGGGGCCAAGAACAGAGCCCTACGGAATGCCATATTTAGTTTGCTCTGGATTGCTGAGGCAGGTTTTTTAATTTGACTAATTAGGATCTCTTTGTTAAGTAGCTAATAAACCATTCTAGAGCAATCCCTCTCATACCCAACTGCTCCAGGGTTTTCAAAAACAATAAATGAGTTAAGGCGTCGAAAGCTTTTTCAAGATCTAGAAAAACTGATAGAGTTAAATTTCCTTGATCCAGACCTGTAAATAAATTAGTAAATGACAATAACGCATTATCAGTGCCTTTACCCACAGTAAATCGACAAAATAAGTGTTAAATTCATTTGCTGCATCTGTAATTTCGTCAGCGTTTGATTCCTCAATATTATTCGTTCTGTCCAGTACAACTTCATCTTTTGAGTTATTCCCAATTAAATTATTTACGAAGTACCACCGTTTTTGTTTTCTATATCACCATTGAACTTTAAAAATTCTTTCATTTAATATTTGTTTTTTGACCTCCTAAGTTTTAGACCTATGTTGTAAAAATTGCGTCTCATGTCCTCGTTACATGGGCATTTCTTTAAAATTTTATATAACTTACCTCTATGTTTTATCATTTTATATTATCTTATAATTATATTTAGATTAATATTATTCTTGTTTAGAAATTTCATATTCTTGGGTCTACAAAGAATTTAATTTGAACTTTTTCTGCTTAGTCTCGGGTGTTTACAAAGAATTTAATTTAAACCTTTTCTGCTTAGTTTCGGGTGTTTACAAAGAATTTAATTTGAACTTTTTCTGCTTAGTCTCGGGTGTTTACAAAGAATTTAATTTAAACCTTTTCTGCTTAGTCTCGGGTGTCTACAAAGAATTTAATTGAACTTTTTCTGCTTAGTCTCAGGTGTTTACAAAGAATTTAATTTAAACTTTTTCTGCTTAGTCTCGGGTGTTTACAAAGAATTTAATTTAAACTTTTTCTGCTTAGTCTCGGGTGTTTACAAAGAATTTAATTTAAACCTTTTCTGCTTAGTCTCGGGTGTCTACAAAGAATTTAATTTGAACTTTTTCTGCTTAGTCTCGGGTGTCTACAAAGAATTTAATTTGAACTTTTTCTGCTTAGTTTCGGGTGTTTACAAAGAATTTAATTTAAACTTTTTCTGCTTAGTCTCGGGTGTTTACAAAGAATTTAATTTGAACTTTTTCTGCTTAGTCTCGGGTGTTTACAAAGAATTTAATTTAAACCTATTCTGCTTAGTCTCGGGTGTTTACAAAGAATTTAATTTAAACCTTTTCTGCTTAGTCTCGGGTGTTTACAAAGAATTTAATTTAAACTTTTTCTGCTTAGTCTCGGGTGTTTACAAAGAATTTAATTTAAACTTTTTCTGCTTAGTCTCGGGTGTTTACAAAGAATTTAATTTAAACTTTTTCTGCTTAGTCTCGGGTGTTTACAAAGAATTTAATTTAAACCTTTTCTGCTTAGTCTCGGGTGTTTACAAAGAATTTATTTTGTGCCTTTTCATCTTTATTGTTTATGAACTGCACAGTCTCGGGTGTTTATAAAGAATTTAATCTTTACCCTTTCTGCTTTCTTGTTTAGAAACTTTCATAGTCTCGGTGTTTACAAAGAATTTAATTTGTACCTCAATTTGTGCTTTGCCATCTTTTTTGTTTATGAACTTCATGGTCTCGGGTGTTTACAAAGAATTTAATTTGTACTCTTTCTGCTTTCTTGTTTAGAAACTTCACAGTGCTGTACAGTCCAACCCATGGCAGATGCTACATGTTCAATTACGTTGGCGAAAACCGCAAAGATCGTTCCACACGGGTGCTGGAAACGAAACGATTTGGAGGAAATAGTGGTAAGAAAATCTTTCTCTTTAAGCCAGATCGACACTCGTATCTTCCAAAAAGAACTTAGGAATAGAGACAAGTGACGACATCGGAACCAATCAGAACACAGTTCCATGGGTTTGTTTTCTTTCTTTCAGAAATTTTCTCGAAGAAAATCAATATATGTTTTTTCACTCCTGTTCTAGTATCTTCTAGAGGCCCTATATAGGTAGAGGTTGGCCATCTCAAAATTGGACGCCATGTTTTGTCGCCTCTCGGAATGTTTAACGTGCGTAGCTGAATGGTATTGCACGGTACTTATGAATTCCGGAAAAGGGGAGGGTAATATTGGATACAGATTTCAGTTCTCACATTGGAAGCACTTTAGAAAACTGCTAAAGAAGGAAAAGAAATTTTTAGGGCTCTTTCTTTTAAAAAAAAAGATATATCGCTTTATTGTCTGTCCGTCTGTAGATATCAAACAAAAAAGTTTGATATCTACAGACGGACAGATAAATATTATACAGATAAATAAAAAAATAGATAGATAAATATTATACAGATAAATAAAAAAATAGATAGATAAATATTATACAGATAAATAATTATTTATACAGATAAATAAAAAATTATTTTTGTGTTAGCTAGGTATTAATGATATCTTACGATTTGCATTTTTCGAATCTCCCAAAAGTTATAACTGCGCTCTCTAACGGTGGAAATTTTTGAAAATTCCAAAATATCAAACGAATATTCCAAACGATGTAGTTATGTTAGAAGTTTGAAATTTTGGTGATGAAATGTGAAGGTTACGAAGCTCCCATTGGCAACAATCACTTGACCATATAGACCCAGGGAGGAGGTGAATGCAACTATTTTTTTTTGTTTTAACAGAAAAGTTTTAGAGTAAATTAAAAATTCTTTTTGGGTTGGAGTATTCATGAAATATTACAATTTTCATTTTGCAAATTTCCCAAAAGCTATAATTGCGCCCTCTAACGGTGGAAAAAAATCGAAAAAATTCCAAAATTTAAAACGAATATTGCAAACGATGTAGTTACGCTAAAAATTTGAAATTTTGGTCATGGAATGTGATAGTCTTGAAAATCCCATTGACAACAATGAGTTCACCCTAAGTCAAAGATAGGTAAGAAACGGAACGGTTTTGTTTTAAGAGATAATTGGAAACCTCTTTTTTAGTTGGTTACTAATGAACTGTAATTCGCATTTTCAAAGGAAGTTTTAATTTAGATCATTAGAGAACACTAAATATCGGAACTGCAAAACTTTTAGCGAATGTTTCAAGTGATCTGTTTATGGTAGAAATTTCGACGTTTAGAGTTCTGTTATGGTAGAAATTTCACTGACAGCAATGATCTGCCCACTATTTTCAGAGGTGAAAGAGAAAAAAACTTTTTAAATTTGAGAACTAAAAGACAAATACTTTTTATGTTTTATAATTACTAATAAAATTCTACTATGTGTATTTCCCCCATCATGCATTAAAAAAAAAATAACCCCTCAAACAGCTGCTTATACAGAGGTCAGACAGGAACCTGTCAGTTTATACACCATAGTAGAAGCTCCATGGGAATGGCGGGTCCTCAGCAGTAAAACAACACGAACATCCATAATTAATACTTTTAAGGAGTGAACAAGTAGGCAAAGGAAGAACTTCATTCTTTTGAAAATGAGATTCCCATATGCGGCAGAGGCGATAGGCATTCTTCTAGTTATTTTTCACTTTGACCCTGCGACAGTGGAAATTCGAAAAACTTTATAATTCAGAAAATAAACTATTAATATTTTATTAGTACCTGTAATGTGCAAAAAAGTTTTCATTTATCTCTTCAAGCAAAAAAGTTGCATTTTGCCAATGGGACAAATCATTACTATTAGTGTAAACCACTTGATCATTACACTCTATGACCAAAAATTTAAATTTCTAGCAAAAATAGATTGTTCGCAATATTTATTTAAAGATTTGGTATTTTCCAGCTTTTTTCCGCCGCTAGAGGTCGTTTTTCGAGTTTTTATTTACCGCCTTTAGCACTCTCTAACATTGGAAATTCCAACTGATGGGGATTAGAAAAATATAAATATTAATATTTTTGGGGAAAAAATTTTCGCCGACATACGGGATTCGAATCCGCATCTCTCCAGAAACATGTCAGAGTATTCTAACCTGTTGAACTAACGCCGGCTTTTCCACAAGAAAACATTTATTAATTTATAGACGTATAAACGTCTACAGGTAACGCTGCGATTATCAAGTAGTGTTTAAATCCTTAAAACGCTAAATAGCGTGATGTGAGTTCATTATTTATTTCCATGTTACTCAGAGCACTAAAAAAGGAATAGTTGCAACCCGAGATCATAGATGGCGCCAAAGGTGGCGCCCAAAATTCACGGGAAGAGTGAGAGTCATTATTTGTGGCAAAAGACTGAGACGGCATTAGTTCAACAGGTTAGAATACTCAGACATGTTTCCTACAGAGATACGGTTTCGAATCACGTATGTCGGCGAAATCTTTTTCACATAAACGTTTGTTGATTTATAAACATTAAAACGTCTACAGGTAACGCTAAGATTATCAAATATTGTTTAAATCATTAATGTTTTGTTACAAAAACAAAACAATATATATAATATTTTTTTGCTTTGTTTTACAGGCACTATATATTATTTTCTTATCATTTAAAAAGTTTCATTTTCGTACCCCCTTTTGGCTAAGACGGCAAAGCCTTGTTGCCATTGTAAAAATTCTGACCATAACACATTACTACCAAAATTTCGATTTCCAGTGCAAATAGTTTGTTTGCAATATTCGTTTGAAATTTTAGCATTTTCCATCTTTTCCCCTCGCTAGAGGATGCTCTTAAAATAATAAAATAAATACCCCCTCAAGCAGCTGCTTGCCACAGAGGTCTGACAGGAGCCTGTCAGTTTATATGCCATAGTAGAAAGTCTGAGAGGATGGCAGGACCTCAGCAGAAAAACGACACATACATCCATGCCTTGATCTGGGGCTCGAACCCAGGTCCCTTAGATCGGTAGCCAAGCGTGCTAACCACTGGGCCACGGGACGGCTAAGCTATTGAAAATTTTCAAAATTGCGAATCGCAATATTTGTTCGACACCTGTCCAACCCAAAAAAGAATTTTTCACTTAGCTGTAAAAGTAAAAAAAAATTGATTATCTATAGACGGACAGCAATTAACAGAGAGACGGACAGACAGACGAACAAATATTGGCATAGGCAGACGACAAAGTGGAAAGATTAGCTCGTTTATCAAACGAACCTTGGGGCGGGGGTGGCTCAGTCGGTAGCGCGCCAGGCTCGTAATCTGTAGTTCCCAGGTTCGAGTCCCAGCTGGGTCAGCGTTGAGATTTATCTCCGCAAAATTCCCCGCCCTGCCCACGGTCAGTAGGGGACACCGATGGGCTTGGAAAGGCCGCCGTCCGTCGGATGGGACGTTAAGCCGTGGCCCCGTGTGCGGGAGAGACATACCCTATGCACGTTAAAGAACACGCTGGATGGCCTTGACGGGAGGCTACCATCTGTCTCCCAACAGCTCTTCCAGTGGGTCCCCTCCCCCAACCTTCTCTGAGCCTTCGGGGTCCTTGTGACCTGGCCATTTAGCCCATGGGGTGCAAAAAAGTGCCGCTCAGAGCTAAAACAACCCAACGCAAACGAACCTTAAAAGAAATTATTTGTTGGTTTTCAGTTAGCTCATTTCACTTTTGCATCCGTTCACTTTTGCAGTAGATTGCCGTCTTCTGATGGAGTTTCTCGGAAAAAAATTCATTAATTTATTTCTTTTAGTGAAATTTTTACACCTAAATGCAGCGCAGAGAAGCATTCATAAAATATGACAGCTTTTATAGACAAAAAAAAGTGGTAGAAATGTATAAAACTATAACAACTGAGAAGTTTTAACTTGGTACATTCACTAACTCATAGGCTTTCGTCTCACGGTACCACAAAACATGGCGCCCATAAACCACGTGACTCAATCAACCAATGGCAGTGAATCACCGAGATTGCCAGCCTCTAACTATACAGGACCTCTAGTATCTTCCAAAGATAAGAGAAAGATTTTTTAAGTTCTGCTTGAAAATATAAAAAAAATTTTCATTTCTAATTTCAAAGAGGCAACTGATTAGACATTTTAGGTGCGATAAACGAATAATGCTTATGAGCAATTTCTCTTTTGGTCAAAAGAACTGAATATTATAGAAAATAATAATACTGGTTATTATTCAAAAATACCCATATTTTGAAGTACGAAATTGAAATAAATAATTAACAAAAGTCCATTGCCATATTGAACTTCTCCCATATTCTGCTCAGCACCTAACGTGTAACACTTGCAATAGCTTCACTGATTCAGTAGTAAAGTACTACAGGCGATATCCTGTAAGCATAGGACTCATAAAATAGTAAGCCGGGAGAGCCATATCTTGTGCACGTTAAAGAACACGCTGAATGACTTTGGCGGGAGGTTATCATTGTCTCCTAAGAGCTGTCCAGTGGGTCCCTTCCCCAAACTTTCTCTGAGCCATCGGAGTCCTTGTGACCTGGCCATTTTGCCCATTATATGCAGAAAAGTGCCTCTCAGAGGTAGAACAACCCAATTGAGACCTAGGTCCCTTTTACCCACAGATACCTTACGAATTATGCACTAGTTCTAATAATAATAATAAAAGACAGTATTTCGTAGAGATATATATATGTATATACTGTATACATCCCAATGTATCGTGTGTGATTATTGAGGCTGCTCTTTTCTCATATTCGCTTAGTTTGTTTGCATTGCACAATTGCAGTTCATTTTAGTTCTCACTGCTCGCTTCTATAAATTCCCTTTATGATGATCAAATTCTTCAAAACATTTTGGCTTGCTTGGCTTATAAATTTTTTCTGGAGAAAATTAATATTCTTTCGTATGATTGACCTAAAACAATAACAATGCTTGCAAATTTCCCGTTGAAATTTGGCAGGTCCTTGTCGCGAAAAAGTAAAAAGGGTTTTAAACTTAGTACTCGGATTCTATCACATGTAGAGATCTGCATTTTTAACGCAACATGGGATGTTAGGTTGATTCTTTTACCTCGTAGTTGCACTTTATTGCATACAATGGGCTAAATGGTTAGGTCACAAGGACCCAAGGGCTCAGAGAAGGTTGGGGGAAGGACCCTTTTTTTCAACAGCTGTTCCAGTGGTTTGCTAAAATCCACTGGAACAGCTGTTGGGAGACAGATGGTAGTCTCCGGTCAAGACCATCCAGTGTGATTTTAGGCGTGCACAATTATGACTCTCCTGTGCACAGACCCACATCTTAACATTTCATCCGATGGACGGCGGCATTTTCTAGCTCATCAATGTCCTCTTTCTCACCTAGGGCAGGGTGTGTGTGTGTGTGTGGGGGGGGGGGAACATAAGGAAGAATTTAGGACCTGGCATTCAGTTATTGGAGAAGGTAAATATTTGAAAGAGGGAGGTCTAGAAAATAATCTGGACTTTAAAAAAAATAAAGTTTAGTAATTTTTTTAGTTAGCCCATGAAAATGTGTCGCGGTGGGAAAAAAGGATGAGGACCATTGTATTAACCTATCTAATAAAAAATAATATATAATATTTTTTCAGAAATGTGTAATTTTACGTGAAACTTTTTTGTTCTCTATTGGGTTAAAATTCTTTAAACATTATTAACGTGAACCATAACAGTGTCTGACATAGGGTCGGATCTGGGGGGTGGGGATGGAGTTTAACCCCTTCTGCTCAGTGGGAGGAACGAGGGTCAAGTGCCCCAGCACCCTTTTTTCAGTGTTTCGGCAGAAGGCTGTTTCATGTCCCTCCCAGCTCGATTTTTTTTTCTAGATCCGGGCCTGGTCTTAAACATATTGAGAAACCCTACTGTTGTACAATATTATTTTAATTTCTGTCGCTATATGCTCTCTTTCTCCCTTCATCAGGCCTACAGCTGTTCATGCAAGTCCGCAGAAGTGACGTCATCGATCTCCTGAATCGCGAGATCGGCGTCCGTGTCGTAGTCCACGATCCTTATCAATTTCCTTCCGTGTCCGAGTTTGGATTGAACGTTAAGCCAGGCGATATGGCCGCCATCGACGTCGTCTACTCTGCAGTCAGTCGCTTGGGCCATCCCTGGGGCAACTGCCACGCCGATGGGGTTCAGCTGCCTTTCAACTACACAGAGAAGCCCTACTCGCAATTGGTGAGCTGCCCTCACTTCTCACAAAAGAGTTTCAAATGCAAAAACGAGTATTCCTCATTTCTTGCTGTTTATTTCTTTATGTATGGGAGAGTGATGACTCTTGCGGCATTACGTTCCTGTCAGACCTCTTGTGGCAAGCAGCTGCTTGAGGGGTAATTTATTTATTTTTTATTATTTGAAGAGGACTTATATCCAAAAATATCAGAAAATCTCAATAACTATTGGTTGCTGGAAAAACAAACAAACATGGTCTCTTGGTATAAAATCTGAACATATGAACATCACATATAGGTGAATTTTGAAAACAAATTATTAGTATTTATTTTAAAATAAAAATTTATTTACGGGTGGGACTCGAACCTGCAGATTACGAGCTTGGCGTGCTATCGACTGAGCAACCCCCAACCCCCACACCTCCAGAGAGAAGATATTGTTTGGATTGTTTTACCTCTGAGCCGCACTTTTTTGCACACCATGGGCTAAATGGCCAGGCCACAAGGACCCCAAAGGCTCAGAGAAGGTTGGGGGAGGGAACCCACTGGAACAGCTGTTGGGAGACAGATGATAGTCTCCCGTCAAGGCCATCCAGCGTGTTCTTTAACGTGCATAGAGTATGGCTCCCCTGCACATGGGGCCACGGCTTAACGTTCCATCCGACGGACGGCGGCCTTTCCAAGCCCATCGGTGTCCCCTACTGATCGTGGAAAGGGCGGGGAAATTTTGCGGAGATAAATCTCAACGATGACCCAGCTGGGACTCGAACCTGGGAACTGCAGATTACGAGCCTGGCGCGCTACCGACTGAGCCCCCCCTGCCCCCCCCCCCAGAGAGAAGATAAATGAGACTTATAAGACACACTGACGACTTAAAGATGAGGAGATTTTAGGGCCCAAGAATTTAGCTCATAGTTTTGCAGTTCATCCCTGTCTTTTGAAGTTTAACCCCTGCGTCTTTACAATTTACTACTGGTGTTTTTGAATTTTCCCCCTCGTTTCCTTGTAGTTACCCATGGTCCTTTAAGTTTACTTCTTATCCTTTTGAAGTTTACAATAGGTTATTCAGAAGTCCAACCCTTTCATCCTTGTTCCTTTTGAAGTTAAATTCAGCAGTTCAATCTACCCATTGGACTTTCTGAAGTTTAATTAATTTTCTGCTGCAATTTCAGCATTTATTCAGTTTACCCCTGGTCGTTTTTGGGTTCACCACTGGGATTTTTGCCATTTAATTCTTGTTGTTTTGCAATTTGATTCTTGTCGTTTTACAGTTTAATTCTTCTCTTTTTAATACCCTCTTCCTTTCAAAATTCAACCATAATCCTTTTGTAGTTTAGTCCTTGTGTTTTTTTAAGTTTATCTCTAGCCTTTTTGCAGCTTTTCTTCTAGCCCTGTTCCAATTAAACACTGTCCTCTATGTAGTCTAACTCTGTTCTTTTGAGGTATAGTTAGATCTTTTATAATTTAGTCTTGATCCTTTTGAAGTATCTGATCTTCTTAAGTAGTTTAACACTGATCCTTTAACAGCTTAACCATTATCCTTTTGAGTTGGGGCGGGGGTGGCTCAGTCGGTAGCGCGCCAGGCTCGTAATCTGTACTTCCCAGGTTCGAGTCCCAGTTGGGTCAGCGTTGAGATTTATCTCCGCAAAATTCCCCGCCCTGCCCACGGTCAGTAGGGGACACCGATGGGCTTGGAAAGGCCGCCGTCCGTCGGATGGGACGTTAAGCCGTGGCCCCGTGTGCGGGAGAGCCATACCCTGTGCACGTTAAAGAACACGCTAGATGGCCTTGACGGGAGGCTACCATCTGTCTCCCAACAGCTGTTCCAGTGGGTCCCCTCCCCCAACCTTCTCTGAGCCTTCGGGGTCCATGTGACCTGGCCATTTAGCCCATGGTGTGCAAAAAAGTGCCGCTCAGAGGTAAAACAACCCAAATCCTTTTGAGTTTATTCCTTTTATTTATTTCTTTAGTTATTTGGAGTGTAGAGAATCCGATGCAGTGTAAGCATCTTACGCTTTTCCCCTGTTTTTTGCATTTATTCCAGTTTCTTACCAAGATTAACAATTATCCTTTGCAGTCTCTGGTCTTTTTGCATTTTAATACTGCTCAGTTTCGCGTATTTTTTTGATCATTACTTGTATTTACATTGTGCTGTATCATGGAAAATAACCCAGTGTGATACACAAGAAAGAATGACTGAAAATATCTGAGAAGTATAGCATTTGGTATAAGAAAACCAAAATATGATTTATTTATGGATTTGGGTTGTTTTACCTCTGAGCGGCACTTTTTTGTACACCATGGGCTAAATGGCCAGGTCACAAGGACCCCGAAGGCTCAGAGAAGGTTGTGGGGAGGGGACTCACTGAAACAACTGTTAGGAGACAGATGGTAGCCTCGCGTCAAGGCCACCCAGCGTGTTCTTTAACGTGCACAGGGTATGGCTCTCCCACACATGGGGCCATAGCTTAATGTCTCATCCGACGGACGGCGGCCTTTCCAATCAAATCGGTGTCCCCTACTGACCGTGGGCAGGGCGGGGAATTTTTCGGAGATAAATCTCAACGCTGACCCAGCTGGGACTCGAACCTGGGAACTACAGATTACGAGCCTGGCGCGCTACCGACTGAGCCACCCCCGCCCATTTTATTTATGGATTTTTTAATGCTAAACCTTAATATATAATATACATTCATAGAGAAATTCAAGAACATTTATGATATATTCCGTCACAAAAAATATCTTGAATCAATTTATGAATTTCTTTTTTTCTCAATTAGGGCTGTCAGCGCTGGTGCTACAATTATTACATCAGTAAGAAATGCAACTGCTATAGGAGGACTTATCTTCCATCTTCGATCAGTATGCTTATGCAACGAAGAATGACTCTTTGCAGTTACCTGAGCTCTCAACAGAGTAAGTGATAATAGAAAAGACATATTGTTTCATGTAAAATATAGATTAAAAATATTTTTTAGCTGCACAGTGTACAGTCGCTCAAAAAAGTATCCGAACACTATGGTTGATTAGAGAATTCAGAAAAAATATCTGGCAACGATTTATTTTAGAAATTAGTGATCTGACAACTTCGGTCACGTGACATGAAGTTGCCATATCACTAATTTCTAAAAAAAAATCGTCGCCAGATATTTTTTCTGAATTCTGTAATCAACCATAGTGTCCGGATACTCTTTTTAATATATATATATAATGCGTATGAATATATAATGCAATGAATATGGAGCGTGTGCAGTTACCGTTCGCAGCAAACTGGAGCGGTTGCGGTTAATGTTCACAGCACATTGGATCGTGTGAGCTCACAAAAACCTGGATCGTGTGAGCCCACTCATAGAAATATTGAGCGTGTGCTGTTACCGTTCACAGCAAACTGGAGCGGTTGCGGTTAATGTTCACAACACATTGGATCGTGTGAGCTCACAAAAACCTGGATCGTGTGGGCCCACTCACAGAAATATTGAGTGTGTGCTGTTACCGTTCACAGCAAACTGGAGCGGTTGCGGTTAATGTTCACAGCACATTGGATCGTGTGAGCTCACAAAAACCTGGATCGTGTGGGCCCACTCACAGAAATATGGAGCGTGTGCAGTTACTGTTCACAGCAAACTGGAACGGTTGCGGTTAAAGTTCACAGCACATTGGATCGTGTGAGCTCACAAAAACCTGGATCGTGTGGGCCCACTCACAGAAATATGGAGCGTGTGCAGTTACCGTTCACAGCAAACTGGAGCAGTTGCGGTTAATGTTCACAGCACATTGGATCGTGTGAGCTCACAAAAACCTGGATCGTGTGAGCCCACTCATAGAAATATTGAGCGTGTGTAGTTACCGTTCACAGCAAACTGGAGCGGTTGCGGTTAATGTTCACAGCACATTGGATCGTGTGAGCTCACAAAGACCTGGATCGTGTGGGCCCACTCACAGAAATATTGAGCGTGTGCAGTTACCGTTCACAGCAAACTGGAGCGATTGCAGTTAATGTTCACAGCACATTGGATCGTGTGAGCTCACAAAAACCTGGATCGTGTGGGCCCACTCACAGAAATATGGAGCGTGTGCAGTTACCGTTCACAGCAAACTGGAGCGATTGCGGTTAATGTTCACAGCACATTGGATCGTGTGGGCCCACTCACAGAAATATGGAGCGTGTGCAGTTACCATTCACAGCAAACTGGAGCGGTTGCGGTTAATGTTCGCAGCACATTGGATCGTGTGAGCTCACAAAAACCTGGATCGTGTGGGCCCACTCACAGAAATATGGAGCGTGTGCAGTTACCGTTCACAGCAAACTTGGGCGGTTGCGGTTAATGTTCACAGCACATTGGATCGTGTGGGCCCCTCACAGAAATATTGAGCGTGTGCAGTTACCGTTCACAGCAAACTGGAGCGGTTGCGGTTAATGTTCACAGCACATTGGATCGTGTGGGGCCCCTCACAGAAATATGGAGCGTGTGCAGTTACCGTTCACAGCAAACTGGAGCGGTTGCGGTTAATGTTCGCAGCACATTGGATCGTGTGAGCTCACAAAAACCTGGATCGTGTGGGCCCACTCACAGAAATATTGAGCGTGTGCAGTTACCGTTCACAGCAAACTGGAGCGGTTGCAGTAACTGCACACGCTCCAGTTTGCTGTGAACGGTAACTGGAGCGTGTACAGTTGCTGTACACGCTCCAGATATTTTTTCTGAATTCTGTAACACACGCTCCAGTTTGCTGTGAACGGTAACTGGAGCGTGTACAGTTGCTGTACACGCTCCAGATATTTTTCTGAATTTTGTAATCAACCATAGTGTTGAGATACTTTTTTGAGTGACTGTACGTCGAACACTAAAATGGATTTAAAAAAATAACTATTAAAATTATATTCCATATAGAATATCATTTTAATTTTTCCTGTCCGATGGAATATTTTAGTATTTGATAGCTGAAGTCTTATTCTAAGACCCACTCCTGTGAATGGACGAATTTTAAAAATTCGAATGGATGAATTTTATAACTGGGAATGGATGAATTTTAAATCTTTTGCAAGTTTCCAGGTTGGAAGAAAGTTTGTGATAACAGCAGAGTTAACAAAGTTAAACTTAAATGTGAAATGAGTTTATTATTTTTGTTCTATTCAAAGTATTTTAAACATACCTCAGAGACATGCTTCACAATTTCTACGCTTTATATTAAAATTACATTTAGTACATTGAAATGTAATAAAAGCATTATTTTTTCTCTGTAGGGGAATGTGTGGATAAAGTAGTCAAAGACTTAGAAGAAGGCATTATCCTTTGTAACTGCCATCCACCATGTAGGTAAGTTTAAAATGGATTTGGCTGTTTTTCTTCTGAAGGGTCTTTTTTTGGACACATTGGGCTAAATGGCCAGGTCACAAGGATCCCAAAGGCTCAGAGAAGGGTAGGGAATGCAATCTACTGAACAGCCTGTTAGGAGACAGATGGAAGCCTCGTGTGGAAGCCATCCAGTGTATTCTTTAACGTACACAAGGTCTGGCTCTCTTGAACACGACTTGGGCTTGGAAAGGCAGCCGCCCGTCGGATGGGACGTTAAGCCGTGGTCCCGTGTGCGGGAGAGCCATACCCTGTGCACGTTAAAGAACACACTAGATGGCCTTGACGGGTGGCTACGATCTGTCTCCCAACAGCTATTCTAGTGGGTTCCCTCCCCCAACCTTCTCTGAGCCTTCGGGGTCCATGTGACCTGGCCATTTAGCCCATGGTGTGCAAAAAAGTGCTGCTCAGAGGTAAAACAACCCAACCCAACCCTTGAACACGGCTTAAAGTCCCATCTGACGGACGGCGGTCTTTCCGTGCCCATCGGTATCCTCTTTATCACCGAGGGCAGAGTGGGTGATTAGAGGAGAAAATCTCAACCAAGGCACAGTTCGAACTCGAACCAAGGAACGTCAAGTTACAAGATTAGTACGCTACCGACTGAGCCAAATCTCTCTCCGAAATGGAAAAGAAAGGGAGCTGAAGAATTCCGTTTCATAACTGTCGCAGCGTCCACTGTGGCAGTCTCGAGGTCTCCCAACATGTTGCTCACACTATTGCTTCCGAGTGTATCTCCTTCAATGCAAATGCGCGGGTGACTCAGTCGGCTCAGCGCCAGGCTCGCAATCTGTAGCTCTCAGGATCGAGTACCAACATTTATCTCCGCTATCCTCCGTTAACTCACCTTCCGTGAGAAAGGAAACAATGATGGACTTGGAAAGCCGTCGTTTGTCGGATAGGACAAAATGTAACTTAGTTCAATGTGTTGACTTTAATAAGAAATGAGTGCATGTACCTACTTGCTTGGTCGTACTTTCCTTTTGAACGTTTATTTCAGGGAGAAGTCATTCACCACTTCTTTATCTTCTGGAGAGGTTAATAAAGAATTCTTCCGTTTGATGAAAGCTATAAAAACATTAACAGTTGAAGACAATGAATTAGCCATTTCCTACGCTTCCAATAGGTGAGTATCTTCTGATATTTCTTACGCTTCCAATAGGTGAGTATCTTCTGATATTTCTTACGCTTCCAATAAATGAGTATTTCCAATAGGTGAGCTGTCTTTTCTTACGCTTCCAATGGGTGAGTATCTTCTGTCTTTTCTTACGCTTCCAATGGGTGAGTATCTTCTGTCTTTTCTTACGCTTCCAATGGGTGAGTATCTTCTGGCTTTTCTTACGCTTCCAATGGGTGAGTATCTTTTGTCTTTTCTTACGCTTCCAATGGGTGAATATCTTCTGTCTTTTCTTACGCTTCCAATGGGTGAGTATCTTTTGATATTTCTTACGCTTCCAATAAATGAGTATTTCCAATAGGTGAGCTGTCTTTTCTTACGCTTCCAATGGGTGAGTATCTTTTGTCTTTTCTTACGCTTCCAATGGGTGAGTATCTTCTGTCTTTTCCTACGCTTCCAATGGGTGAGTATCTTCTGTCTTTTCCTACGCTTCCAATGGGTGAGTATTTTCTGTCTTTTCCTACGCTTCCAATGGGTGAGTATTTTCTGTCTTTTATTACGCTTCCAATGGGTGAGTATCTTCTGTCTTTTCTTACGCTTCCAATGGGTGAGTATCTTCTGTCTTTTCCTACGCTTCCAATGGGTGAGTATCTTTTGTCTTTTCTTACGCTTCCAATGGATGAGTATTTTCTGTCTTTTCTTACGCTTCCAATGGGTGAGTATCTTCTGTCTTTTCTTACGCTTCCAAAGGGTGAGTATCTTGTCTCTTCTTACGCTTCCAATGGGTGAGTATCTTCTGGCTTTTCTTTAGGTCACGTGGTTAACGTGCTTCATTTTGGAACACAATGAACTAAGTGGTCAGATCGTAAGGATCCCAAGGGCTCAGAGAAGGTTGGGGAAGGGGATACACTGGACAGGTGTTAGGGGACAGATGGAAGCCACCCGTCAAGGCCATCCAGTGTGTTCTTTAGTGTGAACAAGGCATGGCTCTCCTCTACAAGATCAAGATTCCACATCCCATCTGATGGACGATATCTTTTAAAAGGCCATCGGTGTTCCCTTACTCACCGACGGCAGATGAGACAAATCTCACCCCTGGTACAGTTGAGACTTTAATATGAGAACAGATTACGATCCTTTTTATGTTCCTTTCGAACCGGAGGAATCTGGTTTCGAATACCGGACAAGGTAATGATGTGGTGGGAGGCAAGAAACGCAATCAGGGCTAAAAAATGCAAAAGAAGGGGGAAGATACCAGATTTCCAATGCATCAACACATTTTCCCTCCGTTTTACAGATCTTTAAAAAATTTCGGGAAAAAAGCATGAAACAGAAATAAGTTTAATATATTTCGCAGTTATTACTCTTACTAGCATTCTGAAAGGAGTGGGGGTGCATGGCCCCTTTGATCCTTTTCCTACATCCGGCCCCGCTTGCAATGAGATCAGAATCGCATAAATCTCCAAGTTTGAAAATCCCCTTTAAATGCTAGGAAATGGGGCAACGCCCATTTAAAGCATTATGCCGGCACGTGTAGAGGGCATCAATGCTGCCAAGTGAAGAGAAAATCTATGCCACGAAGGGAGAGCGGCAAAAATGGGTTGGATTGTTTTATATCGGAGCGGCAAGTTTTGCACACAATGGAATAAATGGCCAGGTCACAAGGACCCTGAAGGCTCAGAGAAGATTGGGGGAGGGGACCCACTAGAACAGCTGTTGTGAAACAGATAGTAGCCTTCCGTTAAGACCATCCAGCGTGTTCTTTAATGTGCACAGGGTATGGCTCTCTCGCACACAGTGCCATGGCTTAACGTCCCATCCGACGGACGGCGGCCTTTTCAAGCCCATTGGTGTCCCAAAAGCTGGCCCAGCTGGGACTTGAACCTGGGAACTACAGATTACGAGTCTGGCGCGCTACCGACTAAGCCATCCCCGCCCCAGGCAAAAATGGGACAGTAGCACGTGATTCATAATGTTGTGATTAGTTCGATATTTCACAGCGTTTCAATTCCTAAAAACCAAAGCACTTAGATGGGAAAATGTACGTTGTACATATTGTTAAAGATTTTCTTTTTTACGATTTCTTTTACACTGCGATTTTTTTTTTTTGCCGCTCTTCTTGTGAAATATCTTGGAAAGGTCGCCGTCAGTCGATGGGATGGTGAAGCGTTGTCCCATCTGCAGGAGAGCTATATCGTGTTCACGTTAAAGAACATGCTGGATGGCTTTGACTGATAAGTTTAATTTGCCTCCCTCTCAACTGTCCAGTGGATCCCTTCCAGCTCTTGTCGCTTTTTCAGTGATGAAGCAATTAAGGGAAATTTTGGCGAACAGAGGGGGGGGGGGGGAATTTTTGTCATGGCATAAACAAAGAAGCTAGGTAATGTAATCTGTGGCAGATTTTTTAACATTGTAAAGAGGTATAAGGTTATAGAAATCGTACGAAGTTAGAATCGAAAATGATGTTTTTATTATTTTTAATATTTGCGAAATTTAAAGCTATTTTGATGGAAAAATGAAGTGTGTCACGGAATAGCTGAGATTTACACGCAAAATGCAAAAAGCTGTTAAAAAACTCTGTTATTATCGTCGTTCGTTTCGGAACAATGGACAGATGGACGATAAATGGACATACGGACAGAAAATGGACAGATGGACGATAAATGGACATACGGACAGAAAATGGACAGATGGACAGCAAACAGATAGACGGATAACAAATGGACACATGGATAGTAAATGGACAGATGAATAGTAAATGGACAGATGGACAGCAAATGGACAGATGGATAGCAAGTGGACAGATGAATAGCAAGTGGACAGATGGATAGCAAGTGGACAGATAAATAGCAAGTGGACAGACGGACAGCAAATGGGGAGATGGACAAGTGGACAGACGAACAGCAATTGGACATACAGACAGCAAATGAACAGACGGACAGTAAATGGACAGATGGACAGTAAATGGACAGATGGGCAGCAAATGGACAGACGGACAGCACATAGAAAGATGGGCAGCAAATGGACAGACGGACAGCACATAGAAAGATGGACAACAAATGAACAGACGGACAGCACATAGAAATATGGACAACAAATGGACAGACGTACAGCAAATGGATAGATGGATAACAAATAGACGACAAACGACAGAGGTGCGAAAAATAGACGGGCGACAAAGTGAATGAAAACGTTCACTTTGTTGTCCGTCTGTTGATTTGTAGACGTTGAATTTTTTGGGTGTGCAGATAAATGAAAAAATCTTTTAGGGCTTGGATAAATATTAGTGAAATATTACGATTCACATTTTCTAAATCTTATGAATTTTTTTATTTACATTTTTAGAGGGCTCTAAATTTCGAAAAGGGCAAAAATTCTACTCTAACTACAGATAATTTTATCTATCTATATAAGGGGTACGCCAGTTACATACACAGTTACATACGCCAGTTACATACACATTTGTTAAAAAACTCTGTTATTATCGTCGTTCGTTTCGGAACAATGGACAGATGGACGATAAACGGACATACGGACAGAAAATGGACAGATGGACAGCAAACAGATAGACGGATAACAAATGGACACATGGATAGTAAATGGACAGATGAATAGTAAATGGACAGATGGACAGCAAATGGACAGATGGATAGCAAGTGGACAGAGGAATAGCAAGTGGACAGATGGATAGCAAGTGGACAGATAAATAGCAAGTGGACAGACGGACAGCAAATGGGGAGATGGACAAGTGGACAGACGAACAGCAATTGGACATACAGACAGCAAATGAACAGACGGACAGTAAATGGACAGATGGACAGTAAATGGACAGATGGGCAGCAAATGGACAGACGGACAGCACATAGAAAGATGGGCAGCAAATGGACAGACGGACAGCACATAGAAAGATGGACAACAAATGAACAGACGGACAGCACATAGAAATATGGACAACAAATGGACAGACGTACAGCAAATGGATAGATGGATAACAAATAGACGACAAACGACAGAGGTGCGAAAAATAGACGGGCGACAAAGTGAATGAAAACGTTCACTTTGTTGTCCGTCTGTTGATTTGTAGACATTGAATTTTTTGGGTGTGCAGATAAATGAAAAAATCTTTTAGGGCTTGGATAAATATTAGGGAAATATTACGATTTACATTTTCTAAATCTTATGAATTTTTTTATTTACATTTTTAAAGGGCTCTAAATTTCGAAAAGGGCAAAAATTCTACTCTAACTACAGATAATTTTATCTATCTATATAAGGAGTACGCCAGTTACATACACATTTCCAGGGGGTACGTGAAGCATAAAAGGTTGAGAACCACTGCTCTAGAGGGAAAAAAAAACGAAAAATTCTTTTTTTGGCATTTAAACAACGAAATATTATTATTTGCATTTTCTGATTCATCTGTTAATTTGAATTTTCACTATTACAGTGGGCTAAATTTAAAAAATGACAAACTTCTTTCTCTTTTAAAAAAAACGAGAATTCCATATTCGTCAGAGCAGATGTTATTTTTCTAGCTGACGTCACTAAGAATTCTAATCTGTAAAACTGAATACTTCTCCTGTGTGTAGTGTCGGGGCGGGGGGGCTTAGTCGGTAGCGCGCCAGGCTCGTAATCTGTAGTTCCCAGGTTCGAGTCCCAGCTGGGTCAGCGTTGAGATTTATCTCCGCAAAATTCTCCGCCCTGCCCACGGTCAGTAGGGGACATCGATGGGCTTGGAAAGGCCGCCGTCCGTCGGATGGGACGTTAAGCCGTAGCCCCGTGTGCGGGAGAGCCATACCCTGTGCACGTTAAAGAACACGCTGGATGGCCTTGACGGGAGGCTACCATCTGTCTCCCAACAGCTGTTCCAGTGGGTCCCCTCCCCCAACCTTCTCTGAGCCTTCGGGGTCCATGTGACCAGGCCATTTAGCACATGGTGTGCAAAAAAAGTGCCGCTCAGAGGTAAAACAACCTAACCTGTATGTAGTGTAGTATTTTTGCAGAAGTAGTATGCATCTTTCCCATGCTGCAAAAACACTATATTTTGCAAATGTAGTGATTTTGCAGAAGTAAGGAAAAGAGAAAATGTTCACCTTCAACAAGATTTTATTAGTTTAGAGAAAATAGTTACAATTTCTTTGTTTTCTAGAACCAATATACTTGGAGTGAAAGTCTATTACCGGACGCTGACCCAGCAGACCGTCACCGAATATCCTGCCTACAGTGTAAGTTTCTTCTTCCTTTCATAAGCAGCGTATTTCGATTTAGGCAACATGGCGCCTGCCGTGGTCGAAGCTCAGAGTCCAGGAACTGTGAAGAGAAAAAAGGAAACAGATGTTGCCACCAGCAATCGTACTAATATTGAAATGATAGTTGCAAAAGACTTTAATTTTAAAACTCACACTCCCTTGCCAAAATATAAGAGACTTCCCAAGTTATCTATATGGTAATATAACTTCTAAAATATGCACTTAATAGAAAACTACGACTGAAGATAAATTAAAGATCTTAATCAAATCTACTTAAATTTCCATTTTGGAAGTTGTAATATTTCATAACAGCAATGCGTCATAAGAATATATTTCAGAAATTAAAACTTCAAAAATAAGTATTGTTTCAATTCATTTAATAAAATAAATATACATTGCGCAATGATTAATTCGATATTAATAAAATAAAAATAAATACCTCCTCAAGCAGCTGCTTGCCACAGAGGTCTGACAGGAGCCTGTCAGTTTATATGCCAAAGTAGTAGATCTGAGAGGATGGCAGGACCTCAGCAGAAAAACGACACATACATCCATGCCTTACCCGGGACTCGAACCCAGGTCCCTTAGATCAGCAGCAAAGTGCACTAACCACTCGACCATGGGACGGCTCAATTCGATATTAGACAGTTGTAAACGATTTTTGGAAACAAGATAATTTATTATTAAATATTCCAGCTTCCAATACTCTTTAAATACTGAAAAAATATAACTGAAAATCGAGATTTAAATTAATTTGCCATCGTCTTTAATTTATCTTCAGTCACATTTCTCCATTAAACCTTTATGTATTTTTATCATTTGCGTTTTAGAGGCTGTAGGGTTCGATTCCCATTGACATAACATGGAAATTTCCAAATATTTCGAGAGGACAGTACATAATGCTTATATTTATTGATGTATGACTGTTACAACATGGTTTTGGTATCACAACACTAATAAAGGACGAGGGAGTTTTTTCGTGTAAAATATTTGTATGTTTGATTTCTGTGCATACAATACCATTTGTAGATATTGACAGAAATTTACCATAAATGTAGTCGATTCTTCTTTCCTGATGTCTTCAGGGGCGGGGGTGGCTCAGTCGGTAGCGCGCCAGGCTCGTAATCTGTAGTTCCCAGGTTCGAGTCCCAGCTGGGTCAGTGTTGAGATTTATCTCCGCAAAATTCCCCGCCCTGCCCACGGTCAGTAGGGGACACCGATGGTCTTGGAAAGACCGCCGTCCGTCGGATGGGACGTTAAGCCGTGGCCCCGTGTGCGGGAGAGCCATACCCTGTGCACGTTAAAGAACACGCTGGATGGCCTTGACGGGAGGCTACCATCTGTCTCCCAACAGCTGTTCCAGTGGGTCCCCAACCTTCTCTGAGCCTTCGGGGTCCATGTGACCTGGCCATTTAGCCCATGGTGTGCAAAAAAGTGCCGCTCAGAGGTAAAACAACCAAACAACCAAACCTGATGTCTTCCATAACAACTACGATACGATTAATGCTTTCAGCTGTTGTTCAGTAAGATGATACACAGAAGAAGGAGGAGTTTTAAGTCAACCCCTGATGGCATGTCAACCCTCCTCATTAAACTGAAACATGTTAAGCCCTCCCCTGGCCGGTAGACTCTTGTCATTTGACTCAGTCGATAACTCTCCAGGTTCGAGTCCCACTTGTATCAGCTTGAGAGGTAGCTCCCCTAAACGTCATCCTGTTTTCGGTGAGAAAGGGGACACCGATGGGCTCGGAAAGGCTACCGTCCGTCGGATGGTATGTTAAACCGTGATCAAGGGTATAGAATAGTCATACCCTGTGCAGGTTAAAGAGACGAACTATATGGCGTCGACAGTAAGCTTTCATCTATCTCCAAACAGCTGTTCAATGGGTCTGCTTCTCCTACCCAGCTCTGAACCTCTGGTGTCCTTGTGACCTGGCCAGTTAACCCATTTTGTGCACAAAAGTGCTTCTCAGAGATAAAACAAACCCTTCGCCCCCATTGAAAGATTATGGGTTAGCCACTGGCTAGATAAAGACAATATTACTTCAGTTGTCAGGATGAATCGACTTTGTCCATCAGAGCATTAGTTTAGAACTCCTTCAGTTAATTATGAGATTAAACCTCTCTCAAAGAAAAGTAGTTGGGTTGGGTTGTTTTACCTCTGAGCGGCACTTTTTTTGCACACCGTGGGCTAAATGGCCAGGTCACAAGGACCTTGAAGGCTCAGAGAAGGTTGGGGGAGGGGACCCACTGGAACAGCTGTTGGGAGACAGATGGTAGCCTCCCGTCAAGGCCATCCAGCGTGTTCTTTAACGTGCACAGGGTATGGCTCTCCCGCACACGGGGCCACGGCTTAACGTCCCATCCGACGGACGGGGGCCTTTCCAAGCCCATCGGTGTCCACTACTGACCGTGGGCAGGGCGGGAATTTTGCGGAGATAAATCTCGACGCTGACCCAGCTGGGACTCGAACCTGGGAACTACAGATTACGAGCATGGCGCGCTACCGATTGAGCCCCCCCCCCCCCGCCCCTCAAAGAAAAGAATACTAGGTGAATTTGGTAAGTGATATTTATTTTGAAGACTAAAAATAAATCCAAATAATAATAAAAGTTCGCTCGCTGTAAGAAATTTTATAAAGTAATGCTTCTTAAAAGTTTTAATTATCATAAGGTGTCTTATGAAACCCAATCATTCGCAATTACCTTTTAGGATTAAATATTTGTTAATGCGCATGCGCTGCCTCAAAGTGAAGTGAAGGCATCGAAACTAGCAACCATTCATTTGTATTTTAAACATTGCATAATTAATTTGGTACGCCTTAAGTAAAGTCTTCTGCAAATGATTTGAAACCCTTTATTTCTCAAATACCTGAGAGTCAATTTAATAACGCCCGATTTTAAACTTCAAACACAGATTTCCCAACTGACACCCTCTGTTGCGTAATAAATTATAATCCCTACCTGTAATGGAAGAGAATTTGGAATCCTGAATCGTTCTTCTCTCTCATTTTAATTTTTTATCGATTGAAAATTTTCGTTTAACATAAAGCCCGTAAGTACAGTCGCTCAAATAAGTATCCGAACACTATGGTTGATTACAGAATTCAGAAAAAATATCTGGCAACGATTTTTTTTAGAAATTAGTGATCTGGCAACTTGTGTGACACGAAGTTGCCAGATCACTAATTTCTAAAAAAAATCGTTGCCAGATATTTTTTCTGAATTCTGTAATCAACCATAGTGCGACACGAAGTTGCCAGATCACTAATTTCTAAAAAAAAAAAATCGTTGCCAGATATTTTTTCTGAATTCTGTAATTAACCATAGTGTTCGGATACTCTTTTTAATATATATAATGCGTATGAATATATAATGCAATGAATATGGAGCGTGTGCAGTTACCGTTCACAGCAAACTGGAGCGGTTGCGGTTAATGTTCACAGCACATTGGATCGTGTGAGCTCACAAAAACCTGGATCGTGTGGGCTCACTCACGGAAATATTGAGCGTGTGCAGTTACCGTTCACAGCAAACTGGAGCGTGTGCAATTACTGCACACGCTCCTGTGAACGGTAACTGGAGCGTGTACAGTTGCTGTACACGCTCCAGATATTTTTTTTTGAATTCTGTAATCAACCATAGTGTTCGGATACTTTTTTGAGCGACTGTACAAATCATACTTGACTCCCGCCCTGAACGTTTTCTCTGTTCCACTCCACGTTGCGTTAAGAAATGGAGTCTGACTCTCTCTAGGACATATGCCGAGTTCGATATTAAAATCGCTATTAATCTTAAACTTCAAGAATCTGTTGAATTTCAACGGGAAAGTTGCTACTATTGTATAATTTGTTATACGTAGTGCTGCTAATATATAAGTGTTAGGACCCTCTCGAAGCAGGATAACAGGAAACTTGATGCTTTGATTTTAGATGCTTACGCAATATCTTGGGCATTAGGTGGTTTGACTTTGTAAGTAATGATGAGGTTAGAAGAAGGAGTCATCAACCTCCTTTGAGCAGCATATTGTGCAGAGAGAGAGTGCGT
The DNA here is from genome assembly GCA_038380435.1 of Ryuthela nishihirai. Taxonomy (NCBI): domain Eukaryota; kingdom Metazoa; phylum Arthropoda; class Arachnida; order Araneae; family Heptathelidae; genus Ryuthela; species Ryuthela nishihirai. Next base: position 6,773,037 of record JAWZYU010000013.1, read on the forward strand.
TGGTTTGGCCAGATTGCCCGTATGGATATTTATAGATTTGTGAATAGGGTTATGAACAGTGAGCCTAAAGGCCTCAGAGAGACCTAGGATTCAGTGGGTTGGGTTGTTTTACCTCTGAGCGGCACTTTTTTGCACACCATAATGGCCAGGTCACAAGGACCCCGAAGGCTCAGAGAAGGTTGGGGGAGGGGACCCACTGGAACAGCTGTTGGGAGACAGATGGTAGCCTCCCGTCAAGGCCATCCAGCGTGTTCTTTAACGTGCACAGGGTATGGCTCTCCCGCACACGGGGCCACGGCTTAACGTCCCATCCGACGGACTGCGGCCTTTCCAAGCCCATTGGTGTCCCCTACTGACCGTGGGCAGGGCGGGGAATTTTGTGGAGATAAATCTCAACGCTGACCCAGCTGGGACTCGAACCTGGGAACTACAGATTACGAGCCTGGCGCGCTACCGACCGAGCCACCCCCGCCCCTGGATTCATTGGGTAGACAATATCAAACAGGACCTTGTTAGAATTAGTGTGCAATGGCCAGATGCAGCAGATGTAGTTCAGGACAGATATGCTTGGAGAACTAAATTACACATTCTAGTAGGACTTCCGTTGCCCACGGTTGCATGAGGATTTTGTTTGTTTGTTTTTTTGCATGTATATATACATGTATATATGTATGTAGTGCTGTTAACATTTCAAGTTGTATGAATCAATAAGAATAACCTATATAATTTTATAACCATCTGTATAAATTTACGATAAATATGAATTCTAATTTATAGGTAGACGTAACTTTTTTTTAATTATGAACTGTACAGTGATATTTGAATGCGAATATTACTTTATCAGAATTAACTAAGAATGAAATGACTTTTTCAGTGGGAAACTCTTGTGGCTAACATCGGCGGCAACTTGGGTTTTTTCTTGGGCTTGACATTTATAACATTCCTCGAAGTTGCCGAATTCCTTTGGGATATTTTCCATTCTCTGATCGTGAAACCTGCTTGTAAGAAGAGTCAGAAGAAGAAGCGGAAGGAAGCATGGGAAAGACGACATTGACTGATCAATTCATCACTTTCATTTCATGTATTGCCTGTAACATTCCTCTTCCGCTATGCCATGTCACGTTTTCATATTCCATGGGCACCTGCAGGGTGGGGAAGTGAGGGGGAGGGGAAGAGGGGCAATTTTCCACCCCCGGAAAAATTTATGTCAAATAATATGTATCAGGTGTATCAAAAATTAATGTCATTCCATTTTCAAAAACGTAAATCTTGTGGTTTTGTTTCTTTTCTTATCGGAAGTATTTAATTAATTTTTTTTTCTTATTATGAAAAAAAAAACATTCTTTACGTATATTTTCAATAAAAAGTTCCTGTTTTTTTTTTCTCTCATCTTTAGTTGTAATTATGGTTAGTTAGGTAGGATGTGTTCATGATTCCTCGATTTCAACTGCATTCATTTCTAAATGGTTCGACAGAAACACTTCTTTCTTGTAACATTGATTTGATTTTTTTCACCTCCCCCTGGAAATCTTTTGCCCCTCCCTGAAACAAATGTGTCCCTCCCATTGGGAAAATGTTGCCGGGCCCATTATATTCGATAATGATGCTAGTCAAAAAAATAATTTCTTTCGAGTATGAATTGCTGAGGTTTCGCCATCTTCAAAGACTTTCTACTACGGCAAATAAAAACTGACAGCCTCCTATTAGACCTATATGGCAAGCAGCTGCTTGAGGGTGTAGTTTATTATTATCATTATGAATAATCAACATATCATATTTTGGAAGAATTTAAAACTGATCAAAATTGCAAAGAAATTAATATAAATTAAGATTATGTGTTTCTTTAAAATATTTTCTCTGAGTGTGTAAATTATTTACGTGCATAATATTGTTTGAATAGACTGTCTGAAGTAGTTTTAAAAGATAATATTAAATATATAGAAGGTGTAATGTCGGAATTAAAAAAAAAAAGGTTGATTTAAATATGATATGAAACGACTATAAGATATTCAATTATCCTTTTGATCATTAATTCAAGTTAAACGTATAAATGGTTATATAATTTTTAACTATTTGTCATTACTCAGCAAACAAGTATCAAAATTCTTAAGCTTTGCAATTTGCTGATATGTATGCCTTTTGTATTGCCTTTTGTATGCCTTTTACCTTGATATGTGTTGCCTTTTGTATTTTGGCTGATTCATAGATGAAAATAATAATTTTGTTAAAGCATAAATATACTATTGATGATATGATTTCATTGATGTTCATGCAAAGAACGAGAGCCAAGAAATTTTTCTATTCCCTGTAAATGTGAAAATCTTGAAAATGCAAACGCCTCTGGAGAATAAAATATTTTCTTTCCCAGAAAAGAATTTTTTTTTGTCATTTTGGAAATTCAGAGTCATTTTAACTGTGGAAATTCAACGCTAATGAAATATTCCAAAAATACGATGATTTTCTTTTTTTTTTTCAGTACTTCTCGTAATCAAAAAAAAAAAGTTTTTATTTATTTATCTCTTGAAGCAAAAAAAAGATGAATTTTCCCACAAATGAACAGGTACAGTTGCTCAAAAAAATATCCCAACGCTATGGTTGATTACAGAATTCAGAAAAAATATCTGGCAACGATTTTTTTTAGAAATTAGTCATCTGGTAACCTTCGTGTCACGTAACACGAAGGTTGCCAGACACAAAAAAAACAATAGCCCTTTCAAAAAAGAAGAAAGCTAAAAATATATTCTGACAGTCCAGATGTTTTTATCTTCAGATGCATTAACGCTTTGAAATATTTCAGCTTCCTTAATAATTATAATTCCTAACGAATGTTAAAATTGACATATCTGGTCTTCAATTTGGGACGGTGGTTGCTCAGTCGGTAGCGCGCCAGGCTCGTAATCTGCTAGTTCCCAGGTTCGAGTCCCATCTGGGTCAGCTTTGAGATTCATCTCCGCAAAATTCCCTGTCCTGCCCACGGTCAGTAGGGGATATCGATGGGCTTGGAAAGACCGCCGTCTGTCGGATGGGACGTTAAGCCGTGGCCCCGTGTGCGGGAGAGCCATACCCTGTGCACATTAAAGAACACGCTGAATGGCCTTCACGAGAGGCTACCATCTGTCTCCCAACAGCTGTTCCAGTGGGTCCCCTCCCCCAACCTTCTCTGAGCCTTCGGGGTCCATGTGACCTGGCCATTTAGCCCATGGTGTGCAAAAAGTCCGCTCAGAGGTAAAACAACCCAACCGTGACCTTCAATTTGTCCAATAACATTATACCGTTAAAAGCTTATTTCAGAGCTTATAGAGCCTCGCAGATAAATTCCTTAACATAGAAGAGAATCTGGGAATGAGCTTGTCTTGTCGTAAGAAATCAAGGGGTTAATTTTTGTTGTCAACAACATTCAACACGTCACAAGCTTTCATTTGGCATACAGGGGCGGGGGTGGCTCAGTCGGTAGCGCGCCAGGCTCGTAATCTGTAGTTCGCAGGTTCGAGTCCCAGCTGGGTCAGCGTTGAGATTTATATCAACGCTGACTCACCGCCCTGCCCACGGTCAGTAGGGGACACCGATGGGCTTGGAAAGGTCGCCGTCCGTCGGATGGGACGTTAAGCCGTGGCCCCGTGTGCGGGAGAGCCATACCCTGTGCACGTTAAAGAACGCGCTGGATGGCCTTGACGAGAGGCTACCATCTGTCTCCCAACAGCTGTTCCAGTGGGTCCCCTCCCCCAACCTTGGAGCCTTCAGGGTCCTTGTGACCTGGCCATTTAGCCCATGGTGTGCAAAAAAGTGCCGCTCAGAGGTTAAACAACCCAATCCAATTTGGCATACAACCTGTTACCTTCGGCCCTCGCGTTCCGAAGATATAGCGTGACAATCATTTTCATATTTCTTCTTTTTTAAGGGAGGGGGAATAAAGAAAGGGCGAGTTTCATAACATATGACACTCCTCACGTCATTTAACACATAGTCCATTACTTTCGGCCCTTCCGAAGATATAGCGGAACAATCGTTTTCACGTTTCTTCTTTTTTAGGGGATAAGAAAACATGGGGGGGGGGAGTTGTCAATTTTTGTATCACCTACGACACTCCCAGCGTCACAAGCTTTCATTTGATATAGAAATCACTAAGTTTTGTCATTTGCGATCGAAAGATGTGATGGAACAACTGATTTGAGAAATCCACAAATAGAGAAAGGACGAGTCAAAAGCAATAGAAAGATAGGTAAAAATGTTTTTTAAAAATCTATCTTCCTAAATGATCTTCAAAAGGTAAAAAAAAACATAAGAGTATCGAGGTGAAATCACTTAGTGAATTCGTATAAGGGTATAGTGATAGGGCGCAGATAATGCTTGTACAAATAGTAAGAGAGATCAATCCTTCGAAGGTGGCATGAATTAGGGAAGAGATTTTTACCATCGGTATTGTTTTTTAATTTTTGCTTTTTAGGGCAAAAGATTTAATTGATGATAGTTTTTTTAATTTTAAAATTCATATATTTTGTCACTGAAAAACAAACAAATTATCTGTAGAAGAGAAGATTTCTTTTACAAGTCACAAGGACCCCAAAGGCTCAGAGATTGTTGTGCAAGGGGACTGCCATTGGACAGCGGTTGTTAGGAGACAGATGGAAGTCGCTCCTTAAGGACAGATGGAAGTCGCTCCTCAAGGACAGGTGGAAGTCGCTCCTCAAGGACAGATGGAAGTCGCTGCTTAAGGACAGATGGAAGTCGTTCCTTAAGGACAGATGGAAGTCGCTCCTCAAGGACAGATGGAAGTCGCTCCTCACCATCCACATGGAAGTCGTCCTGAAAGACAGATGGAAGTCGCTCCTTAAGGACATCCAGTACGGAAATTAAACCGAAATCAGGACGGGATATTTAGTCCTTGATCCCGAACATGTAATATTTAAAATCATGAGTGTGTAGGTTTTTGTTTGCGTGTTTCGACTATTTAATTTTTTAACATGAATGAAATTTTTCTGAAACATATTTATTGATTATAAGTGGGAATAAAATCGACTTCTATTGCTTTTAAGAGACAAATAGAAGCCTCCTGTCAGAAACATTCCGCGTGTTCTTTAACGTGCAATGATACAGCCTTCCTCTGCACAGAGCCACGGTTTAATATCCCCTTCAACCGACGGCGTCCTTTCCAAAGCCGCCAATGTCTCCATTCTCGCAAGAATGAGCAGGGATTAGCAGAGAAAATCTAGTGCAGAGTGAACTCAATCATGAAGACATTAGATTACGATCTCAGAGAGATCCATCTGATCCCTTACACATTCCACGTGCAATGGAGATGTTCTACACGAAAAATATAGATGCTGACGTAAACTTATATCATCAGTGTAGAGAGTTAGGGTTGGGGTTGTTTTATCTCTGAGCGGCACTTTTTGCACACCGTGGGCTAAATGGCCAGGTCACAAGGACCCCGAAGGCTCAGAGAAGGTTGGGGGAGGGAACCCACTGGAACAGCTGTTGGGAGACAGATGGTAGCCATCCAGCGTGTTCCGTAACGTGCATAGGGTATGGCTCTCCCGCACACGGGGCCACGGCTTAACGTCCCATCCGGCGGACGACGGCCTTTCCAAGCCCATCGGTGTCCCCTACTGACAGTGGGCAGGGTGGGGAATCAGTGTACAGAGAGTTGTGTATAATATGCCCCTGAAATTATAATATTTTGTTTCTCAACATAAGGTTCAATCGGGGCCATCTGCGAAATTTTGACGAGGAGGGCGAGGAAAACCTAAAATAAAACCATGTTTTTTCACGCATAAAAGAGGAAAATGTTTTGAAGTTCACGTCTGATAGTTGACAAAATTATAAATATAAGTTAAGGAATAACATACCGCTTCTAACGAATATTGATGTTCGTTTTCAAAAGAAATGAAGTTTTTTATTTTCCTCTTTCATTGCCTTCTAACGGTGGAAATTAGAAATAATGGATGATTGAGAAAATGTAGTACTTATAGAACACAAAAGTATTTGACATTTATCTCTGAAAGCAAAAAAAGTTACTTTTCCCCCACGCCCCCTGGTGATAAAGAGGAAAATCATTGCTGATAATTTAAACCTCTTCACCATCACGTGCTGCCACCGAAAAGTTCAAAATTCTACCTTAAATAGATCGTTTGCAATATTCTTCCAACATTTCACTTTTTCGAACTTTTTCTGCCATTACAGGGCGCTGGTAAAGTTATCGGGAAATTCTGAAAATGCTGATCACAATATTTCATTAATACCTATTTTTTATTTTAATTTAAAAAGTACAGTCGCTCAAAAAAGTATCCGAACACTATGGTTGATTACAGAATTCAGAAAAAATATCTGGCAACGATTATTTCAGGAATTAGTGATCTGGCAACCTTCGTATCACGTGACACAAAGGTTGCCAGATCACTAATTCCTAAAAAAATCGTTGCCAGATATTTTTTCTGAATTCTGTAATCAACCATAGTGTTCGGATACTTTTTTGAGCGACTGTAGGTGGTCATATTATCTTGATACTAGATCGTGTGGGCTCACTCACGGAAATATTGAGCGTGTGCAGTTACCGTTCACAGCAAACTGGAGCGTGTGCAGTAACTGCACACGCTCCAGTTTGCTGTGAACGGTAACTGGAGCGTGTACAGTTGCTGTACACGCTCCAGATATTTTTCCTGAATTCTGTAATCACGTGACACGAAGGTTGCCAGATCACTAATTTCTAAAACAAATCGTTGCCAGATATTTTTTTTTTTCTGAATTCTGTAATCAACCATAGTGTTCGGATACTTTTTTGAGCGACTGTACTTCCCCAGACAAAAGAGCGTGATAACCTAGAAAATATATTGGTGTGCTCATATGGTTTCTCATGAGAACGCGGAAAATAAAAAAGCTTCATGTGACCAGGTAGGGTCTAGTGGTTAGTGTTGTTTTGTTGATTTTGTTTTCAGTGACAAATACATATCTAATCCAAAGAGAATTTTTTTCAATTATCTATAAAGACAAAAAAATTTAAATATCTACAGACGAACGACAAAGTGAAAACAGCTCTGAGTGTCTGTCTGGTTTTTTGAAAGGGAGCTAAAAATATCTTTTAGCTCCCTTTCAAAAAACGTTCTGAGTTCAGTCTGGTTTTTTGAAAAGGAGCTAAAAATATCTTTTAGCTCCCTTTCAAAAAACGTTCTGAGTTCAGTCTGGTTTTTTGAAAAGGAGCTAAAAATATCTTTTAGCTCCCTTTCAAAAAACGTTCTGAGTTCAGTCTGGTTTTTTGAAAAGGAGCTAAAAATATCTTTTAGCTCCCTTTCAAAAAACGTTCTGAGTTCAGTCTGGTTTTTTGAAAAGGAGCTAAAAATATCTTTTAGCTCCCTTTCAAAAAACGTTCTGAGTTCAGTCTGGTTTTTTGAAAAGGAGCTAAAAATATTTTTTCAGATTTCCAGGGAAGCAAAGTCCTTGTTTGGTGTCCTTACCAAGGTAAATCAATGTTCTACGTTTTTCATAGTAATACTTCTACATGCCAATATTCTCTCTCATTTAATTTTCCCTGTCTTTTGTTCTCTACAGTTGCAAAAAAAAGCTAAAAAAACTACTTATCCTGGTTACTTGAATATACCTTTTGTTTTAGAGCAACAACATCTTAACCAGTCCAAATCGTCTGCAGAAAAAAACTCCCCTTTCAAAGAAATAGTTTACATATTAAAAATTAATCTTCATAAAAACGGTATCGTTAATGTGTTTTCGATACATTTGAAAAATATTTTCTTGTTGGATTTCAAACAATTTATAGTTGAGACTTACAAAACTCATTCGAACTGTACTTACAGAATTAATATTTAGAGGGATGTTTCTTCTTCAAGTATTATTATTTTCGGGAAACTATCCCGCAGCTACTTGTTGAACTCGTTAAGTAATCATTATAAACCATTTTATATTCTTCCGTTGGGAAGCTTTTTTTAGATTAAATAGTCGTCAATCTTTCTTGTCAGTTTAGGTATCACAAGAAACAAAATACACATTTGACCCACAAGGTTATAACCATGCGTGTGGTATGCTACACTTGGAAATCTTTCATGATTAGCCATTGAATTTTCGTGTCGGGAGCAGTTTACTTCCAATAGCTCATAAATATGTTAAATATTTTGATGATCACGACATGGAGTATGTTAAAATAACAAGCAATTTCGAAGCTCGTCTGCTTTTTCGCAACGACTGCACATGGATGGACTATAGGCAACAAGCTCTGTTTGATTTTTGAGGCCGTCAGATGGCGAAGGATTCTTGGACAATTTCTTGCATCTCTCTCTCTCTGTTCAAGGGAGAATTCGTCTGGCGAAAGTGTGGTTTGCGAAGCAAATGGGATCACTCTTACAGTGAGGCTTTGAACTGTAAATAGCGCGAGAAAATCTTTATGTCAGTGATTCAAAAGATGACGTCATCAGAACTAAGATCTTAAAGGAAGTTTCTGGTTTTTATAAAGTTGTGCAATGCAATTCTGTAAAGAGGATTCCATTATGAGAGTCACATATATCTGACAGAGAAGAAAGTGCTGTTTGTTGAGAATTAATTTTTTTAATAAATTCATAATATCGGAAGGACTGGACGAAACATCCGACTCAAATCACCAGTTGTATATCAGTTGGTGGAAATAAGAATTATATAAAAAAAAAATCGAAAATGAATGATAAACTGGAACTTTAAATATCATTCTTCAAGTGGTGATAACGGATAATTTTGAACAATACCATTAACTGACTGATTATAACCTCAAAGCTTCTGGATATGGAACCACTAACTATTGACAAGGAGTCCATCTGTGTATTTATCACCTATCATTCACATCTCTAAGGTAAGCTACACTATATTAGATAGATTGGAGTTTCACAGACATTCATGACAATTTTAAACACTTTAGAGAAAGTTTTTACTTCACTTACACTAATGGTTTCTTTTCTCTGAGGGGCGGGGGTGGCTCGTAATCTGTAGTTCCCAGGTTCGAGTCCCAGCTGGGTCAGCGTTGAGATTTTTGTCCGCAAAAATTCCCCGCCCTGCCCACGGTCAGTAGGGGACACCAATGGGCTTGGAAAGGTCGCCGTCCGTCGGATGGGACGTTAAGCCGTGGCCCCCGTGTGCGGGAGAGCCATACCCTGTGCACGTTAAAGAACACGCTGGATGGCCTTGACGGGAGGCTACCATCTGTTTCCCAACAGCTGTTCCAGTGGGTCCCCTTCCCCAACCTTCTCTGAGCCTTCGGGGTCCATGTGATCTGGCCATTTAGCCCATGGTGTGCAAAAAAGTGCCGCTCAGAAATAAAACAACCCAACTCTTTTCTCTGATAATCAAATTATGCATGAGACCTACATACCTTGCATACTGATAGGTCGCAGACCTATTGATTTTATTGATTTTAATTTTTTATATACTGTATTTCATTTCTATCCTGATGCAACCACTTTGTGTCTGGAGATGTCTTCGGAGGTTAATGGGTGCAACATCTCCGTTGCGAATTTCATTCAGGGTTCCGTTTCATCTGTTTACATTGGTTGCCGAGAGGGAAATTGACTAATGTACGGAGACGAGAGGTGTCTTGTGAAACAATTTCACCTCGCCCAGAAGCAGACATTGACCTTCAAGAGGAATGCGAGTGTTGGCTGGCAGCAGAGCTCCATCTCACTTGTGAAATATGGAAATGGAGTCGGGGTTTTGCCCAGGGCTCGGTTCTGATTGGCCCTTTTTGGTCGAGAGTTCCCAGGGTTGCCAGAAAGATATTGTCACGCTCGACCCGGGAGGAACAGTTCGGTGTGGGTTGATCAGACTAACAGACCAGGGTTTGGTCTTTTTCTATCTTTCTTTTGCTATCTTTGCTAAGTCCAACTTTAGTGAAATTCACTGGACTGACTTTTAGGCCATGATATAGGGAGGGAAAGTGTTAAATTAGACATCTCTTAAATTAGTGAGATGATAAACTTTTACCTAAGTATGTTAGGCGAAATTTAAAGAAATTTGCTTTGCTTGGGAAAAACCACGATCAGAGAAATCTGGAGTGGGTGTTTCATGAAAATTTACGCCGTGTGCACATCACAATAACTTAGCAGAATACAGTTCTCGTCCCGGAGAAACTTCAGCATGGTAAAGTTATTTTAATTTAACTTACTCTGCTTGTTGTCACTTTCACTTTTAAGTTTTATTTTCATTATTTTGTGTGAGTGTTGTTCGAACTTAAGCTTAACTGAATGGAGTGAGTACTTAGTCAATTTATTGTAATGTAAAATCATCCACCTTTATAAGCCAGTGGTGGAACTTTGTTAAGTGTTGAATTTAAATAAATTCAAAATTTTTGTTATTGTTCAAACAAAAATTGGGTCTTGGTCAATCATGTGAAATCTCTTACTCGTCGCAACTACAGTTAGAGAATACGGAACTGCGTATTGCTAGCTTGTAGATTGTTCCTGGTTCGAATCTAAAATCTTCTTTCGGCCACTCTTTCAAAAATATTTGTTTGAAGGCATTAAATTTCGAAGTCAGATCAAGCTATTGACATGCAGTTCTAGATAAGATAATTATTTTAGTAAATGCGGAACATTTTAAGTTCATACCGTATGCCTCGAAGAGGAAAAAGTTGCGGGTGACAAACTGGCGTCCTTGCGACAGGACCAGGTTGAGTGGAGATAAACGATTATTAAACAGAACCAGGTTGAGTAGAGAGGTAAATAGATTATTAAATTGAGAAATAATCTCAAACTTTTGTTGTGACGAAAAATTGGAATATTTATGAGAAATCAAGTGTATCAAGAGTATATTAAAGTAAGATAATTCTGTTAGAAAGTGACAACAATCAATTTGCATTAAGGGTATTGAATTTGTTTCCAATTCTGATTAAGTTGATTAGAGTTAAGATATAATTATTCCCAGCTCATGTTAATGCTGAGAAAAAGATTTTAAGAAAAGTTTAGCATATTAAGTACTAAATTTTAGTTGTAAAGTAGAAAATAAGTTTTAGTGTGTAAAATTTTGAAGAAAAAAATGGCACAAGCTTCGTCACCCACCACGACCGAAACATCAGACCCTCCCACGATTAATATAGAATCCCAGGAAGTCCCTAGTGCGAACAATGGAAACAACAGTGCCCAAAACTCTTTTGCGAACATTGCCGGATTCATTAATTTGGTTCCTGTCTATAATGCCACAGATCCTGGCGGGACGGCTGAACAATTTTTCGAAACTGTGTCAGAAGTGTCGAAAATCGCAGGATGGTCGAATCAGGTCGCATTAACCGTTATAAAATCTAAATTCAGGGGAAAGGCGATGGAATTTTTAACTGAGTCTTCTGAGCTCAGGAAAGAAACACAATTGGGAAATTTTCAGAAGTGTGTAATAGATAGATTCGATGCAAAGGAACCTCTTTCGGTGAGACTTCATAAGTTCACCACAGCAAAACAAACTATTCAGGAAGATGTGATAACGTACTCCACTAGATTGAGAGCTTTGGTGCATAAATATATGCCACAAAAATCGGAGGAATCACAGGAAGTGAAAACGCTTCGAGATCAAACACTTTTATGTCAATTTGTCGCGGGACTTTCGGATAAAGTCAAACGACCTGTATTGAGCAGGAATCCCCTTAATTTTGATCAAGCTCTAGATTTTGCTGTGCAGGAACAACAAAATAATTTGTTAATGTCCAAAACGAGAGAAGTAAATGTAATACAGGGAAATAAAAATGTAAATGATTCCGAGTCAATATACGTAATTATGGAGGAACTGAGGTACAAGTGTGATAAAACGGATAAAACACTTCAACTTTTGACCGAACAGATTGCCAGAAAGGGAACTAATAATTAAGAATCGCATCGATAAAATTTGGGAAGAAGTAGACAGAGCAGAGGATGAAGGATTTCACATTACAACGTATGGAGGACGACAGAGAAAACAACCTGTAATGACGGAGGAACAATCAATCGAATCCTTACCTGTTAAGATACCACTAACATTATTGCAAAGGGATGAGTATTCTGGAAAAGACCAGAGTTCACAGACTATACCCAAAGTTGTAGAAACAGAGACACGACAAACGTCTAGATATAATCTACGACCTAGGGATGCCTTCGGAAGAGTTCAATCTCTACAATGCTTCGAAGATTGGTTAGAAAGTGAGAACTCACAAGTTCACGAAGAAGCCGACTTTGAAGAATCTTCTAGTGCACAACCCATGATACTGCTTGCTTCAGAAGAGAAATTACCCGACGAAATTGAATTGGCATCTTCAGAAGAAAATATACAATGTGATCGGAACCTGGAAGAATGCACATATAATGAATCGTTCCGCTATGGCGTGAATGAGATCGATTGAATGAGCATTAGAGAACTTCAGAGAAAACCAGAAAAAGGACTATATCTTTTCACTATGAACTTTCTCTCTAATTGTTTTGGTTCCACTTCTAAAAAAAAGCTCTTTCCAACTTGTGAAATCTTCCATTCTGACTCTTAGTTCATTTGAGTCAAGCGCGCAGGTACATCTGGACTAACTAGTCAGAATTTCCCTTCTTCTATTTCTTCAACTGCGAGAAAAAACTGTGGCTAATATTTTCTTGTGGATGTGCAAGGAGCCGAGCAAACAAGAATTATCTACGGAGACAGAAAGGGTCTCTGGAGAAAAATGGGTGAAGTGCCAGAACTGTTAAAGAATATATTAACTTGTAACTAAGGGTAGAATTTTATTTAAGTAGAAATTGATTAAACATTTTGGAAATTATGTAAACATTTGTTTTGAGTTAGTGGAGGAATGTCAGAGATGTGGTGTGTCTTCAAAGTTAAATAAGTATTTAACTAAAGAAATTGTTTAAAGTGTATGACAGTGATTTATATTGGAGAGTTGAATTTATGTTATTAGTCTATGAAGAGAACGTAGATCCAACTTCGAGATAAGAGCACAGGTCAATCAGTAAACTTGCGGTATATCGTATTACTCTGCAGCAGCCCCGTGGCTGAGGAGAGAGTAAGGAACGAAACTACGAGATGACGTAACGGGGATGGAAAGAATTGAACTTTGCCTGCATCTCGATTAGCTGGGAAGTTTAGGAGCAATTTTTGGCTCAGTGCCAATAGAAATAAGGTTTCGACTGTGATGATGCCTTATAGTAGCTTAGAAGAGGACTCTTTCGCTCTCTTTTTCTAAGGAAATTAATTTTTGTTTATCTTCTTTCTTGGAGGATTCAACACATGGGAATAACACGACTTAGGGGGTGAGTATAAATTTGCTGGATGATTGTGGAAGTCCGACCACATCGATGGCCCATATCAAATGGTCTCTGTGACGGTGAAAGGGGTGATGACAATTAACTCTGGTAGAAGAGTGTGAGGATGATAAAGGTGAGTAAGGATTTGAATCCACTCACAAGTTTCGCTTTCAGATGTTTCAAGCTCATTTTTGATTGGAGACGTCTCCCTATACATGTAGCAAGCCCAAACTGCATGGGTTCAGACGGATGTTTAGCAAACTGTGTTTACCCTTTGACATGGGATGCTAGTCTGGACAGGGGAGGAAGACGGAAGGACCCGCTATCATTCTATGGTAGTCCTGGAAGTGGAATCTTTCCGTCCCCACTTTTCTTTTCTGGCTATAAAGTTAAAAGATTTTTTTTTTTGGGAAACAGGGTAAACATAACACATAAATTTTAGAATTTTTGACAGAACATTGGTATCCTCATAAGAAAGATGTGCACTGATTTGTTTTCTTTTAACGATGTATTAGTTTGAAATTTTATGATAATTTTGAGAATATGGAAACTAGGAAATATGGTTGATGTGGGTTATTCTAAGTTGAAGAGAGATGATTTTTCTGCTTGTAAGATCAGACAAATCTAAGTTGTCCTATATATTATATTACGAACATTTACGATGTGTAAATTAAAAGTATATTATATCTTGTAATCAATATTTATCTTGCCATCTATCATAATATGCTATTGTTCTGCTTATAAGTTGACATTGATATATAGAGTTAATTACCATGTTTTAAACATTTGCATTGAATATTTTGTCATAAACAAATAGATATTAAGAGTAATTTTATGTGTTTATATATATATGAATGGAATTATTCTACTCACGCTTTTCATTTTTCTTTTGTTTCCGGTGTTTAAATGTTGGAGAAATATTGTGTGATACGTGAAGAAACTGGGAATTCTTCTCTAATCGAAAGCACCAGTTCAACAAAATTTTATGTTGTTTTTTTTGAAAGAAAACCAGAAAATTGTTGTGATGGAGAGAATTATTCGAAATTTCAAAACCTGGTACCACTCCAAAATTTTCATTTCGGAATGTAATAAGTGACGACACACAGGGTGTTGGCTTGTTTTTAAGAAGGGAGGAATGATAGGTCGCAGACCTATTGATTTTATTGATTTTAATTTTTTATATACTGTATTTCATTTCTATCCTGATGCAACCACTTTGTGTCTGGAGATGTCTTCGGAGGTTAATGGGTGCAACATCTCCGTTGCGAATTTCATTCAGGGTTCCGTTTCATCTGTTTACATTGGTTGCCGAGAGGGAAATTGACTAATGTACGGAGACGAGAGGTGTCTTGTGAAACAATTTCACCTCGCCCAGAAGCAGACATTGACCTTCAAGAGGAATGCGAGTGTTGGCTGGCAGCAGAGCTCCATCTCACTTGTGAAATATGGAAATGGAGTCGGGGTTTTGCCCAGGGCTCGGTTCTGATTGGCCCTTTTTGGTCGAGAGTTCCCAGGGTTGCCAGAAAGATATTGTCACGCTCGACCCGGGAGGAACAGTTCGGTGTGGGTTGATCAGACTAACAGACCAGGGTTTGGTCTTTTTCTATCTTTCTTTTGCTATCTTTGCTAAGTCCAACTTTAGTGAAATTCACTGGACTGACTTTTAGGCCATGATATAGGGAGGGAAAGTGTTAAATTAGACATCTCTTAAATTAGTGAGATGATAAACTTTTACCTAAGTATGTTAGGCGAAATTTAAAGAAATTTGCTTTGCTTGGGAAAAACCACGATCAGAGAAATCTGGAGTGGGTGTTTCATGAAAATTTACGCCGTGTGCACATCACAATAACTTAGCAGAATACAGTTCTCGTCCCGGAGAAACTTCAGCATGGTAAAGTTATTTTAATTTAACTTACTCTGCTTGTTGTCACTTTCACTTTTAAGTTTTATTTTCATTATTTTGTGTGAGTGTTGTTCGAACTTAAGCTTAACTGAATGGAGTGAGTACTTAGTCAATTTATTGTAATGTAAAATCATCCACCTTTATAAGCCAGTGGTGGAACTTTGTTAAGTGTTGAATTTAAATAAATTCAAAATTTTTGTTATTGTTCAAACAAAAATTGGGTCTTGGTCAATCATGTGAAATCTCTTACTCGTCGCAACTACAGTTAGAGAATACGGAACTGCGTATTGCTAGCTTGTAGATTGTTCCTGGTTCGAATCTAAAATCTTCTTTCGGCCACTCTTTCAAAAATATTTGTTTGAAGGCATTAAATTTCGAAGTCAGATCAAGCTATTGACATGCAGTTCTAGATAAGATAATTATTTTAGTAAATGCGGAACATTTTAAGTTCATACCGTATGCCTCGAAGAGGAAAAAGTTGCGGGTGACAAACTGGCGTCCTTGCGACAGGACCAGGTTGAGTGGAGATAAACGATTATTAAACAGAACCAGGTTGAGTAGAGAGGTAAATAGATTATTAAATTGAGAAATAATCTCAAACTTTTGTTGTGACGAAAAATTGGAATATTTATGAGAAATCAAGTGTATCAAGAGTATATTAAAGTAAGATAATTCTGTTAGAAAGTGACAACAATCAATTTGCATTAAGGGTATTGAATTTGTTTCCAATTCTGATTAAGTTGATTAGAGTTAAGATATAATTATTCCCAGCTCATGTTAATGCTGAGAAAAAGATTTTAAGAAAAGTTTAGCATATTAAGTACTAAATTTTAGTTGTAAAGTAGAAAATAAGTTTTAGTGTGTAAAATTTTGAAGAAAAAAATGGCACAAGCTTCGTCACCCACCACGACCGAAACATCAGACCCTCCCACGATTAATATAGAATCCCAGGAAGTCCCTAGTGCGAACAATGGAAACAACAGTGCCCAAAACTCTTTTGCGAACATTGCCGGATTCATTAATTTGGTTCCTGTCTATAATGCCACAGATCCTGGCGGGACGGCTGAACAATTTTTCGAAACTGTGTCAGAAGTGTCGAAAATCGCAGGATGGTCGAATCAGGTCGCATTAACCGTTATAAAATCTAAATTCAGGGGAAAGGCGATGGAATTTTTAACTGAGTCTTCTGAGCTCAGGAAAGAAACACAATTGGGAAATTTTCAGAAGTGTGTAATAGATAGATTCGATGCAAAGGAACCTCTTTCGGTGAGACTTCATAAGTTCACCACAGCAAAACAAACTATTCAGGAAGATGTGATAACGTACTCCACTAGATTGAGAGCTTTGGTGCATAAATATATGCCACAAAAATCGGAGGAATCACAGGAAGTGAAAACGCTTCGAGATCAAACACTTTTATGTCAATTTGTCGCGGGACTTTCGGATAAAGTCAAACGACCTGTATTGAGCAGGAATCCCCTTAATTTTGATCAAGCTCTAGATTTTGCTGTGCAGGAACAACAAAATAATTTGTTAATGTCCAAAACGAGAGAAGTAAATGTAATACAGGGAAATAAAAATGTAAATGATTCCGAGTCAATATACGTAATTATGGAGGAACTGAGGTACAAGTGTGATAAAACGGATAAAACACTTCAACTTTTGACCGAACAGATTGCCAGAAAGGGAACTAATAATTAAGAATCGCATCGATAAAATTTGGGAAGAAGTAGACAGAGCAGAGGATGAAGGATTTCACATTACAACGTATGGAGGACGACAGAGAAAACAACCTGTAATGACGGAGGAACAATCAATCGAATCCTTACCTGTTAAGATACCACTAACATTATTGCAAAGGGATGAGTATTCTGGAAAAGACCAGAGTTCACAGACTATACCCAAAGTTGTAGAAACAGAGACACGACAAACGTCTAGATATAATCTACGACCTAGGGATGCCTTCGGAAGAGTTCAATCTCTACAATGCTTCGAAGATTGGTTAGAAAGTGAGAACTCACAAGTTCACGAAGAAGCCGACTTTGAAGAATCTTCTAGTGCACAACCCATGATACTGCTTGCTTCAGAAGAGAAATTACCCGACGAAATTGAATTGGCATCTTCAGAAGAAAATATACAATGTGATCGGAACCTGGAAGAATGCACATATAATGAATCGTTCCGCTATGGCGTGAATGAGATCGATTGAATGAGCATTAGAGAACTTCAGAGAAAACCAGAAAAAGGACTATATCTTTTCACTATGAACTTTCTCTCTAATTGTTTTGGTTCCACTTCTAAAAAAAAGCTCTTTCCAACTTGTGAAATCTTCCATTCTGACTCTTAGTTCATTTGAGTCAAGCGCGCAGGTACATCTGGACTAACTAGTCAGAATTTCCCTTCTTCTATTTCTTCAACTGCGAGAAAAAACTGTGGCTAATATTTTCTTGTGGATGTGCAAGGAGCCGAGCAAACAAGAATTATCTACGGAGACAGAAAGGGTCTCTGGAGAAAAATGGGTGAAGTGCCAGAACTGTTAAAGAATATATTAACTTGTAACTAAGGGTAGAATTTTATTTAAGTAGAAATTGATTAAACATTTTGGAAATTATGTAAACATTTGTTTTGAGTTAGTGGAGGAATGTCAGAGATGTGGTGTGTCTTCAAAGTTAAATAAGTATTTAACTAAAGAAATTGTTTAAAGTGTATGACAGTGATTTATATTGGAGAGTTGAATTTATGTTATTAGTCTATGAAGAGAACGTAGATCCAACTTCGAGATAAGAGCACAGGTCAATCAGTAAACTTGCGGTATATCGTATTACTCTGCAGCAGCCCCGTGGCTGAGGAGAGAGTAAGGAACGAAACTACGAGATGACGTAACGGGGATGGAAAGAATTGAACTTTGCCTGCATCTCGATTAGCTGGGAAGTTTAGGAGCAATTTTTGGCTCAGTGCCAATAGAAATAAGGTTTCGACTGTGATGATGCCTTATAGTAGCTTAGAAGAGGACTCTTTCGCTCTCTTTTTCTAAGGAAATTAATTTTTGTTTATCTTCTTTCTTGGAGGATTCAACACATGGGAATAACACGACTTAGGGGGTGAGTATAAATTTGCTGGATGATTGTGGAAGTCCGACCACATCGATGGCCCATATCAAATGGTCTCTGTGACGGTGAAAGGGGTGATGACAATTAACTCTGGTAGAAGAGTGTGAGGATGATAAAGGTGAGTAAGGATTTGAATCCACTCACAAGTTTCGCTTTCAGATGTTTCAAGCTCATTTTTGATTGGAGACGTCTCCCTATACATGTAGCAAGCCCAAACTGCATGGGTTCAGACGGATGTTTAGCAAACTGTGTTTACCCTTTGACATGGGATGCTAGTCTGGACAGGGGAGGAAGACGGAAGGACCCGCTATCATTCTATGGTAGTCCTGGAAGTGGAATCTTTCCGTCCCCACTTTTCTTTTCTGGCTATAAAGTTAAAAGATTTTTTTTTTTGGGAAACAGGGTAAACATAACACATAAATTTTAGAATTTTTGACAGAACATTGGTATCCTCATCGTCGGGCCTGTCGATAGTTCGATAGACCGGTCATCTGCTGCTTCCAGGTTTGAGTGCCAATTGCGCCAGCGTTAGGATTCATCTATGCTTGACCCCACATTGTCCTAGGTGAAAAAGGGGACACCGATGGACTTAGAAAGGCCGTCGTCCATCGGGTGGGACGTTGAGCCGTGGTTTCCATATAGAGGAGAGCCAGCGTTAGGATTCATCAATGCTTGACCCCACCTTGTCCTAGGTGAAAAAGGGGACACCGATGGACTTAGAAAGGCCGTCGTCCATCGGGTGGGACGTTGAGCCGTGATTTCCATATAGAGGAGAGCCAGCGTTAGGATTCATCTATGCTTGACCCCACCTTGTCCTAGGTGAAAAAGGGGACACCGATGGACTTAGAAAGGCCGTAGTCCATCGGGTGGGACGTTGAGCCGTGTTTTCCATATAGAGGAGAGCCAGCGTTAGGATTCATCAATGCTTGACCCCACCTTGTCCTAGGTGAAAAAGGGGACACCGATGGACTTAGAAAGGCCGTCGTCCATCGGGTGGGACGTTGAGCCGTGGTTTCCATATAGAGGAGAGCCAGCGTTAGGATTCATCTATGCTTGACCCCACCTTATCCTAGGTGAAAAAGGGGACACCGATGGACTTAGAAAGGCCGTCGTCCATCGGGTGGGACGTTGAGCCGTGGTTTCCATATAGAGGAGAGCCATACCCTATGCACGTTAAAGAACTCGCTGGGTGACCGCATGGGAGGCTGCCATCTTTCTCTGAATTGCTTCCCAGTGGATCCCATTTCCCCATCTTTCTCTGAGACCTTCGA
This sequence comes from Ryuthela nishihirai, assembly GCA_038380435.1. Lineage (NCBI taxonomy): Eukaryota > Metazoa > Arthropoda > Arachnida > Araneae > Heptathelidae > Ryuthela > Ryuthela nishihirai. The sequence continues at coordinate 6,792,532 of JAWZYU010000013.1, forward strand.
ATTCTTGTGAGTAGCTATTTGGTCCCTGTTGTGGAAAAAAAGAGTGACTCTCAGTCGTAAAGCAATCCGACTTAATACTAATTAATTGTGAAATTTGATTTCATTGTGGTATTCACACAGGGGCTTAACTATTGGGGGGGGGGGGGGGGTAGAAGGCTCTCCCCAAAGTAAATCGGAGTTGGAAAATTTAGGGAGTTGCAAAAATTCGAAGTGAATTGGTAAAATCCAAGTGAGTTGTAACAATTGGGATTTTTATGTGGTAAAATTAAGGGAAGTTGGCAAAATCGAAGCAACTTAGCGAAATCTTGGGGAGTTGGAAAAATTCAAAGTGACTTGGTAAAATTCAGGTGAGATGTAAAAATGGATTTTTTTTTGTAAAATTATGGTGAGTTGGCAAAATCTTTGGTACATGAAGAGACGTGAACATCATGGAGTAGAATGATGCGAGTTCACATCAGATGATATATCAGAGTTCGTATCAGATGTGCAGAAAGAAGGGTGCTTCCCATCATACTATGTCTCTGTCATTATACTCTATATTATGGAAAGTATTGGAATGCTATTTGTTTTGTCATTTGAATGGAAAGCTACATTTGATGCTCCTTAACTTTGTAAATAATTATTTTACAGAAAAAGTGTCACTGGATTTGCATTGAAGATCCCTTCCAACATAATTCAAACTCTGTATTCAGCAATATTTGTTTCATTTTAAAACATTTGATAAGATAATTACGAGTCATATGGGTTTACCGCAAAAGTTTATGAAACACACATTACAACTGTTATAACAAAACATTTAGGAAAATAGATGCAATTTCAGAAGTTCTTTTTAATACTTTATTTAGTATGTATGACATAACAGCACCATCTTCAATAACCCTTGATCATAAAACAAATGTTGTTGAAAATCGCCATTTTAATAAGATCTTCAACTTATCTTCAGTGATAATTTTTATTTAAAAAAAATGATTTTCTATGTTAGTGTATTTTGTGAATTTTCTTTCATATCACAAGAAAGTGTACGAACAGTTTTGGTGAGAATGTTCTACACATTTACACTTATCGTGTGTAATGTCATTTACAAAACTTATCCTCAATTTAGAGAGAGATGTCAGCCTCCCATACGGTCATCGAGCATGTTCTACTCCACTGCAGCGTTTTTTTTTGCTCCTACACAGATCTACACCGCTGCCTTTGGCCGTCGTCCATCAGATGGGACGTTAAGACGTGGCACCGAGTGTGGGAGAGCATCCCCTCTCCTGTGGACGTCAAGAACATGTTGGATGGCTTTGAAGGGAGACTACCATCTGGCTCCTAACAGCTGTCCACTGGGTCTCCTCCTCCGACTTTCTATGAGGACTTGGTGTTTTTGCCATTAGTCCATTGTGTTCAAAAACGTGACGCTCAGAAGAGTGCCACTGCTCCTCCACTGCCGCCTTTGTCAATTATATATTACAATGGCTGCAGTGGAGGAGTAATAGACAAACGCTGCAGTGGAGGCTGCTTTTGTCGATTCTCCACTGCAGCCTTTGTCCTTTACTCCTCCACTGCAGTCTTTGTCTATTACTCCTCCACTGGAGCCTTTGTCCTTTACTCCTCCACTGCAGCCTTTGTCCTTTACTCCTCCACTGCAGATTTTGTCCATTACACCTCCACTGCAGCCTATGTCTATTACTCCTCCACTGCAGCCTTTGTCCTTTACTCCTCCACTGCAGCCTTTCTCTATTACTCATACACTGCAGCCTTTGTTCTTTACTATTCCACTGCAGCGTTTGTCTATTACTCCTCCACTGCGGCCTTTGTCCTTTACTCCTTCACTGCAGCCTTTGTCTATTATTCCTCCACTGCAGCCTTTGTCCTTTACTCCTCCACTGCAGCTTTTGTCCATTACTCCTCCACTGCAGCCTTTGTCTATTACTCCGCCACTGCAGCCTTTGTCCTTTACTCCTCCACTGCAGCCTTTCTCTATTACTCATCCACTGCAGCCTTTGTTCTTTACTCCTCCACTGCAGCCTTTCTCTATTACTCATACACTGCAGCCTTTGTTCTTTACTCCTCCACTGCAGCCTTTCTCTATTACTCATACACTGCAGCCTTTGTTCTTTACTCCTCCACTGCAGCGTTTGTCTATTACTCCTCCACTGCAGCCTTTGTCCTTTACTCCTCCACTGCAGCTTTTGTCCATTACACCTCCACTGCAGCCTTTGTCTATTACTCCTCCACTGCAGCCTTTGTCTATTACTCCTCCATTGCAGCCTTTGTCTATTACTCCTCCACTGCGGCCTTTGTCCTTTACACCTCCACTGCCGCCTTTGTCGATTATTTCTCCACTGCAGCTTTTTGTCGATTACTCCTCCACTGCAGCTTTTCTCGATTACTCCTCCACTGCAGCCTTTGTCTATTACTCCTTCACTGCCGCCTTGTCTATTACTTCTCTGCAGCCACTGTAAACTCTTCCTCCACTGAGCTTTTGAATGCTGCTCCTCCACTGCAGCTTTTGTATATTGTTCTCCACTGCAGCATTTACCTACTTCTCATCCACTGCTCCTCTACAGTGCAGCCTTTATTTACAGCTCCTCCCAAAAAAAAACAAAAAAAACCCTGCAATTTTGATAAAATATTTGGGGGGAAAATATAGTTAGCCTTAATTAATTTAGGTTTAATCCTTAATTTATTGCAGAATCGAAGTAAAATATATTATCTAGTGTATCGCACTTCTTATTAAGAGAAAACAATTCCTGAGAACTACATCCTGTAGTCAGGTTTCACGGCAAATACTTTCACCATGCGGAGGACACAACTAGTGGTTAAACAATTCTTGTCATTAAGAGGAGTCTAATTCTTAAACATTTGTACCTGATACAATTATTTACTTTGAAATCATATACTAAGTCAGTGGTTCTCAACCTTTTATGCTTCACGTACCCCCTGGAAATGTGTATGTAACTGGCGTACCCCTTATATAGGTAGATAAAACTATAGTTATAGTATAATAATGCCAACTTAGCGACTTTGTTACTAGATCTAGCGCCTTTTGAGCTCTCACGGCGTACCCCAAAAAATTTCACCGCATACTCCACGTTGAAAACCCCTGTACAGTCGGCTCAAAAAATATCCAAACACTATGGTTGATTACAGAATTCAGAAAAAATATCTGGAGCGTGTACAGCAACTGTACACGCTCCAGTTACCGTTCAGAGCAAACTGGAGCGTGTGCAGTTACTGCACACGCTCCAGTTTGCTGTGAACGGTAACTGCACACGCTCAATATTTCCGAGAGTGAGCCCACACGATCTAGTATCAAAATAATATGACCACCTACAGTCGCTCAAAAAAGTATCCGAACACTATGGTTGATTTCAGAATTCAGAAAAAATTATCTGGCAACGATTTTTTTAGAAATTAGTGATCTGGCAACCTTCGTGTCACGTGACACGAAGGTTGCCAGATCACTAATTTCTAAAAAAAAATCGTTGCCAAATAGTTTTTATGAATTCCATAATCAACCATAGTGTTCGGATACTTTTGAGCGACTGTACTAAGTTAATGAATTTCAAAAATGTGAGAAATGCTTATTTTAATGCTAATAAAATACATTTTCTTGAAACTTGACGGCGTTTAATGCTTTGGCAAAGGCCCCATTTACTTTTCCTTAAAGATTCACAGTATTGGATACTTATTTTATTATTTTATATTTCGAGACCGAATGCAGAATAAAAAAATAACTTCTTAATTCTTTTTCAGATGGGAAAAATAACGAAAAAGAAGCGACTGAGTTATCCTCGAGTGCGTTCTCTGACACGTGACTTCATAGGCCACCGGATATCCGCAGCTGGGGTATCGTACATTGTGACTTCTAAGACAAGAAAACGTCGATATCTGTGGGGCATTGCTTTATTTATGACCTTGGGGTTTATGGGTTACATGACGTATAATGTTATCAGTGAATATTTGGGTTATCCAAAAACCGTTCTCAAAGAGGTAAGAAAAAGATTTATATTTTCGAAACTGATTCTTTAGATTTCTTAGCTTTCCATGGAGTTTGTTTGAAGAACCCACTTAAAAACCCATTGATTCGATGAGATTGCTGATAGAAACAGTTTCATTATCAGTGTAGGCGATACGTTATGTTCAAACTTGTACAGTCGCTCAAAAAAATATCCGAACACTGTGGTTGGTTACATTCAGAAAAAATATCTGGAGCGTGTACAGCAACTGTACACGCTCCGGTTACCGTTCACAGCAAACTGGAGCGTGTGCAGTTACTGCACACGCTCCAGTTTGCTGTGAACACGCTCCAGTTTGCACGGTAACTGGAGCCGTTTGCACGGTAACTGGAGACGCTCCAGTTACCGTTCACAGCAAACTGGAGCGTGTGCAGTTACTGCACACGCTCCAGTTTGCTGTGAACAAGCTCCAGTTTGCACGGTAACTGGAGCGTGTACAGTTGCTGTACACGCTCCAGATATTTTTTCTGAATTCTGTAATCAACTGTAGTGTTCGGATACTTTTTTGAGCGACTGTACACTGTACTTTATAGGCGGTTTAAGCGATTTTCAAGAGTAAATTGATTTACTCGATTTTTGCTTTAACCCTTTCAGGACCATAAGGTTTCTAAGAGTAAATATTAGTATGTAACTGTTTATTTTAGTTTGTTTAGACGTAAAATAAATAAAAATCATAAGAAAAATACATAACAATGTGTAGTTTTTTTGGAATTTTATGGGAAATATTTTTCCCAATGGACTATAAAGGTAACAGAAATTATAGTTAGGCTTATTATGCAATGTCTTTTATTTATTGGTTTATTAGAACAAAATGTTAACTAAAATAATACAAAATTATGAAATAAAATTACTATACAAAATGATGTGCTAATTATGATATTCTGCGAAGCAATTTCTTTTGGTTGTGAAGCAAAGATGGACATTGCACAGATGCAACATTATTGCAAAGATGGACATGGACTAAACGTTCCCGTTTACGTAATTGCGTTCGGCATACATTCTATTTTGACATTCTGTATAAAAAATGCAGATAAGGTTATAAGGTTAGCGTGATGCACGTGGTGGTCAAGAGGTATACATTAATAGTCGTGATGCACGTGGTGGTCAAGAGGCATACGTTAATAGTCGCGATGCACGTGGCGGCCAAGAGGCGTACGTTAACAGTCGTGATGCACATGATGGTCAAGAGGCATACGTTAATAGTCGCGATGCACGTGGTGGTCAAGAGGCGTACGTTAACAGTCGCGATGCACGTGGTGGTCAAGAGGCGTACGTTAACAGTCGTGATGCACGTGGTGGTCAAGAGGTATACGTTAATAGTCGTGATGCACTTGGTGGTCAAGAGGCATAAGTTAATAGTTGCGATGCACGTGGTGGTCAAGAGGCGTACGTTAACAGTCGTGATGCACATGATGGTCAAGAGGCATACGTTAATAGTCGTGATGCACGTGGTGGTGAATAGGAGTACGTTAGGAGTCGTGATGCACACGATGGTCAAGAGGCATACGTTAATAGTTGCGATGCACGTGGTGGTCAAGAGGCGTACGTTAGCAGTCGTGATGCACATGATGGTCAAGAGGCATACGTTAATAGTCGTGATGCACGTGGTGGTCAAGAGGCATACGTTAATAGTCATAATGCACGTGTCGGTCAAGAGGTATACATTAATAGTCGTGAGTTGTCACGACTGTCAGCGAGCTGCCTCTGCCTCGAGTAAAGTGACAAGAAACTGAAGTTCTTTGCTTTTGGAAGACGAGCATTCAATATTTGCGACGAGCGATTGAAAGTACGCTATGGACTAAGGCCCCACAAATATAGTTTCATTTTTTATAATTGGAAAATATAATTTTTTTATTTTTCCAATTTGTTATAAAATATTTAAGATTTATCTTTATTTTCTTTAACGTTAAATCTAATCAAATTTTCTATTTTCAGGACAAAATCAAAACAAGGTTGGAGTTCCCAGCAGTGACCATGTGCTCTCTCAATCCCATGTCAGGACAATACCTGGAAAAATCGTCAATCTATAAGTTGAAGAAGCTGAGTATGATGCTCAATGCCTCGGCTCCTTTAGAGTAAGTAGATTTATCACAAATGATGATATGCATTGGAATGATTCAAAGCATACTGTGATGATTGTTGTTTCTTCGTCTCTTATGAGATTGTTTTACTTCTGAGTCGCATTTTGTTTGCATAAAATGAGCTAAATGGCCAAGTCACATGGACTCCAGGCTCAGAGAAAGTCGGGGGAAGGGAACCTACTTGACAACTGTTACGAATGCTGGATGGTCTCTCCTCAGGGTCATCCAGCGTGTTCTTTAAAGTGCATGAGTGTGTGCACACGGAGCAAAGGCTTTACTTCCCATCCGACGGACGGCGGCATTTCCACGCCAATCGATGTCCATGCTGATCGAAGACAGGGGGGAGGGGGGGGGTTTGCGGAGATAAAATTCAACGCCACCCTTGGTGGGACTCGAACCTGGGATTTGCAGATTGCGAGCCATCCCCGATCCCTATTAGGAGGAATTGCTAAGTTGTTATATAATGACTATTTTAAAAAGATTATATATTTATTTGCTATTAAGTTTTCTTTTTTACTGATATACAATGAAAACTTTACTGCTATGTATGGAAAATAATAGAGTGTGCAATTGGGAAATGAAGAACAGCTCGATCTTTTCGATCGATCGATACGATGCGGTATTATTAGGAGTCCTCTTCAGCGCGGTGCAAAGCTCTTTGAGGATGCAGTTCATTTTGCGATGATAAAACCTCAAGCAGCTGATTGCCACAGAGGTCTAACAGGAGCCTGCCAGCTTATACGATATAGTAGAAGATCTATGAGGAAGGCGAGACCTCAGCAGAAAGACAATGCAAACATCCTGACTTACCCGGGGCTCGAATCTAGGTCCCTTTGATCAGTAGCCAAGCATGCTAACCACTCGGTCACGGGACGACTATTGCGATGAAAAGGGAACACACATTTATACTTAGCACTGACATTGAGTCAACTTGTAGTTTCTTGGGAGGAAGGTCCTGAAGCTGTGGGGGTTTGAATGAGTCAACTTGTAGTTTCTTGGGAGGAAGGTCCTGAAACTGTGGGGGTTTGAATGAGTCAACTTGTAGTTTCTTGGGAGGAAGGTCCTGAAGCTGTGGGGGTTTGAATGAGTCAACTTGTAGTTTCTTGGGAGGAAGGTCCTGAAGCTGTGGGTGTTTGAATGAGTCAACTTTTAGTTTCTTGGGAGGAAGTTCCTGAAGCTGTGGGGGTTTGAATGAGTCAACTTGTAGTTTCTTGGGAGGAAGCCTGAAGCTGTGGGGGTTTGAATGAGTCAATTTGTAGTTTCTTGGGAGGAAGGTTCTGAAGCTGTGGGGGTTTGAATGAGTCAACTTGTAGTTTCTTGGGAGGAAGGTCCTGAAGCCGTGGGGGTTTGAATCAGAGCGGAATCTATGGATGGAGGCTCGTCCGCTCCTCCTTTCAGAATTCTAGTAAGGGAATAAATTATTAAAATTGTGCATTTTTCATTAATTTTCAAGAAAGTTTTTAAAGACCTCTAAAACGGAGGGAGTTATACTGCAATGGAATTCCAGTCTTTTGGCTATTTCTTTTATCTCTTTTGCTTTATTGTGACTCGATAGAGTCACTCCCCCAACTCCTTTTATTTCTTTCTAGGTTAGGGCATGGTTTGAATCATCATGGTGAAGAAATCAGTCTCCCGATTCCGGAGATTATTGGTCCTTTCACAGAAGCACAAAGAGATGTTGTCTCGAGAGAGTCGTTCCAGAAGAGAAGGGTGAAAAGGGGAAATTCACATCCACGAGTGACAGGTGCCATGTTTGAATGAAGAGACGCAGGGGAGAGGGAACTGGACTGTCGAGGTGTCCAGTTGAGGATGTAAAACGGGGACGAGAGATGTACTCGGTCGATGAGTGGGAACTCACGTTGCAGGATGCGCCATGAGGCTGGAGGTTGGGCTGTTTTACCTCTGAGCGGCACTTTTTTGCACACCATGAGCTAAATGGCCAGGTCACAAGAACCCCGATGGCTGTTGGGAGACAGATGGTAGACTCCCGTCAAGGTCATCCAGCGTGTTCGTTAACGTGCACAGGGTATGGCTCTTCCGCACACGGGGCCACTGCTTAACGTTCCATCCGACGGACAGCAGCCTTCCAAGCCCATCGGTGTCCCTTACTGACCGTGGGCACGGCAGGGAATTTTCCGGAAATAAATCTCAACGCTGACTTAGCTGGGACTCGAACCTGGGAACTGCAGGTTACGAGCCTGGTGCGCTACCGACTGAGCCACCCCCGCTGGAGGAAGGGAGTGTTAAAGTAGCAACATACAGATGTTGCAACGTTTTTGATACATACAGATGTTGCAATGTTATGAAGGAGAAAATTTCGAGCCATTATCGGAAAGAAACTTTAGTTTTGGGGTGAAGGGAGAAGACATTGAATGCGGAGTCGAGCTTCATGAATGCCTGTCCTTCAGGAATAAATCTGATAAGAGTGGTGCGTTCGGGGCGGGGGTGGCTCAGTCAGTAGCGCGCCAGGCTCGTAATCTGTAGTTCCCAGGTTCGAGTCCCAGCTGGGTCAGCGTTTAGATTTATCTCCTCAAAATTCCCCGCCCTGCCCACGGTCAGTAGGGGACACCGATGGGCTTGGAAAGGCCGCCGTCTGTCGGATGGGACGCTAAGCCGTGGCCCCGTGTGCAGGAGAGACATACCCTGTGCACGTTAAAGAATACGCTGGATGGCCTTGACGGGAGGCTACCGTCTGTCTCCCAACAGCTGTTCCAGTGGGTCCCCTCCCCCAACCTTCTCTGAACCTTCGGGGTCCATGTGACCTGGCCATTTAGCCCATGGTGTGCAAAACAGTGCCGCTCAGAGGTAAAACAACCCAAAGTGGTGCGTTAAGTTTTGTTTTAAATATCCCTTTTATACTCGGTAATAATATAAGATGCGCATGCAGCCAATGTGGAAAGATGAAATATAGGAAAGGAAGTGAGAGTTAAGGAATGAAGTAGAATCCTTCTTTTGTTAAGGCGATTAATAAAATCTCTCTCATGCGTAAATAATGATTTACTTTTCCGTTTCGTTTTCGATACCTAAATGTTCTTTCTCTCTCAATGTGCAGGGAACGCGTCCAGCAGAGAGAAGAATGTTACTCCAACCCAATGTGTCGGTGGTCTTGGTTCGCAGAGAAATGCACGTGCGTTTCATCCCCGTGTTCCACGGAATTCTGCATCCAGGATACAGAGAAGGAATGTTCTTGCTCCATGATCATGTGCAGCGTCAACGATACCCAACTGGAAAGCGCCTGCAGAACAACCGTTGAAGGGTCCGGCTCGTCGAAGTGCATTTGCTGGAAGGATTTTCGATATCCGAAGGCCACGACCACCAATGACAGAGATCAAGTGAATAGCGTGCTGGCTGTCGTGAGCGACGAAGAAGTGCGAGATGTGATCTCGCTGATCACAGATTCCGCTGTCGATGACCTCATGGATATCCAAGAGGAGCTGGTGCCAACCACCAACGACATCTACAATTTTGGCACGGAATTTGATCGGATGGTAATCTCGTGCAGCTATGAAGGAAGAAGATGCGATAAAGAGTTAAGTTGCTATTTTTTAAATTAAAACAATGTGAAGCTATTTTTTTTATTTTTTTAATTAAAATATTGTCAAGTTATCGTTTTTTAATTCATGCCATGTGAAGTTATTGCTTTTTAAAGTCATATGAAGTTACTTTCTTTTAAATTGAAATAAGGTGACTTTTTGATTCACAGGAATGTAAATTAAATTTTTTAATCAAAATAATGTAAGAGTTATTTTTTAATTAAAGTCCTGTTAAATTAATTTTGAATCAAGTCATGTGAAGGTATAATTTCTTATTTAAAGTCATGTAAAGATATCCTTTTTTAACTTTTAAAGTTATATTTTTAATTTGTTAAGTTTTTTAAAGTCATGTGAAGTACTTGCTTTCAGTTATTAAAGTCATGTCTTTTAAATAGTATCAGAGTGGTTATTTTTTAATTAAAGTCACAAGAAAGCGTTATTTTTTAAATTTTAAATATATGTTTTTAATTTCTGAACTTTTTTAAATTCAAGTCACGTGAGGTTTTTTAAATTAAAGTAACAACGGTAGTGCGTCTGACTCGAGATCAGAAGGGTGCGTGTTCAAATCACGTCCGGGGTGAAAACGTTCAATTTTTTGAGCGCTTGATTACTGATCTAAAGGACCTGGATTAGAGCCCTGGGTTTACAAACTTATCTGAGGACTCTGCATAGAGCTTATTGTCGTCCCTGATTTTGATGGATTTCATGGATGTAGGTGTCATTTTCCTGCTGAGGTCCTGCCATCCTCTCAGACCTACAGTCACTCAAAAAAATATCCGAACACTATGGTTGATTACAGAATTCAGAAAAAATATCTGGCAACGATTTGTTTTAGAAATCAGTGATCTGGCAGCCTTCGTGTCACGTGATTACCTCTGTGTCAAACAGCTGCTTGAGGGGGTATTCATATTTATATTTATTAATGTAAAGCAATTGTCTCTTAATTAGAGTCATGTGACTTGAATTAATTTTATTATAGTTTTTAAATTATTTTATTAATTTTTAACTGAAAACAGTGTTATATTATTTTTCAATTAATATCATGTGAAATTATTACTTTTCTGATTAAAGTTATCTACAATTATTATTTTTTCATTAAAGTCTTGTTAAGTTACCTTAATTATGGTCATATAAATTTTTTTAAATTAGAGTCAAATTATTTTTTTAAATTAATGTCGGAAAAATTATATTGTTAAAGTCATGCGATTTTTAAAAAATTTAAATCACGTCAAGTTATATAATTTCTTTTTTAAAGTCATACGGAAATATTATTTTTTAACTTTTAAAATTGTTTTTTTAATATGTGAAGATTTTTTAAGCAAAGTGAATTTTTTAAAATTAAACTCATGTAAAGTTATTGTCTTTTAATTAAAGTCATGTGAAGTAAGACCTGTAAATGGTAGCTAGGTAGTCACTGGAAGGAGAGCTATGCACCAATCCCCTGTGATGATGCATAGAACCGGCCAGGCCTAGCACCTAATGTCCGACCCCGCCTTCTCGTGGTGCAGACCGTTAGTACCTTTCAAAAGAGATACTCTCTTGTGGAAGTGAACGGAAGGGGAGGCTTGCCAGATTAGTGTGGCCTACTGATCTGGACAACTATGGCTACTTTTCTTTTTTTTCTACCCTGCTGAGGAGTGGTCAACAACAGGGTCCTGGTGCTGACCATATAAACCCACTGGACTGGACAGATATATGGCTGAGCTTGATTATGGATCCTGATTTTGATGCACTGGTGGGCTTCTGTGGAGGGAAAATCTTCCGCTGTGTTTTCTGTTTGTTTGTGGGTTGACAGCCCCAAGTGAATAGATTCACAGGATATGTTTATCAGCTGGTGGATAATCCTGAGCAGAGGTCATCGCAGGCACCTGGACTCTTTGCTTCTATTGGCATCGTCAAATTCTACATTGGAGGAAGTCTTCCAGTGTAGATGGCTTCAGCCTTTAGTAGTGGGGGAATGAGTCTTTGCCCCATGTCTGCGATTAGGGGGTTGTTTGATATTGTCGGCATCCCCTCTCTCAATAAACATAGTTTCTTTAAACATCCCACAAACCATTTTCTTTCCATAGGTAGTTGGAATCTGAGGACTCTGCATAGAGCTTATTCTCTTGATGTCGCTCACACAAGAATTCCACCATTATAATTTAGATATTCTCGGCCTGCAAAGGATCAGATGGACAGATAAAGGTCAGATTCTTAAAAATAATCTTAAATTTCTCTTTTCAGGGAGGGACGACAATAAGCATCACCAAGGCGTGGGTCTGCTTCTCAGCAGACACGCTAGTGATGCTCTTCTAGGATATGAGTGCATTAATGAAAGGTTTCTTACAACAAAATTTCAGACAAGCATTAAAGACTTGAATGTTATCTGCTGTTATGCCCCCACTGAGGATGCTGATGAGGATGAGAAGGATAGGTTTTATGAACAACTTCAGGATATTTTGAATTCTGTCAAGAAAGGAGATCTTACCCTTGTTCTTGGTGACTTCAATGCCAAAGTTGGTACTGACTCTGACCTTTGGGGAGGGGTGATAGGTCCTTTTGGTATTGGTAGCTGCAATGGCAATGGGCAACCTCTCCTATAGGTAAGTAAACTCAATGGTTTCAGAATAACTAACACTTATTACAAACACCGCGACATACATAAGTACACATGGGTTTCACCTGATGGACTGCATAAGAATATGATTGATTATATATTAGTTAACAGCAAATGGGCTAGTTCTGTTAGGAATACCAGGACATATAGGGGAGCTGAAATTTGCATCTGACCATTACCTTGTTAAAAGTGTGTTGCAACTTAAACTTAAAAAGTGTTGTGCTAGGGTTAAAAAATTTACTTTTAATACTGAAGCTCTGAAAGACCCAGTTATAGCCAAAGCTTACCATGATAGGTTACTTAGTCATTATGACAGTCATGGTATGCTTACTGCTGAAGTTGATTAAGAATGGGATCATTTTAAACAGGCTTTTTTGGACACTAACAGTACTCTTTTAGGAAAAAAAGAACAGAAGAGACAGAATTATCTGAGTGATAAGGCACTTGAGCTTATTTCGGAAAGGAAGAATTGCAGGAATGTCCTTTATCAATACCCTACTAGTCCTAATAGACAGCATTACAGAGAACTTAATAAACGTGTAAAAGATCAGTTAGCTGCTGATAAGAATCTTTGGCTTGATATACTGATTGAAACATTTGGCAACGATTTCTTTTTAGAAATTAGTGATCTGGCAACCTTCGTGTCACGTGACACGAAGGTTGCCAGATCACTCATTTCTAAAAAAATCGTTGCCAGATATTTTTTTCTGAATTCTGTAATCAACCATAGCGTTCGGATACTTTTTTGAGCGACTGTATCTGTAAATTCTTATATAATTTTGTTTCAGGAATTTCACGATTCTCTACCATGTGAAGTTTGGGAAGTGCTACATGTTCAACTATATCGGAGGGGATGACAGCAAATTAGAAGAAACACTCACGATTCATAATTTCGGAAGTGCAAGTGGTAAAAACCTTTTTCTTTTCTTCATGGGAGGGGGGGCATATAGTAAATGCAGCTTCCTTTTTTTTAGGCTGAAAAAACGAGAAATGTTTTTTGTTTTCTTATGGAAAATACAAAAAACTTGTTGTCAGGAAATTCTCATTAAAAATAATTAATGCTAAGTAAAGTCAATCATTAGGAGAATTTATTTTCCTAAAAGAAATCTATTTTACTCCTCATAATTAAATTACTCTTCTTTGGAAGATTCATATTCAATATTAAGCAATCATAAGTGAATCAAAAATAATTGTGAACAATCAAGAAAAAATGCCTTCTGAATATGAGCATTTGGGTACAGTCGCTCAAAAAAATATCCGAACATTATGTTTGATTACAGAATTCAGAAAAAATATCTGGCGACGATTTTTTTAGAAATTAGTGATCTGGCAACCGGACACGAAGGTTGCCAGACCACTAATTTCTAAAAAAAAATCGTTGCCAGATATTTTTTCTGAATTCTGTAATCAAACATAATGTTCGTATATTTTTTTGAGCGACTGTACAATTCGAGTCTCCATCTTCTCTATTTATTTAATATTCATTCAGTAACTTTTATTTTTTTTAAACTTTTTTGTGAAATATTATATCGTTGTTTATAATATATTGTATATTGTATATATATAAAATATTTGTATCGTTGCACATTTTAGAAATAGAAATTCTTCTTAGTGAAAAAGAAAAAAAAACATTTTAAACTTTAAACTTTCTTCTGTACGAGAATCAGTAAAGATGTATCGGCGAACAAATGGAGTAAAAAAGATTGGGAATAAAAAAGAGAGTTGTCTTTGAAAGGGACCGTCTGGCTACTCTAATAGTCTCTAAAGTAAAAATTGAATTTTTAAATATTCTAATATACAGGGTGAATCTGAAAAAGTGGGATATAAAAAAGAGAGTTGTCTTTGAAAGGGACCGTCTGGCTACTCTAATAGTCTCTATAGTAAAAATTGAATTTTTAAATATTCTAATATACAGGGTGAATCTGAAAAAGTGGGCAAAACTTTACGGGGTGGTAGAACGCAGCTATATGAGCAATATTCGTCATAGAATGTATGGTCGGAACGCAAGCGGTAAGAAGTTAAAAGGTAGTTTTCCACTGTCACATTTAAAGAATGAACACAAGAAGGAGAGGAGATACTTCAGAAAACATTTTATTAACAGGAATGCAATTGAGGTACATGCTCAAAGAAATTGCCCAAAAGAGCTGCCGCCAGCTGTAATGCAGGCTTCAAGAAGGTTCGAAGGCTCAGGCTTCAGGCTCGAAGGTTTTCCGATCTGGAGTGCATCTCATCGGAAACCGGTCGTGGTAACGTCTCTGTGCCTCACTTGCATTCCTGTCCGCCGCACCGTACACAAAGTGCATATCCGCCATTTCGTGGTTAGTATAACCAGCCATCCTCTCGGCAATCCACGGTAGAAATGCCGTTGGGTGCGAGGACCGACCCTTTTATACCATTTCCAATGCCACCTAGCGGCTCGCCGTTTGCGTTCCGACCATATGATGAATATTGCTCGTACAGCTGCGTTCTACCACCCCGTAAAGTTTTGCCCACTTTTTCAGATTCACCCTGTATATTAAGATAAATAATAATAGAGGAAATGCCATGAACTGGATATAACGTTTGTTTCCTTATTTGATTAAAAAAAATAAATAATTATAATAGGAATAGTGATGAATGCGCTTGCATGAAGATTGAGGGACGTGGTTCTCTTGCTAAAATGGATCTACACCGTCGTATCAGAATAATATGACAACCTACCTAATAATGGGTAGCCCTTGGCCCGGATGACAGCGGCGAGACAGCGTGGCATGGACGCAATGAGGCCCTGGAAGGTTGTCAGAGTCATACGTGCCCATTCGGATTCCAGCAGAGGCAAGACGGCGTGGCATGGACGCAATGAGGCCCTGGAAGGTTGTCAGAGTCATACGTGCCCATTCGGACTCCAGCAGAGCACGGAGATTCCGGAGATGACGTATTTGTGGGTTCGCACGTCGAACCTGTCGATTCAAATGGTCCCTCAAGTGCTCTATGGGATTGAGGTCGGGCGATTTTTCAGGCCAAGAGAGAACGGAGACATTGCTGTCGTGTTCCTGGAACCAGTCACGCACCACCTTAGTGACGTGGCAGGGCGCATTGTCCTGTTGGTAGACACTATATATCAGGGTAAACGTCCAATATGAAGGGATGCATGTGGTCAGCGAGGATGTACAGGTAGCCATTGGCGTTCAGGGACCCATCCAGTGGTACCAGCGGTCCCATGTCATACCAGGAAAACATCCACCAGGCATGCACACTGCCACCCCTGGCCTGTATTTGACCGACAGCGGGTCCTGGTGTTGGTTCTCGTGTGTCTGACGCCGTATCTGCCACCGCCAGTCACTTATGTGGAGTAAAAACCTCGATTCGTCAGAGATGGCAACCCTTTTCCACTCTTCCATTGTCCAATGACGGTAGCCCCGTGCGAACTGCAGGCGTCATTGCCGACGGACCTTGGTTAACATGGGCGTCTTTACGCAACGCCAACTCATGCATAACAGGGTTTGCTCTACTGTTATCAAGGACATGTACTTGGGTGCCCCAGCATTCATTTGAGTGGTCAATTGCTGCGCTGTTGCGGCTCGATTGCCCCTTACCAGTCAACGGAGGCGACGTTCTCCTCTGGGATCGATGGCTTTTGGGACTCCACAGTTATGACTTCTGGAGGTACTCGGTGTGCCAGCGGTCCATTCTTGGTACACCCTCACTACAGCACCTCGCGAACAACCCATGAAGTCTGCTGTTTCCGAGATGTTTCCACCCTTGGCATGGTAGCCGATGAGCATTCCTTTTTGAACGTCCGTCAGTTCAATACCTCTACCCATTGTGCTCACGTTACACAATATGACTCATCTGTCCTGGCCGGCCGCTTATATCTCGGTGTGGTTGACCTTGTCATGTGCATTCTGTGACGCGCCTGGGAGGGTACAGTCGCTCAAAAAAGTATCCGAACGCCATGCTTGATTACAGAATTCAGAAAAAATATCTGGCAACGATTTTTTTAGAAGTTAGTGATCTGGCAACCTTCGTGTCACGTGATTACAGAATTCAGAAAAAATATTTGGAGCGTGTACAGCAACACTACACGCTCCAGTTACCGTTCACAGCAAACTGGAGCGTGTGCAGTTACTGCACACGCTCCAGTTTGCTGTGAACGGTAACTGCACACGCTCAATATTTCCGTGAGTGAGCCCACACGATCCAGGTCTTTGTGAGCTCACACGATCCAATGTGCTGTGAACATTAACCGCAACCGCTCCAGTTTGCTGTGAACGGTAACTGAACACGCTCCATATTCATTGCATTATATATTCATACGCATTATATATATTAAAAAGAGTATCCGAACACTATGGTTGATTACAGAATTCAGATAAAATATCTGGCAACGATATTTTTTAGAAATTAGTGATCTGGCAACCTTCGTGTCACGTGACACGAAGGTTGCCAGATCACTAACTTTTAAAAAAATTGCTGCGAGATATTTTTCCTGAATTCTGTAATCAAGCATAGTGTTCGGATACTTTTTTGAGCGACTGTACACTGTGATTCCGTGGGTGGACATATTATTCAGATACGACTGTGTATGTCCTTGCAAACTTCGTCACTCCTCTGGTCAGGGTGTTTCTGTATTCCGATATTAAACTTTTTGAAAATTAAAGAACCAATTGCATTTGTTATTCTTTGCAGGTCTCCAGGTGCTTCTTCAAATGGAGAAAGAACACATCGTGGACTTGTTGACTCGTGAATTAGGTGTGCGCGTTGTGGTCCATGATCCACGCGAAATGCCGTTTGTATCAGAGCATGGTGTGAATATTCGTCTGCAGGATTTCACAGCCGTCGAACTCACTCTTTCGGAGATCAACCGACTGGGATCGCCTTGGAGCAACTGCGCGATGGATGGCTCGCGGTTACCTTTCGACTACGATGAGTCTCCTTATGATCAGTTGGTAAGGTTATATCGAAATGAATTGAAGTTCTAATGAAGAATTTCTTAACCGGGATTATTTTTACCTCTGAGCGGCAGTTTCCTGCACACAATGGGGGCTAAATGGCCAAATTACAAGGACCCAAAGGGCTCAGAGAAAAATGGGGAAGAGGACTTAATGAACAGACGTTAAGAGATATATGGTAGACTTCCGTGAAGGCCATCCAGCATGTTATTTAATGTTCACAGGGTTGGAAAAAAAAGTGGGGGGAGGGGATCAAGTAATGCAATCGAGCAGGTGAAAAAAGTAAACGGGGGAGGGTATCAAGTAATGCAATCGAGAAGGTGAAAAGTAAAAGGGGAGGGGATCAAGTAATGCAATCGAGAAGGTGAAAAGTAAAAGGGGAGGGGATCAAGTAATGCAATCGAGCAGGTGAAAAGTAAAATGGGAGGGGATCAAGTAATGCAATCGAGCAGGTGAAAAGTAAAAGGGGAGGGGATCAAGTAATGCAATCGAGCAGGTGAAAAGTAAAAGGGGAGGGGATCAAGTAATGCAATCGAGCAGGTGAAAAGCAAAATGGGAGGGGATCAAGTAATGCAATCGAGCAGGTGAAAAGTAAAAGGGGAGGGGATCAAGTAATGCAATCGAGCAGGTGAAAAGTAAAAGGGGAGGGGATCAAGTAATGCAATCGAGCAGGTGAAAAGTAAAAGGGGAGGGGATCAAGTAATGCAATCGAGCAGGTGAAAAGTAAAAGGGGAGGGGATCAAGTAATGCAATCGAGCAGGTGAAAAGTAAAAGGGGAGGGGATCAAGTAATGCAATCGAGCAGGTGAAAAGTAAAAGGGGAGGGGATCAAGTAATGCAATCGAGCAGGTGAAAAGTAAAAGGGGAGGGGATCAAGTAATGCAATCGAGCAGGTGAAAAGTAAAATGGGAGGGGATCAAGTAATGCAATCGAGCAGGTGAAAAGTAAAAGGGGAGGGGATCAAGTAATGCAATCGAGCAGGTGAAAAGTAAAAGGGGAGGGGATCAAGTAATGCAATCGAGCAGGTGAAAAGTAAAAGGGGGAGGGGAGCAAGTAATGAAATCGAGCAGGTGAAAAGTAAAATGGGAGGGGATCAAGTAATGCAATCGAGCAGGTGAAAAGTAAAAGGGGAGGGGATCAAGTAATGCAATCGAGCAGGTGAAAAGTAAAAGGGGAGGGGATCAAGTAATGCAATCGAGCAGGTGAAAAGTAAAAGGGGAGGGGATCAAGTAATGCAATCGAGCAGGTGAAAAGTAAAAGGGGAGGGGATCAAGTAATGCAATCGAGCAGGTGAAAAGTAAAAGGGGAGGGGATCAAGTAATGCAATCGAGCAGGTGAAGAGTAAAAGGGGAGGGGATCAAGTAATGCAATCGAGCAGGTGAAAAGTAAAAGGGGAGGGGATCAAGTAATGCAATCGAGCAGGTGAAAAGTAAAAGGGGAGGGGATCAAGTAATGCAATCGAGTAGGTGAAAAGTAAAAGGGGGAGGGGATCAAGTAATGCAATCGAGCAGGTGAAAAGTAAAAGGGGGAGGGAAGAGACTGTATTTCCATTGCAATATAATATTTTCTCTCCGTTTTAGATGTCTTTAAAGATTATTTAAAAAACGGCATTTTTTTGTCTCCATTAGCTTTACTAGCATTCTCTAGGGAGGGTGGGGTAATAACCCCTTTAGCCCCTCCTAAATCCAGCTCTGTATGTATATATTATAAATTAATTTATATTACAGTACAGTTCTAAAGTATGAATCAGTCTCTAAAATTTTTTTATTAAAATATCAGAATTAAGGTAGCATCGTATATGTTTAATGATGGTGCAGAAAAAAAACCCATCTTAGAGCTAAAACATTTTTAAAAAAACATTTTTTTGCCAGCAAATAACATTATTAGATAGAGCAATGTTTTGAAATATATATTAAAAAAGTATTTCTTTGGAACGAAATTTGACACGGAAGTAGTTAACTGCTTTATAAAAAAGCTCCAATTTTTAATGGCTCCTCACCATTCTTTCAAAAGAGGATATATTTTTTTTACTCGTTTTTTAAAACCCGTACAACCCTTCGATAGCTCTTAATATTTCATTCCATTTCCATATTTGGAACATTGTTATTTTAGGATTCTGATTATACATTATTTATTAATGATCAACTAAATTTAAAATTTATCCAAAAGTAGCTTTAAAAGCCCACAACAATTATGAAACTAATGGAATTATCGAAAATTAGCCAAACTGTGTCAGGCCCTGATTTAAATAAATAAATAAATAAAGGGAGGTGGGGTGAGAGTGGGGGGGGGGGAAATAAACTCAACTGAGAAAGAAAAGAGAAAAAGGGGAGCCAATAGATGGGTTTTCCGCTGCAGTACAGCATTTCCCTCTCGATTTTTCAGGTTTTCAAAATTTTCTTGAAAAATGTGAAATATATCTAAGTTTAATAATTTTTTGCCTCTCTTACCCTTACTAGCATTCTCAAAGGGGTGGAGGGTAAGGCCACCTTTGTCCCCTTTCTCCTCCCCTCCCTTAGTTACGACCCTTGTCTGTGTCTTTATTTATTTCTTGCGTTTCTTTGCAAAGATTGAATTTTTGTGTTTTGTCTCTTACAGAGTAATGACGACATTCAAGAAGCTAAAAAAAGACAATTTTTTTGTTAATATTATCTTTTCTTAATCCTTTTAGGGTTGTCAGAAAAAATGTCGTCATCACTACGTCAGGAGACATTGCAATTGCACCAGAAGGAGCTTTGTACGAAGCACCGTCGTTCTTGGAAATAATACGTACAACGTCCGATTCTGCGGCGTCAGGAATGCCACTGAAAGTAACTCCTTCCCTTTACTACAAGAGGGTTATCAAAATGTCGTTTTTCTCCGGAATTGGGGTCACGAGGTGGATTTTTTTGGGCTGTTTTACCTCTGAGCGGCACTTTTTTGCACACCATGAGCTAAATGGCCAGGTCACAAGGACCCTGAAGACTCAGAGAAGATTGGGGAGGGACCCACTGGAACAGCTGTTGGGAGACAAATGGTAGCCTCCCGTCAAGGCCATCCAGCGTGTTCTTTAATGTGCACAGGGTATAGCTCTTCCACACAAGGGGCCACGGCTTAACGTCCCATCCGACGGACGGCGGCCTTTCCAAGCCCATCGGTGTCCCCTACTGACCGTGAGCAGGGCGGAGAATTTTGCGGAGATAAATCTCAACGCTGACCCAGCTGGGACTCGAACCTGTGAACTACAGATTACGAGCCTGACGCACTACCGACTGAGCCACCCCCACGAGGCGGACAAAAGACATTCCTACTAAATATTAAATGTTATGGGTTGGATGGATTTCCGTAGTCCATGGCTGCTTAAGGATTATGCAGGTTTGTATTAGATATGAGATCGGACTTGAATGCGTTGAGTCCGAGCCAGAACTCAAAATAGGATAGAAGACTTCGGGCTCAGAATCATTTAAATTCCAAATATTTCTTGTAATTGCGAAAAAAATAAGTTTGAATATGTTTTTGATTATAATTTCAATCTTTTAATCAATCATTTGTAATTTTTATTATTATTTAGATTAGTTATAGCCCATGCCTGATCTAGTGGTTAGCGAACCTGACTACTACGACCAGTGGTGTTGTATGAGATACCAGATTTTAGGTTATTTGCGTCCTTTGTGTAAGGGAGCACCTTTTAAAAAATAAGCATCATGCGGCTTTTGATTATTTTCCGTATATTCTCTATCTTTAATAAATGAATGGATCTTTGCGTTTATAATAATATTACTTACGAGCTTTCAGCGTCTGCTACTAGTATTTTTAATATTTTTCGTTTCCAATAGTATTAACATTTCCATTTCGCCGTAAAATTATTATAATTAATAACACAAGAATCAAATAAACGAATAGCGACATGCATTTCTGTTTTATATGTCTTGTGAAAAGTCAGAGAACATTTTTTCCCATTGATATTTTAAAGGACTCGGAATCGGATTGTTTATCTCTGAGCGACACCCAATCGGCTAAAAACACAACTCACAAAGACCTCAAGAGCTCAGAGAAGGTTGGGGAGAGATCTATTGGAAAACTGTCCTGTGGAAGTCCGTGGAAGTTTCCCCACCAAGGCCATCCAGGGCGTTCTTTATCGTGAAAGGATATGGATACACAGGGGACCACATCTCAACGTCCCATCCGACGGATGACGGCAGAGTGGGTTCAGCGAAGATAAAGCGCAATACTGACACAATTTGGAGTTGGGTTGTTTTACCTCTGAGCGGCACTTTTTTGCACACCATGGGCTAAATGGCCAGGTCACATGGACCCCGAAGGCTCAGAGAAGGTTGGGGGAGGGGACCCACTGGAACGGCTGTTGGGAGACAGATAGTAGCCTCCCGTCAAGGCTATCCAGCGTGTTCTTTAACGTGCACAGGGTATGGCTCTCCCGCACACGGGGCCACGGCTTAACGTCCCACCGACGGACGGCGGCCTTTACAAGCCCATCGGTGTCCCCTACTGACCGTGGGCAGGGCGGGGAATTTTGCGGAGATAAATATCAACGCTGACCTAGCTGGGACTCGAACCTGGGAACTACAGATTACGAGCCTGGCGCGCTACCGACTGAGCCACCCCCGCCCCTCGGGCGAGCGAGTAGCAGCTGAAGTCTGTCAGGAGAGCAATTTTCGGAAGGGGAGCAGCAGTTGAATTTTATCCAGGTGCCAGCTTTGATTGGGAGAAGTAGAATGCAAATTCGATATATGACGTCATTTTGGGTGAGTGAGCAGACGTTAAATTTCTCCACGAGCAGCAACTTCGGTTTCTGAAGCAGAATTAAATTCTGTCACGAGAATAATCTCGGAATTAACAGAAGTCATATTCTGTGCATGGACTCAGTTTTGGGTGGGGAGGGGATGGAACAGAAAATAAATTTTAATTTTGGAATGGGTGGGAAGCAAAGCGAGATTTTATTCATCGACATTCGATTTTTGTTTAGGGATACGAAAGATACATTTTTGCTATGGAGTCAGATTTAAAGTATTTTGATTGTTTTATTTCTGATAACAATTTTTCACACAATAGGCTAAATGGTCAGGTCATAAGTACCACGAAGGCTCAGAGTGGAGTAGGGATTCAAAAGGTTGGGCTGGGTTGTTTTACCTCTGAGCGGCACATTTTTGAACACCGTGGGCTAAATGGCCAGGTCACATGGACCCCGAAGGCTCAGAGAAGGTTGGGGGAGGGGACCCTGGAACAACTGTTGGGCGACAGATGGTAGCCTCCCGTCAAGGTATCCAGAGTGTTCTTTGACATGCACAGTGTACCACGACCTAACATTCCATCCAATGGACGGCGGCCTTTCCAAGCCCATCGGTGTCCCCTACTGACCGTGGGCAGGGCAGATAATTTTGCAGAGATAAATCTCAACGCTGACCCAGCTGGGACTCGAACCTCGGAACTACAGATTACGAGCCTGGTGCACTACTGACTGAGCCACCCCCGCCCCTTACTGTTCTACTGACCGTGGGCAGGGCGGGAAATTTTGCGGAGATAAATCTCATCGCTGACCCAGCTGGGACTCGAACCTGGGAACTACAGATTACGAGCCTGGCGCGCTACTGACTGAGCCACCCTCGCCCCTTACTATTCTACTGACCGAGGGCAGGGCGGGGAATTTTGCGGAGATAAATCTCAACGCTGACCCAGCTGGGACTCGAACCTGGGAGGATTCAAAGGGACCCACTGGATAGAAGGCAGGTGGAAGCCTATAGTGAAGGCCATCCAGCGTGTTCTTTAATGTGCACAAACACGGGACACGGCTTAACGTCCCAATCGACGGAGGGTGACAGTTCCAAGATCATTGTTGTCCCCCTTTCTCACCGAGAGCGCAAGGTAGGGATTAATGGACTTAAATCTCAACGCTCGCACAATTAGGACTCGAACCTGGAAACTGCAGATTACGAGCCTGGAGTGTTACTGATTCGGGCAACCTTCTGCATTTACCATCTAATTGAGATTAAGGCAAGACCCTCTGATTACTAGAACGCATCCCTTATGAAATATACCATTGGAGACGACCACTTGACTGGGGCGGGGATGGCTCAGTCGGTAGCGCGCCAGGCTCGTAATCTGCAATTCCCAGGTTCGAGTCCCAGCTGTGTCAGCGTTGAGATTTATCTCCGCAAAACATCCATCGGAAGGGACGTTAAGCTCTCGCCTCGTGTGCGGGGGAGCCATACCCTGTGCACGTTAAAGAACACGCTGGATGGTCTTGACGGGAGGCTACCATCTGTCTCCCAACAGCCGTTCCAGTGGGCCCTCTCCCACAACCTTCTCTGAGCCTTTTGGGTCCTTGTGACCTGCCATTTAGCCCATGGTGTGCAAAAACTGCCGCTCAGAGGCAAAACAATCCAACCCAACGACCACTTGAAATGTTTATATTATGTTGTGATGATGCAATTTATTCGTCTCAGCTGTGTCCGTGCATTTTGTGTTGGCTGTATTTTTGGAAAGTGTTATGTTGTTTTGCTTTAAATCAAAAGCAGTATTGTGCTAATTGATTGTTTGCTTTGAAATAGATTTTGATAATTCTCTGATTATTTCACAAGAAGCTGTAGAGAGACGACTATGTTTTAATTTAATGTTGTTGTTTATTTCCTTTGCAGTGCGTTGCTTAAGAGATATAACTGAAGCCATAGAGAATAATACTATCTTGTGCAACTGTTTACCAGCGTGCAGGTAATGATCACGTTTTCTCATTTGCTTTGTTGTAATGCTTATTTGACTCAGGGGTCAAGGTTGTTTGGGTTGTTTTACCTCTGAGCGGCCCTTTTTTGCACACCATGGGCTAAATGGCCAGGTCACATGGATCCCGAAGGCTCAGAGAAGGTTGGGTAAAGTGACCCACTGGAACAGCTGTTGGGAGACAGATGGTAGCCTCCCGTCAAGGCCATCCAGCGTGTTCTTTAACGTGCACAGGGTATGGCTCTCCCGCACATGGGGCCACGGTTTAACGTCCCATCCGACGGACGGCGGCCTTTCCAAGCCCATCGGTGTCCCCTACTGACCGTGGGCAAGGCGGGGAATTTTGCGGAGATAAATCTCAACGCTGACCCAGCTGGGACTCGAACCTGGGAACTACAGATTACGAGTCTGGCGCGCTACCGACTGAGCCACCCCCGCCCCAGGGTCAAGGTAACCACTCTTCTTGGCTCAAGGGTCAGGTCTAAAGATTACGTTAAGTGGGGAGGTGGTCATTGAGAAATGCATACTTAACTGGAAAATTAAAAATGACTTAAAGTAATGGGTTCTATAAAAAAAGAAATGGGATTGGCAACAACCAAGAAAGCTTTGACGTGGGAAAAAATTTGATGGGATTTGGATGACAGGGTAGGAGCTTGGATTGAGTTAAAATGGATGAGAAAGCGGTTCCATTTTTTGTTTCTTCTCTCCTTTTCAATGATAATTTTAAAATATTTCTCGAAATATGTGCAATGTAAACTAGGTGTTCCAGAATAATTTAGTACATTGCACAAAACTGCACGTTCAGGGACAGGGTGGCTCAGTCGGTAGCGTACCAGGCTCGCAATTTGCAGTTCCCAGGTTCGAGTCTCAGCTGGCCAGCGTTGAGATTTATCTCCGCTAAACTCCGTGCCCTCGGACAAAAAAGTGGCACCGATGCGCTTGGAAAACGCCGTCCGACGGATGGGATGTTAAGCCGTGACCCTGTGTGCAGGAAGGCCATACCTTATGCACATCAAACAACACACTGGATGGCCTTGAAGTAAAGCTACCATATGTCTCCTAACAACAGTTAAGCGGGTTCCTTCCCCAACCTTCTCTGAGCCTCTGGGTCCTTGTGACCTGGCCACTTGGCCCATTTTCTTAAAAAGAAAAGTGTCGTTCAGAGTGAAAACAACCCAACTACACGTTCAGAGTTAAAGGTCGCGTTTTGGCGCTAATGGCTAACTTTCGAACATATTCAATAAAAACAGTTTGACGACATTTCCGCTGCCGTTTTCATTTCCTATTATAATTTTCGGTCATTAACATGTTATAAGAATGAGAGCTTAGAAAAAGTAGCAACATTATTCTGGGACATTCTGTACGTACAATTCTTGAAATCAAAATCTTCAAAAAGAAAAGAACAGTTGAGAGGGGAGAACCATTGTCTTAAGTAATCAAGTTGTTTTAAATCTCAGCGGTACTTTTTTTGCACGCAGTTGGCTCAATGACCAGGTCACAAAGACCACAAGGAAACTAAGAGACGTTTGGGTTGGGTTGGGTTGTTTTACCTCTGAGCGGCACTTTTTTGCACACCATGGGCTAAATGGCCAGGTCACATGGACCCCGAAGGCTCAGAGAAGGTTGGGGGAGGGGACCCACTGGAACAGCTGTTGGGAGACAGATGGTAGTCTCCCGTCAAGGCCATCCAGCGTGTTCTTTGATGTGCACAGGGTATGTCTCTCCCACACACGGGGCCACGGCTTAACGTCCCATCCGACGGACGGTGGCCTTTCCAAGCCCATCGTTGTCCCCTACTGACCGTGGGCAAGGCGGGGGAATTTTGTGGAGATAAATCTCAACGCTGACACAGCTGCGACTCGAACCTGGGAACTACAGATTACGAGCCTGGCAAAACGTTTGGGGCAAGAGGACCCACTGGACAGATGTTAGGTGACAGATTGGAGCCTCCTCCCATCAAGGCCATCTAGTGTGTTCTTTAAACGTCCACAGTGTCTATCTCTCCTCGCAGACGGAACCACGTTTTACCTCCCAACCAAACCCATCGGTGTTCCCTATAGACAGAGGGAAGGGAGGGAGTTTTGCGGAGATAAATCTTAACCCTGGCCCAGTGGGACCCGATACTGGCACGCTTCCGACTAAGCCCTTCCCTCAATTAGTTAAGGATAAAGTGTATTTTCCATCTTTATCTGCAAATGTTGTCTCCGCAAAATTCCCCGCCCTGCCCACGGTCAGTAGGGGACACCGATGGGCTTGGAAAGGCCGCTGTCCGTCGGATAGGACGTTAAGCCGTGTCCCCGTGTGCGGGAGAGTCATACCCTGTGCACGTTAAAGAACACGCTGGATGGCCTTGACGGGAGGCTACCATCTGTCTCCCAACAGCTGTTCCAGTGGGTCCCCTCCCCCAACCTTCTCTGAGCCTTCGGGGTCCATGTGACCTGGCCATTTAGCCCATGGTGTGCAAAAAAGTGCCGCTCAGAGGTAAAACAACCCAACCCAACTGCAAATGTTGATGACCTACGGGAAAGAATGACAGAAGCAATCACAGAAGTCACAACCAACATTCTTCTTATTGGATATATGTCGCGTTACATTTAGAAGTCACATCGAACTGTCACTCTGATACATCCGACAAAACTTAATGTATATTGCTACATTTCGATGTATTCGATTTGTATCTACCACTTGTTAATAAATGCATTCATCCTTTCAAAGTTGGGGCGGGGGTGGCTCAGTCGGTAGCGCGCCAGGCTCGTAATCTGCAGTTCCCAGGTTCGAGTCCCAGCTGGGTCAGCGTTGAGATTTATCTCCGCAAAATTCCTCGCCCTGCCCACGGTCAGTAGGGGACACCGATGGGTTTGGAAAGGCAGCCGTCCGTCGGATTGGACGTTAAGCCGTGGCCCCGTGTGTGGGAGAGCCATATCCTGTGCACGTTAAAGAACACGCTAGATGGCCTTGACGGGAGGCTACCATCTGTCTCCCAACAGCTGTTCCAGTGGGTCCCCTTCCCCAACCTTTTCTGAGCCTTCGGGGTCCATGTGACCTGGCCACTTAGCCCATGGTGTGCACAAAAGTGCTGCTCAGAGGTAAAACAACCCAACCTTTTCAAAGTTGTAAACCAACTTGTGACACGCTCTGTGATATGTTCTCAAAGTCATGTAAAGACTTTAGCATTTTTCATGATTCATTCAAAGTTAAATAATAAATAAATAAAATAAATACCCCCTCAAGCAGCTGCTTGCCACAGAGGTCTGACAGGAGCCTGTCAGTTTATATGCCACAGTAGAAGGTCTGAGAGGATGGCAGGACCTCAGCAGAAAAGCAACACACACAACCATGCCTTACCCAGGACTCAAACCCGGGTCCCTTAGATCAGTAGCCAAGCGCGCTAACCACTCGGCCATATGAGAAAGAAAATTCATTAAAAGTTTCGCATTTTCCATACTTAGCCAGAGGTTATTTGAGCCTGAAATTGAAATCTTTTTTATTTTGAGACTGAAAGTGAAGTCTTTTTTTTTTCTTCAGTTTGAGGCTGAAATTGAAACATTTTTTCTTCAATTTAAGTGTCAAATTGAAACTCCTTTGTTCATTTGAGCTTGAAATTTAAACTTTTTTTTTTCTTTATTTTGAGCCTGAAATTTAAACTTTTTTTCTTTATTTTGAGCCTGAAATTGAAACCTTCCCCCCCCCCCCCCCTTCATTTTAAGACTGAAACTGAAGCCTTTTTTTTTCTTCAGTTTGAGCCTGAAATTAAAACTTTTGTTTTTCAATTTGAGTGTCAAATTGAAACATTTTTTTCTTCATTTTAAGACTGAAATTGAAACTTTTTCTTCTTCTTCATTGTGAGTCTGAAATTGAAACTTTTTTTCCTTCATTCGAGCCCTAGAATTAAATTCTCCTTTCGTAAGACAAAAATGCTTCTCTTTCTTTCTTTCCCGATCAAGAAGTTCAGCTTACACTCCATGGTAAATAGAACAACGAAGTTCCTTGACTTTTCTCCAGCGATATAAAGAAAACACCTACAGGTGTGTTTTCATTCTCTTGGACCTTTCGTATTGGGTGTTCGAATCAATCATCTTTTTTTATCAGTGTGAGTTATGGAACGAAAACATGTTTTTTCTTTAAATTAACGCAGATTTACTTGTTTACAAAAAAGCCATTACAGCAATGAATAATTTTATGAAAAAAAATGAGCTTTGCCAATCTTCAGGTCTCGAACGCTCGTCTCTCCAGATTTCTGCCAGAATTTTCGAGTATTGCGGAATCGGCAAAACACATTTTTTTCCGCAAAATCATTAATTTTTTTAATTTATTTTCAGCTCTAGGGTGAAAATAAAGCGCGCCAGGCTCGTAATCTGTAGTTCCCAGGTTCGAGTCCCAGCTGGGTCAGCGTTGAGATTTATCTCCGCAAAACTCCCCGCCCTGCCCACGGTCACTAGGGGACACCGATGGGCTTGGAAAGGCCGCCGTCCGTCGGATGGGACGTTAAGCCGTGGCCCCGTGTGTGGGAGAGCCATACCCTGTGCACGTTAAAGAACACGCTGGATGGCCTTGACGGGAGGCTACCATCTGTCTCCCAACAGCTGTTCTAGTGGGTCCCCTCCCCCAACCTTCTCTGAGCCTTCGGGGTCCATGTGACCTGGCCATTTAGCCCATGGTGTGCAAAAAAGTGCTGCTCAGAGGTAAAACAACCAACCAACCAACCAACTGAGTGGATAAATTTGATCACACGATTCCTTAATTTTAAAGTTCTTGAAACCGCACAGAACTTCGTCTGTAACTGCTTCCTCAAATTCCTTTATCTTCAAATGACAGGTTATCCTCACCAGAAATGGAAAGCAATCACCAATCTTTATAGAATCATTCAATGTACATATTTTATTCTTCAAAAAAATAAGTGTATTTTATTAAAAAAAATAAACTTTTACACTTTCTGTGCTTTTTGCGGCTATTCTACACATTTTTTTTTTTACTGGCATACCGGTTGGATGCCAGTAGTCTTTGGTTCTTGCAACCAAAGCGGCGTTTTACATTGAAAATAGATTCCGATGCACGTGACGATTTTATCGGTTGCAATTAATCACGAACATCGAGACTGTATTTTGTTGTTGCTTCCACACAATGGGGCGGGGTGGCTCAGTCGGTAGCGTGCCAGGCTCGTAATCTGTAGTTCCCAGGTTCGAGTCCCAGCTGGGTCAGCGTTGAGATTTATCTCCGCAAAATTCCCCGCCCTGCCCACGGTCAGTAGGGACACCGATGGGCTTGGAAAGCCGCCGTTGGTCGGATGGGACGTTAAGCCGTAGTCCCGTGTGCGGGAGAGCCATACCCTGTTCATGTTAAAGAACACGCTGGATGGCCTTGACGGGAGGCTACCATCTGTCTCCCAACAGCTGTTCTAGTGGGTCCCCTCTCCCAACCTTCTCTGAGCCTTCGGGGTCCATGTGATCTGGCCATTTAGCCCATGGTGTGCAAAAAAGTGCCTCTCAGAGTTAAAACAACCCACCCAACCTTCCACACAACGTACGTAAAGACATCTAATGGATAACGATAAATGTTTTGAATAATAATTGCTTATTATGTCTCCCTCTACTCTCCAGGCAGAAGGTCTACAAGACTTCCTTATCATCTAGCAAAATTAACGAAGAATTCTATCGAACCGTAAAAGGAGTGAAGACTCTAGTTGCTGTGGGAAATGGCACCCAACATTCACAAGGGATATACGGGTGAATAGCTTATTTCTTAACCCTTTCAGGACCATAAGGTTTCTAAGAGTAAATATTAGTATGTAACTGTTTATTTTAGTTTGTTTAGACGTAAAATAAATAAAAATCATAAGAAAAATACATAACAATGTGTAGTTTTTTTGGAATTTTATGGGAAATATTTTTCCCAATGGACTATAAAGGTAACACAAATTATAGTTAGGCTTATTATGCGATGTCTTTTATTTATTGGTTTATTAGAACAAAATGTTAACTAAAATAATACAAAATTATGAAATAAAATTACTATACAAAATGATGTGCTAATTATGATATTCTGCGAAGCAATTTCTCTTGGTAGTGAGGCAAAGATGGACATTGCACATAGTACATATATTATGCGTCCTGACAGTTCTGTTTTTGTTTTCTAAACGTTCCCGTTTACGTAATTGCGTTCGGCATACGTTCTATTTTGACATTCTGTATAAAAAATGCTGATAAGGTTATAATTAAATACGACAATCACCAATTTTAAAATGGGAAAAATGTTTCCCTTAGTCGTGAAAGGGTTAAGGGCTAACACTTGTATTGACACTCTATTGTCGTATTAATATCCAGACAGCTACAGTCGCTCAAAAAAGTATCCGAACACTACGGTTGATTACAGAATTCAGAAAAAATGTCTGGAGCGTGTACAGTAACTGTACACGCTCCAGTTACCGTTCACAGCAAACTTTAGCGTGTGCAGTTACTGCACACGCTCCAGTTTGCTGTGAACGGTAACTGCACACGCTCAATATTTCTGTGAGTGGGCACACACGATCCAGGTTTTTGTGAGCTCACACGATCCAATGTGCTGTGAACATTAACCGCAACCGCTCCAGTTTGCTGTGAACGGTAACTGCACACGCTCCATATTCATCGCATTATATATTCATACGCATTATATATATTAAAAAGAGTATCCGAACACTACGGTTGATTACAGAATTCAGAAAAAATATCTGGCAACGATTTTTTTAGAAATTAGTGACACGAAGAAACGAATTAGAATCACGTGACACGAAGGTTGCCAGATCACTAATTTCTAAAAAACTCGTTGCCAGATATTTTTTCCTGAATTCTGTAATCAACCGTAGTGTTCGGATACTTTTTTGAGCGACTGTACTTGGTCTGAACCATAGACTCTGTTCTTATTGGAGATCACATTAAGCATTCTGTATTTATCTTAAGTGTTACTTTTACAATCCTATTTCCTTTACCATTCCTTACATCATTTTCCTTTTCAGAGTAATTTAATTTAAAATATAAGTTTAATAATCTCTTCAAATATAAAGCACCAGATGGAAAACAGTCTAGTAATTTTATTTTAATAATTTCTTCATATTAAGTTTTCTGTTGTGTACTTATAAAACAACTCTAAAAAAGTTCATAAACTAGAAATATAACACACTGTCTCTGCCGCATATAGAATGATCGTTTTTAAAGGGAATGAATTTTTTTTTATCTTAAACTTAAACTTTCAGCACGCTCTATTATTGGAAATTCGAACAAATAGATGATTGGCAAAATAAAAATTATAAGTAATAATAATATTTTATTATTACCTATAAAACACAAAAGAATTTTTCATATAATCTCTTATAATAAATAATTTCATTCCCCCCCCCCCTTCTGGGGTAAGGGGGCAAAATCTTTCCTTACATTATAAACCTCTTGATTGGTACATTTTACCACGAAAAGTTCAAATTACCAGCATAAATAGATCGTTCGCAATATTTGTAAAACATTAAACGCTCATATATTATTTTCTAGGCGAAACATTTTATTAACAATTTCACACTTATCAATGGAGTAGGATGTCCCAATTTTATAGGGGCGGGGGTGGCTCAGTGGGTAGCGCGCCAGGCTCGTAATCTGTAGATCCCAGGTTCGAGTTCCAGCTGGGTCAGCGTTGAGATTTATCTCCGCAAAATTCCCCGCCCTGCGCACGGTCAGTAGGGGACACCGATGGGCTTGGAAAGGCCGCCGTCTGTCGGATGCGACGTTAAGCCGTGGCCCCGTGTGCGGGAGAGCAATACCCTGTGCACGTTAAAGAACACGCTGGATGGCCTTGACGGGAGGCTTCCATCTGTCTCCTAACAACTGTCCTGCTGATCCCCTTAATTTTCTCTGAGCCCTTGGGGTTCTCCCCCACCTGGCCATTACTCATTGCATGCGCAGAAGTGGGGGCGGGGGTGGCTCAGTCGGTAGCGCGCCAGGCTCGTAATCTGTAGTTCCCAGTTCGAGTCCCAGCTGAGTCAGGCCGCTCGCCGTCCGTCGGATGGGACGTTAAGCTGTGACCCCGTGTACGGGAGAGCCATACCCTGTGCACGTTAAAGAACACGCTGGATGGCCTTGACGGGAGGCTACCATCTGTCTCCCAACAGCTGTTCCAGTGGGTCCCCTCCCCCAACCTTCTCTGAGCCTTCGGGGTCCATGTGACCTGGCCATTTAGCCCATGGTGTGCAAAAAAGTGCCGCTCAGAGGTAAAACAACTCAACCCAATTTTATATACTATACATGATAATATTATACATACTATACAAGAAATGTAAAATTGCAATTTATCACACTTATCAATGAAACTTAACAATGGAGAAATATACCGGAAGAGAAATTCGTTTCGCACCAAACATTTGGTGCCAAATATGATTATTATTATCCATTGTTGTATTAAGTATCATCATCTATACCGGGTTCCATAAATTAAGGAAAAAAATGGAGAAAAAAGAACCGCGATATCGTAAAATTTCGACTATAGAAATGCACTAAAGTCATGTATAGTATGTAAAATACGGCGCAGGCTTATCATGTGCTATGCAAATGAATGGCGGCACTGGCAGCTGTATATGCAAATACGTTGAGCGACAAAAGCTGATGTTTTGAAGCTGTTCTCTAGTTGTCCTGTGAAGTGCGAAGTGGGCTTTTTGAGATAGCGGATTTATTGGATATGTCTGCCAGACTTCATTTATCGGAAGAAAAGCAGTGGCGAATTGAAAGTCAGACTCGGGACAGGCCGAAGTCAAGCAGATGTTGCCAGATAGCTTAATGTGAGTCGTTCAGTGATGGATAGACTTTGGCAGAGATTCCAACAAGGGCAGAAGGCTTCCAGGCGATTCAGTAGTGGACGAGTTGGGTTGTTTTACCTCTGAACGGCATTTTTTTGCACACCATTGGCTAAATGGCCAGGTCACATGGACCCCGAAGGCTCGGAGAAGGTTGGGGAGAGAGGACCCACTGGAACAGCTCTTGGGAGACAGATGGTAGCCTCCCGCACACGGAGCCACGGCTTAACGTCCTATCCGACCGACGGCGGTCTTTCCAAGACCGTCGGTGTCCCCCTACTGACCGTGGGCAGAGCTGGGAATTTTGCGGAAATAAATTTTAACGTTGACCCAGCTGGGACTCGAACTTAGGAACTGCATATTACGAGCCTGGCGCGCTACCGACTGAGCCACCCCCGCCCCAACTGTGGGAGGGAATTGATCCCTTTACGAATGTTGGGGATCTGGAGAAACTGCCCTCGGTTCTGCTACGTTGTGAAAGTTATGAATGGAACTTTATCCGTCAGATATTTGGCGGGAATTGTGAGAGTTGTTAATGGATAAAACTGTAGGAGAAGAAGATTACGTTCAGAATATAAATTTCAGCGGAAGCTCCGAAATTTATCAATGGGCAAATCTTCCAGAAGAGAAATTCGCCTCGTCCGAAACATTTGGTGGAATAGATGTATAGTAAAACCATTCTGTTTATTGAATCAGAAAATATTTCTTATTTTTTAAAACTAATTATTATTCTGCTTTTAAATATTTTCCCGTTGACTATTTCATTTTTTTTATTACCATGCATCTACACTAGTGGTCAAAATTTGAGCAACAAACACAAACTTGTATCGCCGCTGGAGTGGGTTGTTTGGGTTGTTTTATCTCTGAGCGGCACTTTTTTGCACACCAGGGCTAAATGGCCAGATCACATGGACCCCGAAGGCTCAGAGAAGGTTGGGAGAGGGGACCCACTAGAACAGCTGTTGGGAGACAGATGGTAGCCTCCCGTCAAGGCCATCCAGCGTGTTCTTTAACGTGCACAGAGTATGATTCTCCCGCACATGGAGCCACGGCTTAACGTCCCATCCGACGGACGGCGGCCTTTCCAAGCCCATCGGTGTCCCCTACTGACCGTGGGCAGGGCGGGGAATTTTGCGGAGATAAATCTCAACGCTGACCCAGCTGGGACTCGAACCTGGGAACTACAGATTACGAGCCTGGCGCGCTACCGACTGAGCCACCCCCGCCCCGCTGGAGTGGGTCAATCGAAATACTGTTGCATGTGGGGCGGGGATTGGCTTGGCGGTGGTTGGCTTGGCTGGTAGTGTACTAGGCACGTAATCTTCAGTTTACAGGTTCGAGTCCAGGATCAGCGTTGAGATTTGTTTTCATTAAACTTGCGTCGCGAACCAGGAGAGAATGATGACAGCTATTGGCTTGAAAAGTCCATCGGATGGGATGCAAATCCGTGGCCCCATCTGCAAGAGAACCATACCCTGTGCACGTTAAAGGACACGCTGGATGACCTTGACTAGAGGTTCCCATCTGTCTCCTAACAGCTGTCCAGTGAGTCCCTTTCCCCAACATTCTCTGAGGATTGCGGTTCTTGCGAACTGGCCAAAAAAAAAGTGCAGATCAGAGGTACAGTCGCTCAAAAAAATATCCGAACACTATGGTCGATTACAGAATTCAGAAAAAATATCTGGAGCGTGTACAGCAACTGTACACGCTCCAGTTACCGTTCACAGCAAACTGGAGCGTGTGGAGTTACTGCACACGCTCCAGTTTGCTGTGAACGGTAACTGCACACGCTTAATATTTCTGTATGTGGGCCCACACGATCCAGGCTTTTGTGAGCTCACACGATCCAATGTGCTGTGAACATTAACCGCAACCGCTCCAGTTTCCTGTAAACGGTAACTGCACACGCTCAATATTTCTGTGAGTGGGCCCACACGATCCAGGTTTTTGTGAGCTCACACGATCCAATGTGCTGTGAACATTAACCGCAACCGCTCCAGTTTGCTGTAAACGGTAACTGCACACGCTCAATATTTCTGTGAGTGGGCCCACACGATCCAGGTTTTTGTGAGCTCACACGATCCAGGTTTTTGTGAGCTCACACGATCCAATGTGCTGTGAACATTAACCGCAACCGCTCCAGTTTGCTGTGAACGGTAACTGCACACGCTCAATATTTCTGTGAGTGAGCCCACACGATCCAATGTGCTGTGAACATTAACCGCAATCGCTCCAGTTTGCTGTGAATGGTAACTGCACACGCTCCATATTCACTGCATTATATATTCATACGCATTATGTACAGGGTGAATCTGAAGTGGGCAAAACTTTACGGTTATAAGTTGGCAAAACTTTACGGGGTGGTAGAACGCAGCTATACGAGCAATATTCGTCATAGAATGTATGGTCGGAACGCAAGCGGTGAGAAGTTAAAAGGTAGTTTTCCACTGTCACATTAAAAGAATGAACACAAGAAGGAGAGGAGATACTTCAGAAAACATTTTATTAACAGGAATGTAATTGAGGTACATGCTCAAAGAAATTGCTCAAAAGAGCATATCCGCTATTTCGTGGTTAGTATAACCAGCCATCCTCTCGGCAATCCACGGTAGAAATGCCGTTGGGTGCGAGGACCGACCCTTTTATACCATTCCCAACGCCACCTAGCGGCTCGCCGTTAGCGTTCCGCCCATAATTTCTATGACGAATATTGCTCGTATAGCTGCGTTCTACCACCCCGTAAGTTTTGCCCACTTTTTCAGATTCACCCTGTATAGATTAAAAAGAGTATCCGAACACTATGGTTGATTACAGAATTCAGAAAAAATATCTGGCAACGATTTTTTTAGAAATTAGTAATCTGGCAACGTTCGTGTCACGTGACACGAAGTTGCCAGATCACTTAATATAAGTATATGTATATTATTCCTGTTTTGCTGGTTGTTTTATTACCTATCTGTAATTTTAATTCTGGAATTTCGGTGTTCTTGCTTCGTTCATGTATACACACATTGCGTTGACCTATGGCCTTGTTTATATCGTTGAATGATTTAAGTCTTATATATTTATTACAGAAAGGACATGGTGGGACTTAAAGTTTATTACAAGACATTGCAAGTGGAGTGTTTCACCGAAGTGCCCTCTTATAGTGTAAGTCTTGTTAGATATTAGCAATATTCCTCTTCAAATTCAAAGGATTCTCGAAGTGCAAAAAATAATAGTGGTGAGACTATTATTTTATATTTATTATACAAACAAACTCGAACTCTGGTTCTGTCTTAAATAGAGACTGGTTTTTCTTAATTCAACATGGCACGGCACAGGGGAAACTCGTATAGGAGAAATTTAGGACCGGCAGCCAAGTATTTCCGTTGTTACTACATCAGAAGGAATTTGGGTTGTTTAACCTCTGAGCGGCACTTTTTTGAACACCATCGGGATGGGGGCGGGGGTGGCTCAGTCGGTAGCGCGCCAGACTCGTAATCTGTAGTTCCCAGGTTCGAGTCCCAGCTGGGTCAGCGTTGAGATTTATCTCCGCAAAATTCCCGCCCTGCCCACGGTCAGTAGGGGACACCGATGGGCTTGGAAAGGCCGCCGTCCGTCGGATGGGACGTTAAGCCGTGGCCCCGTGTGCGGGAGAGCCATACCCTGTGCACGTTAAAGAACACGCTGGATGGCCTTGACGGGAGGCTATCATCTGTCTCCCAACAGCTATTCTAGTGGGTCCAATCCCCAACCTTCTCTGAGCCTACGGGGTCCATGTGACCTGGCCATTTAGCCCATTGTGTGCAAAAAAGTGCCGCTCAGACGTAAAACAACCCAACACACCATCGGGACACCTTCGTGAGCCGCCGAACTATGAGAATCCCACTTCTAACGGCACGACACCGGGCTGTACGCCTTGCCTGGGCTAAATAACATTGAAACTGGGTCATCGAAAATTTGCAACGGATAGCCTGGAGTGATGAATCCTGACTTAAACTTTATCACGCCGATGGGAGACTGAGGGTATGGCGCCAACCCCATGAAGCCGTGGATCCTGCATGTCAGGTCGGAACAGTACAAGCTGGTGGTGGCTCAGTGATGGCCTGGGGTGTCTCCAGTTGGACGTCTGTGGGACCTTTGGTATGTTTAATGACGACTCTCAATGCATCCCGGTATGTAGACTTCATGGCGAGACCATTTACACCCATATATGGCCATCATGCATCCCAATAGAGATGGCGTCTACCAGCAAGACAACTAACTGTTCATCTCACATGTCCAGGTTGGCTACTGCATGGTTGCAGGAGATTTCTGCTGACTTTGAAATAATGAATTGGTCACCTAGAAGCCCAGATTTAAATCCCATCGAAAATCTTTAAGATACTGTCGAGCAGAATGTCCGGGCTCGTGTCCTATCAGCGACGACCTTGAGAGAAATGTGGACAGCTCTGGAGGATGCATGGCTCCACATGACTGTGGAACATTTATGCAAGCTTGTGGAGTCCTTGTCTCGTCATGTGGCGGCCGTTATCAGGGCCAGAGGGGGTCCAACACGCTACTAGGTTGCTATCCCTAATTCAATGGCACTTCAGTGTATATCTTGCAAGGCGTTTAAATCATATTACACAACTAAACGTGGGAAACAAACTCTGTGTGTTATTTTTCTAATTAATACTTTTCAGACTGTTACTAAAGCAAATTTAGGTGCAAATCATGACGTTTCCGTTAGGTTTATTTGCAAATATGAAAAATACCCTGCAGTCAACTGCTTGCAACAGAGGCCTGACAGGTGGCGGTAGTAATAAATACTCTGGAGAAGGTCTGCGAGAGATTAATAAAATTTGAAACTTTTTTCATCCAGGATGGTTATCATTGCCATTTGTTCCAAAGAATTGACTAAGAAAACATACCCACAAGTTCGGATTTGGTTGTTTTACCTTTAAGCGGCACTCTTTTGCACATAATGGGCTGAATGGCCAGGTCACAAGGACTCCAAGGGCTCAGAGAAGATTGGGGGAAGGAACCCACTTGAACTCATTGGGCAACTGTTAGGTTTGGATTATTTTACCTCTGAGCGGCATTTTTTTGCACACCACGGGCTAAATGGCCAGGTCACATGGGCCACGAAGGCTCAGAGAAGGTTGGGGGAGGGGACCCACTGGAACAGCTGTTGGGAGACAGATGGTAGCCTCCCGTCAAGGCCATCCAGTGTGTTCTTTAACGTGCACAGGGTATGGCTCTCCCGCACATGGGGCCACGACTTAACGTCCCATCCGACGGACGGCGGCCTTTCCAAGCCCATCGGTGTCCCCTACTGACCGTGGGCAGGGCGGGGAATTTTGCGGAGATAAATCTCAACGCTGACCCAGCTGGGACTCGAACCTGGGAACTACAGATTACGAGTCTGGCGCTCTACCGACTGAGCCACCCTCGGCCCTAAGTCGAAATGAACAGAAACTCCGTTTCAATGGTCTTTAAGAAATAACTTGAAAAATATGTATAACGTATCCAGATAGGTTTAATACGTCTCCCTTCAGCGGTTTCTAGTATTCTCGAGTGGGAGGGGCAGGCATGATCTCCTTCCTCCCTCCTAAATCCACCCTTGCTCCCCCCCCCCCCCTTCAATCAGTCAATGTTAAGCACATCACAACCATTTTTACACTCAGTCAAAGTCGGATGATTAGACTTATGTTTTCTTCTTTTTTACCATTACTTTGTTCCAATTCCAGTGGGAAACCTTGGTGGCTAATATCGGAGGCAATCTTGGATTCTTCATGGGTTTGTCCTTAGTCACGTTCCTGGAGGTGATCGAATTCTTTTGGGATGCTGTGATCTCCTTCATCAATTGGAAATTTATCGGATGTCGAACAAGAGCCAACAGGTAGGTGCCATTTCAGTTCTACGACTGCTATTTATATAGTGTCATTCAGGATATATCCTGGGGCGGGGTGGCTCAGTCGGTAGCGCGTCAGGCTCGTAATCTGTAGTTTCCAGGTTCGAGTCCCAGCTGGGTCAGCGTTCAGATTTATCTCCGCAAAATTTCCCGCCCTGCTGACGGTCAGTAGGGGACAACGATGGGCTTGGAAAGGCCGCCGTCCGTCGGATGGGACGTTAAGCCGTGGCCCCGTGTGCGGGAGAGCCATACCCTGTGCACGTTAAAGAACACGCTGGATGGCCTTGACGGGAGGCTACCATCTGTCTCCCAACAGCTGTTCCAGTGGGTCCCCTCCCCCAACCTTCTCTGAGCCTTCGGGGTCCTTGTGGCCTGGCCATTTAGCTCATGGTGTGCAAAAAAGTGCCGCTCAGAGGTAAAACAACAACCCAAAAGATTTGTATTCACAGAGTCACTCATATATATAACTGGTAAGATGTTTAAATGTAAAATGTCTTGTTACTAGTTTCAACCATTCAGACCTTATAGGTAAGGTGATATACGATTTGAAATGAAATAACGATTATTTGAATGAAAAACGATGAAATAACGAATAATGAAATACGATTTTTTAAAAGTTATAACTAAAGGATTATTTGTTTTTTCTGGTTTGTACTAAGGGAGCTTTACATGAGAAAATGTTTGTTAACGGATTTGTATTTAAATAAAAGTATTGTTGGTTGGCTGGTTTACCTCTGAGCGCCCTTTTTCGCACACACTGGACCAAGTCACAAGGACCCCGAAGCCTCAGAGAAGGTTGGGGGAGGGGACCCACTGGAACAGCTGTTGGGAGTGTTGGTAGCCTCCCGTGAAAGCCATCCAGCGTGTTCTTTAACGTGCACAGGGTACGGCTCTCCTGCACACGGGCAACGGCTTAACATCCCAGCCGACGGACTGCGGCATTTCCAAGTCCATTGGTGTCCCCTTTTGACTGTGGGCAGAGCGGGGAGTTTTGCGGAGATAAATCTCTACGCTGACCTAGCTGGGACTCGAACTTGGGAACTGCAGATTGCGAATCTGACGCGCTACCGACTGAGCCACCTCCTCCCCAGTAGTTGGAAACATACAAATTTTAATATTTTGGCGAAAGTAAATTTTTCTATGTTTGAATTTTTCATCGCGTAATTCATGTTTTTTTGGAAAAATCCCGAGAGAATTGTGTTTAAAGAATAATAAAAAATTGTTTTTTTTTTAAACTGAATGTGTATTAAACGTTTTTGTCTTAATCTCGCCAGTAGTCTCTTATTGGTTATTGGATTTTCTAAAGAACCATCTATGATGAGTAAAATTTCTTCAAATATGGTGAGTTTTTTGTAACAAATACAGTTAATAAAAAAAGACACAAGATATGATTAAATGTGTTATAAAAAGCCATGCCTATTATCTAAAAAAAAGAAAGCGCGCTTTCAAAGATTCTTGCCCCCCCGGGGGGCGGGGGTGGCTCAGTCGGTAGCGCGCCAGGCTCGTAATCTGCAGTTCCCAGGTTCGAGTCCAGAGCTGGGTCAGCGTTGAGATTTTTCTCCGCAAAATTCCCCGCCCTGCCCACGGTCAGTAGATGACACCGGTGGGCTTGGAAAGGCCACCGTCCGTCGGATGTGATGTTAGCCGTGGCCTCCTGTGCAGGAGAGCCATACCCAGTGCACGTTAAAGAACACGCTGGATGGCCTTGACGGGAGGCTACCATCTGTCTCCCAACAGCTGCTCCAGTGGGTCCCCTCCTCCAACCTTCTCTGAGCCTTTGGGGTCCATGTGACCTGGCCATTTAGCCCATGGTGTGCAAAAAAGTGCCGCTCAAAGGTAAAACAACCCCCCCCACCTCCGGAGAAATTTCTGCGAACGCCAATGATCCGTGGTTTATTATACTGACAGTTTCCCGTCAGACTTCTGTCGCAGGCAACTATTTGACGGACAATTCATTTTTATTTTAAATATCAGAATGCTGACATCCCTAAACAAGTGCCTTATGGGTCAGCTGATCTTCTATTTACATAAATAATACATATGAAAATCGTTTTCGGGTTCATGAATCGGGTAAATTATTTCCACCAATGCTACTCACGCTATACCAATATCTTACCGTAATTATAAAACATTAATCTTGTTTTATTCTTTTCGTATATAGGGCCACAAGGAAAGTCTATCCTGTTAAGTCATTTCGAGGCAACCATTTACCTTATAGACCTGAGATGCCCAGATACTCAGACCGGAGAATGCAGTGGATCGACGACTTGTTTGATGTGAGGTCAGTTTCTAGCAGCGTGACTTCGGACATGTCCGGTTATAAGCAGTCTGCGAAGAGAAGAAGAGATCTGACCAAAAAACCAAAATTTAAGGTGCGCCATGCTTTACGAAGTTCAGTAGAACCTAACTCTCGCCTCTATCCATATTGATTGACTCTTTAATGTGGGAAAACACGAATTATCTTCAGCAAGACGTTGGAACTTTACCGGAAGGAACTCAAGTGATTATCCATAGTGATCGTATTCGAATGAAGGAAAAAATAGCCTTAAACTAGTACAGAGAAAATGAACACTTGCCTTTGCTTTCTGAAGGGAAACTCAAATGATTAATCACAGTCATCATATTTGGTGAAGGGAAACTCAAATGATTAATCACAGTCATCATATTTGGTGAAGGAGACTCAAATGATTAATCACAGTCATCGTATTTGGTGAAGAGAAACTCAAATGATTAATCACAGTCATCATATTTGGTGGAGAAAAATCAAATGATTAATCACAGTCATCATATTTGGTGGAGAAAAACTCAAATGATTAATCACAGTCATCATATTTGGTGGAGAAAAATCAAATGATTAATCACAGTCATCATATTTGGTGGAGAAAAACTCAAATGATTAATCACAATCATCATTTTGGTGGAGAAAAACTCAAATGATTAATCACAGTCATCATATTTGGTGGAGAAAAACTCAAATGATTAATCACAGTCATCATATTTGGTGGAGAAAAACTCAAATGATTAATCACAGTCATCATATTTGGCGAAGGGAAACTCAAATGATTAATCACAGTCATCATATTTGGTGAAGGTGAACTCAAATGATTAATCACAGTCATCATATTTGGTGAAGGGAAACTCATATGATTAAT
Organism: Ryuthela nishihirai; assembly: GCA_038380435.1. NCBI lineage: Eukaryota > Metazoa > Arthropoda > Arachnida > Araneae > Heptathelidae > Ryuthela > Ryuthela nishihirai. Next base: position 6,834,232 of record JAWZYU010000013.1, read on the forward strand.
CACAGTCATCATATTTGGTGAAGGGAAACTCAAATGATTAATCACAGTCATCATATTTGGTGAAGGGAAACTCAAATGATTAATCACAGTCATCATATTTGGTGAAGGGAAACTCAAATGATTAATCACAGTCATCATATTTGGGTGAAGGGAAACTCAAATGATTAATCACAGTCATCATATTTGGTGAAGGGAAACTCAAATGATTAATCACAGTCATCATATTTGGTGAAGGGAAACTCAAATGATTAATCACAGTCATCATATTTGGTGAAGGGAAACTCAAATGATTAATCACAGTCATCATATTTGGTGAAGGGAAACTCAAATGATTAATCACAGTCATCATATTTGGTGAAGGGAAACTCAAATGATTAATCACAGTCATCATATTTGGTGAAGGGAAAGTAATCCCAATATTCTACAAAACAAATGATTACCTTCTCAACAAGCATTCATTCCGCACAGATTAATTAAGCTATTAGTATGAGTTTTGGTGACCATAACATTTTTCTGGTGAGATTTATTAGACAGTTTCCCGTTATAGCGAATCCCCATTACCAGGTGACTCTTTAAGCAAAGGTTACCTGTACAGAAGGGAAATCGGCAACATCCATCAGTTTTTTTTATACGACAGCAAAACACAGAATTTACTACTATCTTATACTTTTTTCACATAAAATGGCGATTCTTGAAGCAGACAGAAACACGAATTCTTTCTGATTACTGCTTCAATTAAAGCACCGTTCACAGAAAACTGCAGCGGTTGCGGTTAATGTTCACAGCACATTGGATCGTGTGAGCTCACAAAAACCTAGATCGTGTGGGCCCACTCACAGAAATATTGAGCGTGTGCAGTTACCGTTCACAGGAAACTGGAGCGGTTGCGGTTAATGTTCACAGCACATTGGATCGTGTGAGCTCACAAAAACCTGGATCGTGTGGGCCCACTCACAGAAATATTGAGCGTGTGCAGTTACCGTTCACAGCAAACTGGAGCTTGTGCAGTAACTGCACATGCTCCAGTTTGCTGTGAACGGTAACTGGAGCGTATACAGTTGCTGTACACGCTCCAGATATTTTTCCTGAATTCTGTAATCAACCATAGTGTTCGGATACTTTTTTGAGCGACTGTAGGTGGTCATATTATTCAGATACGACTGTGTATAATTCTAATTGAGTTTTGCTTCGGGATACAAGTCTATCTCCCTTGATCCTACACGCCCGTGCTCGCTCCATCGGTAGCTGATAATGAGCTTAATTTGTTTGTTTCTTTCTTTGTAAAACTGTATTTTAACATCTGAAAAATACTTCTTTATACTGTAAAATAAGCCGGAAATAAATATTATTACGTTGCTTTACCACTGAAGACTCTAAAATGGCCGTTTAAGTATATACTGTATATAAATTAAAAAAAAAAGAACGATGGAGACAATTTGGAAGCTTTCGGCTTGAGTTGGTTTTTTCATACAACATACCAACATGAAGAATACCAAAAGAATCGAGACGTTGGGCTGTTTTACCACTGAGCGGCACATTTTTTACGTACAATGGCTAAATTACCAGGTTACAAGGACTCTGGGCTCATAAAAAGTTAGGGGGAAGGGGACCCACTGGACAGCTGTTAGGAGACAGATGGTAGCCTCCCGTCACGAATGAAGGTCATTCCGTGTGTATTTTAACATGCACATGTTATGGTTCATCCGCACATGGGTTAACTGCTCTACATACCATCTGCTGGAAGGCGGCCTTTCCAAGCCCATCGGCGTCCACTATGGATCGAGGGCAGATTGTAGGGTCTCTGACCTCGGTCCGGGCGGGGGTGGCTCAGTCGGTAGCGCATCAGGCTCGTAATCTGCAGTTCCCAGAAAGAGAAGCAGAATCCGAGTTCCAGCTGGGTCAGCGTTGAGATTTATCTCCGCAAAATTCCCCGCCCTGCCCACGGTCAGTAAGGGACACCGATGGGCTTGGAAAGGCCGCCGTCCGTCGGATAGGACGTTAAGCCGTGGCACCGTGTACGGGAGAGCCTAACCCTTTGCACGTTAAAGAACACGCTGGGTGGCCTTGACGGGAGGCTACCATCTGTCTCCCAACAGATGTTCCAGTGGGTCTCCTCCCCCAACCTTCTCTGAGCCTTCGGGGTCCATGTGACCTGGCCATTTAGCCCATGGTGTGCAAAAAAGTGCCGCTCAGAGGTAAAACAACCAACCCAACCCATGTGACCTGTCTATTTAGCCAATGTGCAACAAAGTGCCACTCAGAGGTAAGACAAACCAAACACACTGACCTCTGTCCATAGTGCCCCAACCGTCTCTGTGTCCTTGTTATTTGGCCATTTAATGCAGAGGGTGTCTCATTAAATAGCGCAACAGGTTCTTATCTGCAGCTACCAGGTTCGAGTCTCACCTGGGCCAGGGTTGAGATTTATTTCCCCAGCTTTTCCAGCGGCGATGTTCGAAATATAGTTTTATAGTTCGTAAGGGACACCGATGGGCTTGTAAAGACCGCTGTCCATCGGATGGGATGTTAAGCCGTGACCCCGTGCAGGAGTGCCATACCCTGTGTACATTAAAGAACACGCTGAGATGGCCTTGAGTGGCTATCATCTGTCTCCTAACAGCTGTCCAGTGGGCCTCTTCTCCCAGCCTTCCCTGAGCCCTCGGGATCTTTGGGACCTGGCCATTTAGCCCATTTTCTTGAAAAAAGTGGCGCTCAGAGTAAAAATAACCCAATTCTTGTCAAGGTCATAGAGAGTGTTCTTTACCATGGTCAGGGTATGGATCTCGTATAAAGCGTCATGTCTTTATTTCCCATTCAACGGGGGCGAGGGTGGCTCAGTCGGTAGCGCGCCAGGCTCGTAATCTGTAGTTCCCAGGTTCGAGTCCCAGCTGGGTCAGCGTTGAGATTTATCTCCGCAAAATTCCCCTCCCTACCCACGGTCAGTAGGGGAAACCGATGGGCTTGATAAAGGCCGCCGACCGTCGGATGGGACGTTAAGCCGTGGTCCCGTGTGCGGGAGAGCCACACTCTGCGAACGTTAAAGAACACGCTGGATGGCCTTGACGGGAGGCTACCATCTGTCTCCCAACAGCTGTTCCAGTGGGTCCCCTCCCCCAACCTTCTCTGAGCCTTCGGGGTCCTTGTGGCCTGGCCATTTAGCCCATGGTGTGCAAAAAAGTGCCGCTCAGAGGTAAAACAATTAAATCCCATTCAACGGGCTTCAACTTGTAGAAGCCAATTACTATTTCCTTTATCCCCGAGGGCAGAACGGGAGTTAGTGGAGAAATTCTACGCAGGCGCAGTTGGGACTCAAACCTGGGAACATCAGATTACGAGCCCTGTATGCTATCTATTGAACTCGAATTATGAATAAAATGTCCATTGAAAGTTTCATTTATACATATTTATTCCAAGTTTCAGTTCAGCAGCAATAATAAGCATTAATGAACAATATTTTGAATATTATTTGCACTAATTCAGATAAGCTTAGATTAATTTCTCATATATTTCCTTTTGGTCATGAAAAATATTTATCATTAATGTAGACGTACACTATAGAATTGGAAAATGAAATTTGAAAAAATGAATTGAATATAAATTAGAAATTAAGCCTTTATATTATCCTTGGTGCTTTATTTTGTAGAATTAGTATTTATATGATATTTTGTGAACCAGTGTACTTACTAATCAGATGTATTTACACTATATAATAGTTAACGATGTTAAACTTGTTGCTAAAGTTGAGGTAAAACTTGTTTTTTACTAACCTGAAAGAATTTTGTCTAGAAAAGTCAGATTTCGATGCCGATTCAAAACAAGCATCATTCCATTAAGATGTCGCAAAACAGATTGTATTACAATTGTAGGAATATAATTTTATCGGAATAATATAAATATAACTTTTTTACAGATGGCGATTTTATTAATAATGGAATCGCTAATATCTATAAATATAATATATACACAGTCGTATCAAAATAGTATGACCACCTACCTTAGTATACGTATGGTACAGTCGCTCAAAAAAGTATCCGAACACTATGGTTGATTACAGAATTCAGAAAAAATATCTGGCAACAATTTTTTTTAGAAATTAGTGATCTGGCAATCTTCGTGTCACGTGATCTGGCAATCTTCGTGTCACGTGACACGAAGATTGCCAGATCACTAATTTCTAAAAAAATCGTTGCCAGATATTTTTTCTGAATTCTGTAATCAACCATAGTGTTCGGATACTCTTTTTAATATATATAATGCGTATGAATAGTAATGCAATGAATATGGAGCGTGTGCAGTTACCGTTCACAGCAAACTGGAGCGTGTGCGGTTAATGTTCACAGCACATTGGATCGTGTGAGCTCACAAAAACCTGGATCGTGTGGGCCCACTCACAGAAATATTGAGCGTATGCAGTTACCGTTCACAGCAAACTGGAGCGTGTGCAGTAACTGCACACGCTCCGGTTTGCTGTAAACGGTAACTGGAGCGTGTACAATTGCTGTACACGCTCCAGATATTTTTTCTGAATTCTGTAATCAACCATAGTGTTCGGATACATTTTGAGTGACTGTAGGTGGTCATATTATTCTGATACGACTGTGTATAATTCTAATCGAGTTTTGCTTCGGGATACAAGTCTATCTCCCTTGCTCCTATGCCGCTGTTACTTCGTAATATGTATTATATCTACATAAATAAAAATTGAATCATTACCGTGTAAAACAGAGTCTATAATCGTTTCAAGTCAAAACACTAGCATTTTCATCGGTCAGGAAAAAATTAAGAGTTCTTTATTGTTTACAATTAATGAAAGCGTTTATAAACAGATTTTTAAACAGGTAGATTTTTAAACAGGTAGATTTTTAAACAGGTAGATTTTTAAACAGGGTAATTGTGTAAGCGTAAAATGTTTAAAAAATCAGCTTCGAAGTGCTGAAATTAAAAACAAGGGAGGAGAAATGAGGAAAGTACCGAAGGTTCTTCTTATTATGATCAATGGAATAACATAAATGATCGCAGAGAAGTAGTAGAGAAATCTATTTAAATGAAAAGACCAATCATGTTAGTCGAAAACCAACACCACTTCAGAAATCACGTTAGTCGAATTCGTATTAATCGAGATTGGGTGTATAATACAATTTTGTAAGCTGCAAATTGCACAATATCCTTCCTATCAAAAGCTTCACGAGTATATTCCCTTGTACTTTATTCCGATTCGAAATATATATCTTGATAGTGTTTAATTTTCTTTCCCATCTTTTATTTTTCATCATATTTCTTTTCCATCTTTAAGTCCTTCTTACACTTTCTCGCATCTTCAAGATTTCTGCAGATCACTTAACATTATACGAGGATTCTACGAGGATCTACGAGGACTATTCAAAGGTGGTTTACTATTCTATCCTTTTAGTGGGGGGGAAATATTAGTGATAGATAATTCTGTCAGCTGAGCTTCGAAAATCTTTGAAGAGATTAAAGTTTGGTCTTCTACTGGAGACGTTTGCTAGTGACCTTTCAAAATTAGTCACATCTGATGTCATTGACAGATGATCGCCCATTACGTGATCTATTGTTGTTTTCTTCATCTCCTTCATCTCTCCTCGTTTGAAACCTGGTCAATTGAGTGCTATAAATAGCGCTTGTCACAGTGGGCTCTGGGAAATTCCTTCTGGGAACGCTATAAGAGTTAAAGAAAGAAAAGGAAAAATTATTTTCAAGAAATCGTCTGGAAAATAATTATTTCCAAGGGATCGTCCAAAAATCACGTAACACCACGAGGGGTAATGTTAGCGATTGTGATACGTCGCGTTACATGATGAGTGGCTGATTTATTACTGAGCAGCACTTTTTTGCACACAATGGGTCAGATGGCCAGGTCACAAGGACCCAAAAGGATCATAGAAAGTTGGTGGAAGGCGACCCACTAGACCACTCTTAAGAGAAAGATGAGAGCCTCCCATTATGACCATCCAGGGTGTTCTTTAGGAGGTTGGGTTGGGTTGTTTTACCTCTGAGCGGCACTTTTTTGCACACCATGGGCTAAATGGCCAGGTCACATGGACCCCGTAGGCTCAGAGAAGGTTGGGGGAGGGGACCCACTGGAACAGCTGTTGGGAGACAGATGGTAGCCTCCCGTCAAGGCCATCCAGCGTGTTCTTTAACGTGCACAGGGTATGGCTCTCCCGCACACGGGGCCACGGCTTAATGTCCCATCCGACGGACGGCGGCCTTTCCAAGCCCATCGGTGTCCCCTACTGACCGTGGGCAGGGCGGGGAATTTTGCGGAGATAAATCTCAACGCTGACCCAGCTGGGACTCGAACCTGGGAACTACAGATTACGAGCCTGGCGCGCTACCGACTGAGCCACCCCCGCCCCTTTCTTTAGGAGGGACATTGAGCTGTGGTCCAGAGGAACAATAATAATCAGAGGAAATAAGCATCAGAGGAGCATTAAGCCGTGACCCCTTATGCAGGGGCCACTGCTTAATAGCCTCGTTGTGTTAAAAATGAAGTTTAATTCTGCTAAAATAGCATTAAGCAATTTATGGATGACCCCTAATGCACTACATTTGGTATTTTATGAAAATCAAGGAATTCAAATTTATTAAATAGTACTAATTATCGTAATAAATGACAGTAGCAAGCAGAGAAATGTTTTCTATAACTTAAAACAAAGGATCAACACGACAAGTACTCTTTTCGTAGTAATGCGACAGAACCCAAAACCAGATTATAGTCTCAAATAATGAGAGACTCTGGCGATATTCGTGTTCGAGACCCCCATACATACACAGTCGTATCAGAATAATATGACCACCTACCTTAGTACATGTATGGTAGGTGGTCATATTATTCTGGTACGATTGTGTATATATGACCTGTCCGATCGAAATTTCTCCACGGGAAGACGTGTCCGCTTGACGATGATTCTTGACGCTAGAGGGCGGAAACAATCGGCCCCTAAAGTTGTAAGCAACTAGTTTGAGTTGGGTTGTTTTACCTCTGAGCGGCACTTTTTTGCACACCATGGGCTAAATGGCCAGGTCACATGGACCCCGAAAGCTCAGAGAAGGTTAGGGGAGGGGACCCACTGGAACAGCTGTTGGGAGACAGGTGGTAGCCTCCCGTCAAGGCCATTCAGCGTGTTCTTTAACGTGCACAGGGTATGGCTCTCCCGCACACGGGGCCACGGCTTAACGTCCCATCCGACGGACGGCGGCCTTTTCAAGCCCATCGGTGTCCCCTACTGACCGTGGGCAGGGCGGGGAATTTTGCGGAGATAAATCTCAACGCTGACCCAGCTGGGACTCGAACCTGGGAACTACAGATTACGAGCCTGGCGCGCTACCGACTGAGCCCCCCCCCCCGCCCCCCATTCAGGGAAAAAAACAAATTTATTTCAGTTAATTTTTTTTCAACTTCAGATTGTCTTACATGTTTAAGCAAGATATTTGTATGGCAGATTCGCAGAAATACACATTACAGGTCCAGCTGGAAAAAACAGAAACTTGTAAAATTAAAAGAAACTCTGTTCAAAAGTTGAAGTAAACAATGATATCATAAATTGGTAAATTTAAAACAAAATTAGAAAATATAATAATAATAATAAACTTTATTTCATTCCACCAGTCAGTACAATATACATTTACATAGCATAATTATCTAATAACAATTATTACACACATGAGAAAAATCGAGAAGTGAAATAGTCGAGAAATATCAATTGCATCAGAAAAGGGAAATAACAATCATATTCAAATATTTGCGATTAATAGTAAAGGCGAAATAAAAAAGGAGAGCATAATAAGTTGATGCTTATTTTTAGTTAATTTCTTTGTATTAAAATGCAACACCTTATCAAGGTTCTAAAGAAGGAGAGGCGAGCCTGTAGCACACGCAGCTCTAAGCAGTGGCATGCCACACAATGTCTCTTCCAAATTGGATTCGTCTTAGGTGGCTTTTATTGGGTTCTTTCACCTCAGAGCGACACAGAATCGGATAAATGGCCAAGTCACAAGAACCCTGGGTGCGGGGGTGGCTCAGTCGGTAGCGCGCCAGTCTCGTAATCTGTAGTTCCCAGGTTCGAGTCCCAGCTGGGTCAGCGTTGAGATTTATCTCCGCAAAATTCCCCGTCCTGCCCACGGTGAGTAGGGGACACCGATGGGCTTGGAAAGGCCGCCGTCCGTCGGATGGGACGTTAAGCCGTGGCCCCGTGTGTGGGAGAGCCATACCCTGTGCACGTTAAAGAACATGCTGGATGGCCTTGACGGGAGGCTACCATCTGTTTCCTAACAGCTGTTCCAGTGGGTCCCCTCCCCCAACCTTCTCTGAGACTTCGGGGTCCATGTGACCTGGCCATTTAGCCCATGGTGTGCAAAAAAGTGCCGCTCAGAGGTAAAACAACCCAACCCAACCCACAAGAACCCCAAGGGCCCAGATAAAGTTGAAGGAAGGAGACCCATTGGACAGTTCTTAGGAGACAGATTAAAGCCCCACTCCGTCAAGGCCATCCAGCGTGTTCTACAATAACGTATACACGGGACGAGACTTAACGTTCCATTCGATGGACGGCTGCCTATCCAATCGCATTGGTGTCCCACTATATTCCCAAAGGCAGAGTGTGGGATTTAGCTGAGATCAATCTCAATGTTTGCACACGTGGGACTCGAATCTGGGAACTTCAGATTTACGAGCGAGGCATGCTATCGACTGAGTCGAACTCTCTCCCGTTTGATGGAACGCGACACATTTCCAACGCAATGGAAGTTGGCCACTCCTTTTGAGTGTTATTAAAACTCTCCTCCTTAAATTTTGCAACCGAGTTTTTAACCTCTTTTGCTACTAAAATGGGAACAAAAATTCAAATTCACACAAGATTTGAAAAAAACAGCAACATCTGCATTTAAAATCTGAAGGCAAAAATTTCTTAATCACTTCTCAGGTACAGTCGCTCAAAAAATATCCAAACACTATGGTTGATTACAGAATTCAGAAAAAAATATCTGGCAACGATTTTCTTTTAGAAATTAATGATCTGGCAACCTTCGTGTCACGTGACACGAAGGTTGCCAGATTACTCATTCCTAAAAAAAAAATCTTTGCCAGATATTTTTTCTGAATTCTGTAATCAACCATAGTGTTCGGAAGGTTGCCAGATCACTAATTTCTAAAACAAATCTTTGCCAGATATTTTTTTCCTGAATTCTGTAATCAACCATAGTGTTCGGATACTTTTTTGAGAGACTGTACTTCACCAGACAAAAGAGCGTGATAACCTAGAAAATATATTAGGCTTGTTGGTGTTGGGCGATATTTTTTTGAGCGACTGTATCTCTCGTAATTCAACTTCTATCGAGGTAGGTTTTTCAAAATCCTCATATGCAGGCCCGGATCTAGAAAAAAAAAAATTAAATGTGTTTTTGGGAGACGGAGGTAAGAACTTCAATCGAGTAGGAAGGAAAATTAATATCATGAAGACTGCACTTTCATCGCAGTATAACATTTCCACTTCCGTTTCAGAAGTCTTTAAAAAATGCATAAGTTTATAATTTTTTGCCCTCTATTACCTTTACTAGCATTCCCAAACCCTCTAGACCGGGCTCTGGAAGTGCCGTCTTAACAGTATTGTAGGCCCCTGGACAAATAAATGCACTGGGGCCTCGACTCACCCACTTGCGGAAATAAAAATGTAAACGATCAATAAAATTAAGCCTATAGATTTATTGGTACTTTTAACAAAACCAAAGTTTAAACATAAAAAACATGACGTGAAGCGAGGATTAATCAACACAAACTTTCGCGAAATTTAGAATCGTGGGGCTCCTGGGCAACTGCCAGTGTGCCCATGCCTTAAGACGGTCTTGGGCAACTGCCAGTGTGCCCATGCCTTAAGACGGCCCTGGGCAACTGCCAGTGTGCCCATGCCTTAAGACGGCCCTGGGCAACTGCCAGTGTGCCCATGCCTTAAGACGGCCCTGGGCAACTGCCAGTGTGCCCATGCCTTAAAACGGCCGTGGGCTCTGGTCGTATTAAAATCATTCCATTAAAAGAGAACATGCGTTTGTCACCTTTTTACTTTTGTCCTCTGCAGACGCATGATCCATTTGCAATTGACCAAGGATAGAATCGCATCCCAAACGAACTCCACCACCTCCAGGAAGGTGACGATCGACAAACCCATGAAGAATCCCATATTGCCTCCAATGTTGGCCATCAAGCTCTCCCACTGAAATAAGAAACAGAAACGATGCATAAAAACAAATGATTGGAGGAATTACATTTCTGCCGCTTGAGTTATTAGTAAAAGAACTCACATGACAATATGAAAATTCCGAATATACATATCCTAAGAAAAGGTGGGTTGAGTTGTTTCACCTCTGAACGGCATTTTTTTGTACACCATGGGCTAAATGGCCAGGTCACATTTACCCCGAAGGCTCAGAGAAGGGTTGGGGGAGAGGACCCATGGAACAGCTGTTGGGAGACAGATGGTAGCCTCCCGTCAAGGCCATCCAGCGTGTTCTTTAACGTGCACAGGGTATGGCTCTCCCGCACACGGGGCCACGGCTTAACGTCCCATCCGATGGACGGCGGCCTTTCCAAGCCCAGCGGTGTCCCCTACTTACCGTGGGCAGGGCGGGGAATTTTGCGGAGATAAATCTCAACGCTGACCCAGCTGGGACTCGAACCTGGGAACTACAGATTACGAGCCTGGCGCGCTACCGACTGAGCCACCCCCGCCTCAAGAAAAGGTGTCAAATCTCCTGGAGATCCAAGGATCGGCCCAGTCGGTACAGTGTCGGTCTTGTAATCTGACAGTTTACAGGTTAGAGTTTCAACTATGAGAGTGAAGAAACCGATGGGCTTGGAAAGGCCGTCGTCCATTCGATGAAACGTTAAGCCGTGGTCTCGTGTGCAGGAGAGCCCATCAAGGACTGGATAGTCTTGACGGTAGTTTTCCATCTGTATCCTAACAGCTGTCCACTGAGTCTCCTCCAACTTTCTCTGATCCCTCTGGGGTCCTTGTGACCAGGCCATTGTGTGCATAAAAGCATCGCTGAGAGATAAAAATAAATGTTTCCTTGATGCAGATATACCTTGCTTCAAAACTTTTAATTTCTTCCGGTGTGTTTCGTCTTGCTGATTCTTTCACCTAACTTTTTTTTGGCTTCTGTTGATTTTATTTCCAGCGTAGCCCTGGAACAGTATTGTAGAGATTTGAACATACAAAAAGTCTTTTATATTAACAACCTACTATATTATTTAGGGGTGGCTTTGGGGGTCTTCTGAAAGCATTTTCATTCCTTAGGGGAAATAATGTTTGCATTTCCTTCGAGTCCTTAAAAAATCATTTCGACAAAAAAAAGATTGCGTTTCTGCTACGAATATTATAACGAATAAAGTGAATAAATGTGTCATTTTTCTTGTCAGAAAGAAGTTTACAATGGACTTCGGCAGGGAGCGGGGTGGGTAAGAGAGGAAGTTCCCCCCTCATCACTGGAAAAATTGGGGCGGGGGTGGCTCAGTCGGTAGCGCGTCAGGCTCGTAATCTGTAGTTCCCAGGTTCGAGTCCCAGCTGGGTCAGCGTTGAGATTTATCTCCGCAAAATTCCTCGCCCTACCCACGGTCAGTAGGGGACACCGATGGGCTTGGAAAGGCCGCCGTCCGTCGGGTGGGACGTTAAGCCGTGGCCCCGTGTGCGGGAGAGCCATACCCTGTGCACGTTAAAGAACACGCTGGATGGCCATGACGGGAGGCTACCATCTGTCACCCAACAGCTGTTCCAGTGGGTTTCCTCCCCCAACCTTCTCTGGCCCAACCCAACTGGAAAAATTGGTCGAAAACTGATACATGTTCAATAATATCAGGTGTATCAAAAAATGGGTGATTTTTAGTGATAAAGTGAAAAATATAAATTAAAATTGAAAAAAATCACCTATCTTCATCGTCCTTAAGAGTAAAAATTAAAACTAAAGCATACCGTTTGGTGAATTCGCTTGCTGGATTCATATTCACTTCAAAGGATGATGGGTGCGGACAATTTTTTATTGAGTTTTTTCGGCACCCTATTTTGATTATAAAAATTAATTTATATTTAAGTTTTTTTAAACCGACGTTGGTCACGATAACTTAATTTTATTTCCCCACAGAATATGGCAACAAGATTTAGCATTTGACTCCCTAATCTGACTAGAGGCCCTATATAGGTAGAGGTTGGCCATCTCAAAATTGGACGCCATGTTTTGTCGTCGCTCGGATTGTCTATTTACAAAGTTAAATGGTATTGCACGGATTCTTATGGATTCCGGAAAATGGTAGAATGATATTTGATACATTTTTCAGTTCTCACGATTGGAAGCACTTTAGAAAACGTCTAAAAAGAAAAAGTAAATTTTAGGACTTTTTTTTTAAAAAAAAAAAAGAGATAATGATTTCGCATTTTGCTGTTTTTCCGTCTGTAGACATCGAACTTTTTTGTGTATGCAGAAAAATAATTTTTTTGTGTTGGATAGGTATTAATGAAATATTACGATTCTCTTAATAGTTATAACTGCGCCCTCTACGGTGGAAAATTTTTGAAAATTTCGAAATATCATAAGAATATTTTAAACGATGTTGTTATGTTAGAAATTTGAAATTTTGGTGTTGAAATGTGAAGGTTACGAAGTTACCATTGACAGCAATCACTTGACATTTTAAGCTATGGGAGGAGAGTGCTACTTTTTTGTTTTACAGAAAATTATATGTTTTCAGATATAAATAAAAATATTTTTTGCATTGGACAGGTATTGATGAATTATTATAATTTGATTTCCGAATCTCCCAAAACTATAATTGCGCCCTCTAACGGTGGAAAAAAAATTCGAAAAATCCCAAAATTTAAAACGAATATTGCAAACGATGTAGTTATGTTAGAAATTTGAAATTTGGGTTGGGGTATTTGACAAAATGCTTCCATTCTTGAAGATTCCATTGGCAACAATGTGTTAACCCTGCGCAAGGTAGGTAGGAAATAGAATGGTTTTGAAAGCTAATTGAAAATCTCTTTTTAATTTATATCAATAGAGATCACTAAATATCCAAAAAGCAAAACTTTTAACGAATGTTTCAAGTGATCTGTTTATGGTAGAAATTTCGGCGGTAGAGTTCTGTTATGGTAGAAATTCCACTGACAGCCACTATTTTCAGAGGAGTGGGAGAAAAGCAACTATTTAAATTTAAGAACTAAAAGACAAATACTTTTTATGTTGCTATTACTAATAAAATACTACTCTGTGCATTTTGCCCCATCATACATTAAAAAAGAAAATAAATAACCCCTCAACAACTGCTTGTACAGAGGTCTGACAGGAGCCTGTCAGTTTATATGCCATAGTAGAAGGTCCATGAGGATGGCGAGACCTCAGCAGAAAAACACAAATATCCATAATTAAAACTTCTAAGGAATGAAAAAGTAGGCAAAGGAAAAACTCCATTCTCTTTGAAAACGAGATTCCCATATGCGCCAGAGGCGATATGCGTTCTTCTAGTTATTTCACACTTTCAGTACCCTCTGACAGTGGAAATTCGAACTACAGCATATATGAGAAAATAAACTATTAATATTTTGTTATTACCTGTAAAACACAAAAAATATTTTTCATTTATCTCTTAAGGCAGAAAATTTGCATTTCACCAACACCCCCTTGCTATAACAGAACAAATCATTACTATTAGTGTAAACTACTTGACCATTACACTCTGTGACCAAAAACCTAACTTTTGTAGCATAAATAGATCGTTTGCAATATTCGTTTAAAGATTTGGTATATTCCAGCTTTTTTTCCCGCGCTAGTGGTCCCCTTTCGAGTTTTTATTTACCGCCTTTAGCACTTTTTAACAGTGGAAATTCCAACGGATGGGGATTCGAAAAATGTAAATATTAATATTTTGTTAGTACCTGTAAAACAAAAAAGACATTGTTTCGTTTATCTCTTTAAAAAAATGTCATTTTCGCACCCCCTTTTGGCTAAGAGTGCAAAGCCTTGTTGCCATTGTAAATGTTCTGACCATAACAATCTACTACCAAAATTTCAGATTTCTAGTGTGAATAGTTTGTTTGTAATATTTGTTTGAAAGTTTAGCATTTCTCCATTGTTTTCTACCGCTAGAGGGAGCTGTTAAAGCTATTGGAATTTTTCAAAATTGCGAATAGGAGTATTTCTTCGACACCTATCAAACCCAAAAAGAATTTTTCATTTATCTCTAAAAGTAAAAAAGTTGATTATTTATAGACGGACAGACAGGTGGAAAGACAGACGGATAGACAATAGTTAACAGAGAGACAGACGAACAAATATTGGCATACACAGACGACAAAGTGAAACATTAGCTCGTATTTCAAACGAACCTTAACCCTTTCACGACTAAGGGAAACATTTTTCCCCATTTTAAAATTGGTGATTGTCGTATTTAATTATAACCTTATCTGCATTTTTATACAGAATGTCAAAATAGAACGTATGCCGAACGCAATTACGTAAACGGGAACGTTTAGTCCATGTCCATCTTTGCAATAATGTTGCATCTGTGCAATGTCCATCTTTGCTTCACAACCAAAAGAAATTGCTTCGCAGAATATCATAATTAGCACATCATTTTGTATAGTAATTTTATTTCATAATTTTGTATTATTTTAGTTAACATTTTGTTCTAATAAACCAATAAATAAAAGACATTGCATAATAAGCCTAACTATAATTTGTGTTACCTTTATAGTCCATTGGGAAAAATATTTCCCATAAAATTCCAAAAAAAACTACACATTGTTATGTATTTTTCTTATGATTTTTATTTATTTTACGTCTAAACAAACTAAAATAAATAGTTACATACTAATATTTACTCTTAGAAACCTTATGGTCCTGAAAGGGTTAAAAGAAATATTTTTTTGGTTTCCAGTTAGCTCGTTTTATTTTTGCAGCCGATTGCCGTCTTCTGATGGAGTTTCTCGGAAAAAAATATTCATTAATTTTTTTCTTTCAGTAAAATTTTTACTCCCAAATGCAGCGCAGTGAGGCATTCATAAAATATGACAGCTTTTATAGACAAAGAAAATGGTAGAAATGTATAAAACTATAACAACTGAGAAGTTTTAACTAGGTACACACGCTAACACATAGGCTATCGTCTCACGTACGACGAAACATGGCGCCCATAAACCACGTGACTCAATCAACCAATAACAGTCAGTCACGAGGCCCCCTTTACAAATAGGTCCAGCTTAGAAAGAAGGATGTATAAGAAGAAGAAGGCCAGCCTCTAACTACTGTACAGGACCTCTAAATCTGACTTGCCGTACCAACTGCACGTGTCAGAAGTGAAAATAAACTTCAAAATAACTTTAAGTTTAGCAACTATGAATTGTTTTATCTCACAAAAAGCATTCGAAATAAAAACCTTTGCAATAGCTCTGCATCGGTTACATCAATAGAAATATGCAAAAGAGCAACTTACGCTGTATGATGGCACTTCTACGGAACGATCGACTTGGAGAGTTTTGAAAAAAACCTTTAAACCTGCCATGTCTCGTCTGCAATACAAAAAAAAAATTAAGATATTTAAATGTTTTCAAAATAATAACTTATCCTATATAATACGAGGGGAGTTAAAAAATGTATTTTTATGCAAATGCATAAAAATACATTTTTTTTGTGTGTGTCTTTATCCAAATGCATTTTCATGCATTTGGATAAAGTTGTTCATAAACAAAAAAAATTCAAAAAAAAAAAGTTGTTCTTTTTGCTATCGAGTCTTATTTCCCATTGGCGCAATGTTATAAATGGCAATTCTTGGAAATCCATTTTCTACCCAAAAAGTACCAAAAATTTATTACGGAAATGGGAGAAAACGAAACGAAACTCTAAGATATGCTTTACAAACATTTATTAACTAAAACCTTTCAATAATAAAAATAAAGCACAGAAAATACATTTCAAAATTATTAAGTATGCAATATTGCACAGACCATAAAAGTTCTATATTTTCTTCATTTAGGGAGGGGGAAGTTTTGTGTGAGTGTGTGTGGGGGGGAGTTAGGGTGCTTTTCTCAACGGATTTAAATTGACGAGTTTTTTTTTTAGTATATGAATTCAACTATTTTACACTTTGCTCATCATTTTTTTTTCTCAGTCGGAGTTAACAACAAAAAGAGTTCAAATTATGCTAAAAAAAGTTTAAAGTGAAGAACGATGCGATTTAGATGCGTGCAGTTCAAAAGATTGGTGAGTGACGAATACTGCTTAGATGTTGCCTAGATGAGGCCTTTGTAAGCGCTTTAGGTGAAGGGCATCATAGAAAACTGAAATGGAATGATTGCCGACGAAGAATTATATAATCAATAACTTATGTGTAACATAAATAAATAAAATAAAAAACTAAAGTGAAACATAAACAATATAATTTTATTAAAAATAGTTATTTTAATGGGAATTCTCTTCGCAGAAATTAAATTCTTTTCCTCTAGACGTTCTTTTCTTGTTTTACAAATTTAATTGTCATTAGTAATCTGTAGCTCGTAATCATTAGCTCTCGTGCAGCAGAAAAAAGATGGCGGGCCGTAGTTTGTCCAGGCTGGGTTGGGTTGTTTTACCTCTGAGCAGCACTTTTTTGCACACCATGGGCTAAATGGCCAGGTCACATGGACCCCGAAGGCTCAGAGAAGGTTGGGGGAGGGGACCCACTGGAAGAGCTGTTGGGAGACAGATGGTAGCCCCCCGTCAAGGCCATCCAGCGTGTTCTTTAACGTGCACAGGGCACTCCCACACACGGGTCCACGGCTTAACGTCCCATCGGACGGACGGCGGCCTTTCCAAAACCATCGGTGTCCCCTACTGACCGTGGGCAGCGCGGGGAATTTTGCGGAGATAAATCTCAACGCTGACCCAGCTGGAACTCGAACCTGGGAACTGCAGATTACGAGCCTGGCGCGCTACCGACTGAGCCAGCCCCGCCCGCGCAGTCTAAGTAGTGTTGGTTTAACTGACGTTACGCGATGCCTGTTTTCGGAAGATGCGTGTAGTCTGCGTCGTATGCCGTTGTAAATGCAAGTTGCTGATGTAAATTGGGCGGTTTGAGGGATTATTGGATTATTTGACCCCCGAGCCAATTTTTCGTACGTAAGGAACTAAATTATCAGGTCGCAAAGACCCCGAGGGTTCAGGGAAGGTTGCGGGAAGGGAACCAAATGGACAACTCTTAAAATACAAATGGAAGTCCCCCCCACTGGGGGCGGGGGTGACTCAATCGGTAGCGCGCCAGGCTCGGAATCTGTAGTTCCCAGGTTCGAGTCCCAGCTGGGTCAGCGTTGAGATTTATCTCCACAAAATTCCCCGCCCTGCCCACGGTCAGTAGGGGACACCGATGGGCTTGGAAAGGCCACCGTCCGTCGGATGGGATGTTAAGCCGTGGCCCCGTGTGCGGGAGAGCCATACCCTGTGCACGTTAAAGAACACGCTGGATGGCTTTGACGGAAGGATACTATCTGTCTCCCAACACCTATTCCAGTGGGTCCCCTCCCCCAACCTTCTCTGAGCCTTCGGGGTCCTTGTGACCTGGCCATTTAGCCCGTGGTGTGCAAAAAAGTGCCGTTCAGAGGTAAAACAACCCCCCCCCCCCCCCACTGTAAAAAATTTCTATCTGATTTCTCATTTACATGGATTGTATTGTACAGCAGTCACAAAGCCGAACCAGCATGTTCTTTAACATGCCTGAGGATGTAGCTCTCCCGCATAATTTAATGCGACATCCAACGGACGACGGCTTTTCCAAGCCCATCGGTGTCCCCTACTGACCGAGAGCAGAGCGGGGAGTTTTGTGGAGATAAATCTCAACGCTGGCCCAGCCGAGAGTCGAACCTGGGAACTATAGATTAAGACCCTGGCGCGCTACCGATTGAGCCACCTCCGGCACCGGTTTTAAGGGACACCTCGCGTGAAATAAATGGTCGTTAATGCAATGGGTGGTAAGTCTTGTGTACTTTTAGAGAAAATATAAACAATCGGAAGCGAATTTATTCAATACCTACTAGAAAAAAACCAAGCTGATATTCTACGTGCGGAGGGTTTATAATTCAGGCTTTGATTACCTTCTCAGACTTATTCTTACAACTTCTGGATATCTTTAAATCCCTACCGAACATACTGATGAAAACGAAGGTTCCGGTTAGTAGGGTGATATGGTGTAGCAAAGAATTTTGTACCCATTTATCATTGAATTTTTGGCTTTGTGATTGCTACCCAATACAAAGTAAATTTCTGTACATTGGTTATTCAGAGAAAAGTTTACACTTTAAGATCGTAGGTGGTAAAATAAGAGCGAAGTCAGTTACCTGTATTTGGCACGAAAATGCTGTGTGCCGTTTCCTTTAGCAACCAGAGTCCTCACAGCTTTCACTTTCTCGTAGAAACCGTCGTTGATCTTACTAGATGAGACAGACTTCTGATAATTCTGTTGACTGAAATAAATGGGAAATCAGATGCAAAATAGTTCAGCTTAAAGCATTGGTTGAGTTGTTTTACCTCTGAGCGGCCCTTTTTTGCACATCATGGACTAAATGGCCAGGTCACATGGACCCCGAAGGCTCAGAGAAGGTTGGGGGAGGGGACCCACTGGAACAGCTGTTGGGAGACAGATGGTAGCCTCCCGTCAAGGCCATCCAGCGTGTTCTTTAACGTGCACATTCTCCCGCATACGGGGCCACGACTTAACGTCCCATCCGACGGACGGCGGCCTTTCTAGCTTATAGCAACATACACAGTCGTATCAGAATACAATGACCACCTACCATAGTATATGTATGGTCTGTGGTCATATTATTCTGATACCCCCCCCCCCCCGATAGGGGACCACCTTGACGTGGTGGTGGTGGTGGTGGTGGTGGGGGGGGGACTTCGGGCCCAGCAACCCGCTCGAAGGCTTTGCCGACCGGATTTGGTCCCCGGTTAGACAGAGCCAAGACCAACCGAGGTCGAAGACATCGCCGACCGGTTGGACGTGCCGGTTGGACGGTGACGGTGTCTAGATCCCACCTATCAGGAGCTCTGTGGAGCAGTTCAAGGGCACGGCCGAACGGTTTGAGCCCGCCTCAAAGTCTAGGCACGAGCCCTTTCAAAGTCCAGACACGATCCCTTTCAAAGTCTGGGCCTTACTAAGAGTCTCCACCCTGGGTGCCGAGCGAACTTGGATCTACATATCCTTGTTCAAGGCTAACTGGGGAACAGATTAAATTTCAGGTTTCTTCGGATGGTTAGCTTTCCTTCTACAGGACTGCTGCCATGTGAGGTCGGGGATGAGGTGCGTCTATATGCGCATTCTTGCCCCCGACTGTAGTTAGTCACGGCTTTCCATCAACTTGGTAGTGTCGTCAGACGGAACCGGGGATTGCCGTGGTTGCGTAATATCTGCAACAAATAGTACAATTATTCTGATACGACTGTGTATATACGAATGGAAATCAGAAAGTGAGGTTCCCTATTTATTTCCTATTGAAGGATGGTAATTATAGCGAAGACAATCCACGTGGGCCAGCGTTGAGATTTATCTTCGCTAATCCCCCACCCTGTCTTCTGTCAGTAGTGGACACCGATGGGTTTGGAAAGGCCGTCGTCCGTCAAATGGGATGTAAACCGTGACTCTGTGTATGGGAGATCCATATGCTGTGAATGTTAGAGAACGCGTTGGGTGGCCTCGAAGGGAGGCTCGAAAGAATAGCTGTCCAGTGGATCCCCTTCCTCCAAACTTAACTGAGTCCTCGGGGTTATTGACTTAGTCATTTAGCCCATTGCATGCAAAAAAGTGTCGTTAAGAGGTACAGTCGCTCAAAAAAGCATTCGAACACTATGGTTGATTACACAATTCAGAAAAAATATATGGCAACGATTTTTTTTAGAAATTAGTGATCTGGCAACCTTCGTGTCACGTGATTACAGAATTCAGGAAAAATATCTGGAGCGTGTACAGCAACTGTACACGCTCCAGTTACCGTTCACAGCAAACTGGAGCGTGTGCAGTTACTGCACACGCTCCAGTTTGCTGTGAACGGTAACTGCATCATCATCATCATCATCATCATCATCATCATCATCATCATCATCATCATCATCATCATCATCATCATCATCATCATCATCATCATCATCATCATCCTCAAGCAGCCATGGGCTACGGAGGTCCAACCAGACAGTGCAATTTAGTTCTCCAAGCAAGTCTATCCTGAGCTACATCTACTGCATCTGGCCACTGCACACCAATTCTAACAAGGTCCTGTTTGACATTGTCTGCCCACCGCATCCTAGGTCTCCCCTTCTTTCTCAGGCCTTTACGCACACTGTTCATAACCCTATTCGCCAATCTATAATTATTCATACCGGCAACATGGCCAAACCAACGGAGTCTCTCTCTGCACAATATGCTGCTTAAAGGAGGTTGCAAACTCCTTTGCCTAACCTCATCATTAGTTACAAAGTTGAACCACCTAATGCCCAAGATACTGCGTAAGCATCTGGAATCAAAAGCAACTAGTTTCCTGTTATCTTGTTTACAAAGTGTCCAAGTTTCACTACCATAACTAACCCTAGAAAGAACCAAACTATTATACAGCCTAATTTTAGTCTTTAGGTGTATACGCCTATTTCTCCACACTCTCCATAGATTCTTAAAAGTCCCGGCAGCAATCCCTATTCGTCTGTTAATCTCATGCCGCACATCACCATTATCTGTTACATAGCTCCCAAGATAATTAAACTGTGACACCTGCTCAAGACTGCAACCATTCAGATTAACTGAATCACAGCCTGCCTGACCACTTTTCATCACTTTAGTTTTCTCTCTGTTTATAACCAAACCTACTCTACTACCAGTCTCATTAACAGCTCGAATGAAAGAGTTCATCTCATCAACATCATTTGCCAAAAGGGCTAAATCATCAGCATAATCTAAATCAGAAATTTTTGTATCTCCAGCCCATTTAAGGCCAAAATCTTTCCCTTGAAGTGAATTTTGCATAACATAATCAATAACCAAACTAAAGAGAAAAGGAGACAAAATGCACCCTTATCGAACACCAGAAGTAATGCTAAACCAATTGCTACAAGCCTTACCAACTCTCACACACGACTCAGTGTTATTATAGAGAGCTTTCATTATGTTAACTAACTTGTCTGGTATACCATATGATTTCACAATCAACCACAAATTATGACGATCAACAGAGTCGAAAGCCTTTCTGAAATCAATAAAGCTAGCAACCAAAGGTTTCTGAAACTCTAAACATTTCTCAAGAATCTGCCTAAGTGAAAATATCTGATCCACACATCCCCTACCACTTCTGAATCCACATTGCTCATCACGCAATTGACTGTCAACCAGATTCTTAATTCTATTAAGCACAATCATGGAAAGAACTTTACCTGGAACAGAGAGTAGGCTGATACCCTTATAGTTATCACAAGAACTGCGATCACCTTTTTTGAAAATAGGGATAACAATAGCTCTGGTAAAATCCTTAGGAACCATGCCTTTATCATAAAAGATATTCAGAATTTCAGTCATCCAAGTGGTAACCGAAACATTCCCAGCTCTAAGCATTTCCGTAGTAATTTCATCTACCCCTGGGGATTTATGAAGTTTAAGTTTAGAAACAGCCAAAATAACTTCAGATTGTGTTATAGGGCCAACATTAAAGCCACCAATGCATTTATCATCGTTGCAAACAATGGGAATAGAACTAATCGCATTGTTCAGAATATCACTGAAATGCTCAGCCCACCTAGCCATGACAGAATCCTCACCTTCTATAACCTTACCTTGTTTATCCTTCAATCCCTGTATACCTGTCCGTTTTCTACCACACAAAACATTAACTATCTGGTACAGCTCTCTGCTGTTGTGCTGTCTAACTGCTTCCTCGGCTTTGTCAGCCAAATCATCAAGCGAAAGATTCTTATCAGCAGCTAACTGATCTTTTACACGTTTATTACGTTCTCTGTAATGCTTTCTATTAGTACTAGTAGGGTATTGATTAAGGACATTCCTGCAGTTCTTTCTTTCTGAAATAAGCTCAAGTGCCTTATCACTCAGATAATTCTGTCTCTTCTGCTCCTTTTTTCCTAAAAGAGTACTGTTAGTGTCCAAAAAAGCCTGTTTAAAATGATCCCATTCTTCCCCAACTTCTGTAGTAAGCATACCATGACTGTCATAATGACTAAGTAACCTATCATGGTAAGCTTTGGCTATCACTGGGTTTTTAAGAGCTTCAGTATTAAAAACAAATTTTTTAACCCTAGCACAACACTTTTTAAATTTAAGCTGCAAGACACTTTTAACAAGGTAATGGTCAGATCCAATTTCAGCTCCCCTATATGCCCTGGTATTTTTAACAGAACTAGTCCATTTGCTGTTAATTAATATATAATCAATCATATTCCTATGCAGCCCATCAGGTGAAACCCATGTGTATTTATGTATGTCGCGGTGTTTGTAATATGTGTCAGTTATTCTGAAACCATTGAGTTTACTTACCTGTAGAAGACGTTGCCCATTGCCATTGCAGCTACCAATACCAAAAGGGCAAATCTCCCCTCCCCAAAGGTCAGAGTCAGTACCAACTTTGGCATTGAAGTCACCAAGAACAAAGGTAATATCTCCTTTCTTGACAGAATTCAAAATATCCTGAAGTTGTTCATAAAACCTATCCTTCTCATCCTCATCAGCATCCTCAGTGGGGGCATAACAGCAGATAACATTCAAGTCTTTAACGCTTGTCTGAAATTTTGCTGTAAGAAACCTTTCATTAATGCAGTCTTATCATAGAAGAGCATCACTAGCGTGTCTGCTGAGAAGCAGACCCACGCCTTGGTGATGCTTATTGTCGTCCCTCCGTGAAAAGAGAAATTTAAGATTATTTTTAAGAATCTGACCTTTATCTGTCCATCTGGTCTCTTGCAAGCCGAGAATATCTAAATTATAATGGTGGAATTCTTGTGTGAGGACATCAAGAGAAAAAGCTCTGTGCAGAGTCCTCACATTCCAACTACCTATGGAGAGAAAATTGTTAGTGGGATGTTTAAGAAACTATGTTTATTGAGAGAGGGAATGCCGACAATATCAAACAGCCCCCTAATCGCAGACATGGGGCAAAGACCCGTTCCCCCACCACTAAAGGCTGAAGCCATCTACACTGGAAGACTTCCTCCAATGTAGAATTTGACGATGCCAATAGAAGCAAAGAGTTCAGGTGTCTGCATGACCTCTGCTCAGGACTATCCACCAGCTGATAAACATATCCTGTGAATCTATTCACTTGGGGCTGTCAACCCACAAACAAACAGAAAACACAGCGGAAGATTTTCCCTCCACAGGAGCCCACCAGTGCAGCAAAATCAGGATCCATAATCAAGCTCAGAGCCATATATCTGTCCAGTCCAGTAGGTTTATATGGTCAGCACCAGGACCCTGTGTGGTTGACCACTCCTCAGCAGGGTAAAAAAAAAAAAAAGAAAAGTAGCCATAGTTGTCCAGATCAGTAGGCCACACTAATCTGGCAGCCCTCCCCTTCCGTTCACTTCCACAAGAGAGTATCTCTTTTGAAAGGTACTAACGGTCTGCACCACGAGAAGGCGGGGTCGGACATCAGGTGCTAGGCCTGGCCGGTTCTATGCATCATCACGGGGGATTGGTGCATAGCTCTCCTTCCAGTGACTACCTAGCTACCATTTACAGACGGTAACTGCACACGCTCAATATTTCCGTGAGTGAGCCCACACGATCTAGTATCAAAATAATATGAGCGACTGTACAAGAACCCAAACCAATCGAAGACAACACACAGGACGTGTAATTTTTCCACATTATCACCAGATTTGCTGAGAGAGTCGTCGTAACCTTTGATCTGTTTATGGAAGCTTTGCCGATAGAAGAACGCGTCGTGTTCCTGAGACCATTTTGTGGCTACCTCTTTGACAGCGTCGTCTTACGACAAGCATTATCCTTGGAAATGCATTTTTAGCGTACTAAAAAATAATAATAATAAATCCCCCCTCAAGCAGCTGCTTGCCACAGAGGTCTGACAGGAGCCTGTCAGTTTATATGCCACAGTAGAAGATCTGAGAGGATGGCAGGAGCTCAGCAGAAAAACAACACACACATCCATGCCTTACCCGGGGCTCGAACCCAGGCCCCTTAGATCAGTAGCCAAGCGCGCTAACCACTCGGCCATGGGACGGCTAAGCAGGTGAAAATCCGACGGCGCTGTCCATCGGATGACATCATCAAAGAGAAAATGGCAAAATGGCTTCAGCGAAGGACGGGTCCTTTTGGTGGCAAGGCTTCGATTAGTTAATCGACCTTTACGACAAATGTTTCAATAAGTGAGGAGAGGAACCCCCTAGACTCCCTCCTCTCTAGGGTACAGTCGCTCAAAAAATATCCGAACACTACGGTTATTTACAGAAGTAATCATAATCCGTAGTGTTCGGATATTTTTTTGAGCGACTGTACGTTTTTGGCAGCGGTGCACTTTCCCTGGAAATGTGACTTTTTTACGTTATAAGCAAACTAAAAGATCGTTTGCGTTTCTGGCTTCTATTATGAGAGATTTACATGATAAAATTCTTCTTAGCAAAGTTGTATCTAAATAAAAGAAAATTAGTATTGGAAACGGTCAAATTATCCTATTTTGGCACAACACTAGATCTGATTAAACGTATTCTACGAGTTCCAGCGGTTCAGGGTTGTTGTTTGGTTGTTTTACCTCTGAGCAGCACTTTTTTGCACACCATGGGCTAAATGGCCAGGTCACATGGACCCCGAAGGCTTAGAGAAGGTTGGGGGAGGGGACCCACTGGAACAGCTGTTGGGAGACAGATGGTATCCTCCCGTCAAGGCCATCCAGCGTGTTCTTTAACGTGCACAGGGTATGGCTGTCCCGCACACGGGACCACGGCTTAGCGTCCCATCCGACGGACGGCGGCCTTTCCAAGCCCACCGGTGTCCCCTACTGATCGTGGGCAGGGCGGGGAATTTTTGCGGAGATAAATCTGAACGCTGACCCAGCTGGGACTCGAACCTGGGAACTACAGATTACGAGCCTGGCGCGCTACCGACTGAGCCACCCCCGCCTCTCCCAGCGGTTGATGTACTTGACTGAAGACGAAAGGAACTTGGGTACGAATTTCAAATAAGTGGAGTTAACGAGTTTCAAATGGCTCAGTTGGCAGCGCGCCAGGCTCGTAATCTGCAGTTCCCAGGTTCGAGTCCAGCCTGGGCCACAGTTGAGATTCATCTATGCAAAACTTCCCATCCTGCCCTTGGTCAGTAAGAAACACCGATGGGCTTGGAAAGGCCGCCGTCCATCGGATGGAACGTTAAGCCGTGGCTCCACATGCCATGGAGCCATACCTTGTAGATATTAAAGAACATGGTGGATGGTCTTGACGGGAGACTACTATCTGTCTCCTAACAACTGTTCAGTAGATTCTCTTCCAGAACTTTCTCTGAGTCCTTAGAGTCCTTGTGACCTGGTCATTTAGTCCATTGTGTGCAAAAAAGTGCCTCTCAAAAGTAAAACAATCCAACCTTAACAGAAAGACAACATACACTGGAGTCGCATCATACGCGTATTTGACATACATGACTTCAGCTACATACGCTCGGCTAAAAGAAAAAGATAAAAATAACAGTTTAAGGAGTGTCAGCAATTCCTCCCCCCCTATTCCACTGAATAAGCGGTCCCGAAGTGAGAGAAAAAGACAGAGCTGACATTAGTTCAATAGCAGAAATAGAAAAATCTGGTATCTGGAAAAATGAAGGTTCAAGTCCCGTATGTCGGCGAAATTTTTTTTATAAAATATTTATTATATTTTGCATATGCACTCTTTATTCTGTACTAGTTGAACGTCAGTCGGCGTTCCAGGGTCTCACTTTTAATCTGTATATTCTATTTTTACTGAACTAAAGGTCAGTTTTATGAGTTTTGTCTCCCTTCCCCCGACACTTTAGCACATATTCAACACGAAGAATTTCCCCCGTTGGTAAGGCGTTTCTGATGTCCACGCGCGGGGCGGGGGTGGCTCAGTCGGTAGCGCGCCAGGCTGGTAATTTGTAGTTCCCAGGTTCGAGTCCCAGCTGGGTCAGCGTTGAGATTTATCTCCACAAAATTCCTCGCCCTTGCCACGGTCAGTAGGGGACACCGATGGGCTTGGAAAGGCCGCCGTCCATCGGATGGGACGTTAAGCCGTTGTCCCGTGTGCGGGAGAGCCATACCCTGTGTACGTTAAAGAACACGCTGGATGGTCTTGACGGGAGGCTACCATCTGTCTCCCAACAGCCGTTCCAGTGGGTCCCTTCCCCCAACCTTCTCTGAGCCTTCAGGGTTCTTGTGACCTGGCCATTTAGCCCACGGTGTGCAAAAAAGTGCAGCTCAGAGGTAAAACAACCCAACTCCACGCGAACTCTCAAAGCTCGTGGCTTCGTCGCAAACTATGAATAATTTTTTATCCACAGATTTTCATACTCCGTGGTTACCGAAGTACTTGGCCGATCGACACACCATTTTGTAGGTGGGTTCCTCCTGCCTGACCACGTGTTGGGTTAAAAAATCAGGTCTCTAACTGCAATAGAACGCCTTAAAATAATAATACCTTGGGAAATGTGAAGAATCTGGCAACGGCAGAAGATTTAAATGTTATAAAGACTTACATTCACAGTCAGGGTAAAGAAAGTAGAGGGAGAAGAAGTTCAGCTTCCATAGAGATTAATGTAAAATCGAGTATCGTGCATTTGGCGTAGAGGTGAAACGAACATTACAGGGGACGAACGCTTTTGTAATTACATGTTACTGTCAACTTCCATTCTCTTCGCTTTTCCTATGTAATAATTTCCCATTGATATCCTTGCAGATTGAAATTTTCTCTATCCGTTCAATTTATAATTGTTGATTCAACGAAAAATAATTTCAATGTAGAAAATAAACCTTTAAAATCATGATATTATTTTTTTCAAATACAAAGTGCAGTTACTTTTTTCCTTTTTTAAAATATAAATGTTTTGATGCATAATTCCTTTGCCCCTCATTGTTTGCTTCCCAGCTTAAACAAATGCACGATACGAATCGAAACACCACTTGAGGTCGCCACTTACGCTTTCTCAAAACTGAACTCTTTTCCTTATACGTTCTTTGCTCAGGGACAGTAAATAAATAAAAAAATAAATACCCCCCTCAAGCAGCTGCTTGCCACAGAGATCTGACAAGAGCCTGTCAGTTTATATGCCATAGTAGAAGGTCTGAGAGGATGGCAGGCCCTCAGCAGAAAAACGACACATACATCCATGCCTTACCCGGGGCTCGAACCCAGGTCCCTTAGATCAGTAGCCAAGCGCGCTAACCACTCGGCCATTGGATTGGCAACAATAAATTTGGCAGCGATTATGGTTTCCTGTAGGAATGGCATGGTAAATAATTTTGCTTTTAACAGCCCCCCCCCCCCCTTTAGGAATTTCGACTTGAAATTTAGCACCATAACCCGGACCACAAGGAGAAACATTCTCTGAAAATACTAAGCGTATACCATGATTTCCCGATGAGTTATGACTGCATGACTGCCACAGACAGACACACGCAATTTTTACTGTTATAGATTGCACAATATTCTATGCACTTTACGTTTATAGGTTGATTGCGAAAACCATGTACAGTCGCTCAAAAAAAAATATCCGAGCACTATGGTTGATTACAGAATTCAGAAAAAATAACTGGCAAAGATTTTTTTTTTTAAATGAGTAATCTGGCAACATTCGTGTCACGTGACACGAAGGTTGCCAGATTACTCATTTCTAAAAAAATCTTTGCCAGATATTTTTTCTGAATTCTGTAATCAACCATAGTGCTCGGATACTATTTTTAATATATATAATGCGTATGAATATATAATGCAATGAATATGGAGCGTTACAGTTACCGTTCACAGCAAACTGGAGCGGTTGCGGTTAATGTTCACAGCACATTGGATCGTGTGAGCTCACAAAAACCTGGATCGTGTGGGCCCACTCACAGAAATATTGAGCGTGTGCAGTTACCGTTCACAGCAAACTGGAGCGGTTGCGGTTAATGTTCACAGCACATTGGATCGTGTGGGCCCACTCACAGAAATATTGAGCGTGTGCAGTTACCGTTCACAGCAAACCGGAGCGTGTGCAGTAACTGCACACGCTCCAGTTTGTGCAGTTACCAGCGTGTGCAGTTACTGCACACGCTCCAGTTTGCTGTGAACGGTAACTGGAGCGTGTACAGTTGCTGTACACGCTCCAGATATTTTTTCTGAATTCTATACTCAACCGTAGTGTTCGGATACTTTTTTGAGCGACTGTACACTGTACTTTATAGGCGGTTTAAGCGATTTTCAAGAGTAAATTGATTTACTCGATTTTTGCTTTAACCCTTTCAGGACCATAAGGTTTCTAAGAGTAAATATTAGTATGTAACTGTTTATTTTAGTTTGTTTAGACGTAAAATAAATAAAAATCATAAGAAAAATACATAACAATGTGAAGTTTTTTTGGAATTTTATGGGAAATATTTTTCCCAATGGACCATAAAGGTAACACAAATTATAGTTAGGCTTATTATGCAATGTCTTTTATTTATTGGTTTATTAGAACAAAATGTTAACTAAAATAATACAAAATTATGAAATAAAATTACTATACAAAATGATGTGATAATTATGATATTCTGCGAAGCAATTTCTTTTGGTAGTGAGGCAAAGATGGACATTGCACATAGTACGTATATTATGCGTCCTGACAGTTCTGTTTTTGTTTTCTAAACGTTCCCGTTTACGTAATTGCGTTCGGCATACGTTCTATTTTGACATTCTGTATAAAAAAGGCAGATAAGGTTATAATTAAATACGACAATCACCAATTTTAAAATTGGGAAAAATGTTTCCCTTAGTCGTGAAAATGTTAAGCACCGCCTTTGGAATCTAACCCAGCGTAAGACCGACCCCACTGTACACGAATAAAATATATCTATTTTTTAGCCGAGATCTGAACCTGATCATTTCGCTCTGTAACGAAACAAGCTTGCAGCTGGTCACACTGGGACGACATAGATGTAGATAAAGATAAGCAACTTTTGATTTAATGAAGAAGATAGGAAAGAATTATTCGACTTTACCTGCATCTTGGTAAACAATTGCAGCGGATTTCGTTGCCTTCAATAGCACTAATGATCTTTTTCATACAATTCACTGTAAAGAGAAAAAACATGCATCAGCTTCGTACACGTTAAGAATAGTTGAACACAATTGTAATGGGTAGAATGACTTTTACTTTAGGAAATTTTTTTAGCGAATTGAAATGTAGGGAAAATCCCGAAGGTAAGTTCAACTGTAGAGATAATCTGTCATTATGGGTTGGGTTGTTTTTTTTCTTTCAGGGGAACTTTTTTGCACACAGTGAGCTGGGGTGGGACTGGCTCAGTTGGTGGCGCACCAGGCTCGTGATCTGTTAGTTCCCAGGTTAGAGTACCAGCTGGGTCAGCGTTCAAATTTATATCAGCAAAATTACCCTCCCTGTCCTGTCCACTGTCAGTAGGGGACACCGATGGACTTGAAAAGTCCGCCGTCCGTCGATGGGACGTTAAGCCGTGGCCCCGTGTGCGGAAGAGCCATACCCTGTGCACGTTAAAGAACACGCTGGATGGCCTTGACGGGAGGCTACTATCTGTCTCCCAACAGCTGTTCCAGTGGATCCCCTCCCCCAACTTTCTCTGACCCTTTGGGGTCTATGTGACCTGGCCATTTAGCCCATGCAGTGCAAAAAAGTGACGCTCAGAGGTAAAACAACCCAACAACACAGTGGGCAATACCAAGTCACAAAGACCTCGAGGACTCAGAGAAGGTTGGGGGTGGATAACCATTGGACAGCTGTTAGGATACAGATGGTCGCCTCTCGTCAAGGCCCTCCAGCGTGTTCTTTAACGTGCACAGAGTATGGCTCTCCCGCACATGGGGCCACGGCTTAGCGTCCCACCCGACGGATGACGGCCTTTCCAATCCAAGCACAGCGGTGTCCCCTATTAACCGAGGGCAGGTCGGGGGAATTTTGAGGCCGTATTTGTATGTTGCAAGGTATTTTTTGAATATAGAAAATTTTTATTCTTTGCATTTAGAAAAAAGGGAATATTTGTTCTCTTAATGCAGTTATCCTTTAAGTTTCATTAGCACATTAAGCCGTCCGTCGGATGGGACGTTAAGCAGTGGCCCCGTGTGCGGGAGAGCCATACCCTGTGCACGTTAAAGAACACGCTGGATGGCCTTGACGGGAGACTACCATCTGTCTCCCAACAGCTGTTCCAGTGGGTCCCCTCCCCCAACCTTCTCTGAGCCTTCGGGGTCCATGTGACCTGGCCATTTAGCCTATGGTGTGCAAAAAAGTGCCGCTCAGAGGTAAAACAATCCAATCCAAAAAGCACATTAAGCCCGTTGGAAGAGGCCACGATTCTTCGGTGTAAGGGAGATCGCAATAAAAGCAAAAGTTGTCCTATTGATCTCTCTCTATTTTGTTTTTTAAGTTGCTCGTGAAAGTGAATGATCGTGAGATTTAAGTAGAAATTTAGAAATCGCTGCAATAAAGCACCAAAGAATGAAAATTTCCTCTTTTTTTAACCAAATCTCCGGTCGAAAGTAGGCCTAATAAGTGCTTAGCGAGAAACGAGCCAAGGGTAAAAGGCGATGCTGCTCAAGTAGCATGAGAAACCCGAAATCGCCGAAAACGGAAAGTTGTTTCAGACTTTATCAAAAGTTGCAGAGTCGTTATGAAAAGCCTCCGACTGTGGAAAATGCCTCCTCAAAACCTCTGATACAGCCACCACGTAATTCCAGGACAACAGTGGCTGTTTGATTAGACTTGGAGTATCTTGAAATATACTATCAAAATATTGAGAAAGTTTTATCTTCCAATCATAAATTCACAGATTGGCAGAAAATTCAAGAAATACACTGACGGTAATTGAAAAAAGAACACCCATGAGGAATTCCTTTAGGAACGTCATATTATAATGCGAAAATAGTTAAGGGCAGTACAAACCGTGATCTAAGATTGAAAGTCATTGCGTGAAATAATGAAGTCACTGAGGACGACAACATGCAAATGTACGCAGGGCGTATTTAAGGAGTAGGTCGTGAAGAAAGAAGTTCTTCGTCTTGTGTCGTGTTGTTCAGTGTTCTTTGAAGAAGCTACCATGCCTGGACGACGCAGGCGCACAACTTTTGTTCAAGTGAGCGGAGTTTGAGCAAGGTCGTATAGTGGGTCTTCGGGAAGCAGGTTGGTCTATTCGTTAAATTGCACACCGTGTTGGACGAGAGGTAGTGATACGATGGTGGCGTCGATGGTCACGAGTATTCGCATACTCGCAGATGAGGTTCCGGGTAACACAGAGTTACGGATGAATGAGAGATCGGCATATCGGGAGGGCGGCGATGCCAGAGCGGATGACTATGGGTTGGGTTGTTGGGTTGTTTTACCTCTGAGCGGCACTTTTTTGCACACCATGGGCTAAATGGCCAGGTCACATGGACCTCGAAGGCTCAGAGAAGGTTGAGGGAGGGGACCCACTGGAACAGCTGTTGGGAGACAGATGGTAGCATCCCGTCAAGGCCATCCAGCGTGTTCTTTAACGTGCACAAGGTATGGCTCTCTCCCGCACACGGGGCCACGCGGCTTAACGTCCCATCCGACGGACGGCGGCATTTCCAAGCCCATCGATGTCCCCTACTGACCTGGGCAGGGCGGGGGATTTTGCGGAGATAAATCTGAACGCTGACCCAGCTGGGACTCGAACCTGGGAACTGAAGATTACGAGCCTGGCGCGCTACCGACTGAGCCACCCCCGCCCCAGGATGACTATGGCGTAACAAATTCGATCCTCTGTCGTGCCAAGGGTGTCTACAAGAACGAAGCCCAGGTTCAGTAAGGGACACCGATGGGCTTGGAAAGGCCGCCGTCCGTCGGATGGGACGTTAAGCGGTGGCCCCGTGTGTGGGAGAACCATACCCTGTGCACGTTAAAGAACACGCTGGATGGCCTTGACGGGAGGTTATCATCTGTCTCCCAACAGCTGTTCCAGTGGGTCCCCTCCCCCAACCTTCTCTAAACCTTAGGGGTCCATGTGACCTGGCCATTTAGCCCATTGTGTGCAAAAAAAGTGCCGCTCAGAGGTAAAACAACCCAAACAACTACCGACGCAGCAATTCGGAAATTTTACTTTTAGAACGTTAGACCTGTGATATTAGAGCCATTATGTGATAATAAAACCAGGAAACTTTGAGCGTTTCTTGACATTTTTTTGGGGTGGCAGGGGTGGTTCAGTCGGTAGCGGGCCAGGATCGTAATCTGCAATTCCCAGGTTCGAGTCCCAGTTGGGTCAGCGTTCAGATTTATCTCTGCAAAATTCCCCGCCCTACCCACGGTCAGTAGGGGACGCCAATGGGCTTTACAAGACCGCCGTCCGTCGGATGGGGCATTAAGCCGTGGCTCCATGTGCGGGATAGCATATCCTGTGCACCTTAAAGAATACGCTGGATGGTCTTGACGGGAGGGCTACCATCTGTCTCCCAACAGCTATTCCAGTGGATCCCCTCTTCCCAACTTTCTTTGAGCCATCGAGGTCCTTATGACCTGGCCATTTAGCCCACGGTGTTCAAAAAAGTGCCGCTCAGAGGTAAAACAACCCAACCTTTGACATTTTTAAAGCACAATTTTACTTCATTATTTAATAAAATTTAAAAGTTTAGAACGTGGGGAATTCATTTTATAATGGCCCTACGTATAACAATAAAGTCTCTGTCCCTAACTTCAAATAACAGGCATTTTAAGTCACGATTTCCCTAGATTATCTATTGCAGTGGTTCTCAACCTTTTATGCTTCACGTACCCCCTGGAATTGTGTATGTAACTGGCGTACCCTTTGTATAGATAGATAAAACTATAGTTATAGTATAACAATGGGAATAAAATAAAACATATATATATCAGTAGTTCTCAACCTTTTATGCCTCACGTACCCTCTGGAATTGTGTATGTAACTGGAGTACCCCTTGTATAGATAGATAAAACTATAGTTATAGTATAACAATGGGAATAAAATAAAACATATATATATATATCAGTAGTTCTCAACCTTTTATGCTTCACGTACCCTCTGGAATTGTGTATGTAACTGGAGTACCCCTTGTATAGATAGATAAAACTATAGTTATAGTATAACAATGGGAATAAAATAAAACATATATATCAGTGGTTCTCAACCTTTTATGCTTCACGTACCCTCTGGAATTGTGTATGTAACTGGAGTACCCCTTGTATAGATAGATAAAACTATAGTTATAGTATAACAATGGGAATAAAATAAAACATATATATATCAGTAGTTCTCAACCTTTTATGCTTCACGTACCCTCTGGAATTGTGTATGTAACTGGAGTACCCCTTGTATAGATAGATAAAACTATAGTTATAGTATAACAATGGGAATAAAATAAAACATATATATCAGTGGTTCTCAACCTTTTATGCTTCACGTACCCTCTGGAATTGTGTATGTAACTGGAGTACCCCTTGTATAGGTAGATAAAACTATAGTTATAGTATAACAATGGGAATAAAATAAAACATATATATCAGTGGTTCTCAACCTTTTATGCTTCACGTACCCTCTGGAATTGTGTATGTAACTGGAGTACCCCTTGTATAGGTAGATAAAACTATAGTTATAGTATAACAATGGGAATAAAATAAAACATATATATCAGTGGTTCTCAACCTTTTATGCTTCACGTACCCTCTGGAATTGTGTATGTAACTGGCGTACCCCTTGTATAGGTAGATAAAACTATAGTTATAGTATAACAATGGGAATAAAATAAAACATATATATCAGTGGTTCTCAACCTTTTATGCTTCACGTACCCTCTGGAATTGTGTATGTAACTGGAGTACCCCTTGTATAGGTAGATAAACTATAGTTATAGTATAACAACATATATATCAGTGGTTCTCAACCTTTTATGCTTCACGTACCCTCTGGAATTGTGTATGTAACTGGAGTACCCCTTGCATAGGTAGATAAAACTATAGTTATAGTATAACAATGGGAATAAAATAAAACATATATATCAGTGGTTCTCAACCTTTTATGCTTCACGTACCCCCTGGAAACGTGTATGTAACTGGAGTACCCCTTGTATAGATAGATAAAACTATAGTTATAGTATAACAATGGGAATAAAATAAAACATATATATATCAGTAGTTCTCAACCTTTTATGCTTCACGTACCCTCTGGAATTGTGTATGTAACTGGAGTACCCCTTGTATAGATAGATAAAACTATAGTTATAGTATAACAATGGGAATAAAATAAAACATATATATCAGTGGTTCTCAACCTTTTATGCTTCACGTACCCTCTGGAATTGTGTATGTAACTGGAGTACCCCTTGTATAGATAGATAAAACTATAGTTATAGTATAACAATGGGAATAAAATAAAACATATATATCAGTGGTTCTCAACCTTTTATGCTTCACGTACCCCCTGGAAACGTGTATGTAACTGGAGTACCCCTTGTATAGATAGATAAAACTATAGTTATAGTATAACAATGGGAATAAAATAAAACATATATATCAGTGGTTCTCAACCTTTTATGCTTCACGTACCCTCTGGAATTGTGTATGTAACTGGAGTACCCCTTGTATAGATAGATAAAACTATAGTTATAGTATAACAATGGGAATAAAATAAAACATACATATATATAACATTTATCTAGCGACTTTTGAGCTCTCACGGCGTACCCCACGTTGAGAACCTCTAATCTCTTGGATAGGATGTTTATAAGATATTTGTAGGCTATCTACTGGATAGGCTATTGGATAGGATATATTAGATTCGGCTATGTACTTCTATAGACTAGGAAGATATTATAATTATTCCTGTTACATTTACTCACGTTCGGTTTCATTCCTCGATCTGCAGAATTGCACTCTGTAGTCTTTCAAGCCCATCGTCACTTTGCTTCTGAGGAAACTCCTCTTCGTACAGTTGCAAGAATTCCTCACGTAGTAGTCTCTGCATCGCTTCTGACAACCCTGAAAGATGCAATCGGTTCGTTACCATGGGAAAAACCTCAGATTATTCCGCAAAAAAAGTTTATTCTTGTCGAAAGCGGGGTGAATAGTTTTCAGTGGGTAGCGCTCGTAATATGCAGTTCCCAGGTTCGACCCCAATTGTGCCAGGGTTAAGATTTATATTCGCTAAACTCTCACCTTTCCCTCGATAAGAAAGGGGCCACAGATGGACTTTGGAAAAGCCGAGGTCAGTCGGATGGTATGTTGTTGCTGTTGGGTTGTTTTACCCCTGAGCAGTACTTTTTTGCACACCATGAGCTAAATGGC
This sequence comes from Ryuthela nishihirai, assembly GCA_038380435.1. Classification (NCBI taxonomy): domain Eukaryota; kingdom Metazoa; phylum Arthropoda; class Arachnida; order Araneae; family Heptathelidae; genus Ryuthela; species Ryuthela nishihirai. The sequence continues at coordinate 6,869,729 of JAWZYU010000013.1, forward strand.
CAGGTCACGCGGGCCCCGAGGGTTCAGAGAAGGTTGGAGGAAGGGGACCCACTGGACAACTGTTACGAAACAGATGGAAATGTTACTTAACGTGCACAGGGTATGGCTGCGTCCTTTCCAAGTCCATCGATGAGTCCTCTTGATTGAGGAAATGATGGGGGTTTATCAGAGATAAATCTCAATCCTTGTCAAGATGGGACTCAAACCTGGAACTTCGGATTAAGAGTCTGAGGCAACCTCCACCCCAGGATAGGACGTTAAGCCATAGCATCGTATTTGGGAGAGCCATACGCTGTGCATGTCAAGGAACAGGTTGGATGGCCTTCACACAAAACTTCCATTTATTTCTTTACAGCTGCCCAGTGAATACCCTTCCCCAACCTTCTCTGAGCCCTTAGGGTCCTTGTGACCTGTCATTTAGACCACTGTTGTACAAAAGTACACTCAGAGATAAAACAATCCAAGCTTTCTCAGAAAGAATTAACTTTAACAAATAAAGAGATACATTCCACAAATCGAATAAAGCAATGTGTGGTATGGATTACGAAGAATAGAAGCCATATCGTTATACGATGACTATAAAATTTCTTTTTCAAATTTCACGGGTCCTTGAAGCAAAAAAAAAAAATAAAAACGATTTTAAACTCGAACTCGAGTTCTATCAGAAGCTAAGGGGGATGGGGGGAGGCTCCACCCTCAAAGTAACTCGGAGTTGGCAAAATTCAAAGCGACTTCGTAAAATCTGGTGAGTTGTGAAAATTTGTAATCTATTTTTTTTTGTAAAATTAAGGGGAGTTAGCAAAATCTAAACAACTTGGCAAAATCTAGGGCATTTGGGAAAATGGAGACGGCAAAATCTAGAGCAGTTGGCAAAATTCGAAGCCACTTAATAAAATACAGGTGAGTTGTCAAAATCTTAGGGAGTTGGCAAAATTCGGACTGACTTGGCAAAATCGTGGGGAGTTGGAAAAATTCAGGTGAGATGTAAAAATTGCGATAATAATACATATAATTAATTAATTAACTTGTATAACAGTACATATAATCCTAATTAATCCTAATTAATTAATATAATAATTAATTTGGATATATACTACATATAATCAATATAATACATCAAATGACAAGTTTATTGTACCGCGTTCATCTGTCGTAACAGTACTTTCAAATGCAGAAATACTTACCAACTGATGATAGGGAATATCACTGTAATCAAAATGCAAGCGTGAATTGTCGTTCGTGCAGTCACCCCAAGGATAGCCCAGCCGAACTATCTCCTGAAGTCCAAGCTCGATACCTGTGACGTCAGTGAGGCCAATGTTCACTCCGTGCTCTGATACGAACGGAAGTTCATGAGGGTCATGAACCACGACCCGCACTCCTATTTCGCGAGTCAATAGGTCAACGATGTTAGAGTTTTCTAATTGCATTAGAATCTGAAGACCTGAAATGGAAAGTAAGAAATTTTCTGTTATAATAATATAAGGAATAAGTATAGAATAATTTCGCAAATTTAAACATAAAACTGGTTTATGTTTAAATACAGAGTGATTTAACAATAAAGACAAATATGTCAAGTGTGTTTCTCATTGGTTCGGAAAAGTCAACGGGCTCTTTTTTAGTGAAGAAATAGATGCAGGTGTAGTCAGTGGTTTACTCAAAGGTTGAGTTGTTTCAGCTCTGAGCATCACTTTTCTGCTCAAAATGGGATGAATGACCTGGTCACAAGAATCTGTAGGGCTCAGAGATTTCCGAAGGGTTGGGTTGTTTTACCTCTGAGCGGCACTTTTCTGCACACCATGGGCTAAATGACCAGGTCACATGGACCCCGAAGGCTCAGAGAAGGTTGGGGGAGGGGACACACTAGAACAGCTGTTGGGAGACAGATGGTGGCCTCCCGTCAAGGCCATCCATCGTGTTCTTTAACGTGCACAGGGTATGCCTCTCCCGCACACGGGGCTATGGTTTAACGTCCCATCCGACGGACGGCGGCCTTTCCAAGCCCATCGGTGTCTCTTAGTGACCGTGGGCAGGGCGGGGAATTTTGCGGAGATAAATCTCAACGCTGACCCAGCTGGAACTCGAACCTGGGAATTGCAGATTACGAGCCTGGCGCGCTACCGACTGAGCCACCCCCGCCCCTTTATTAATCAATGGGTTGGGTTGTTTTACCTCTGAGCGGCACTTTTTTGCACACCATGGGCTAAATGACCAGGTCACATGGACCCCGAAGACTCAGAGAAGGTTGGGGGAGGGGACCCACTGGAACAACTGTTGGGAGACAGATGGTAGCCTCCCGTCAAGGCCATCCAGAGTGTTCTTTAACGTGCACAGGGTATGGCTCTCCCACACACGGGGCCACGGCTTAACGTCCCATCCGACGGACGGTGGCATTTTCAAGCCCATTGGTGTCCCCTACTGACCGTGGGCAGGGCGGGGAATTTTTTTAAGATAAATCTCAACGCTTACCCAGCTGGGACTACATTTTACGAGCCTGGCGCTCTACTGACTGAGCCACTCCCGCCCCGTTTTCCGTAGGAACCCACTGGATAGCTGTTAGGATACAGATGGTAACCTCCAATCAAGGCTATCCAGCGTTTCTAAGAGGAGGCTGGGGAAGGGAACCCACTGGACAGTTGTTACTAGATAACCTCCTGCCAAGGCCATCCACCGTGTTCTAGGGAAGGTTAGGAAGAGGACTCACTGGGAAGCTATTAGGAGGCAGAAGACCAGTAAAGTCCATCCAATATGTTCTTTAATGTGAACAGGGAATGGATCTTCTGCACATGAGGCAACGTCTTAATGTTCTATCCGATAGACTGCGGCCTTTTGAACCCCCCGACGTCCACTTTCACAAAGAGGGAAAGGGCTCAGGGGGCTGTGAAGGGCGATGTGTTGGTTGGGGGGTTGGCAGAGAAAGTTTTCGAAGTTGGCATAATTGGAAATGGAACCTGATAACATCATATTATTATCCTGCTGTACAGTCGCTCAAAGAAGTATCCGAACACTATGGTTGATTACAGAATTCAGAAAAAATATCTGGCAACGATTTTTTTAGAAATTAGTGATCTGGCAACTTCGTGTCACGTTCGTGTTCGTGCCACGGCTTAACGTCCTATTCGACGGACGGAGGTCTTTCCAAACCCATCGGTTCCGCTACTGACCGTGGGCAGGGCAGCGAATTTTGCGGAGATAAATCGCAACGCTGACCCGCTGGGATTCGAACCTGGGAACTGCAGATTATGAGCTTGACATGATTTACTGTAAACGAACTGAAATCATATATGGAACATTCATTAGTACTGAATTTCGATCTTAATTGATTTCGAACCATCGACCTTCTAGTACTGATGAAAAACGTCTTTAGGTTTTAAGTTAGATATAACAAGAAACCGCTGTTCTTATCTTAAATCCACATTGATTTTCCTTAGAACAACGCTTTATCCAAACTTTTAAGGCATGTTAACTAATAAAATGAAATGACTTACCACTTGCGCTTCCGTAATCATGAATACTGATCGCTGTTTCAACGGAACTTCCCGATTCTCCAACGTAGTTGAACATGTAGCATTTCCCATACATCAAATCATACAGAATGGTGAAATTTCTACCAAAGATTAATAAGATAAAGATTTAATTTAATTTATTTTCATAAAACGTCCATAGTAATAGGGAAGGGAAATAGTAATAGGGAAAAGAAATAGTAATAGGGAAAATAAATAGTAATAGAAAATAAATAGGAATTGGGAAAATAAATAGTAATAGAAAATAAATAGGAATTGGGAAAATAAATAGGAATTGGGAAAATAAATAAATAAATAATGATGATGATGATGATGATGATGATAGGGAAATAAATAACAACAAGGAAAATAAATAGCAATAAGGAAAATAAATAGCAATAGGGAAAATAAATAAAAATTGGGAAAATAAATAATAATAGAGAAAATAAATAATAATAGAAGAAATAAATAATAATAGGGAAAATAAATAAGAATAGGAAAAAATAAATAAGAATAGGGAAAATAATTAATAATAGAGAAAATAAATAATAATAGAAGAAATAAATAATAATAGGGAAAATAAATAAGAATAGGAAAAAATAAATAAGAATAGGGAAAATAAATAATAATAGAGAAAATAAATAATAATAGAAGAAATAAATAATAATAGGGAAAATAAATAAGAATAGGAAAAAATAAATAAGAATAGGGAAAATAATTAATAATAGGGAAAATAATTAATAATAGGGAAAATAAATAAGAATAGGGAAAATAAATAGCAATAGGGAAATGCTTTAAATTCTTATCGATATTAAAACCTACAAGAGTCACTCAAAGAGCAATGCCCCACAATTTTTTCACAGATCAATCAATATATCTCTTCCCCGATTTACACGGTACTTAGTTTACACGGTTTCGGTTTTCCACGGTAGAACAAAATGCATTCAATTTCGTTTTACATGATCATAGACTTGGTTTTGCAAAGTACGGATGAAGATTATTTTAATGTCTGTCGGTAAAATTCATTCTTGAAATAACAGCGGTATAGAGTCAAGGGAGATTATTTTTAGACTCTCATCCCAAAATAAAACTGAATTAAATATTTTTAATTAATATCATACATTTTCAAGAATAAACGGATAATAATAAATTCCTATAACAATAAAATCGTCATCTTTAACAAGTTATATTATTTCGTTAAAATTATATTCTTGCCATTATAATGGAATCCGTCTCGAGACATCTTAATGGAATCCGTCTCGAGACATCTTAATGGAATCCGTCTCGAGGACATCTTAATGGAATCCGTCTCGAGGACATCTTAATGGAATCCGTCTCGAGGACATCTTAATGGAATCCGTCTCGAGACATCTTAATGGAATGAAGCCTGTTTTGAATCGGCAGTGAGGTCTGACCTTTCTAGACTAAAGTTTTCAGACTAGTAATAACAGTGTTTTATCTCACTTTTTAGCAAAAAGTTTAACAAAGTAGATTATTATATAAGTTGAATACATTTGATTCGTAAGTACATGTTTCATAAAATATCATAGAATATATATAAATAGATGCCTTGATAAGCAAGAGTTTAGGTACTAGTGAGGGTTTGGGGGGGGGGGGGGGGTCAGCTGGTATCACGCCAGGCTCATAATCTGCATTTCCCAGGTTTGAATCCCACCTGGACGAGAGTTAACATACTATATATCTTCCCAAAACTCCCTGTCTGCCTCGGCCAGTAGAGGACACCGATGGTCTTGGAAAGGTCTCCGCCATCAGATGGGACATTAAGCCGTGGCACAGTGTACGGTAGAGCCATTCACCGTGAACGTAAAAGAACACGCTGGATAGCCATGACTGCAGGTTACCATCTGTCTCCCAACAGTTGTCCAGTGGGTCTCCTACCTCCAACCTTCTCTGAGCCCTCGGGGTCTTTGTGGCCTAGCCATTTAGAACGTTGTGTGCAAAGAAGTGCCGCTTAGACGTAAAACAACTGAGCCCAAAGTGTGATGGCCTCAGATAAGGATTATCCGCCTGCTGATGAAATCTATCCTGTGCAACTATTTACTCGTGGATGTCAATCCACAAACAAACAGAGAACACATTAGTAGATTTTCTTTCAACGAAAGCTCACCAGTTCAGCAAATCCAGGATCCACAATCAAAAACCTTGTGTGGGTGACCACTTCTCAGCAGGGCAGAAAATAGTGAAAACGTTGCCGTAGTAGTCAAGATTAATAGGCTAAACCGATCTGGCAACTCTCCCCTTCCCAGAAGTGAATATCTCTTTTCAGAGATACTAAAGGCCTGTACAGTCGCTCAAAAAAGTATCCGAACGCTATGGTTGATTACAGAATTCAGAAAAATTATCTGAAGCGTGTACAGCAACTGTACACGCTCCAGTTACCGTTCACAGCAAACTGGAGCGTGTGCAGTTACTGCACACGCTCCAGTTTGCTGTGAACGGTAACTGCACACGCTCAATATTTCCGTGAGTGAGCCCACACGATCTAGTATCAAAATAATATGACCACCTACAGTCGCTCAAAAAATATCCGAACACTAAGGTTGATTACAGAATTCAGAAAAAATATCTAGCAACCTTCGTGTCACGTGACACGAAGGTTTACCAGAGCACTAATTTCTAAAAAAATCGTTGCCAGATATTTTTCCTGAATTCTGTAATCAACCATAGTGTTCGGATACTTTTTTGAGCGACTGTAGGTGGTCATATTATTTTGATACTAGATCGCGTGGGCTCACTCACGGAAATATTGAGCGTGTGCAGTTACCGTTCACAGCAAACTGGAGCGTGTGCAGTAACTGCACGGTTCACAGCAAACTGGAGCGTGTGCAGTAACTGCACACGCTCCAGTTTGCTGTGAACGGTAACTGGAGCGTGTACAGTTGCTGTACACGCCCCAGATATTTTTTCTGAATTCTGTAATCACGTGACACGAAGGTTGCTAGATCACTAATTTCTAAAAAAATCGTTGCCAGATATTTTTCCTGAATTCTGTAATCAACCATAGTGTTCGGATACTTTTTTGAGCGACTGTATCAGGAGAAGACGCGGTCGGTTCCAGAGAAGACGTTGGCCAGTTCTGTGCATCATTGCAGTGGATTGGTACAGTCGCTCAAAAAAGTATCCGAACGCTATGGTTGTATACAAAGTTCAGAAAAACAACTGGCAACGATTTTTTTAGAAATTAATGATCTGGCAACCTTCGTGTACCGTACACGAAGGTTGCCAGATCATTAATTTCTAAAAAAAATCGTTGCCAGATTTTTTTCTGAATTTTGTATGCAACCATAGCGTTCGGATACTTTTTTGACCGACTGTACCAGACCTCTTGGCAAGCAGCTGCTTGAGGGGGTATTTTATTTAATCTGCACTGTTTGGAAAATCTGAAGCAATGGATGCTTCTGGAGTCTATATACATATAAGCTGGTGTAGGTATTAAACAACACAATGCAGCTATGGGACATTCAACCGACTCTTTCATACGCTACCTCTACTTATCTATAACTTGTAACCATTTTTCTATGTGAAGAATGAAGACAAAAACAGAAACTTACTCCTTGTCACATCTAATTCCTTCGAAACTGCACGAGATCACGAACTGATCGAAATCAGTGCCGTAGTTGAAAATATCCCTCGCGGTAGGCACGAGGTCTTCTTCGATGTCCATCAGATCATCGACTGAGGATTCAGTGATGAGGGTGATCAGGTCTTTCACTTCCTGATCGGAGACGACCTTCAGGACTTCCTCAACCTGAGTTCTGTTCCTCGTGGTGGTCGCCTTAGGGTATTTGAATTTCATGTTGCAAATGCATCTTACCATTCCTCTCGAAATGGTGGAGTTCCGGCAGGCGCTCCCCAAGGCGGGATCGTCAAAAGTGCACATGATCGAGGCGCAAGAACATTCTTTACTATTTCTGGTGATGCAGAATTCCGTCAAGCATGGAGATTGGACGCAGAAGCACGACTCGGTGAACCAGGACCAACGACACATTGGGTTGCCGTGACAAGCTTCTCGTTCTTTGCTGCGTTCCCTTTAAAATGAGGGAAGAGAAAAAACTAGGTATTATCACAAAAATAATGCAATCAAAATAATGATACAGTAGATCATCAATATCCGAAATATTAATTATCCGGATACGGTTGCCTGAAATATCGATTATTCCAACACGATTACCTGAGATATCGATTATCCTAACACGATTACCTGAGATATCGATTATCCTAACACGATTACCTGAGATATCGATTATCAGAATAAGATTATTTGTATTATCGGTTATTCGAAAATGGTTATACGAAATATCGATTATTATATGAAATATCGATTATTCCAACACGATTACCTGAGATATCGATTATCCTAACACGATTACCTGAGATATCGATTATCCTAACACGATTACCTGAGATATCGATTATCAGAATAAGATTATTTGTATTATCGGTTATTCGAAAATGGTTATACGAAATATCGATTATTATATGAAATATCGATTATTCCAACACGATTACCTGAGATATCGATTATCCTAACACGATTACCTGAGATATCGATTATCCTAACACGATTACCTGAGATATCGATTATCAGAATAAGATTATTTGTATTATCGGTTATTCGAAAATGGTTATACGTTAATTGATTATCCTTCAATTATCGTATAACGTTTGTAAATTGATTGTCTGTAAATATTTTTCCAAGATTCGATTATCGGATTCCAAATGCCAATTATCCGAAAGCTTATTTTCTGAAATATGAAGATAGCGCTCCAGGCTCAAAATCTGCAGCTCCCAGGTTCGAGTGCCATTGGTGTCTTCGTAGAGATTTATTTCCTCTAAACCCACAACCTGCCCTCGGTGAGAAAGGGGATACCGAGGGGCTTGCAAAAGATGTCGCCCATCGAATGGAACGTTAAGCCGTGTCCCTGTGTGAGGGAGATCCACAGTGTGTGAATGTTAAAGAACACGCTAGGTGGCCTTGATAGGAGACTACTCTCCTGACAGCTGTCCACTGGGTCACTTTGTCCAACTTTCTCTGAGCTATTGGGTCCTTCTGTCCTGACAATTTAGACAATTTTGTCAAATATATTAGCCAGTTATGCGTTGGTTTGCTCATGTTGCCCGTATGCATAGCTACAGATCGGCAAACAGGATTATGAACAGTGTGCCTAAGGATTTCAGAAAAAGGGAGAGACCTAGGATGCGATGGGCAGACAATGTCAAACAGGACCTTGCTAGAATGGACCTAGAATGGACAATAGCAGCAGTTGTAGCTAAGAACAGAACGTCTGGAGAGAAAATTACAGTCTGGTTGGACCTCCGGCCATGGCTGCATGAGGATTTTGTATGGATGTACTATGTCCAAATATGTGCAGCTCAGAGTTAAAACAACCAACCCTCTGTAAGTAGTAGGTTTGTCACTTTAGGAATAATTTATGCATAACATGTTCCTCCCCCTCGCAGGTACTATAACCTTTCCCTCCCAGACAGATGAAATATTTTAATGAGGGGGTGCAGGTGGAATATTTAATGAGCGAGCTAACGAGTGGAACCGTTGCAGACAGGGATGAGCAGAACCGTTGTATGGCAGATGGGATATTTAATGAGAGGATGTGAATATCAGATGGTTGAGGAATTGTTTCTTGCTAATTAATGAGAGGATATCGAGAGGGTAATGTTTCTCACAAATCCGAGTTAGAAGGGTAAAAATTCTATATTGATGAAGTTATTTGTTCTCAGTTGAACACCTTTCACTTGATGGAAAAACCTTTGCAAAATACAAATTAATTTATAGGAAAATCCTTTCACGGATGTAAAAACCTTTTACCCTCTCTGTTTGTTTTGGTTTCTATGTTGATGCGACAGTATCAAAACATGAGAACATGTTTAGATGTCTGGAGGGTGGAGTTGCGAATAAAAATTTTTCTCTCACCTAAAGAACAGATGTTCTATCTGAGACGGACTAATGATAATTTCGCTATGTATGTTTAAACTTTTATGTGTACGATAGTTTAGATCATTACAAACTAAAAGTGGTGTAAGAGACTCATTTCCTTCCATAAATTTTAATTTCACCTAAGCTAGATACTCTCATGAGAGTTACAAACCTAATCACATCGATATCAATATTCAATCAAATCAATATTTATTCATTATTACAATAAATTAATACATCATCATCATCATCATCCTCAAGCAGCCGTGGGCTACGGAGGTCCAACCAGACCGTGCAATTTAGTTCTCCAAGCAAGTCTATCCTGAGCTACATCCACTGCATCTGGCCACTGCACACCAATTCTAACAAGGTCCTGTTTGACATTGTCTGCCCACCGCATCCTAGGTCTCCCCTTCTTTCTGAGGCCTTTAGGCACACTGTTCATAACCCTATTCGCCAATCTATAATTATTCATACGGGCAACATGGCCAAACCAACGGAGTCTCTCTCTGCACAATATGCTGCTTAAAGGAGGTTGCAAACTCCTTTGCCTAACCTCATCATTAGTTACAAAGTTGAACCACCTAATGCCCAAGATACTGCGTAAGCATCTGGAATCAAAAGCATCTAGTTTCCTGTTATCTTGTTTACAAAGTGTCCAAGTTTCACTACCATAACTAACCCTAGAAAGAACCAAACTATTATAGAGCCTAATTTTAGTCTTTAGGTGTATACGCCTATTTCTCCACACTCTCCATAGATTCCTAAAAGTCCCGGCAGCAATCCCTATTCGTCTGTTAATCTCATGCCGCACATCACCATTATCTGTTACATAGCTCCCAAGATAATTAAACTGTGACACCTGCTCAAGACTGCAACCATTCAGATTAACTGAATCACAGCCTGCCTGACCAATTTTCATCACTTTAGTTTTCTCTCTGTTTATAACCAAACCTACTCTACTACCAGTCTCATCAACAGCTCGAATGAAAGAGTTCATCTCATCAACATCATTTGCCAAAAGGGCTAAATCATCAGCATAATCTAAATCAGAAATTTTCGTATCTCCTGCCCATTTAAGGCCAAAATCTTTCCCTTGAAGTTAATTTCGCATAACATAATCAATAACCAAACTAAAGAGAAAAGGAGACAAAATGCACCCTTGTCGAACACCAGAAGTAATGCTAAACCAATTGCTACAAGCCTTACCAACTCTCACACACGACTCAGTGTTATTATAGAGAGCTTTCATTATGGTAACTAACTTGTCTGGTATACCATATGATTTCACAATCAACCACAAATTATGACGATCAACAGAGTCGAAAGCCTTTTTGAAATCAACAAAGCTAGCAACCAAAGGTTTCTGAAACTCTAAACATTTCTCAAGAATCTGCCTAAGTGAAAATATCTGATCCACACATCCCCTACCACTTCTGAATCCACATTGCTCATCACGCAATTGACTGTCAACCAGATTCTTAATTCTATTAAGCACAATCATGGAAAGAACTTTACCTGGAACAGAGAGTAGGCTAATACCCCTATAGTTATCACAAGAACTGCGATCACCTTTTTTGAAAATAGGGATAACAATAGCTCTGGTAAAATCCTTAGGAACCATGATTATGACTGAATATCATAAAAGATATTCAGAATTTCAGTCATCCAAGTGGTAACCGAAACATTCCCAGCTCTAAGCATTTCGGTAGTAATTTCATCTACACCTGGGGATTTATGTAGTTTAAGTTTAGAAACAGCCAAAATAACTTCAGATTGTGTTATAGGGCCAACATTAAAGCCACCAATGCATCTATCTTCATTGCAAACAATGGGAATAGAACTAACCGCATTGTTCAGAATATCACTGAAATGCTCAGCCCACCTAGCCATGACAGAATCCTCACCTTCTATAACCTTACCTTGTTTATCCTTCAATCCCTGTATACCTGTCCGTTTTCTACCACACAAAACATTAACTATCTGGTACAGCTCTCTGCTGTTGCGCTGTCTAACTGCTCCCTCGGCTTTGTCAGCCAAACCATCAAGCCAAAGATTTTTATCAGCAGCTAACTGATCTTTTACACGTTTATTAAGCTCTCTGTAATGCTTTCTATTTGTACTAGTAGGGTATTGATTAAGGACATTCCTGCAGTTCTTTCTTTCTGAAATAAGCTCAAGTGCCTTATCACTCAGATAATTCTGTCTCTTCTGCTCCTTGTTTCCTAAAAGAGTACTGTTAGTGTCCAAAAAAGCCTGTTTAAAATGATCCCATTCTTCCTCAACTTCTGTAGTAAGCATACCATGACTGTCATAATGACTAAGTAACCTATCATGGTAAGCTTTGGCTATAACTGGGTCTTTCAGAGCTTCAGTATTAAAAGCAAATTTTTTAACCCTAGCACAACACTTTTTAAGTTTAAGTTGTAAGACACTTTTAACAAGGTAATGGTCAGATCCAATTTCAGCTCCCCTATATGCCCTGGTATTTCTAACAGAACTAGCCCATTTGATGTTAATTAAAATATAATCAATCATATTCCCATGCAGCCCATCAGGTGAAACTCATGTGTATTTATGTATGTCGCGGTGTTTGTAATATGTGTTAGTTATTCTGAAACCATTGAGTTTACTTACCTGTAGGAGACGTTGCCCATTGCCATTGCAGCCACCAATACCAAAAGGGCCTATTACTCCTGCCCAAAGGTCAGAGTCAGTACCAACTTTGGCATTGAAGTCACCAAGAACAAGGGTAATATCTCCTTTCTTGACAGAATTCAAAATATCCTGAAGTTGTTCATAAAACCCATCCTTCTCATCCTCATCAGCATCCTCAGTGGGGGCATAACAGCAGATAACATTCAGGTCTTTAATGCTTGTCTGAAATTTTGCTGTAAGAACCCTTTCATTAATGCACTCATATCCTAGAAGAGCATCACTAGCGTGTCTGCTGAGAAGCAGACCCACGCTTTGGTGATGCTTATTGTCGTCCCTCCCTGAAAAGAGAAATTTAAGATTATTTTTAAGAATCTGACCTTTATCTGTCCATCTGGTCTCTTGCAAGCCGAGAATATCTAAATTATAATGGTGGAACAATAAATCATTATTCATTATTACAATAAATTGATACAATAAATCATTATTCAATAAAATACGTCAAAAGTGCAGACACTCTAGAACTCGAGGAACACTTTTCGAATCTATATATTATAAAACTAAACTATAATTTCTCTTACAAATCATGTTCGAAATACTTCACAGAATGAAAATTATTCCATCCTCGCTTACTAATAAAAGACATGGATACCGCTTTTCTGCCTTGTCTTTCTAATGAAAGATTGTCTTTCTCGCACGCTTTCTCTATACTGTCATACATTGTGGATCTCCCAGTGCTTGAGAAATGATTCATTTAGCTATCAAAAATGAATAGAACTCTCTAAAGTTTAATTCTCCACACAAACTTCTGAGTTAATTCAACTGTAGATATCTAATCCCATCAAGATCACAATAGATGTTTTACACCTACAATCTAGAACTCCCTCTTTTTCTAACACCTTATTCCCTAAACATATTCATCAAAGTGTCTACAAAAGATACTACTCAACAGACGCTAATGACTCTTTCATCTTACTTACGCAAACTACATAATTACTCCAGATATTGTGTAAGTATTTAGAATGAAAGGCAGCATAGTTACAAGTTTCCTTATTAAATCTTCACTACCATACAATCTTAGAGATAAACTAACTAGTTATATAGCCTAATCTTCAGATGCATGTTTCTCCATAGAATCGTAACACTCTCAATATCTATTCTTTTCTTTTTCTCATACGCTACCAGTATCTATCACACATCTCGCAAGATAATTAAGGTAACTTACTCAAAAGAACACAATCAAAAACTCCTTCATCTTTCACATATGCATATTTACTTTCTAATAAAGCAGACTTTAACGAAAACAATCATCACATCATTTTCCAAAGCAAATAAATTGCAAGCATCTTCTGAGACAGATTATTATTATTATTTTTTCCTTATATCTAGACTTGGTAATTCTCTGATCTTTACAATGAATCCATCACATTAACCTAAAAAGAGATGAAATGGATAAAAATTTTAAAATTATCCCACAGACATCTAGTTAACGTTCATGACTACTGATCTAAGAAACCCAAGATTCGAGCTCCATAGTAAGACATGAGCGTTTTTCTCTGCTAAGACCCCGACATCCTCTTGCACCTTCTATTGTATATATTGTATAAACTGAAAGGTTTCTGTAACCGTTATAACATTTAGCTGCTTGTAGTCATATTTCTTTTTAAACCAAAGATACACTAATTTCAAACTCAGTAGCTAGAGAACGGTACGATATATTAATATCCGGGTAGCGTTTGATTTTAACAATCAAAGAGTGGATATACCGTTATCATCTAAATATTTAACCAATGATCCTTTGCTTTTCAGTTCATGCTATCAACTTCTCAACTTAGAGGAAATATTGTTACATTATAAACGATTTCGTACAAAAGACGTATGCACTCTACGGTTCACATTGAAATCTGTCGAGATAACGATCACTACCCAAGGAACACATCTGTGAAAAAAACTCGCTATGAATGGGTTTGAGAAAGATTCTTTAGCCCATGAGGTGGGGTGCTCTTTAGGTGATCTTTAGGTGTTGCTTTTTTGGTGATCAGGTTTTTTTTGGTTTCAGGTGATCTTTAGGTGTCTGTTCTTTAGGTGAGAGGAAAATTTTTATTCGCAACTTCACCCTCCAGACATCGAAACATGCCCTCATGTTTTGATACTGTCGCATCAACATAGAAACCAAAACAAACAGAGAGGGTAAAAGGTTTTTACATCCGTGAAAGGATTTTCCTATAAATTAATTTGTATTTTGCAAAGGTTTTTCCATCAAGTGAAAGGTGTTCAACTGAGAACAAATAACTTCATCAATATAGAATTTTTACCCTTCTAACTCGGATTTGTGAGAAACATTACCCTCTCGATATCCTCTCATTAATTAGCAAGAAACAATTCCTCAACCATCTGATATTCACATCCTCTCATTAAATATCCCATCTGCCATACAACGGTTCTGCTCATCCCTGTCTGCAACGGTTCCACTCGTTAGCTCGCTCATTAAATATTCCACCTGCACCCCCTCATTAAAATATTTCATCTGTCTGGGAGGGAAAGGTTATAGCACCTGCGAGGGGGAGGAACGTGTTATGCATAAATTATTCCTAAAGTGACGAATCTACTACTTCTGTATCTATAAATTGTACACAATGATATTTACCTCTTGTCGAAAAAAAACGGGAAGGGATAGGTGAAATCTTTTTCTGAAATGTACATTGAGCGAAAACTGAAAAGTTTTCAGGATCCACTGAGTCAGAGGATAGAAAAAAATATGATATTTTACAAACATTTTATTCTTTTTCATTAAAGGTGCAACTTCGCAATACAAGATTCTCATATGTGAATTTTTTTTTCGCTCGGAATGATTTTAAGAAAGAAAATAAGATAGAAAACGTTAAAAAACATTTTAACGCCCCATAATTCTGAAAAAAAAAATATTACACCGCTACAGCTCATTCTCCCCTATTATTTTATAAAGCACAGAAGACATATATAAACAACGCCGAAACCTAGGAGAGCATACCGCCCCCCCACACACAACCTTTGAGAATGTTAGTAGGGGTATTAAATAAATACCCCCTCAAGCAGCTGCTTGCCACAGAGGTCTGACAGGAGCCTATCAGTATAATTCGCTATAGAGAACATCTGTGAGGAAAACGAGATCTCATCAGAAAGACAACACAAGCATCCATGCCTTACCGGGGACTCGAACCCAGGTCCCTTAGATCAGTAGCCATGCGCGCTAACCCTTCAGCCACAGAACGGCAAAAGGGTAACGGAAGCCAAAAATTACTAAACCTGTGCATAGTTCACGAATTTTTTTTGAATTTTTTTTTTAAAACCTCTAGAACGAAGGGAAAATTGCTACACCGCAATGAAAAATCTTCCTTCCCCCCACTTTTTTATAGCACAGTTTTTATGAACAAACTTTCTGCTCCATGACGGATCAGTAATAAATGTGGGCAAAACAAATTCCTAATTCAAAGTTCGTTGTCCTTTGGTAGAAACGCCAAGCAACTGATAGATGTTTATAGTGTTAAAAAAAAATCTGTATTGCTTGTAATTTGATGTCTAAGTTAAGCATACAGAGACAACTCTCTTATGATTATTATTGTACCTAGAAGTAATACTATACGGAGAAAAGATCCATACTAATATATTTCCAAAAGGAGTTGAAACTTACTTTAGAGCAGTAGAAGTGTTAAACAGATCATCGAGTTTCTTTAATCCACTGAACGAAGACATTTCCAGGTATTTACCAACTATGGGATTCAAACTGCACACAGTAACTGCCGGGAATGTGAGTGATGTGCTGATGTAGTCCTGCAAGAGAAGAAGATTTATGCATGAACGTGCATGTCTTAAATCTACCAACTATGGGATTCAAACTGCACACAGTAACTGCCGGGAATGTGAGTGATGTGCTGATGTAGTCCTGCAAGAGAGGAAGATTTATGCATGAACGTGCATGTCTTAAACATCTGAGGCAAATGAGGAGAAACTGGAAAAATACAGAGTAAACACTACTACGGTCATCATATATTGATGATACACTGCGTGCCCAAATTATTATGAACTTCGTATCATGGTACACTTCCCGAATTTAGGGGCGGGGGTGGCTTAGTCGGTAGCGCGTCAGGCGCATAATCTGTAGTTCCCAGGTTCGAGTCCCAGCTGGGTCAGCGTTGAGATTTATCTCCGCAAAATTCCCCGCCCTGCCCACGGTCAGTAGAGGACACCGATGGGCTTGTAAAGGCCACCGTCCGTCGGATGGGACGTTAAGCCGTGGCCCCGTGTGCGGGAGAGCCATACCCTGTGCACGTTAAAGAACACACTGGATGGCCTTGACGGGAGACTACCATCTGTCTCCCAACAGCTATTCCAGTGGGTCCCCTCCCCCAACATTCTCTGAGCCTTCGGGGTCCATGTGACCGGGCCATTTAGCCATTGGTGTGCAAAAAGGTGCCGCTCAGAGGTAAAACAACCCAACTTCCCGAATTTCAAAGATTTTAATTTTCTGAGCCTATATTTCATTGAAACGAGTTTTGAAGTATTGCTAGTGGTCATCTCTCTCTGCTGATGAAACGTAGCAGCTTTGTTTTGCCATACAGTTCCTATCAACAAACGCTTCTCCCTGTCTGTCGGAATCTTTTTTTTTCCTGCATTTCCCACGACTGATGGACTTTTCTGAGACCATTGCTATTCTCCATACAGTTGGGATATTGTGCCCTATGATTTTTCTCTGGGTTCCATCATCTCCGTTGCGGATGCTCCTGCCCATCGTTCTCTAACGTGAGCCTCCTTTTCGAAGTCAGTCAGATCAGCCTTTTTAACCCATGTCGCACTTGCCTTTGCTTTCCATCATGCTTTTACGGCTTTATAGGGGGGCGGGGGTGGCTCAGTCGGTAGCTCGCCAGGCTCGTAATCTGTAGTTCCCAGGTTCGAGTCCCAGCTGGGTCAGCGTTGAGAATTATCTCCGCAAAATTCCCCGCCCTGCCCACGGTCAGTAGGGGACACCGATGGGTTTGGAAAGGCCGCCGTCCGTCGGATGGGACGTTAAGCCGTGGCCCCGTGTGCGGGAGAGTCATACCCTGTGCACGTTAAAGAACACGCTGGATGGCCTTGACGGGAGGCTACCATCAGTCTCCCAACAGCTGTTCCAGTGGGTCCCCTCCTCCAACCTTCTCTGAGCCTTCGGGGTCGATGTGACCTGGCCATTTAGCCCATGGTGTGCAAAAAAGTGCCGCTCAGAGGTAAAACAACCCAACCCAACAACCCCCCAAACTTATAAGAACCCTCAAGGTATTTATGACTAGTCATTTAGCCCATTATGTGCAAAAAGGTGCTGCTCAGAGATAAAACAATCCAACCTACCAACGTGCATCTGGGTCCTTCCGAAACCTCATTACTCCTCTGCCAAAAACTTTTTTCCGTAAAAGATGTTCATGATTAGAAGGATCCTCATTTAGTTTGGTGATTCAAGTACGAATTCCCCGTTTCGCCCCCCTTCTTTTCTCGAGAGATCGTCACTTTTGCGTCACTTACCTCTTTCATCACAAGTTTTGGGAAGCCCAAGTATTCCTGGATGACTCTGAAAGTCATATATCCCATGAAGCACAACGTTGCTAGCAAAACAATGCTCCATAGAGTGCGTCGTTTTGTGGTCTTTGAGGTCACCACATACGACAATCCAGCCGCCGATATTCGGTTGCCGATGAAATCTTTAGCTAGAGAACCTACTTGACGATATCGAATAAATCGCCTTCTCTTCATTTTCCTTTCATTACAGGAAAAAATTTCAGAGAGCTCTTATATCAAGATCGGCAGTCCCTTCTTTAAGCTTCCATTAAGAACAAATTTTCAGAGAGCTCTTATATCAAGATCGGCAGTCCCTTCTTTAAGCTTCCATTAAAAACAAATTTTCAGAGAGCTCTTATATCAAGATCGGCAGTCTCTTCTTTAAGCTTCCATTAGGAAGAAATTTTCAGAGAGCTCTTATATCAAGATCGGCAGTCCCTTCTTTAAGCTTCCATTAGGAAGAAATTTTCAGACAGCTCTTATATCAAGATCGGCAGTCCCTTCTTTAAGCTTCCATTAGGAAGAAATTTTCAGAGAGCTCTTTTATCAAGATCGGCAGTCTCTTCTTTAAGCTTCCATTAGGAAGAAATTTTCAGAGAGCTCTTTTATCAAGATCGGCAGTCTCTTCTTTAAGCTTCCACTAAGAACAAATTTTCAGATAGCTCTTATATCAAGATCGACAGTCCCTTCTTTAAGCTTCCATTAGGAACAAATTTTCAGAGAGCTCTTATATCAAGATCGGCAGTCCCTTCTTTAAGCTTCCATTAGGAACAAATTTCAGGAGAGCTCTTATATCAAGTTCGGCAATCCCTTCTTTAAGCTTCCATTAGGAACAAATTTTAGGAGAGCTCTTATATCAAGTTCGGCAATCCCTTCTTTAAGCTTCCATTAGGAACAAATTTTAGGAGAGCTTTTATATCGAGTTCGGCAATCCCTTCTTTAAGCTTCCATTAGGAACAAATTTCAGGAGAGCTCTTATATCAAGTTCCGCAGTCCCTTCTTTCAGCTTCCATTAGGAATAAACTGTCAGAGAGCTCTTATATCAAAATCGGCAATCCCTTTCTCAAGCTCTTCTTTGGTCATAAAGACAAGGTAGAATCGCTCAATATATGATAATCTAACCTAATTACCTTATCCAAGAATGTTTGCTCACAGAAAACGCTTTTTTAAAAGATGCCTTGTCGTGACTGTTGCAATCAATACTCTGTTATGTGTGAGCAGTATAGATGCTCTTCGAGGTCTGTTGCATCACTAACCACTATTCTCCACTCCGTGAATGCATATTAACTTCAAATATGGTTTAAATATTTATGAAATTGATGACAAAAGATTCAAAAGTCACGAAAGCACTGCTATCCTTCATGAGCCAACTTTTTTGAAAACAACTGTCATGGACACAGCACTACATTGTGGCATCTTTGGTGGAATAAACACTCTTACAATCCCTAGCAGCAAGGATCGAATGGCATAAAATAAGAAGAATAGTTGATGCATACTTAAAGATAGAGTGAAAAGCATCCAGACTGCAATAAGAAATTGGAATTTAGATGAAATGGGAAATGAAAATATCTATTTTGTTATCAGCCAATAAACCTCGAGTAATTTATGTAAAATAATTTGAATCAGCCGATGTTGATTGTTATTGTTTTTGGACAACTTAGTAACTGCTTCATCGGGCTCCTTTAAGAGGAAGGAGATTCATTCCAATTGTTGGGTTGGGTTACCTCTGAGCGGCACTTTTTTTGCACACCATGGGCTAAATGGCCAGGTCACATGGACCCCGAAGGCTCAGAGAAGGTTGGGGGAGGGGACCCACTGGAACAGCTGTTGGGAGACAGATGGTAGCCTCCCGTCAAGGCCATCCAGCGTGTTCTTTAACGTGCACAGGGTATGGCTCTCCCGCACACGGGACCACGGCTTAACGTCCCATCCGATGGACGGCGGCCTTTACTAAGCCCATCGGTGTCCCCTACTGACCGTGGGCAGGGCGGGGAATTTTGCGGAGATAAATCTCAACGCTGACCCAGCTGGGACTTGAACCTGGGAACTACAGATTACGAGCCTGGCGCGCTACCGACTGAGCCACTCCCGCCCCTATATTCCAATTGTAGTATTGTAGTGTTGTAAGGAAAGACCCGATGCTCCGCTATTCAAGACAGTATTACATCTTGTGGGAATTGCCATTAACCACCATCCACTCTCTAGAGAACCTCCAATAAAAATCATTACTGCTGTATAACAGCAGGGAAAGGACCTGTCCTTTGGAGCGAGACCTTACTGATAAATCATGCTAGTCTGGATTTTTAATCATTGAGGTGTAGTGAGAGGCCTTTTCGAATTTTGAGCGTTGCCTAAATTGTAAAGCCAAACAATTCAGTGAAATTTCCTGCCAAATCTATTTGCCAAATTTAATCACACCTGTGTTGGTAAAATTTTGAATTTAGTCAGCCAATCAACAGAAATTCCTAACTTTTCAATTGGGGGAAGCTATCGTAGTGGAGGCACCTTGTTGGCTTTTCCCATCGGAGCCACGCTTGACAGGGGTCCTCAGTCTCTTTCGGTATGACCCTCGACTTCGTCCTCTCTATCTGGGACACCAACCGGCAGCAACCCCCAGCAATATCTCGAACCCAGGACTTCGCTGCGGCCGAGTCGATAAACTCACTTAACTGGGCCACCCAATCATAGTCAACAGGCCCTCAACAAGGGCCACTCCATCAGGGCACCAAGGCGACCTAGAATTTCGCTGGGGTCGGCCGATGAGCCCACCTGACTGGTGACTCAATCCCAGTCAGCGGGCCCTCAGCGGGCCCCTCCATCGAGGTCGCAAGGCACATCAGAGACACCGACGAGCCGATACCCAGCTTCACAAAAGCACCTTAAGGTCCTCCACCGAAAATAGAGGCCAAATAGTATTAAAATTGTGCATATTTCGCACATTTGTCAATAATTATTTAAAAAAAAAAACTCTAAAACGAAGGAGAAATGTTATACTGGAATGAAAATCTAGTCTCTTGGTCACACGGATTCATATGAGTTGATTAATTTTACATCTCAGAGACACTTTTTTGCATACAGTGTGCTAAATGGCCAGGTCACATGGACCCCGAGGGCTCAAAGAAGTTGGGGAAAGAGAATCCACTGGTTAGGACTGTTAGGGATCACATGGTAGCTTCCTGGGGCGGGGGTGGCTCAGTCGGTAGCGCGCCAGGCTCGTAATCTGTAGTTTCCAGGTGCGAGTCCCAGCTGGGTCAGCGTTGAGATTTATCTCCGCAAAATTCCCCGCCCTGCCCACGGTCAGTAGGGGACACCGATGGGCTTGGAAAGGCCGCCGTCCGTCGGATGGGACGTTAAGCCGTGGCCCCGTGTGCGGGAGAGTCATACCCTGTGCACGTTAAAGAACACGCTGGATGGCCTTGACGGGAGGCTACCATCTGTCTCCCAACAGCTGTTCCATGGGTCCCCTCCCCCAACCCTTCTCTGAGCCTTCGGGGTCCATGTGACCTGGCCATTTAGCCCATGGTGTGCAAAAAAATGCCGCTCAGAGGTAAAACAACCCAACCCAACTTAGTTAAATTCATAAAACAAGATCCGAATTGTTTCGGAACAATAGGAAATTAGCTACCACTGACAAAACGAGCATTAGTGTTTTATCAACATTGGGATATTTCTTTTCTTATTTCACTAGAATAGTAAAATTACAATTCTGATTCATCGTTTCTGACTAATTCGTGAAATACAAAACACCCACAAATTAAGTGATCAACGCCCATTGCTGAGATCTGTAATTGTCTCTAGCTGCACTGAGCCTAGGCGATGCAGGAGAATTAATTTTCCTCCTCACTTCTGATTCAGGATAAAAATTTCTCTAGGAAGAAATAAAATTTTCTTTTGCACGCATCTGTGAATATGCACGTTTTCGAATCGAGAGAGTGTTCCAAATCTGCTGCATCTCTCTGTAATGATAATGTCGCATGCAAATGCCATCCTCTCCTTTTAAATAAATAATGAACTGTATCATTCGCCAGACTTTCCTCATTTCTAATCAAAATAAAACAAAATCTCTGTTTTCTTCCCTTTGACGTGTTTCTGCTGAATTCTGCATTTGTTTGTGTTGGTATCTATGGTGATTCGTATTTCGTTTTTTCGATTTCGTTTCTCAAAACACGAGAAGTGATTCTTTGATTTTGTGTATTAAGTGCGATGTCTAAAATATTATTGAAAAAAAAAAACTATTTCTTTGTGGAATCAATCTGCATAATATAAAAATACGATAGAGATTGGTTAAGAAAGATGTTCGTGATCGTGAATGTTTCATATTTTGACAAGTAAAAGGTCCAAAAAATTAAATCTCCATAATTTTATACGATGAAATATTTGGAACTAAATAGTTAATTCGCTCAGTGAATGGAATCCTCGATTCTACTTTTCTTTTAGGAGCTGAATGTAATTTAAAAGCATTGCGAAATGCATATACCCAATTCCCACTAACATCAATTCTACAGTCGCTCAAAAAAGTATCCGAACACTATGGTTGATTACAGAATTCAGAAAAAATATATGGCAACGATTTTTTTTTTTAGAAATTAGTGATCTGGCAACCTTCGTGTCAATTCATAAAAAATATCTGGCAACGATTTTTTTTTAGAAATTAGTGATCTGGCAACCTTCGTGTCAATTCAGAAAAAATATCTGGCAACGATTTTTTTTTAGAAATTAGTGATCTGGCAACCTTCGTGTCAATTCAGAAAAAATATCTGGCAACGATTTTTTTTTCTTTTTTTTTTAATTAGTGATCTGACAACCTTCGTGTCAATTCAGAAAAAATATCTGGCAACGATTTTTTTAGAAATTAGTGATCTGGCAACCTTCGCGTCACGTAACACGATAACGTCATTGCGCACTATATAATATTCCCGAATAATAACAGCATTTTTAATTACTAACTTCCATAAACTATGCATACAGTACTCTGCAAATTAGTTGGGACAATAGGAAAATGCAGTAACAAAGACACAACTAAAATATTTATTTGTTTCATAGTGTAGTTAATAGTGAATGTGACCCCCCTTAGCTTTAATTACTTCTTTCAACCTCTCAACCATTGATCCCACTAGCTTTCCACACATCTCCTTCACTTCAGGGTCGTGGTACCACACTTTCATGATACTTTCTATCATTTTGGTTTTCGTCGTGCAATCCATCTTAGATATGCGCGCTTTAATAATGGCCCACAAATTTTCAATGGTGTTTAGATCGGGTGAATTTCCTGGCCACCAATACCTTAAAATGTTGCTGGGTAAAGAAGCTCTTTGCAAGCTTAGAATTGTGGCATGGAGCCAGATCCTGTTGAAATACCCCATCGCCGTTAGGAAACAGTTTCTGCAGTCAACACTGCACATTCCATTTTCGCCTCCAGAACGCCTATGTACTTTTTGCTATCCATCATTCCTTCAATGGGGTGAACCGTCTGTGGCCCGGAAGCTATGAAACATCCCCAAAACATGACCTTGGGTGGGTGTTTGGGGGATTGCTGGATGTGGCCGGATCGAAGAGGTTCTCCAGGAGAGCGGCGGACGAAATTTGACCTGTAGCCATGCACCTCAAAGTGGGTTTCGTCGGAAAATATCACTTTTTCCCAATTCTCCACAGTCCAGTCTCGATGTTTCTTTGCCCAGGATAGCCATTTTTGCTTCATAGCGGGTGTCAAAAGCTGCTCTTTGGAGGGGCGTTGAGCCCGGCGGCCACATTCCAGAGTTGTTGGGTTGTTTTACCTCTGAGCGGCACTTTTTTGCACACCATGGGCTAAATGGCCAGGTCACATGGACCCCGAAGGCTCAGAGAAGGTTGGGGGAGGGGACCCACTGGAACAGCTGTTGGGAGACAGATGGTAGCCTCCCGTCAAGGCCATCCAGCGTGTTCTTTAACGTGCACAGGGTGTGGCTCTCCCGCACACGGGGCCACGGCTTAACGTCCCATCCGACGGACGGCGGCCTTTCCAAGCCCAGCGGTGTCCCCTACTGACCGAGGGCAGGGCGGGGAATTTTGCGGAGATAAATCTCAACGCTGACCCAGCTGGGACTCGAACCTGGGAACAACAGATTACGAGCCTGGCGCGCTACCGACTGAGCCACCCCCGCCCCCCACATTCCAGAAGGCGATGACATACGGTGGAAGCATCTATATTAACCCCATGAGACGCAATCTCCCTTTTGATGTCTCCGCTGGTTTTCTTTAGGTCTATGATACTAATTCTTCGGGGGCGGGGGTGGCTCAGTCGGTAGCGCGCCAGGTTCGTAATCTGTAGTTCCCAGGTTCGAGTCCCAGCTGGGTCAGCGTTGAGATTTATCTCCGCAAAATTCCCCGCCCTGCCCACGGTCAGTAGGGGTCACCGATGGGCTTGGAAAGGCCGCCGTCCGTAGGATGGGACGTTAAGCCGTGGCCCCGTGTGCGGGAGAGCCATACCCTGTGCACGTTAAAGAACACGCTGGATGGCCTTGACGGGAGGCTACCATCTGTCTCCCAACAGCTGTTCCAGTGGGTCCCCTCCCCCAACCTTCTCTGAGCCTTCGGGGTCCATGTGACCTGGCCATTTAGCCCATGGTGTGCAAAAAAGTGCCGCTCAGAGGTAAAACAACCCAACCCAACTAATTCTTCGAATTAGACTATCATCTCCAGGGGTGGTTTTCCTTTTTCTTCCACAATCTCCTTTACGGGACGTGTCCACGGACCCTGCCTCCTTATGCAGCTTTCCGACACCAACTGCTTTTGCTATCTGCCTAGCAGTAAGTGAAGTGTTTTCGCCTAAAGCGATTATTTTAGCTCGTTTACGAGGCGTGATGTCCATGATGTATTCAATAAAAACTGTTTCCAATGAAAATTATGAACTACTTACATAATCACGTCCTCAGCCTATGAAATATCAATAATAATATAATATCTCATAATAATAGAATTTCCAATTTCAAAAACTAGGAATAATTTTCTATATATCTAGTTTTTTTTTCATCGTAACTATAATAATGTATTTCTGTATATACACTCAGCGTCACTTTATTGGATACAGTAGTATTGGATACAGCATTCAAGTAATAGCGTGAATGACTGCTGGACGAGACTATGCGAATGTGCAGTTGAAGCGCTTGGACAGAGTTCATAGATCATGATTCAATGGGCCATCCATCACCTATCAATCGAGTTGTGATTATGCAAATTGTCAAAAACAACTGCGCAGTCTCCAAGTCTCCCCCCCCCACTCCTAGTCGCCACTGATTTACCTAATCCATCTTTACACTAAATTGTCTTAAACTAACTGGTTTCCATTCTCCGTATCTGTTCTGTAAATGGGTTGGGTTGTTTTACCTCTGAGCGGCACTCTTTTTTGCACACCATGGGCTAAATGGCCAGGTCACATGGACCCCGAAGGCTCAGAGAAGGTTGGGGGAGGGGACCCACTGGAACAGCTGTTGGGAGACAGATGGTAGCCTCCCGTCAAGGCCATCCAGCGTGTTCTTTAACGTGCACAGGGTATGGCTCTCCCGCATACGGGCCACGGCTTAACGTCCTATCCGACGGACGGCGGCCTTTCCAAGCCCATCGGTGTCCCCTACTGACCGTGGGCAGGGCGGAGAATTTTGCGGAGATAAATCTCAACGCTGACCCAGCTGGGACTCGAACCTGTGAACTACAGATTACGAGCCTGGCGCGCTAACGACTGAGCCACCCCCGCCCCTATTTCTGTAAATGAGAAGCCGAAATTTTATTGATGAGCTGTCAAATCCCACCTCAACCGATAGCGCCGCATGTCAAGCTGGAAGTTCAAATTTACGAAAGCTCAGAGTAATTTCTTCCGTGATGACAAACTTCGATGTGAACTCTCTCCACGTGACATGCAGATCGTTTCTGAGAAACAGTTTGATGATTAGACGACCGAGACAGAAGCCAACCCCTTGCCATGACTGATGACAAGCACTCAATTACTGCGACCCATGGATGTCTTTTAATTTCCTTTTAGGTAACAACAACAACAAATCTTTCAAAGCATGACTTTCCAAGTCAGTTCATTTGTGGATTGGCGATTGATACGCGACCATTTCACTTCTTCTCTCATGAAGAAAGAAACCTTGAAAATGAAAAGAAATCTCTAGCCTCGAACTTGCAGCTTTTATGTGGTTCTTACCGTGAGGTTTACAGTCTGTTACTTCCTGCATTGAAGCTCCTTGGATCGATCGATTTCACCATAAAAGTTATCGATCGCAGATGTTATTGTCATAAATTGCCTTATCGCCATCGTTTTCTGAGAAAGAGTTTGTTCTTTCAACACAAAAAAAGAATATAAGTAGTACCCTATTATTGGATGGTTAATAGTGAAAAGAAAAAATATTTCTCTTATCATGGTAATTTAACACTGAATTCAAAAATGCAGCCTTTATTTTCATAATGGGGTATTTCTTTTCGTAATTGTCGCATTTTGTGAGAGCTGTGTTGAACGCTGCAACGATCAGTTAGTACCTGGCATGGAATCTGAGTAGGTTGTTATAAAAAAAAAACGGTGTTAACGAACTTCATCCAAGAAGTTAAGAATTCGCCAGATCGGTATTTAAGTCTCCCGATGCTGTTTTTCGAGCTTTTACCAAAAGAGATCAGAAGACAGGACCTAGAATTATGATCAACGACGACTTATGTTTTAATTCTGTGCTGAAAAAGTCGCCAACACTTTTTAAAGCTTCAAGTCATGATTCGAGTAGAACTTCTCCGAAGAAAAAGACGAAGACATCTTTCATGACAAAAAGTTTTCCAGAAGCTTCTAAAACGGTAAGTGGGAAAAACTTGTTTCTGATATTTTTTAGCTCATTTTGAAAAAAAAAAAATAAAAATAAGGGAGGTAGCCTCGGTCGGAAACGCGCCAGGCTCGTAATCTGAAGTTCCCATGTTAGAGTCCCTTCTGGGTCAGTGTTGAGATTTATTTTCGCTACAAACTCCCCCCACTCCTGTGCTCGGTCATTAAGGGACACCGATGGGCTTGAAAAGGTCTCCGTCCTTCGGATGGGCCTTCTCTGAGCCCTCGGGGTCTTTGTGACATGGTCATTTAACCCATTGCGTGCAAACAAAATGTCGTTCAGATGTAAAACAACCCAACCCATTTAAAAAAAATAAAACGAAATATTTTTTTTTATTTTGTCATCTGTTTTTCTACTTACAGACAATCATTTTTTTTTGCGTTAAGAGATAAATGAAAACAACATTTTTGATTCGATAGGTACCGAAATATTAAGAGAGCATTTTCTAAATACTCCAGGAACAGGGTTGTTTTACCTCTGAGCGGCACTTTTTTGCACACCATGGGCTAAATGGCGAGGTCACATGGACCCCGAAGGCTCAGAGAAGGTTGGGTGAGGGGACCCACTGGAACAGCTGTTAGGAGACAGAATCAGCCTCCCGTTAAGGCCATCCAGCGTGTTCTTTAACGTGCACAGGGTATGGCTCTCCCGCACACGGGGCCACGGCTTAACGTACCATCCGACGGACGGCGGCCTTTCCAAGCCCATCGGTGTCCCCTACTGACCGTAGGAAGGGCGGGGAATTTTGCGGAGATAAATCTCAACGCTGACCCAGCTGGGACTCGAACCTGGGAACTACAGATTACGAGCCTGGCGCGCTACCGACTGAGCCACCCCCTCCCCACCGTCTGGAGGACTTGGAGACGGTGCTGAAATCGTCTTCCTGTCGATATTTAACCTCTTTCCTTAGTAAAGGTGTTGGGAACACCTGATAGTTTTGTAATAGCCTTTTTAGTAGGATTGGTGATCCTGCTGTTATGTTTTTAGTGACTTGAGGGGTAGAATTAGCTGTTCCTTGTAAATGTATGATTGTGCACCGTATCACTTCAGACGTTTGAAGCAAACGGGCATTTCCATCCTGACATAATTACGTAGTCAGCATGGAAAAGTTCCCAGAAGCTAAAAGTTCACACATACTGTGGGAAGAAAGGACGAACTATCTGATTACAGCTACCATCTGTCTCCTAACAGCTGTCCAGTGAGTCACCTTCCCCCAAAGTTCTCTTGGGATCCTTGTGACCTGGTTATTTACTCTATTGTGAACCAAAAAGAAACATTCATAGGAGGAGGGCCACGTGAGGCCAAAAGGACCTCTGCAAGAGATCTGTCAGTATTTTCTCCAGCCATTTTTCATTATTGACGTAATCAGGCGATGTAAAGTTTGGTCGCCATTTTCTTTTTTAGGAAGGATGGGTTGGGTTGTTTTACCTCTGAGCGGCACTTTTTTGCACACCATGGGCTAAATGGCCAGGTCACATGGACCCCGAAGGCTCAGAGAAGGTTGGGGGAGGGGACCCACTGGAACAGCTGTTGGGAGACAGATGATAGCCTCCCGCCAAGGCCACCCAGCATGTTCTTTAACTTGCACAGTGTATGGCTCTCCCGCACACGGGGGGCACTGCTTAACGTCCCATCCGACGGACGGCGGCCTTTACCAAGCCCATCGGTGTCCCCTACTGACCGTGGGCAGGGCGGGGAATTTTACGGAAATAAATCTAAACGCTGACCCAGCTGGGACTCGAACCTGGGAACTACAGATTACGAGCCTGCCGCGCTACCGACTGAGCCACCCCCGCCCCATTTTTTGTAGGAAGGAAAATCCTTAACACTCTCACTACCCCAGGGGCCAAACGACAAGCAGTTAAAAAAGAATATTATTTCCGATCACAAAATCTCCCACGCGTCTCTGAATGTCCCCCCATCCCCCTTCCAGGCTTCAGATTTATGACTGCGCCTGCTCAAAGGTAAAACAGCCAAATATTACAAAGATTTAAATTTCCACCATTAGTGGTTGATAAAATTCGAAAATGGGAACACTTTAGAAACGAATATCCGAAATAATGTATCATGCTAGGAATTGATGTGGTAGTGTGGGGTAGTAGGTTAAGGGTTGGGTTGGGTTGTTTTACCTCTGAGCGGCACTTTTTTTGCACACCATGGGCTAAATGGCCAGATCACATGGACCCCAAAGGCTCAGAGAAAGTTGGGGGAGGGGACCCACCGGAACAGCTGTTGGGAGACAGATGGTAGCCTCCCGTAAAGGCCATCCAGCGTGTTCTTTAACGTGCACAGAGTATGGCTCTCCCGCACACGGGGCCACGGCTTAACGTCCCATCCGACGGACGGCGGCCTTTCCAAGCCCATCGGTGTCCCCTACTGACCGTGGGCAGGGTGGGGAATATTAGGTTAAGGAAATTGCGATGACAGCAGAAGCTTTCCCCTTATCCAAGGGGTGATGGAAATCATCCTACATACTACATACGGGGATTCAACCAGACTGTGCAATTTAGTTGTCCATTAAGTATTTTATCACGAGATCGTGCAGGTCGATTGGGAAAACGCAACTTTTTCTTTTGGCTAAAGGAAATGGAAAATTATTCTGAATTTAACAATGATATATTTGAATTCGCTATATTGGAGTCTTTGATTAATTTGAGTTTCCACTGTTAGAGGGAGCTCTATGTTCTTAGTTTTATTCTTGTAAAAGGACTTTCCTTTTGGTCCATAGTAAATACACAGATTATCTATAGAGATACTTCAAACATTAGTTAAAATATTCTGAAAAACATTCATCGCCGACACGGCGGGAATCGAACCCGCATCTCTCCAGATTCATGCCAGCACGCGCTACCTTCATTGTCCGAGGCGTGGTGCAATGGTAGCGCGCTCTGGCATGAATCTGGAGAGATGCGGGTTCGATTCCCGCCGTGTCGGCGATGAATTTTTTTTCCAGAATATTTTAACTTTCCTTTTGGTTTTCAGATTAGTAAGAGATGCTCAAATTACTTGTTATTCTCTTCAGATATATACATAGTTATTAAACAATTGTCAAATATACGCAAATTTTCTGTCCGTTTATATAAAAGATGTTTATGAGAAATCCTGTTTGAAAAAGAGATTTTAAGTTCGATAGGCTTCACATCAGAAACCTTCGTGAATGCTAGCAAATTCAGGAGTCGAGGGATTTGAGGCAAACTCAAAGGTCTGCAGGGAGTTAATCAGGTTCAAAAGGAAGATGAGCGAAAAAGCATCCTGTTCAAAAAGACGATGAGTGAAGAGTATCAAGTTCAAAAGGAAGATGAGTGAAGAGATTCAAGTTTAAAAGGAAGATGAGTGAAGAGATTCAAGTTCAAAAGGAAGATGAGTGAAGAGATTCAAGTTCAAAAGGAAGATGAGTGAAGAGATTCAAGTTCAAAAGGAAGATGAGTGAAGAGATTCAAGTTCAAAAGGAAGATGAGGGAAGAGATTCAAGTTCAAAAGGAAGATGAGTGAAGAGATTCAAGTTCAAAAGGAAGATGAGTGAAGAGATTCAAGTTCAAAAGGAAGATGAGCGAAAAAGCATCCTGTTCAAAAAGACGATGAGTGAAGAGTATCAAGTTCAAAAGGAAGATGAGCGAAAAAGCATCCTGTTCAAAAAGACGATGAGTGAAGAGTATCAAGTTCAAAAGGAAGATGAGTGAAGAGATTCAAGTTCAAAAGGAAGATGAGTGAAGAGATTCAAGTTCAAAAGGAAGATGAGTGAAGAGATTCAAGTTCAAAAGGAAGATGAGCGAAAAAGCATCCTGTTCAAAAAGACGATGAGTGAAGAGTATCAAGTTCAAAAGGAAGATGAGTGAAGAGATTCAAGTTTAAAAGGAAGATGAGTGAAGAGATTCAAGTTCAAAAGGAAGATGAGTGAAGAGATTCAAGTTCAAAAGGAAGATGAGCGAAAAAGCATCCTGTTCAAAAAGACAATGAGTGAAAAAGCATCCTGTTCAAAAAGACAATGAGTGAAGAGTATCAATTTCAAAAGGAAGATGAGTGAAGAGTATCAAGTTCAAAAGGAAGATGAGTGATAAGCATAAAGTTCGAAAGGAAGATGAATGAAAGGGATCAAGTAGAAAATGGCTACCCAATATCGGCTTCCCTATATGGTCTGGTATTCTTAACCGAACTTGCCCATTTGCTGTTAATTAACTTATAATCGATCATATTCCTGTGCAATCTTTCAGGAGAAACCCATGTGAATTTTTAAATATCCCGATGTTTGTAGTACGTGTTAATTATTCTTAAACCATGAAGTTTATTTACCTGTAAGAGACGTTTCCCATTGCCACTGGAACTATCAATGCCAAAGAGTTAGCTTGTTTTATCTCTGAGTGGCACTTTTTTTAACACAGTGGGCTAAATGACCAGGTCACAAGAACCCAGAATGCTCAGAGAAGGTTGGGGATGGAGACCCACTGCACAGCTGTTGGGAAACAGATGGTAGCCTCTCGTCAAGGCAATCCATCGTATTCTTTAATGTGCACAGGGTGTGGCTCTCCCTCACGCGGGCCCACGTGTTTAACATCCCATCCGACGGACGGCGGCCTTTCCAAGCTCATCGGTGTCCGATACTGACCATGGGCAGGGCGGGGAGTTTTGCGGAGAAAAAGCTCAACGCTGTCCCAGCTGGGACTCGAACCTGCGAGCTGCAGATTACGAGCCTGACGCACTACCTACTGAGCCACCCCCGCCCCACCCGTTACCAATACGCCTGCTACTCCGTCATTAAATCAAGACCCGAACTACGACGACCAATTCTGCTAGATATACACTATACGTGAGATGTGTATTAAAAATAATGCCAAAGCTCCTCTTCTTTATTGAGGACCTCATTTCCCACCATCTTGAATCCGGATTTCCCACCAGGTGGTGAGTTTTTTGCTCTTCTTCTATTAGACAAATAAATATTTGATGTATCGTTTTCTCTCCCATTTCAGTCGACAGTGAAAAAAAGAAACAAGAAATCCTCTCTCCCCCACCAAATATGTTCCCTTGCACGTGACTTCATCGGCTACCGGATATCGGCTGCAGGTGTCTCCTACGTCATCACCTCCAAGTCCCGTTTCCGTCGCTGGTTGTGGTGCCTTGCTGTGATTGGAACAATCGGTTTCATGGGCTACATGACCGTCAACGTCATCCTAGAATATCTCAGCTATCCAAAAATGGTCGTGAAAGAGGTGAGGCTTAATATTGGAGAACATTTTTTAAAGTGTCATAAATATATTATCAAAAATTTTGGATATTCAGATTTTTTTCATCAGCTGCAAAAGAAATTTAGCAATATTAGAATATTTAGCAATGACCATTCCATTGAGCCGTACCGTGGCCGAGTGGTTAGCACGCTTGGCTGCTGATCCAAGAGACCTGGGTTCGAGCCCCGGGAATGGCCATTCCATTGAGCCGTCCGGTGGCCGAGTGGTTAGCTCGCTTGGCTGCTGATCCAAGAGACCTGGGTTCGAGCCCCGTGAATGGCCATTCCATTGAGCCGTCCCGTGGCCGAGTGGTTAGCTCGCTTGGCTGCTGATCCAAGAGACCTGGGTTCGAGCCCCGGGAATGGCCATTCCATTGAGCCGTCCCGTGGCCGAGTGGTTAGCTCGCTTGGCTGCTGATCCAAGACACCTGGGTTCGAGCCCCGGGAATGGCCATTCCATTGCGCCGTCCCGTGGTCGAGTGGTTAGCACGCTTGGCTGCTGATCCAAGAGACCTGGGTTCGAGCCCCGGGAATGGCCATTCCATTGAGCCGTCCCGTGGCCGAGTGGTTAGCTCGCTTGGCTGCTGATCCAAGAGACCTGGGTTCGAGCCCCGGGAATGGCCATTCCAATGAGGCGTCCCGTGGCCGAGTGGTTAGTACGCTTGGCTGCTGATCCAAGAGACCTGGGTTCGAGCCCCGGGAATGGCCATTCCATTGAGCCGTCCCGTGGTCGAGTGGTTAGCACGCTTGGCTGCTGATCCAAGAGACCTGGGTTCGAGCCCCGGGAATGGCCATTCCATTGAGCCGTCCCGTGGCCGAGTGGTTAGCTCGCTTGGCTGCTGATCCAAGAGACCTGGGTTCGAGCCCCGGGAATGGCCATTCCATTGAGCCGTCCCGTGGCCGAGTGGTTAGCTCGCTTGGCTGCTGATCCAAGAGACCTGGGTTCGAGCCCCGGGAATGGCCTTCCATTGAGCCGTCCCGTGGCCGAGTGATTAGCTCGCTTGGCTGCTGATCCAAGAGACCTGGGTTCGAGCCCCGTGAATGGCCATTCCATTGAGCCGTCCCGTGGCCGAGTGGTTAGCTCGCTTGGCTGCTGATCCAAGAGACCTGGGTTCGAGCCCCGGGAATGGCCATTCCAATGAGGCGTCCCGTGGCCGAGTGGTTAGTACGCTTGGCTGCTGATCCAAGAGACCTGGGTTCGAGCCCCGGGAATGGCCATTCCATTGAGCCGTCCCGTGGTCGAGTGGTTAGCACGCTTGGCTGCTGATCCAAGAGACCTGGGTTCGAGCCCCGGGAATGGCCATTCCATTGAGCCGTCCCGTGGCCGAGTGGTTAGCTCGCTTGGCTGCTGATCCAAGAGACCTGGGTTCGAGCCCCGGGAATGGCCATTCCATTGAGCCGTCCCGTGGCCGAGTGGTTAGCTCGCTTGGCTGCTGATCCAAGAGACCTGGGTTCGAGCCCCGGGAATGGCCATTCCATTGAGCCGTCCCGTGGCCGAGTGGTTAGCTCGCTTGGTTGCTGATCCAAGAGACCTGGGTTCGAGCCCCGGGAATGGCCATTCCATTGAGCCGTCCCGTGGCCGAGTGGTTAGCTCGCTTGGCTGCTGATCCAAGAGACCTGGGTTCAAGCCCCGGGAATGGCCATTCCAATGAGGCGTCCCGTGGCCGAGTGGTTAGCACGCTTGGCTGCTGATCCAAGAGACCTGGGTTCGAGCCCCGGGAATGACCATTCCATTGAGCCGTCCCGTGGTCGAGTGGTTAGCACGCTTGGCTGCTGATCCAAGAGACCTGGGTTCGAGCCCCGGGAATGGCCATTCCATTGAGCCGTCCCGTGGCCGAGTGGTTAGCACGCTTGGCTGCTGATCCAAGAGACCTGGGTTCGAGCCCCGGGAATGGCCATTCCAATGAGGCGTCCCGTGGCCGAGTGGTTAGCACGCTTGGCTGCTGATCCAAGAAACCTGGGTTCGACCCCCGGGAATGGCCATTCCATTGAGCCGTCCCGTGGCCGAGTGGTTTGCTCGCTTGGCTGCTGATCCAAGAGACCTGGGTTCGAGCCCCGTGAATGGCCATTCCATTGAGCCGTCCCGTGGTCGAGTGGTTAGCTCGCTTGGCTGCTGAACCAAGAGACCTGGGTTCGAGCCCCGGGAATGGCCATTCCATTGAGCCGTCCCGTGGCCGAGTGGTTAGCTCGCTTGGCTGCTGATCCAAGAGACATGGGTTCGAGCCCCAGGAATGGCCATTCCATTGAGCCGTCCCGTGGCCGAGTAGTTAGCTCGCTTGGCTGTTGATCCAAGAGACCTGGGTTCGAGCCCCGGGAATGGCCATTCCATTGAGCCGTCCCGTGGCCGAGTGGTTAGCACACTTGACTACTGATCAAAGGGACCTGAGTTCGAGCTCCGGGTTAAGGCATGGATGTATGTGTCGTTCTTCTGCTGAGGTCCTGCCATCCTCTCAGACCTTCTACTATGGCATATAAACTGTCAGACCTCTGTGGCAAGCAGCTGCTTATGGGGGTAATTTTTTTTGACATTTCAGTTATTTAATTAACAGAAATGCAAATTTAAATATCACAAACATTAAACAGTCGATCCACAGTAAATACACAGATTACCAGTAGAAATAAACTTAAACAATTATTCATTTGAAAAAGCAATTATCGCTGACGCGGCTGGAATCGAACCCGCAACTCTCTAGGTACATGCCAGAGTGCTCTAATCAGTTAAACCACGGATAAGATCATAATTCTAATCAGTTAATTCCAGGATAAGACCTATAAATCTTTCACTGAGATGTGGCTGGGTTGTTGGGTTGTTTTACTTCTGAGCGGCACTTTTTTGCACACCATGGGCTAAATGGCCAGGTCACATGGACCCCGAAAGCTCAGAGAAGGTTGGGGGAGGGGACCCACTGGAACAGCTGTTGGGAGACAGATGATAGCCTCCCGTCAAGACCACCCAGCGTGTTATTTAACGTGCATAGAGTATGGCTCTCCCGCACACGGGGCCACGGCTTAACGTCCCAAGGGCGGGGTGGCTCAGTCGGTAGCGCGCCAGGCTCGTAATCTGTAGTTCCCAGGTTCGAGTCCCAGCTGGGTCAGCGTTGAGATTTATCTCCGCAAAATTCCCCGCCCTGCCCACGGTCAGTACGGGACACCGGTGGGCTTGGAAAGGCAGCCGTCCGTCGGATGGGACATTAAGCAGTGACCCCGTGTGCGGGAGAGCCATACCCTGTGCACGTTAAAGAACACGTTGGATGGCCTTGACGGGAGGCTACCATCTGTCTCCCAACAGCTGTTCCAGTGGGTCCCCTCCCCCAACTTTCTCTGAGCCTTTGGGGTCCACGTGATCTGGCCATTTAGCCCATGGTGTGCAAAAAAAGTGCCGCTCAGAGGTAAAACAACCCAACCCATCCTTAACGTCCCATCCGACGGACGGCGGCCTTTCCAAGCCCATCGGTGTCCCCCTACTGATCGTGGGCAGGGCGGGGAATTTTGCGGAGATAAATCTCAACGCTGATCCAGCTGGGACTCGAACCTGGGAACTGCAGATTACGAGCCTGGCGAGCTACCGACTGAGCCACCCCCGCCCCAATTGTGGCTGGTCACCCTATATTAGGAGATATTTTTCACCTGTTTTTTGTTTCGATTTGATAGTTTTATATTTCCATCTTTGTATTTTTTTTTTGCAATTTTGTATGAAAACGATTAAAGGAAATAAATTATTATATATATATTTTTATGTTCACTCACATTTTCCAATAAAAAAGCTTATTTTAGATGATAGAGAACTTTGAATTACCTTTGCGAATTAGAATCGTAACTTAACCTTTGGACGCCAGTGTCTATTGTGTAATAAATATGCATGTAAACAATTTAATCAATAATAATTATTGCTAAGTTAAAAACATGAACTTAGTAGAATTATTAATGTTTTTGCGAATTTTTAGCCCATTAACTGCCAAGATCTCATTTTTGGGACACAACTTTTATGATGAATAAAATTATTCTGCAAAAGATTAAGTATTTTTTCCGGTGGCATCATCTAATTCCTAAACCTATCAAACCTTCTCTGAAAATAATCATATATCATTTTTGGTGCCAGTGGGTGGTCAGAAGATAAGAACAAAGATAATGTAATTAAAAATCTTTGCAGTATAATTATGGTCTTTAAGTTGTTTTGGGTTGCTTTACCTCTGAGCGGCACTTTTTTGCACACCATGGGCTAAATGGCCAGGTCACATGGACCCCGAAGGCTCAGAGAAGGTTGGGGGAGGGGACCCACTGGAACAGCTGTTGGGAGACAGATGATAGCCTCCCGTCAAAGCCATCCAGCGTGTTCTTTAACGTGTACAGGGTATGGCTCTTCCGCACACGGGACCACGGCTTAACGTCCCATCCGACGGACGGCGGCCTTTCCAAGCCCATAGGTGTACTCTACTGACCGTGGGCAGGGCAGGGAATTTTGCGAAGATAAATCTCAACGCTGACCCAGCTGGGACTCGAACCTGGGAACTACAGATTACGAGCCTGGCGCGCTACCGACTGAGCCACCACCGCCCCAGGCCTTTAATTGGTTAAGTCTGGAATCAGCGCAAATAATTGTAAAATTTTGGGTCCATTTGGTCAGCCACAGATTCCTTAATACCTATATACACAGTCGTATGAGAATAATATGACCACCTACCATAATATATGTATGGTAGGTGGTCATGTTATTCTGATACGACTGTGTAATAATAATAATAATCATACTATTAAATGGCATTTTTGTTTCTGTCAGGCAGAAACTTTTCAGGAATAATTTATATTTCCATATTTGATATGAAAGCAATAATTAAAAAATAAATATTTCATTTCAGGCGACCATCCACACGAAACTCGAGTTTCCTGCTGTGACTGTTTGTGCACTAAATCCCATCCCCAATCACGTGACTAAAACGACCATCTACAAGTTGAAGAAGCTCAGGGACATGTTGGAAAATGCTCAAGCTCTTCCGTAAGTTTTATTATGCCTTAATCAGTCTTTTTTTTATCATGAATCAAAATCTTGAATGCGACACAACTCTATCCAGAACATCATCTTGATTTGGTCAGAGAAATCGGAACAAAATCAAACCATTTATTCTGTCCTTTTGTCATTATCTCTGTAACGCAGTAGGGGCGGGGTGGCTCAGTCGGTAGCGCGCCAGGCTCGTAATCTGTAGTTCCCAGGTTCGAGTCCCAGCTGGGTCAGCGTTGAGATTTATCTCCGCAAAACTCCCCGCCCTGCCCACGGTCAGTAGGGGACACCGATGGGCTTGGAAAGGCCGCCGTCCGTCGGATGGGACGTTAAGCCGTGGCTCCGTGTGCAGTAGAGACATACCATGTGCACGTTAAAGAACACGCTGAATGGCCTTGACGGGAGGCTACCATCTGTCTCCCAACAGCTGTTCCAATGGGTCCCCTCCCACAACCTTCTCTGAGCCTTCGGGGTCCATGTGACCTGGCCATATTTAGCCCATGGTGTGCAAAAAAGTGCCGCTCAGAGGTAAAACAACCCAACCTTTTCTCAGAAAGCTATGAGAAAAGCAACTTTTAAAAAAAGGAAAAAATAATAATAATTTTTAAGTTTTATACTTGCTAATAAAACACTACTATTTGCATCACATATCCATTAATTTGGATTCACATTTTTAAGGAGTGAAAAAAAAAGTAGCTAAACGAAAAACTTCATTCTCTTTGAAAACGAACTCTAGAGATATGCTCCCATATTCGCCAGAGTCGATATGCCTTCTTCTAGTTTCCTAAGTATTTTCTTCTTTGACTATAACGCAAATTTTTAAGACACTTATAAGAAAAATTTTTAAGTCGCTTAACATTCTTAATATACCTTGCAAATTAAAAAGAAAATTAAATCATACTCTCATTTTATTGTTGTTACAAATATAAGACACTGAAAAATTCGAATATATATGAATTTCTTTTTAAAATAAAGCTAATTCTGAACTACCAGGAAATTCCATCTTGTTTGAGGCCCAGGTCTTTAACTCCCGTAATTTCTTGGGGCGGGGGTGGCTCAGTCGGTAGCGCGCCAGGCTCGTAATCTGTAGTTCCCAGGTTCGAGTCCCAGCTGGGTCAGCGTTGAGATTTATCTCCGCAAAATTTCCCCCGCCCTGCCCACGGTCAGTAGGGGACACCGATGGGCTTGAAAAGGCCGCCGTCCGTCGGATGGGACGTTAAGCCGTGGTCCCGTGTGCGGGAGAACCATACCCTGTGCATGTTAAAGAACACGCTGGATGGTCTTGACGGGAGGCTACCATCTGTCTCCTAACAGCTGTTCCAGTGGGTCCCGTCCCCCAACCTACTCTGAGCCTTCGTGGTCCTTGTGGCCTGGCCATATAGCCCATGGTGTGCAAAAAAGTGCCGCTCAGAGGTAAAACAATCCAATCCGTAATTTCTTTCACCCATCCCAGTTTCTTCTTCCTAGTAAGACCGCTTACTTACCTCTTCACCTACTTTGACTGAAACCACGTCATCCACCACTTACATGTGCGTGTAACATTTAATATGTTTATTATATTTATGTAATACTATCATTTTTTAGTTCTCCAGTACCGATACATCTAAATTTGACCTTTGACCTCGAAGGACCCTCCAGATCAGAAATTTCGCAACCTTTCCGGGATCTGAAACCCGAAAGATCATCAGGCAACATTTTTCACACTGTCTCTGCGTCATGGTTACAGTAGAATAATCTCGTACTCAATCAATCAATCACTCATAATCGTCTCTCTATATTAGAATCTATGTGCAAAATCTGAAGTCGATAGAATTAAAAATGGCTAAGATGTATACTGCGTTACAGAGATAATGACCAAAGGACAGAATTATTACACTTCATTTATTTCCTTTTCTCTTTTTAACAAAAAAAACTGTGTGTTTGTTTAGATCAGTGATTCCCAACCTTTTCTGGACCATCGCCCCCTTTAGAAGAGAACAAAAATTTCAACACCCCCCTAGTCCATTATAGTTAATTTTATATGAAATATTAAAATATTGTTGCATATTATCTGTACCTAATTTATCTGTTTATTTATCTATTAAAAATCATAAAGCAGAAATTAATAAAACGACAACCAAATGTACAATAAAATTGTTTATTAAAATTTTAAAAATAAACACAGAATCAATAAGAAATAAATATAATGAGATAAACACAAAATTAATAATAAATAAATAAAATTAATGAGATGGTTGAGGCTGGTGGAATGTTAACAATTTGTTAATGTCTGGTTCCAATTTCGTTAACATCAATCGCAGATCGCCACGTTCAGTGATGTGTAGTCTGTTCCTCTTCTTTGACAGTAAATTAGCTACTGCACTGAATCCACGCTCAGCCATATAGGACGAAGGAAATGCGATTAAAAACTTCTGTACTATTGCCCACAATCCAGGGTAGAGAACTGGTATTGATTTTTGAAGCCAGAACTCTTGGTATCCATGTTTGAATTTTACTTTGAGTGCTTCATTAGTCGTGAGTTCTGAGTTCCTCTTCCAAATTTGATGATTCTTCAGTTTTCATCTGTGTTTGCGAAAGGATCTAAAACCCAACTCGGTATATTCATGTTTAAAATATCCTGGAAACGCTCCGTAAAATCAACGTGAAGAACTTCCAAGTGTTGGCAGTAAGTAAGTAAATCTTCCGGTTTTGCAGAGACTGCTGATAATGTGGGAAAGTGGTTGTATTCACCTCTACCTAGATTTCGTTTGAATAGAAGAAGTTTTCCCGCAAAAGCAGCTATGACGTTTTTTGTTTTAATTAAATTCAACTCATCACCTTGCAATTGTGAATTAACTTGATTAAATATTTTAAACAGGTCTGTCAAATAAGCGATGTCATTTTTTGACGTAATCAGGTTTTCGCGCAATTTTTCGTCTCTGTCTTCAAGAAAGTCCAGTACTGAGTCAAATAGATTGAAAAAACGATTCAGACAAATACCTTTAGAGAGCCAACGTACTTCTGTGTGCAGCAGCAAGTGATTGTAATCTTCATCATTTTCATTACAAAGCTTACTAAATAATCGTTCATTCAATGAATTACTTCTAATCTTATTGATTGCTTTAATAACGTAATGGAGCGACGTATGCAGACGTTCATTCAAATTTTTTGCAACCAAATGCTGACGATGAATAATACAATGTACAGCGAGTACATTTGGTACTGCTTGTTTCAAATGCGCTATGAAACCCTTATGACGCCCTGTCATTGCTGGAGCACCATCAGTAGCAGCAGACAAAATATTGCAAATAGGAATTTCTTTCTCTTGAAAAAACTTTTGCATGGTATTAAATATAGATTCTCCCTTTGTATCAGATTCCAAATTTTTAGCAAATAATAACTCTTCGTGAATTTTTTCTTCTTCTATAAATCGTACATATGATAAGAGTAGAGCTTCGTTTTTGGTAGAGTTGATTCATCGAGTTGAATGGAAAAGTTGCAAGTCTTTAAGTAATCACATAATGATATTTCAACGTCTTTTGCCATTTCATCTATTCTTCTTTGCACTGAATTATTACTGAGAGGAATTTTTTTGATGATATCTGACGGTGTCTTATGATGAAGAACAGTTTTTAATATCTCTTTGACTGCCAGCAAAATTAATTCCTCGCCAATTGTGTGTGGTTTTCCTGCTTTTGCGATTAACAATGAAACGTTATATGAGGCTCGTAGTAGTCCATCATCATCTTGTTTAGAAGACGACGCAAAAAGGTTTGACATAGTTGGCTGTTTTAAATATTGCTTTTCCAGTTCTTGAAAATAGGATAAATCTTTGTTCTTCTTATCAGCATGCATTTTATTTAAATGCTCTTGTAGCCTACAAGGTTTCATAGCTTCATTTGAAAAAACTTTTCGGAAAATTAAACACAAAGGTAATGATTGGTTTGTAGGAGAGTACTAAATACATATTTCAAATACTCAAAACTGTACTGCCGGTATTTCTTTTTAGATGTAGATTCAGACATTTTCAAATACAAATTAACTTCTCAACAGATTTATAGATAGTTATAAAAATAATGTTTATAATGACTTCTAACACTTATCACTCACGACTATTTATCACGGCGAAGCACATAAAAATAATAAAACATTCCTAGAGCTATCGCTTTTATAGATTTGATTTTGTGCACGCATTAACTTGTATGTTTGCGATGCCGGCGCACTTACTCCGTAAACAAGTCATTTCAAGCTCCCATATTCTTGTCGAAACATGTTAAATTGCATGAACCGCGTGTTTGCCTACCAACTTGCAAGGACTTGTCACCGTCAATCTATTTTAAACTAAAACAATTAGGCATAGGTATACCTAATGCTAATTTAAAAATGCTTATTAACGCGATAACAATAAGATAATTTACATAGCTAGATAAAATATTTATTCATGAAAACAGGTATTTTTAAAGTATTTTATTATATTAAAAAAATTATAAAAAAATATTAAATATAATAAATTTATTATTATTATATTATTATTGCATCAAGGTTGATTTGCCTATCAGGACGGACACACATGTCCAACATAATAAGCCTGATATAGTAGTGCATGTTAAGGTATTGAATGAGATTACAATTATTGAAGTAGGAATAACATCTCAGGATAACCTGCAGACAGTAGAGGTTGAAAAGAAGAGGAAGTATGATCTGCTGGCTAATGAGTTGAGCCTAATTCACAAGTGTAATGTTAATATTATACCTTATGTTCTGACGTGGGATGGTATTGTAACTACGTACCATAAAGCATACTCAAAGCGACTTGGAGTGGGAAAACATTGAAGCTTATATCCAATCTGTGATCTTGAAGAGAACTTTTGAGAGCATCTCAGTCGACTTCAGACGTACCAGTAGGCTAGTAGGCGGTAGCAGGGAACTTATTGTCCAAGCTGCAGTTGAAAAGCTGTACATGACGGATGAGGTAGTGGATGACCAGAATCACCAGGAAGACACCACAGAATAGAAGAGATAAAAAGGTTGTCACAGAATATTCCATTAAATTTATTTATTTATTTGACCGCCCCTCTTGACTGCCTCAACGCCCCCCATTTGCCTCTGGATCCGCTACCGCCCCCATGGAAGGCTCCAGCGCCCACTGGGGGGCGGTATCGCCCCCGGTAGGAATCTATGGTTTAGATAAAAAAATTTTAGGCTTCCATATTGAGCACAAAAGTAGTGAAGGTAAGCTAACGATTAGTTTTCCAACATGTACTTTCGCTCCTAGTTATGCCACTGGCACTTTCGCTCCTAGTTATGCCACTGGCACTTTCGCTCCTAGTTATGCCACTGGCACCTTCGCTCCTAGTTATGCCACTGGCACTTTCGCTCCTAGTTATGCCACTGGCACCTTCGCTCCTAGTGCCACTGGCACTTCGCTCCTTGTTATTCCACTGGCACTTTCGCTTCTTGTTATTCCACTGGCAATTTCGCTCCTTGTTATTCCACTGGCACTTTCGCTCCTATTTATGCCACTGGCACTTTCGCTCCTTGTTATTCCACTGGCACTTTCGCTCCTATTTATGTCACTACCACTTTCGCTCCTTGTTATTCCACTGGCACTTTCGCTCCTAATTATGCCACTGGCACTTTCGCTCCTTGTTATTCCACTGGCACTTTCGCTCCAATTATGCCACTGGCACTTTCGCTCCTAATTATGCCACTGGCACTTTCGCTCCTATTTATGTCACTACCACTTTCGCTCCTAGTTATGCCACTGGCACTTTCGCTCCTGGTTATGCCATTGACATGGCCTTTCGCTTCTAGTTATGCCACCGGAACTTTCGCTCCTATTTATGTCACTACCACTCTCGCTCCTAGTTATGCCACTAGCACTTTCGCTCCTAGTTATGCCATTGACATGGCCTTTCGCTTCTAGTTATGCCATTAGCACTTTCGCTTCTAGTTATGCCACCGGAACTTTCTCTCCTAGTCATGCCACTGGCTCTTTCTGGTTCAGTCGAGTTACTTTATTCCTCTTTCTGCCTAAATAATTCTGTATGTAATGTGTTTTTTTTTCCGTCTCTATTCCTAGATCTCGACGGAGTGTGAAGACGTTATGCTATTCGAATCCCATGTGCCGCTGGTCTTGGTTCAACGAGAGTTGCTCGTGCGCTTCGTCACCCTGCTTGACGGAATTCTGTCTGCCGGACCAGCCATCGAGGTGCACTTGCTCCTTCATCTTTTGCACGACGAACGACTCGTTGCTAAGCAACGCTTGCAGGAACTCCACCACGAACGGTTACAACATGTGCAACTGCGACACGAACTTCAATTATCCCAACGACGGATTGTTACACTCAGACCGAAGCGGGGACGCCGATCTGAACGAAGTTTTGGAAATGATCAAG
This sequence comes from Ryuthela nishihirai, assembly GCA_038380435.1. NCBI lineage: Eukaryota > Metazoa > Arthropoda > Arachnida > Araneae > Heptathelidae > Ryuthela > Ryuthela nishihirai. Next base: position 6,912,836 of record JAWZYU010000013.1, read on the forward strand.
GATCCCGAGGTGAGGAAAGTGATCCGACTCATCCGGATGGCCAAAGTGGATGACCTGATGGATATCGAAGAAGGTCTAATGCCATCCTTAAATGATCTTTATCATTTTGGAACTGACTTCGACAGTTTGGTCATTGCTTGCAGCTATGAAGGTTCCAGATGTGATAGAGAGTATGTATAATTGGTCATTTCGCTTTACTGCAGAAATAGGGGATTAGAACCAAACACTAGATATGGGATGGTCAGCAGCAGGGCCGGATCTAGGGGGGGGGGGGGGGTCATGCCCCCATCCCGTTTCAGAATGCTAATAATGGTAATAGAGACAAAATATTATGAAACTTATTTGCATTTAATGTATTTTTCAAGAAATTTTTTTAAGACCTGTAAGACGGAAAATGAAATGTTATGCCGAATTGGAAATCCAGTGTCTTGCCTTCCCCCCCCCCCATCTTTTTTTTTCTTTGCATTTCATTTGATCGATTGCGTTCCTTGGTTCTGAATTTTTTCCCAGATCCGGTCCTGGGCAGTAGTGTTGCCAATTCACACATAAGAATATCACTTAGACCAAGCTCTAAAAAAAATGGCGTTTAGGTTTTTTATTGTTTAAGAAGCAACATTTTCTTTACATATCAACTTTCGTTATGCAATGTTCGAATTTTGAGCAGGTGAAATTTCTCTATTTTTGTAAAACTGAAACATGATTTAAAAATAAAATGTGCTTAGAAATTTAACTTAAGTAAAGTTTCATTTGTTAAAAAGCGGTTTAAAAAGCGCAAAAATAAAAGGAAAATCACCAGTTTTTTTATTTCGTTTTTTTTTTTCATTAAAACAAAAATCCTAACTGAAAATTTTCCAAGATAGACAGCTGCTAAAAAAGCTAGATCTAGCTTGAAAAAGAGCTAAGTTGGCAACACTGTGGTCCAGGCTCGTAATCTGATGTTTTTAAGTTCGAGGGATTTGAACCAAACGCGAAACGTGTCATGGGCTAGCAGTATTGCCAATTCCCAAATACGCCTGTGCTAAGATTAGAGAGTATTCACTAACTCCCACTAGGCCCATAGGGAACACCAACGGGCTTGGAAAGGCCGCCTCCTTTAAGAAGGGACATTAAGCCGTGGTACAGTCGCTCAAAAAAGTATCCGACGGCTATGGTTGATTACAAAATTCAGAAAAAATATCTGGCAACGATTTTTTTAGAAATTAGTGATCTGGCAACCTTCGTGTCACGTGATTACAGAATTCAGGAAAAATATCTGGCGCGTGTACAGCAACTGTACACGCTCCAGTTACCGTTCACAGCAAACTGGAGCGTGTGCAGTTACTGCACAGGCTCCAGTTTGCTGTGAACGGTAACTGCACACGCTCAATATTTCCGTGAGTGAGCCCACACGATCTAGTATCAAAATAATATGACCACCTACAGTCGCTCAAAAAAGTATCCGAACACTATGGTTGATTACAAAATTCAGAAAAAATATCTGGCAACGATTTTTTTAGAAATTAGTGATCTGGCAACCTTCGTGTCACGAAGGTTGCCAGATCAGTAACTGCACACGCTCCAGTTTGCTGTGAACGGTAACTGCACACGCTCAATATTTCTGTGAAGAAGCTCCAGTTTGCTGTGAACGGTAACTGCACACGCTCAATATTTCCGTGAGTGAGCCCACACGATCCAGATTTTTGTGAGCTCACACGATCCAATGCCAGGCTCGCCATCTCCGCCCCCCCCAACTTATGGTATTGTATTTAAAAGAGCAACGTGTTATGTATTTTGTTATATGATCAGATACTGAAGTAAAAGCCAATGAATTGCCACTCTTGATGGTCTCTCTGAAGAATTATAGGATGACATGCATTCGATGAGAGGCAGAGCATGCAGTTCCAGTTGAACAACGGATCATCTCGTTTTAGTCGTCAAATCCGAAAATGATTGGGTGACTTGTTTCCAAACAAATCGATTAAATACAACTGCATAGCATCCTAGATCTTCTGATATGACACATCTAGACTTTCACCTATAAGATAATTTGAAAGACACATTGTATGCCACCATGAGGGGGGGGGCAAAGGAGTAATTTTCCCTTTTTGAGAAGCCTACCAACCGGAACAGAGACGAAAAGAATATTAAATATATATTACCGGTATTTTTCAAAACAATGTTCAAATACCACTTTAATCTACCATGTAAAAGGGCAAATGTTATGCTGAACCGCGTTCTGGCTTTTGGCTCCCCCTTTCACTTCCCCTCATTTTATTTTTTCCTATTTTAGTATCTATGTTCTACACAGGGCAGGATCTAAGGACGGGGCCCAAGGGACTTCCCCCCCCCCCTCTCTCTTCCTTTGTGAATGCTAAAAGGGTGTTGGAGACAAACATTTATTAAACTCGTGCATATTTCACGCATTTTCCAATGCTTTTTTGAAGACGTCTAAAACGGAGAGGTAAATGTTATACGACAATGGAAATCCAATCTCAGCCCCCCCCCCCCCTTTAATTTTTTTCTAGATCCGGGCATCGATTGGAGAATCTGTTGCTCAGAATAACAACAGATTAAACAGCCATGACTCTTGATACCTGGCGGGGCGGGGCGGGGGTGGCTCAGTCGGTAGCGCGCCAGGCTCGTAATCTGTAGTTCCCAGGTTCGAGTCCCAGCTGGGTAGCGTTGAGATTCATCTCCGCAAAATTCCCCGCCCACGGTCAGTAGGGGACACCGATGGGCTTGGAAAGGCCGCCGTCCGTCGGATGGGACGTTAAGCCGTGGCCCCTTGTGCGGGAGAGCCATACCCTGTGCACGTTAAAGAACACGCTGGATGGCCTTGACGGGAGGCTACCATCTGTCTCCCAACAGCTGTTCCAGTGGGTCCCCTCCCCCAACCTTCTCTGAGCCTTCGGGGTCCCTGTGACCTGGCCATTTAGCGCATGGTGTGCAAAAAAGTGCCGCTCAGAGGTAAAATAACCCAACCCTGATACCTGGCAAGAATCGATGTTTATAATTCTGTTAGGACACGCCTTTTGCAAAATATTCAAACAACTGATTCTTTACAAATTTTATTCAAAATCGAAGAATACGAAATATATTCATTATAAAAAATTATTTTCAAAATAATTCAAATTCCGTTTTTTAGCCTATAATAATTTTTTTTCCTGTTTCCGAGGGAAAGATTCATAGCTTCTTTGCTATCTGATAAAGTGCTAAAATAATATGTGTAATAATTAAACATTACTATTATTATAAATAGTTTAACTGCCCATGAATTTTACACGCACATGAATCAGCGTCATGGAACAAATGAACTTTTCTCTACCCTTTCCAGTAATGATATTGGGCCCCTAAAATTGAGACATCATTTTAGCGTTTACATACACGTTGTTCACATAGCAGCGTTTTGCACAATAAATGATTTTGGCGGGAAGCAATAAAAGGCGGGAAATATCGATAAGAGGAATGATGTAACTTAAAACCTCGCCCTCTGATAGGCTGCAACAAGACAAAGTCATAAATTAATTTAGGAGACCTAGCATAAAATTTTTAAGATTTTATTTCGTGTATGTCTTGCTTATTAGATATTTTGAAGGATTTTCGAATTAAAAAAATCTCTGTTTGATTAAGATGTGTATTATAATTGAAATAAAAATAGAATATCTGTTACCCTTTAGAGCTTTATTTATTGAACTAATGCTAACAACTAGGGTTGCCACCTCTTTGAAACAAAGTTTTTGTTTGGGAGAAATCTGGAGAATTTCAATATTTAAATTTTACCTCACACCCTAAGCAGTGGTTCTCAAAATAGAACCACTGCTTTTATCCTTCACGTACCCCCTGGAAATGTGTATGCAACTGGCGTACCCCTTGTATAGATAGATAAAACTATAGTTATACTATTATAACAAAAGGAATAAAACTTTGTTGCTAGATCTAGCGACTTTTGAGCTCTCACGGCGTACCCCAAAAACTTTTTACCGCATACACCAGGTTGAGAATCCCTACTCTAAGCCATCGGTCTAACCTTTTCGGGTCGAACGCCACCTTTTAAATATAAAAATAAATACCCCCTCAAGCAGCTGCTTGCCACAGAGGTCTGACAGGAGCCTGTCAGTTGATATGCCACAGTAGGAGATCTGAGATGATGGCAGGAACCAAGTATTATTTTCAAACGCCCCAGTCATAGAAATCCAATAATTTTTTTATTCGTTTAAAAAAACTAGTAAATGTTTCCACATTGTCGTCTGCCCGTTAGTCCGTCTGTCGACATTCAACTATATTTTTGTAACTATATTTTTTTAGAGAAAAAAAAAATCAAAAATTCTCTTTCGATAGATACGCATGATTTCCGAATCTTTCAATTGCATTAATAGCGCCATCTAACGGTTGAAAAATGACAAGGCTAAACAATATTGCAAGCGATCTATTATTAATGATACAAATTTTATATTTGGTAATGCAGTGTCATGGTTTACATTGACAGCAATGATTAGGTCCCCTATCCCATAGTATGGTAACATCCAGTTTTTTGCTTTAAGATATGAACGAAAAATTATTTTTACAGGCAATAATAAATGTTGCTACTCGATTTTTCCCAATTATCAATTAATTCTAATTTCCACTGTTAGAGGAGCTAAACGCAGAAAATAAAAAACTTGAGCCGTCCCGTGGCCGAGTGTTTAGCGGGCTTGGCTACTTATCTAAGGGACCTGGGTTCGAGCCCCGTGTAAGGCATGGATGTATGCGTCTTTTTTCTGCTGAGGTCCTGCCATCCTCTCAGACCTTCTACTATGGCATATAAACTGACAGGTTCCTGTCAGACCTCTGTGGCAAGCAGCTGCTTGAGGGGATATTTATTCTTTATTTATTCTCTTTGAAATCGAGCAGCCCATATTCGTCATAGGTCCCTTAGATTAGTAGCGAAGCGCGCTAACCACTCGGCCACGGTAGACAATTATAACTCATTAAAATTAAAATCCTGGCAAAATTTTGGATTGATTATATATTTTTGCAAAAAGATTACTCCTAAGTTTCATTCCCAGTAAAATAATTCTTAGGGATCTTTCGAGGAGAAGAAATCTTTTCAGGTGATATCAAATTCTGATCAATGGTAAACATTTAACTGCCGAGAAAATCGGCATATGCCAAAAGATTCAATTCCTAATCCGATTTCTTAGAGTTGATAAGAACGAGTTGGCAACCCTGGAAACAGCCTTTGCAATATTTCTTGAATCTCTTGTAGAATTATCTTGTAAAAATTCTTAATTCTCTTTTTTAGGAACTTCACCATTCTCTATCATGCAAAGTATGGCAAATGTTACATGTTTAACTTCCTAGGGAAGTCAATTGATCCTGATGACAGACCACTCGATGTCTACAATTACGGCAGCATCAGTGGTATTTATCTATGTATTTATGCATCTAAGTATTATTTACTTCACAATAAGTGTCATCCATAAATCATGTAAAGCTGTTTTAGGCGAAATTTATAAACCTCCCTCTCCTCTATGTTGCTTAACACTTTGGGGGCGGGGGTGGCTCAGTCGGTAGTTCCCAGGTTCGAGTCCCAGCTGGGTTGGGTTGGGTTGTTTTACCTCTGAGCGGCACTTTTTTGCACACCATGGGCTAAATGGCCAGGTCACAAGGACCCCGAAGGCTCAGAGAAGGTTGGGGGAGGGGACCCACTGGAACAGCTGTTGGGAGACAGATGGTAGCCTCCCGTCAAGGTCATCCAGCGTGTTCTTTAACGTGCACAGGGTATGGCTCTCCCGCACACGGAGCCACGGCTTAACGTCCTATCCGGCGGACGGCGGCCTTTCCAAGCCCATCGGTGTCCCCTACTGACCGTGGGCAAGGCGGGGAAATTTTGCGGAGATAAATCTCAACGCTGACCCAGCTGGGACTCGAACCTGGGAACTACAGATTACGAGCCTGGCGCGCTACCGACTGAGCCACCCCAGCCCCAAGAGTCCCAGCTGGGTCAGCGTTGAGATTTATCTCCGCAAAATTTCCCCGCCCTGCCCACGGTCAGTAGGGGACACCGATGGTCTTGGAAAGGCCACTGTCCGTCGGATGGGACGTTAAGCCGTGGCCCCGTGTGCGGGAGAGCCATACCCTGTGCACGTTAAAGAACACGCTGGATAGCCTTGACGGGAGGCTACCATCTGTCTCCCAACAGCTGTTCCAGGGGGTCCCCTCCCACAACCTTCTCTGAGCCTTCGGGGTCCTTGTGGCCTGGCCATTTAGCCCATGGTGTGCAAAAAAGTGCCGCTCAGAGGTAAAACAATCCAATGCTTAACACTTTTATTTTTATAAAAACCTTTACTCTTTGCAAACAAAATTCAGTTCAGTAGTTAATTAAAAGTAATAAAACAACAAATTAGCTGTTTTTGCCATAAAAAAATCGGTAAAAAATACTGATTGCAGCAAATCAAATGTTAATACTATTAGTACAGCCAGACGATTCTTAGCGCAATTAGTCAACACAATACCGACCTTTGGGGGCACCATGTTTCTAGTCGCGCAACAATGGGGAAGAGCTTCGAATCTACTCTTAGAAATGTATGGGGCCTACCAGGGAGAAAACTACATAAAATATAAATATTGATATAATGCAAAATCAACATTTATATTTTGTGTTGAATAATATGCGGTTTTTCAAAAATTAATATTTGAAGAAATGTAAATCATGTTTTTTTCAATTTCTTACTTTTTATTATTTTTTTTTTGTCTTGGAAGCATATTGTTACGAACTTAAATGGACGAGTACTGAACGTGATTCAAGTAAATATATCTCAATGATAATTGCAAAAGCATGGATGAAATTATTTATACAAACTAAAAGAACCAGTAAGAAAATCTATATCAATATAAAGATAAACTTTCAGAAGAATCCATTATCTTATTTCTATTCACATCCAAATCACAAAGTAAGGCTAATATCATTCAATGAACAGTAAAATCATGTTTGTAAACAAATATGGAATCTATCGAGATTATTGGATTGGATTACCTCTGAGCGGCACTTTTTTGCACACCATGGACTAAATGGCCAGGCCACAAGGACCCCGAAGGCTCAGAGAAGGTTGCGGGAGGGGACCCACTGGAACAGCTGTTGGGAGACAGATGGTAGCCTCCCGTCAAGGCCATCCAGCGTGTTCTTTAACGTGCACAGGGTATGGCTCTCTCCCGCACACGGGGCCACGGCTTAACATCCCATCCGACGGACGGCGGCCTTTCCAAGCCCATCGGTGTCCCCTACTGACCGTGGGCAGCGCGGGGAAATTTTGAAGAAGCTGCTTGCTCAAGAAGCTTGATCAAGAAGCTGCTTGCCACAGAGGTCTGATAGGAGTCTGTCAGTTTATAGCCATAGTAGGTCTGTGATGACAGGACCTCAGCAGAAAAACAATACTATTAAACCTGTGGTATTAATATAGTTTAAGAGTCAGAGTATAAAATCCTGACTATTAAACCCTGTGTATGTGTTTGTATGTTGTATGAGAAACCAAGACAAGCCCAACAGAGCTAGATTATTTCTGTCCTTTGTGTATGGATGTACCCCTTTCCCTTAAGAAAGGGGCGGGGGTGGCTCAGTCGGTAGAGCGCCAGGCTCGTAATCTGTAGTTCCCAGGTTCGAGTCCCAGCTGGGTCAGCGTTGAGATTTATCTCCGCAAAATTCCCCGCCCTGCCCACAGTCAGTAGGGGACAGCGATGGGCTTGGAAAGGCCGCCGTCCATCGGATGGGATGTTAAGCCGTGGCCCCGTGTGCGGGAGAGCCATACCCTGTGCACGTTAAAGAACACGCATGGATGGCCTTGACGGGAGGCTACCATCTGTCTCTCCCAACAGCTGTTCCAGTGGGTCCCCTCCCCCAACCTTCTCTGAGCCTTCGGGGTCCATGTGACCTGGCCATTTAGCCCATGGAGTGCAAAAAAGTGCCGCTCAGAGGTAAAACAACCCAAATACCTCTTCATTTTTTAATGTCAATGTCCATTGTACGTATAACTTTCACTTCAGGTGTAAACAATTCTTATTTCCCTTGTTAATTCGCTAGCAGGATTTTACACTAATAAACTATTTAACCTCCCGCGCACTCACCACATAAAATACTTCTTTTTTTTAACCATTTATCATGTACAGACTGAGAGTAACTGTGTCCCTTTTCACCTATCAACAACTCCAACATAACAATTCTATCTTTTCAGATAGGTTCTTCGTTCCAATTCGTTGGTTACCTATTTGGGACCCAGCTGGGACTCGAACCTGGGAACTACAGATTACGAGCCTGGCGCGCTACCGACTGAGCCACCCCCGCCCCTCCAATTCGTTGGTTACCTATTTCTCACGTAGAAGCATGCGCGAGCGTTCATGACACGTTTATTATAAATTCACTGTAACACGTTCATCTGTCGTAACAGTATTATTTATTTTTAATTATTATTATGAAAAAACGTGTTTTACACGTATTTTAAATAATAAGTTTTCTTTTCTACGCTCTTTTTCTTTATTTTTCTCCTTTCTTTTTATGAAAAATTATTAGTGTTTTTTGGGAATTCTTGAGTTGTACAGAGTGTGAGTACTTGAGTGATAAGGTCCCAATACTCAACGTTTGTGAACTTATTACTTGAAAAATATCATTAATTAGCACGTGTATATCTTCTACATATGTTCTGACATATGTTCTCTGATGTTCTACATATATTCTGACTACATATGTTCTGATGCATTTCACAACAGTTGTTGGAAATGTCCACCATTCTCTTGTAGGCATAGTTCCTCACGCTAGCACATATTACAGTCGCTCAAAAAAGTATCCGAACACTATGGTTGATTACAGAATTCAGGAAAAAATATCTGGCAACGATTTTTTCAGAAATTAGTGATCTGGCAACCTTCGTGTCACGTGACACGAAGGTTGCCAGATTACTAATTTCTAAAAAAAAATCGTTGCCAAATATTTTTTTGGCAAAATGCTTCTGGCTTCTTAGTTCCTGTACCGCCTTTACTCGGCACGCACATAACTTCAAACGTTTTATAGCGATATGTACGGATCCATGTAATGCTCCAATTTGTTGCGAAAAATGCCTCACAGATTTCTGAAGCGATCGTAATATTCTCTGCTTGACATATCCAGTGAAATCTGGCTGAGTACCTATGGTTAATATGTCCCTATATCAAAACCTGATATAGGGAAATATTAATATCCACATAGAGCAGGGGTGGGCAATTGTTTTCGTATCTACACTGCGCATGCGTATTGACGTGGCCTTCTTAGTGGAAAATACGAGACGAATCTTCGGTCGCGCACGGGAAGGAAATCTCGGTTCAAGGCGGATTTTTCTGTCTGTCTTGGCGGGCCACAAAAAACTTTTAGCGGGCCGAATGTGGCCCGCGGGCCGCTATTTGCCCACCCCTGACATAGAGGATAATTGAACAACGGTCTGTAGCTCAATGGCAAAGCACCTGACATGTCCTCAGGAGGTCTTTGGCTCCCACTTCGCCGCTTTTCGTCCACACAGTGTCAAGAAATCGGCGAATCATTTGTTACAGTGCGACTTTACTTGGAGCCACAATAACTAGATATTTTCGATGCCATATATCCACACACCTCTGATAAGATTTACACTGAACGTAAACCTCCAGCCAAGCGATCCTTTTAAAACCCATTCTCAACCGACTGACCTTCAGCTTCCTTTCCCCGAGTCTCCTAACTGGTTACATCACCTATACATGGTTGTGCACAAATCTACAGGGCTCCCAACACTTTCAGAATAAAGCATAGTCGCACAACGGATATAGTAAAGAAATAGTACTTTTTCAAACTTTCAGTTAAGGGATTGTATTGATATAGGGATGTTATTTGTAACTCTCTCAAAATGAACGGCTTGACCTAAATATTTCTAACTTGAAACAGTGATTAGTGAGGGTCAGAAATTGGCTCAGTCGATAATGCTCTAGGTCCAAGTCCCACCTGGGTCAGAGTTGAGATTTATCTCCTCTTAATCCTTACCCTTCATCAGAAAGGGACACCGATGGACTTGGAAAGGCCGCCGTCCATTGGATGGGGCGTAAAGCCTTGGTCCCATGTGCGGGAAAGCTATACTCTGTGCATGTTAAAGAACACGCTGGATGGCCTTGATGGGAGGTTGCCATCTGTCTCCTAACAGCTGGGTGCGGGGGGTGGCTCAATCGGTAGCACACCAGGCTCGTAATCTGTAGTTCCCAGGTTCGAGTCCCAGCTGGGTCAGCGTTGAGATTTATCCCCGCAAAATTCCTCGCCCTGCCTACGGTCAGTAGGGGATACCAATGGGCTTGAAAAGGCCGCAGTCCGTCGGATGGGATGTTAAGACGTGGCCCCTTGTGTGGGAGAGCCATACCCTGTGCACATTAAAGAACATACTGGATGGCCTTGATGGGAGGCTACCATCTATCTACAGCTGTTCCAGTGGGTTCCCTCCCCCAACCTCCTCTGAGCCTTCGGGGTCCATGTGACCTGGCCATTTAGCCCATGGTGTGCAAAAAAGTGCCGCTCAGAGGTAAAACAACCCACAACAACCCACAAATCCTAACAGCTGTCCAGTGGGTTCTCTTCCCCTAACCTTCTCAGAACATTTGGGGTCCTTGTGACCTCCATTTAGCCTATTGTGCGCAGAATAGTGCCGCCCAGAGATAAAACAACTCAATCCTGGAAACATTTCTGCCGACGTCCATATCCACAGAACACTTGTAGGAATCGACTACAACCACGAATCGTTTTAATTCTACGGAAACAGATAATTTATCACAAAATGTCGAAAGAGAAGAGAGGGAATTTTCTCTTGGAATAATGCAAAATCAGCATAATCACGTTGTTTTATAGAGCGACGTCAGTTGTAAAGAGAGCTGATGAAGATTAAATTTGGCACGCTCCGTTTTGTTGGTTTCCATGTGGTACAATTTACAAGAAACTAAGAGAAATTCTGTTCGATGATAATTTAATAAAGTATTTGAAGCAACATATAGTTTTTAACATTTTGTTGAGACGCTATTTCTCGAAATTCTTTTTTTAAAGGGAAAAAGATTTTTGAGATGCGAAGTTTTTAACACTATTACGCCGTAAGTCGACCTGAGTACAGAAAAAAAATTGTCTTGAGCCGTGTGGGATCTGAACCCACGACCTCCTGATGACATGATAGATGCTCTGCCACTAAGCTACAGACCGCTGATCAATTATCCTCTGATGTGGATATTAATCCCTGTCGTCGTAGAATCAGCCTCTAGTGCTTTGCTTGTAACCTTAAAGTGAAAGATCTTTTATTGTTTTTCAAGTTTGGGCTCATGGGTTGGGTTGTTTTTTCTCTGAGCGAAAGTTTTTTTCTGCACACAATGGGCTAAATGGCCAGTTCACAAGGACCACGAAGGTTCAGAGAAGTTTTGGGAGTTGTGTTGGGTTGTTTTACCTCTGAGCGGCACTTTTTTGCACACCATGGGCTAAATGGCCAGGTCACATGGACCCCGAAGGCTCAGAGAAGGTTGGGGGAGGGGACCCAATGGAACAGCTGTTGGGAGACAGATGGTAACCTCCCATCAAGGCCATCCAGTGTGTTCTTTAATGTGCACAGGGTGCACATTAAAGAACACACTGAGTGGAGAAGAAGGAGAAACACACCGTGTGCTCTCCCGCACACGGGGGGCACGGCTTAATGTCCCATCCGACGGACGGCGGCCTTTCCAAGCCCATCGGTGTCCCCTACTGACCGTGGGCAGGGCGGGGAATTTTGCGGAGATAAATCTCAACGCTGACCCAGCTGGGACTCGAACCTGGGGACTACAGATTACGAGCCTGGCGCGCTACCGACTGAACCACCCCCGCCCCAGTTTTGGGAGAGGAGACCCACTGGATAAGTGCTAACAGACAGATGATAGCATTCCGTCAAGGCCATTAAGCGTGTTCTTTAATATGCACAGTGTATGGCCACGGCTTAACGTCTCACCCGACTGACGGCGGCATAGATGGCATTTGATTAATTATTTAACCAAAATGCTCAATTTCCTTTCAATGATTTCTTGGCTGCACATTTTGATTGTGTGTCATTACGCACATACACATTTCACATGTTAATATAATTTTATGTAGCAAGTCTATTATTTTAATCTCACATGAACACTGAAATTCTGTGCTAAACAATGTTTCCTTTTTCAAAATCTTCTTTACAATATTAACATATTTCAATAATTGATTTTTTTTTTTTCAGTTTAGAAATTGCTGCTCTACTGTGGGATCTGAACCCACGACCTCCTGATGACATGTCAGGTGCTCTGCCACTAAGCTACTGACCGCTGATCAATTATCTTCTGACGATGATCAAACACTTACTGTATGTAAGTGTTTGAAAAACAGAAAAACATAATATTCCCACATTTACAGAAACTTCAGTAGGATAAGTTAGCCCTCCACGGTAACACATATTAATTAGTTTCTGAGGTATATGCAATACTAAATCTCTTTTGTTGTAAAATGATCAACATAATATTCCCTCATTTATAGAAACTTCAGTAGTTTGGTGGTGCAGCCCAAATCACGTGACATCAGGCTTTCCCTTCAGACGACTTTGCTACAGCCCTTCTTAGTTACCAAGTTTTGAACACAGCATAATAGTGTTCAAAACTTGTTAACCAAGTAGTGCCGTGGAGATACCAATGTTAACTAATAAGTAATTCATTCATTGGTGTATGAGAACGTTTTTAATAAGGAAAAACAAACTTTCGAAAAATGGTTAGGCTTAAATTTTAGTTGGGGCGGGGGTGGCTCAGTCGGTAGCGCGCCAGGCTCGTAATCTGTAGTTCCCAGGTTCGAGTCCCAGCTGGGTCAGCGTTGAGATTTATCTCCGTAAAATTCCCCGCCCTGCCCGCGGTCAGTAGGGGACACCGATGGGCTTGGAAAGGCCGCCGTCCGTCGGATGGGACGTTAAGCCGTGACCCGTGTGCGGGAGAACACGTTAAAGAACACGCTGGATGGCCTTGACGGGAGACTACCATCTGTCTCCCAACAGCTGTTCCAGTGGGTCCCCTCCCCCAACCTTCTCTGAGCCTCCGGGGTCCTTGTGACCTGGCCATTTAGCCCATGGTGTGCAAAAAAGTGCCGCTCAGAGGTAAAACAACCCAACAACAACCTTAAATTTTAGTGTTGATTTGACATGGAATCGGTATTGCAATTTCATGCATAATACTTTGAAACTTTATGTGATTCTTTAAGACATATTTACGATTGTTTCAGGCCTGCAGTTGCTTCTGCACATAGGAAATCAGAAGGCCGTTGATCTACTGAGTCGAGAGGTGGGAGTGAGGGTCGTAGTTCATGACCCTAATGATCTCCCATTCGTGGCAGAATTCGGGACCAACATCCGACCTCACGATATGACAGCAGTGGAAATCACGATGTCACGGACAAATCGACTGCAGCCACCATGGGGAAGATGCAGACAAAGCACATCTGACCTCGGATTTCATTATCAGTACAAACCTTACAGTCTGCTGGTAAGTGGAACAAAATATTCAAGCAAACATTTTTCTGTTGGAAATGGCTTCAGTTTCAATATTCGATATCCGACAAAAGTCGAATCCTACTAGGACCGAATCTAGGTAAGGGGAGTCCATGGCAAGGGAGACTAGATTTTTAAAAACGAGGGGGGGGGGGGGCTGCAAAAAGTAAATTTTATTTTTAAGTTATCGTTATTTCATGAATCTATATTGACTAAAATATTAAAGAAGAAATTTAAGCCCCCACATTTATACAAATTCTGAGTATGACACTGAGAAAAATGAAACAAAAAAAAAATCCATATCTGCCACTTCTTGAAATGTCATGAACAAAAATCCATATCTGCCACTAACACAGTCTCTCGAATTTTTCGGCACATTTGCTTTCCTACGGAAATCTTTCATAATAGGGGCGGGGGTGCTCAGTCGGTAGCGCGCCAGGCTCGTAATCTGTAGATCCCAGGTTCGAGTCCCAGCTGGGTCAGCGTTGAGACTTATCTCCGCGAAATTCCCCGCCCTGCCCACGGTCAGTAGGGACATCGCTGGGCTTGGAAAGGCCGCCGTCCGTCGGATGGGACGTTAAGCCGTGGCCCCGTGTGCGGGAGGGACTTTAAGGAGCACGCTTGATGGCCTTGACGGGAGGTTACCATCTGTCTCCCAACAGCTGTTCCAGTGGGTCTCCTCCCCCAACCTTCTCTGAGTCTTCGGGGTCCATGTGACCTGGCCATTTAGCCCATGGTGTGCAAAAAAAAAGTGCCGCTCAGAGGTAAAACAACCCAACCCTTTCATAATAGCAGTGGCAATTTTTCTCATAACTCCTGACCTCCACTTTGTAGGTGTTCTTAGATTGCACTCGGTGAAATTTTAAGATAAAATGATTTTCAAGAACCCCGTAACAGATCATAACCGCTACAATCGAGAAGTTATCGGTGACAGTAAAAAATATTAACCTAATTGCATTACAACTGAAAGTGCAACGAAATGTGAGCATAACGAACGCCAAGGAAAACGAATTTTTCTCCCCGATCCTGGCCAATTTAATATGTATCTCTACGTAAAATAACGAAATATTTAAACAATATGTACAATGTACATTTTAGCATCTGGCCACGCCGTAATAATTTAAACGATCCTGCGTCTGCCACTGATGCAGATAAAGATGATAAAAATCACATCTTGAATTTGTTCATGCATAAAAAAAGATATACAGGGTGAATCCGAAAAAGTGGGCAAAACTTTACGGGGTGGTAGAACGCAGCTATACGAGCAATATTCGTCATAGAATGTATGGTCGGAACGCAAACGGCGAGCCGCTAGGTGGCGTTGGAAATGGTATAAAAGGGTCGGTCCTCGCACCCAACGGTATTTCTACCGTGGATTGCCGAGAAGATGACTGGTTATACTAACCACGAAATGGCGGACATGCACTTTGTGTACGGTGCGGAGGACGGGAATGCAAGTGAAGACCGACCCTTTTATACCATTTCCAACGCCACCTAGCGGCTCGCCGTTTGCTTCCGACCATACATTCTATGACGAATATTGCTCGTATAGCTGCGTTCTACCACCCCGTAAAGTTTTGCCCACTTTTTCAGATTCACCCTGTATAGTTAGCAATTATATCTCATATGAAAATTAAAATAAATAAATAAAATCATATAGCAAACATTTATTCTACATAAAAAAATATAGCAGTAAAGTATCACAAGATATGCTCTGTTGAGGGACTCATGAAATAGCGGTGAGTGGGATTCGAACCCACGGCTCCCAGTAATCTACCAGGTATGCTAACCACTACTCTTTTTTCTATCAGCCAATGTGACTAAAATCTATAAGTCGCAAATAACTGAGTAAACTATAAAAGCACCTGATTTCGATTTACTGACAGGTTCTCGTGCATCAAAACTTGCCATTGATAAAACGTCAGCTTAACAGTTACCAAATTGAAATTGCGCCTAGGCCCTCCCATTGTCTGAATTTGGCTCTAGTAGTAATAAGAGACGTTAATTCCAAACAGATATTTAAGAATTATTCACTTTATTTTGAGTCACCGCGTTCTTTTCTTTTCCAGGGATGCGAGAAGGCTTGTCGGCACTATTTTCTGCTGAAATATTGCCATTGCACTAAAAGACAATTCCAGAGAGGCACGGTGTTGCTAAGCCATCTCTCGGATATTCAGTTCTGCAGCGTCGCAAATCGAACTCAACGTAAGTGTATTTTTACATGTTTACAAAACCATGCAGTATGAGAAAAGTACAGTCGCTCAAAAAAGTATCCGAACACTATGGTTGATTACAGAATTCAGAAAAAATATCTGGAGCGTGTACAGCAACTGTACACGCTCCAGTTTGCTGTGAACGGTAACTGCACACGCTCCAGTTTGCTGTGAACGGTAACTGCACACGCTCAATATTTCCGTGAGTGAGCCCACACGATCTAGTATCAAAATAATATGACCACCTACAGTCGCTCAAAAAAGTATCCGAACACCATGGTTAATTACAGAATTCAGGAAAAAATATCTGGCAACGATTTTTTTAGAAATTAGTGATCTGGCAACCTTCGTGTACTGTTGCCAGATCACTAATTTCTAAAAAAAACATTGCCAAATATTTTTTCTGAATTCTCTAATCAACCATAGCGTTCGGATAATTTTTTGAGCGACTGTACTCAAGATTTATTTTCTGTTGTGAGTGGGGGGGGGGGGGTAGTAGCGGATAGGGTTTTTCAGTTACTAAAATACTCAACCGGACATGACACGTTAAAATGAAAAGTGATAATCTGTAATAATCTAAATACGGGATAAAATTCGATACTTATTTATTTGTTTAATCTATTTTAAGTTTAGGGCATATAACCTGGGGCTAAAAATCATATAAAGACATTTGTTTTGGATTTAAAAGCAGGCAGACAAGTTCGACATTCGTTTAAGACGACGGAATTCCCCCCCTCCCTCCCCCCGGGTAACTTCCTTGTATAAGTTTAATAATCTTTTGAATCATTTGATAAGAAAATAACCAAAAAATTTGTTTTTTTCTACTGCGAAAAGTGTAGGAGTTCGAGGAAAATAATTAAAAAAGAGTGTTACTACTGAGATAAGTGATGGAGTATAAGATATTAACAAATAATAAATACATATTTCTACGACGGATCAAGTATGAGAATATAGCAAGTAACTAAAGTTTTCTACCTCTTTAAAAGTCCGTCTCTCTCTGATAGAACCGAGTTCGAGTTTAAAATCCACTTCTAATATTACACTTCAAAGACCTGTTGAATTTCAGCATCTAATTCCTTCGTTATTATTTTTTCAGAGTCGTCGCCGTTATTATCATTCACTAATACTGTTATTATTTATTTCATATATCACGTACTACATTGTTTTTCACGTGAACATATATTATTTTTAAAAAAATGCGATTTGAAATTTATTGCTATGCCTATATAGACAATGTAAAGGGAAGGGACGAGTTTCTCAAATTGCTTCAGTCAAAATATTACCTTTTTGTTTTCATTATTTTTTTTTAGGATTTAATTCGCGTTGTTGTGTTTTTTGTCCTGCAGATATTCTACCCAAATGGCTAATTAATTATAGACGTCACCTTGCACCAGATACTTGTGCATAAAAAATATTTAAAAAAATGTATATATGAATATTTAAATGAAAATCTCTGTTTATTTGTGTATCGTATGAGTTTTTTTAACTCCCCACTTTGACACCTAAATAACAGAGAGAGATAAAATAAATTTTTTAGGTCTCTTGTTATTTCTGTTTCAGTGCAGTGCTTAGAACAAGTGGTGGAGGCTGTTGAAAACAAAACCATTTCGTGTGGCTGCTTTCCTCCATGCAGGTAAGTGTTCTTCGGCTTTTTGGCAGAATTCCAAAATTAAATGCGGGTTCGAGATTAAGACTTGAGTAGGATTTCCCAATTACTAAAATATTCCACTGGACAGGAAAGACTAAAATGATATTCAATTTAGAATCAGATTTTATAGTCGATTTTTTAAATCCATTTTCAGTGTGGGACATATAATATGGGTTGGGTTGTTTTACCTCTGAGCGGCACTTTTTTGCACACCATGGGCTAAATCAGGTCGCATGGACCCCGAAGGCTCAGAGGAGATTGGGAGAGGGACCCACTGGAACAGCTGTTGGGAGATAAATGGTAGCTTCCCGTCAACGCCATCCAGCGTGTTCTTTAACGTGCACATGGTATGGCTCTCTCGCACACGTGACCACGGCTTAACGTCCCATCCGACGGACGGCGGCCTTTCCAAGCCCATCGGTGTCCCCTACTGACCGTGGCCAGGGCGGGGAATTTTGCGGAGATAAATTTCAACGCTGACCCAGCTGGGACTCGAACCTGGGAACTACAGATTACGAGCCTGGCGAGACGTTTGGGGCAAGATGACCCACTGGACAGATGTTAGATGAGGAGGACCCCGAAGGCTGAGAGAAGGCTGGGGGAAGGGTACCCACTAAACAGCTTTTAGGAAACAAGGTAGCCTCCTGTCAAGGCTTTGGGTTGGGTTGTTTTACCTGTAAGCGGCACTTTTTTGCACACCATGGACTAAATGTGCAGGTCACATGGACCCCGAAGGCTCAGAGAAGGTTGGGGGAGGGGATCCACTGGAACAGCTGTTGGGAGACAGATGGTAGCCTCCCGTCAGCGCCATCCAGCGTGTTCTTTAACATGCACACGGTATGGCTCTCCCGCACACATGACCACGGTTTAACGTCCCATCCGACGGACGGCGGCCTTTCCAAGCCCATCGGTGTCCCCTACTGACCGTGGGCAAGGCGGGGAATTTTGCGGAGATAAATTTCAACGCTAACCCAGCTGGGACTCGAACCTGGGAACTACAGATCACGAGCCTGGTGTGCTATCGACTGAGCCCCACATATAATATGGAGTTAAAATTATATAAAGACACCTATTTTGGAAGAAATGTTTCCAAGGGCATTTGCTTGCTTTCAATCAGTGTCTTATTTTCACCTTTCTTTCCCATCCAGCGAGAAATTGTACAGCACATCCGTATCTTCGAGTAAATTAAACGAAGATTTCTACGAGACGGTGAAGGCTGTTAAGACTCTGGTTAATGTCAGCAACAGACTCTCTTATATCGAAGCAAGAGATAGGTGAGTGCTGTTAGTCTCTTAGTGAAATCCATTTCTGTTCCAAATTTTATTATATTATCGTTTAAATTATTAAATATAATTTTACCAACGTATGCATGATATCTGGGTATCCAAACCTTCATACTGAAAAGAGCAACGAACTTTAAAGAGTGATTTCGCACGAAATATACATATAAGCTCATCGGACAAAAAAAAAGTCATCTCTCGCCGTAAGAGGGTTACGTCCGTTCCACAGCAACAAAGGGCATACCAGTAATAAACGTGTCCAGTAATAAACAAAGTAATAAACGTACCAGTAATAAACAAATAGCTGTGCCGTGCGCTACGGGGTTCATACAGTGACAAGAAGTGATTTTGTGCCAGGTGTGTGTTAGTCGCTCCATGAAACATGGGTCGCGACAAAGATTTGAATGAGTAGCAAAAAGGTGTTATTGCGTTTGGCCGAGCCAAAGTGTACAAGAAGTTGCTGCCTTTGCAAGTGTGTCAAAACGTACTGTCCAAAGGGTCTTCCAGCAGTGGCGTACATCACAGTCCACTGCTAATCGTCTCCAGAACTGGGCAGAAAGACTGTGCTCACCAATAGGGATTGCCGCAGTGTGTCACGCACTGTTACGGGAAACTGCTTTGCAACGAGGCAGCAATTGCTGCAGTCAGTCAATGCAAGCCTACATACAAGCGGTTTCCGAAAGAATACTACAAAGGGAACTACATGCCATGGATATCTGGAGCAGTGTACCACGGAAGAGACCCGTGTTAACAACTCTGCACAAGGCTCAACTATGGGAGTAATCATTAATTTACAAGTGCTCGCACAGTTTTTAAAAATCGTCTCTTCCACCGTTTATGGGTGAACGTGAAGACGCTGATGAAATTCACTTTACAAGGTCAGTTGTTTTCATCGGGTAAAGACTATGCGGTAGAATGCTAAAAGTAGAATTCATACGTTACCGCTTGTGTAAAAAACGCAACACGAATGCGTGTTAATAGAGGACAAAGGTTTTAACAATAACCTACTATAAAAAATAATACATAAGTCTCACTCGAATGTACCCTTCTCAACATACTTGGACTAATCCACCGAAATGAGAAAGCTTTGGCGCAACATAAAAATCCACCGAAATGAGAAAGCTTTGGCGCAACATAAAAATCCACCGAACTATGCTTTGACATATATATTCTGATCGGGCCTGCCTTGTACTTATGCCGTTGTTCTCACGTAGAGCTTACAAGAAGCGACGTGTCTAAGAGCGTGAAAATTCCTTCTCTCCTGCTTCGACTCTGGTACACAACCTTCTACTAATCATTGTCACGTGAATCTAAAGAAATGTGGGGGGGGGGGACGTGCGTGCAGCAACAAGCAACTGGTGACGTACAAAGGTCACGGACCACTCACCCATGCCACTCGAGCTGACCTATGGGACAGCCGTGGAAACAGATAAAATATTTAGATATGGTTCGACTCACTCTGAGAAGAGCAGTCGCTCCGTGTCTTATCTCCCTCGAGCTTAATGAGAAAGTTAAATAATGACATGGCGAAATGCTCAGAACAACGGAAATTCCCGGAATTCGGATCTTTTAGAGGGTTACGTTATCGCGTTCTCCAAGCGGTCAGCTGATTTTACAAGGTCGACATCACAATTAAAGTATGTAATGTTACAGAGAGAACAGGGTTTGACCTCGTACATTAGAAAGGGAACATACAAAAAATTGTTAACTGGCACTCTTTATCCTCATAAGAAATTGTGACGCGTAATTCAGTGTAAAAACTTAATACGAGTTTCGCAAAATGTGTGATATAATACGAAAACTTTAGCATTATTCCCTGATCGTTTCTGTGGAATGCTGGTGACTTCGATGCAAAAAATGGGCAGGGGACGATCTTTCTCACAGTAGCGATATGACCATGCACTTTGCTAAAAAACAAACCTGGAACCCCATAGACAATAAAGATTTGAACTAAAAAGCCATTAAAACCGTGTGAAACGTAATGTACTGAGCTTGACGACATTAATGTAGAAATCGATCCTCGCCTGTTTTCTCTATACTATCATAAATTGAGAAACCTCGATGCTTGAGAAATGATTCATTTAACTATCAAAGATGAATAGAGCTCTGTAAAGTTTAATTTTCCACACAATCTTCTGAGTTAATTCTGCTGTAGATGTCTAATTCTGTCAGGATCACAGGGGATGTTTTACACATTCAAGGACTTTCTCTTTTTCTGACATCTGCTAATCAAAGTGTCTATCTACAAAAGATACTACGTACCAGACTCATCATTACACAGACAAACTATCTATCCATAGGTTGTGTAAGCATTTAGAATGAAAAACCGATAGCTAGGTTGCTTCACTGTGGTAGAGATAAACTCATAACTTAATCTTCAGATGCATGTTTCTTCATAAAATCGTAAACTCTCAATATCTATGCATTTCCTCACACACATCTCGCAAGATAATTAAAGTTCAGTCACTGATTCATCTTCCCTATCTGTATATTTACTTTCTAATAAACCAAACTTTAACGACCAAAGTAGGTAAATCGCAAGCATCATCAGATTCTTTCCATATATCTGCTTACGTTGAAAATCTCACAATAGCCTATTCAGTACTTTACCACAACCGATACAGCCACAAGTTACGATAGCCAACATCTATCCCATAGACAGTAGATTAGTTACTTCTAACAAAGTCAAGGTTTGAGATCCATAGTAAGACATGAACGTTGTTTACCTGCCAAGATCCCGACATCCTCACATCCCTTCTACAGGGTCATATGAAAGGTAACCGTTAAGACAGATAGTTGCATATTTTTTTAAAGATACACCGAACTCACTCTTACATGCTCGAACCTTCCATTTCCTAATGTATGAAAAGGAAAGTAGCACAAACAGTCATTCTTTCACAATAAGTCAATGCTGACTGCATTAAATATGATTCGGGTAAAAGGAAGACAATCCGGCTTTTGTTTGGAAATTTTAAAACTCACTGTTTATAAGAAAACAACAGTATTTCCATGAAAAGTTGGCTCCCAGAATCGATCCGCTAGATCTAACTTTGCATTCTTTGACTTCAACCACCGAAAAAACGTAATGTAAGCTCTTTCGCTGGTTATTCCAAGCGCTATTTCTTTTCAGAGTTTCCGGTCCCCTCGGTACATTTGAATAAGCGCATAAGTGTGGGTGAAGGTGGCTATTTTTCGCTGCAAAAACAAGTTTTTCGACAAAGATGGGGTGTTTCACTACAATCCAACACGGGGATTTCATGTCTGCTTAGTTATTTTTCCTGCATGAGAATATTTCTATTCTTAGAACAAGTACACTATGTTCATGTGAAAGTGGTTCTGGCAAACACAAGTTTTTTGACAATGATGTGTATCCTGTTTGGAAATCTGAAATAACACTGTCTATAGAAAGTAGCATTACCCCCAGTAAGCTAGTACTAATTACCTCTCGATTCTGAGAGCTCAAAGAACCGATAGACAATACTTTGCGTTTACTGGACCTAACGCATAAAGTCTCTCAAACCAAGACAAACAATATTGCAGAAGTGAGATTGAAAAAGAGAAGCGATAGGAAAGCACCCTACCCAACATTCTCACATTAAAAGAAAACGTAAGCATTCGAAACAGACAGATCTGGTCAACAGAGGGCGCCCTGTGCCAGCTTGAAAGGCAGCAAGAAGGTTGGTAACAATGGTTTAACCATTCATTTTTTTTTAAGTATTAGGGCGTTCACGTTACAATTTCTTACAACAACGTTCATTTCTAGTGAAGATGCAAGTCAGCAACATTCACTTTTCGTGTAAGCATGTGAATATTACATTTCAGCAGCATTCACTTTTCGTGTAAGCATGTGAATATTACATTTCAGCAACATTCCCTTTTCGTGTAAGCATGTGAATATTACATTTCAGCTGTATGTGAATCAGTCACTTGAGAAGAATATTAACACCCTGCGAACTCACTGAAACGTGTCTCCTTCTTGTGTCTCTTCATATCTATATACTATTCTTACGAGCACAAAAGATAGAACTTTCGAAGGAAGTTGAACAGTGCAACAGTTAAAAAAAAGTGATTTTCTGAGTTTTGGGCTTTTCACCAACGCCATCTAGTGGCAAATATGTTGACTGTCTGATTCGAGTAAACGGAAGATTATTACTTTCAAGCAGTCTGTTTATGAATATGTAGGAGAATGTTTCTCTGATCTTATGCGAAGTATATTCTTGTGTGGTGTATGGCATTATTCAATGGATGTCTTTCTAATGCATACATCCATAAGATCGACTAAGTTTTTTCTCACATACTAGTTTCGTCTCTGTAATTGTATGTTTGTGCGTGTGTGTTTGTTCACATGGAAGAATAAACATATTGTCTTACGGACACTTGCTTGCTACAGAAGAAGCTAACAATTTAAACGAGACTAGTGGATATGGAAAATATTTCATCACAGATCTTAACTTGAATACTCATATTTCAGGAGGTGTAAGGATTTTTCTTCAACACGTTCGAATATTTTTTTAGCACGACTGTCTTACGTTACGTCTTACATTACGTTTCCCGTCAGATGTCTCGTAACGAACGAAAACGTGTGTGTGTTTTGCTAATACAGAAGAGAACATTCAACCGAGAATATATCAAAAATCCTGATGCGTTAAGAACGATGCAGAGGGATACTAACAACTGAACCATGACCTGAAACGGTCGAAATCTTTGTTGTTCCGTGCAAGGGGGCAAAGGCTGATAACACGTAATACTCCTGAAAAAAATCCTAGTACCATAAAAGGTCCCCTTTTTTGAAACAACTGGATTTCCCTTTTCAGATTATTACATGTTTTAACATCCTTCACCCTCCTCTTTTAATGATGGGGAGGGAATTTTAATAAAGGGGATTTTCTGATCATTGCCATCCCAAAGTTTAGCTGGACTTGGAAAATTTTAGATGAACGTGGATACCGAAGGAGTTTGTGATCACGGAAGTTTTAATAAAGGGAACTTTTGATAAGGGGGGTTTTTAATAAAGGGGAGGGAATTATAATAAAGAGGGACGGAACTTTTGATAGGGGGAGACAGTTTTGATAAGTGTTTAATTAATAAGCAATAAATACATGGAATATACAACTTTGGGGAGTTGATTTTCTAAGTTTAGTGGACTTGTAAAAGGATGGAAACAATGGGAGTTTGCGATCTGGGGAGTTTAATAAAGGGAACTTTTGATAAGGGGGGATTTTAATGAGGGGGGAAATTTTAATAAAGTTGGGATTTAATGATGGGGGGTGGAATTTTGATATGAGGGTTTTTAAAGAGTGGAGAGTCTGGGAATAATTATGAATAAATTAGAGGGCTTTTTTCTAAAAATAGTACTCCTCATAGTCACTAGATGGCGCCAGGGGTTAAAAGTGGGGAGTTTTTAAGGGGGGAAGTCAAAAATCGGGAAATTATATCTGAAATAGGGGTTTTTCTAAGAATAGTACTCCTCATAGTCAC
The DNA here is from genome assembly GCA_038380435.1 of Ryuthela nishihirai. Lineage (NCBI taxonomy): Eukaryota > Metazoa > Arthropoda > Arachnida > Araneae > Heptathelidae > Ryuthela > Ryuthela nishihirai. Next base: position 6,936,957 of record JAWZYU010000013.1, read on the forward strand.
CAGATGGCGCCACGGGTTAGGGGGGGGGAATTTTTTTAATAAAGGGGGACGATTTTTTAATAAAGGGGGTTTTAATAAAGGGGGAATTAATTATTTTTTAATTAATTATTAATTATGATTATTAATAAGGGGTCAGGGGCGGGTTTGAATATTAATAAGGGGGTAGTAGTGGGGGCGGAAGGGGGCGTGTCCTGTGACGTCATAGGGAAAAGCACAGTGTGTGGGGGGCTGAAGTGCGAGCCCACTACTTACAACATTAATCAATTGGAACAGAGAGACTCGAAAAATAATAACGGTATATTTTAAGAAAGGTTTTGTGAAGAACTAGATGGATTAGGTCTGTGTAGTTTGTCTAGATAAGAGAATATTTATTGCAGTGTGCGTGGGAGTTATAAAAATTGTATAATAAGTTATAAAGTATATAAATAATAATATGTATATATAAAGTTATAAGCCTGTAAAAGCTTTTAATCCAGTCCGCAAATTATTGGTAAATTCAGTAAAAAACTAAAATAAAAATTTTAGCGTTGATATTCGTATTAATACATACTCAGTCTGTATCAAATTTAAATCTCTCTGTGATTAGCATGACTCGAACAATAAAAAAAGAACGTAACAAATTATTTGGCTTATAAATTTTTTTACGGTACGGGGCAAACATTTTGGCACAACTAATAATATTTCACATCGCTAGTGGTCCAGGAATAAAAATGTTAGCCTACCGCTGTCCTAGACTATGAAGCTGTAAGGATTCTTGACAGATCATAGATCAACGACCTAGGGTAGTGCTTCTCAAATTAGTGTCCGCGGACAGGTGCCGGTGCGCGAGCCATCAGTCGTCGGTCAGCAGCAAGCTGCCAGGAAAGAAATGTTTTCAGAAGCATATTTCTGAAATCACTGAAGCTATCACTGATATGCCAAAGCGCCACAGTTCATACGTTCCAACACTCCAGATGTGGTCATGTCGTGCAAGGTAAAGAATGTATCACGTGCATAGACATACCTGGTTTCGTGAGGCTTTGGATTGTTTACCTCTGAGCGGCACTTTGTTGCCCACAATGGGCAAAATAGCCAGGTCACAAGGACCCAGAGAAGGTTGAGAAGGGGACCCACTGGAACAACTGTTGGGAGACAGATGTAGCCTCCCATCAAGCCATCCAGCGTGTTCTTTAACGTGCAGAGAGTAAGTTTCTCCCGCACATGGGGACACGGCGTAACGTCCCATCCAACCGACGGCGGCCTTTCCAAGCCCATAGGTGACCCCTACTGACCGAGGGCAGGGGCGGGGTCTCTTACCCCCACCCCCATTTATTTTTTTAGATCTTGGGCCTGCTTCTAATAATATGTGTTTATACCAACTTAAAAAGATGTATTCACATTTAATTCCTAGTCTCCTCACCATTCAAAATTAGTCCAACAAAAGTGTGCTAAATAATCCAAAACATTAATTGTATCAAATGTAAATTGTTTCATATACCTTTTGTACTTTTTAGAAAGGATATGGTAGGACTTAAAGTCTACTACAACACCTTCCAGGTTACTACAGATAAAGAAGTGGCCTATTACAGTGTAAGTAAATCTGTCGGTTCATATTTCTCTCTTATTATTTTAAAAGTACAGTAGACTTTGGTTTCTATGATACCTAGCCTAATAAATACACACGAAAAAGAAATGTTATTCGTACTTTGTCGCATCTAGTTTTGTCAATACAGTGGACTCCCGTATAACGCGTTCTCCTATAACGCAAATTCGTATAACGCGACTAGTACTCATACAGCGCCATAAACAGTCCCGTATTACGCGTAAGATAAATTTAACGTTTTGACATAGTTTTTTATTTTTTTTGTTTAGAAAGGCAAATGTATACACTTACCTGTTGCTTATATATGCACAGTGAAGCTGACAGCTTTAAAAGATGTAAAGATTTATCAAAAAAAAAATGCACATTTAAGATATGAGGAAAATATTTTTATTCAACTTTTAATTAAAATAAAAATATGTTGGATTGGATTGGTTTACCTCTGAGCGGCACTTTTTTGCACACCATGGGCTAATTGGCCAGGCCACAAGGACCCCAAAGGCTCAGAGAAGGTTGGGGGAGGGGACCCACTGGAACAACTGTTGGGAGACAGATAGTAGACTCCCGTCAAGGCCATCCAGCATATTCTTTAACGTGCACAGGGTATGGCTCTCCCGCACACGGGGCCACGGCTTAACGTCCCATCCAACGGACGACGGCCTTTTCAAGCCCATCGGTGTCCCCTACTGACCGTGGGCAAGGCGGATAAAAATATGTACTTCACTATTTAACATTCATTCACTATCGGAAGTATCAAGAAATAAGTTCCAACGACGCCGTCTTGTTAACATTGGTTGTACAGATTCATCGCTTGAAGAGTTTCGTCTTTATTGTTATCGTTATTTAAAAACAATTCTTTTTCCAAATCATTTTTAGATTGAAAAATGGGGAAAGACAATTCGTCTGATAATGCATGTCCTATATAATGCGGAACGTATCCCCCGCGTTGTACGGGAGTCCGCTGTATAATAAATAACTCGTCGAAACGGGTTCGCGGACAGTCGTTCACGTCCGCGGCTCCCCGTTATTCCGCGGGTATTCGACCGATCTGTTTTGAATTTGGTGTGGTGTTCGCTCTTGCTGCATAGGTGTCATGCCCACGCGATTTTATAACGTGGACATGACTGCCTGAAGAAAAGACTAGCAGCAAACATCGCCTTCCATTTTAATAGTGACATTTTCAACTGAGCTCCATATCGTGACCTTTTTCTGCGTTCAGCCTTTGCTGAGGAACAGTTCCCGACGGCATAGAACATTCGATGAATCCATTGGCCCCCTAGGCACCAGGACTGGAAAGACGTTACCAGCATGGAAAAGGAGAAAAACACCAGATGGGTGTTTTTTCTCACCTCCACTTGTTCAACGAATCAGCGTCATCCACGATGGATCCAAAAGGTGACCTCCACGCTGGGGTCAGAAAAAGTAGCAGCAAAGACGCTTGGAAAAATTCCTTCTTCTTCTCCTGTCGTCCGATCTGTGTGGTGGGCAGCAAACGAGCCTCTCCAGCGAGCAAAGTCCCGCAGTATAGACAATGAGAGAGTGGCGAGAGCACTACGCAGCCCGTGCCTTCAGCTTACCTGCGGCCAGTGATGCCCGTCCCTAGGTTGGGTTGGGTTGTTTTACCTCTGAGCGGAACTTTTTTGCACACCATGGGCTAAATGGCCAGGTCACATAGACCCCGAAGGCTCAGAGAAGGTTGGGGGAGGGGACCCACTGGAACAGTTGTTGGGAGACAGATTGTAGCTTCCCGTCAAGGCCATCCAGCGTGTTCTTTAACGTGCACAGGGTATGGCTCTCCCGCACACGGGGCCACGGCTTAACGCTTCATCCGACGGACGGCGGCCTTTCCAAGCCCATCGGTGTCCCCTACTGACCGTGGGCAGGGCGTGGAATTTTGCGGAGATAAATCTCAACGCTGACCCAGCTGGGACTCGAACCTGGGAACTACAGATTACGAGCCTGTCGCGCTACCGACTGCGCCACCCCCGCCCTACCCGTCCCTAGAGAGAACGAACTTGATAAGGTAAGGGGGACCGTTCTTGATCTGTGGCGATTTTCCACTTAAACGTGTTTCCCGTGAACTATCGTTACGCTGTCCGCAGCGGGACCTGTTCAACCGTAAGAACTTTTAGAGTCACGAGCAAGTAGCTCGCTCATTATGAATTTTATTTGTTTTGATGGACTGCACTCCACCATGTACAAGGTTTCCCTTGAATTGTAAAGGGCCGCGCTAGAGGCGCTGTTGAATAGTCCCGAAAGTGGGAACTATGTTATGAGTAAATATCTAAAACTAAATTTGTTAATAAATGTTATGTTTTTGTAATTATACAATCAGCTCAGTTCTCATTATTACAAATGTCTATTAATTTGATGTGTGATCCAGAAAATTACCTTGATTTTAGCAGCAAAGAACGCATCACGGCCTAAAAGTTGTACCGCCCTAAAAATACTCTAGGGAGGTCATAACATAGGGTTTAAAGCTCAGGTTCGTGGCTGCGGTGTATCGCGATTGAAACCGTCGCAAGCTTCAGAAATCTCTGGGGGCTGTGCTATCGCTTAACTTGAATGGGATTTGAAAATTATGATGAATGAATTGAGATGAATGTCATTTGAGAGTTATGAATGTAGTTGTACGTTATCGATCCATAAAGTTGCCAATGAACAGGCGTTTCGCGGCCATTTTTTACGGAGAAGCCTTTCACCCCCCCCCCCCCCCAGGTAAAAAAAATGGCGACGGGGAATGTCGAAAGTGAAGCAAATGATGATTTTCGCGTACAATTACGCTGGTATCATCATGACGGATAGAATGCCTACTGGAGGTACAGTCGCTCAAAAAAGTATCCAAACACTATGGTTGATTACAGAATTCAGAAAAAATATCTGAAACGATTTTTTTAGAAATTAGTGATCTGGCAACCTTCGTGACACGAAGGGTGCCAGATTTGCAGTTACCGCTCCAGTTTGCTGTGAATGGTAACTGGAGCGTGTACAGTTGCTGTACACGCTCCAGATATTTTTCCTGAATTCTGTAATCACGTGACACGAAGGTTGCCAGATCACTAATTTCTAAAAAAAATCGTTGCCAGATATTTTTTATCAATTCTGTAATCAACCATAGTGTTCGGATATTTTTTGAGCGACTGTACTATCAGAGCACAGTGTTGTCACGATTTGCTGTAAAAGCTGCACCGAAAAATGCACGGCAACCGACCTGACGGTCTGCAACACAAGACTACTTGAGAAAGCCGTTCCTCTCCACTGACTGGACTTAGATTTCAGTTCAGGTTCAAAATCCCTAATCAAAGTTTTATCAATACCGACAATTCGATGCAGAAAATTCTCCCCTTTGGTAAAAAACCTCCCGCATAAAGTTTAATCTTAAAGCGTGACAGCTAATCTTCACTCGTAACAATACCTGAAACCACTGCAAGCGCTATTTTCAGCAACAGCTGTTGCGAAATGCGACATGCTACGATGCAAAACACTTCACCTCCGTTTTTCTCCACTTCCTGTATACAAGTGCTGCAACGACTGTGATGGATTGAATTGAATTGAATAAGCAATCATTCGAGTCCCAGCTGGGTCAGTGTTGAGATTTATCTCCGCAAAATTCCCGCCCTGCCCACTGTCAGTAGGGGACACCGATGGGCTTGGAAAGGCTGCCGTCGGTCGGATGGGACGTTAAGCCGTGGCCCCGTGTGCGGAAGAGCAATACCCTGTGCACGTTATAGAACACGCCTTGACGGGAGGTTACCATCTGTCTCCCAACAGCTGTTCCAGTGGGTCCCCTCCCCAAACCTTCTCTGAGCCTTCGGGGTCCATGTGACCTGGCCATTTAGCCCATGGTGTGCAAAAAAGTGCCGCTCAGTAGTAAAACAACCCAACCCAACTCTTAAGTTGCTCTATTTCCGCTGATGGAAAAAATATTAACTTTTAATAATAGTTTGTAACTTTCTAGAGAAATCCCTGAAAAGGAAAGGATTGCTGTTCGTGTTGGTTCGTAATTTTGGTTTCCCAATCCGTGATATATCACAGATTGTATCCCACTTTTTAATCCCCACAAGCATTATTAGAGTTTCTCACAGACCAAGCTGACTCCGTGGGAAGTTCTTTAGTAAATCACGTCAACATTCGAGTCATTAGTGTTTCGAATCACGTGTGAACGAAACTATTAAATATGCGAGTGTCATGATATTCTGACCCGTGTCAATTTGTTGTTATCTTACAAGTTCTTTTTCTTTCATTTCAGTGGGAGACTCTGGTGGCCAACATCGGAGGCAACCTGGGATTCTTCATGGGCTTGTCCTTAGTCACCTTCTTGGAAATGGCCGAGTTTCTTTGGGATGTGATCGTCTCTTTCTTCAACCTGCCTTTCCAAAGGCGAACAAAAGTGTACAGGTTCCATCCATGTTCCTTGTGACTGGGGTAGTCCCTGTTTATTTTATTAACATCGTTCATTTAATAATCGATGTTTGCTCATATATTCTCTCTTTAACAACCTGCCACTCTTCCTTTTCCCCCTCCCTCTAGAGGCGGGGGTGGCTCAGTCGGTAGCGCGCCAGGCTCGTAATCTGCAGTTCTCAGGTTCGAGTCCCAGCTGGGTCAGCGTTGAGATTTATCTCCGCAAAATTCCCCGCCCTGCCCAGGGTCAGTAGGGGACACCGATGGGCTTGGAAAGGCCGCCGTCCATCGGAGGGGACGTTAAGCCGTGGACCCGTGTGCGGGAGAGCCATACCCTGTGCACGTTAAAGAACACACTGGATGGCCTTGACGGGAGGCTACCATCTGTCTCCCAACAGCTGTTCCAGTGGGTCCCCTCCCCCAACCTTCTCTGAGCCTTCGGGGTCCATGTCACCTGGCCATTTAGCCCATTGTGTGCAAAAAAGTGCCGCTCAGAGGTAAAACAACCCAACCTCCTCCCTCTCTCTAATACTGCATTGTGTAGTTAAGTTTCATTACTACTGATAACGAAAATAAATCTTCGCTTACCATCGAGTTGAGTGTAGGTCCTTTGACAAAGGAGGAAGAATGATCTCTAGTACCACAGACACTGTTACAATTTCATCATTCAGTGGAATCTTTCTTGAACTCAGGTGAACACATACGGCGCAGGAAAGGAGTTCTGTTAAAGGTTGGGTTGGGTTATTTTACCTCTGAGCGGCACTTTTTTGCACACCATGGGCTAAATGGCCAGGTCACATGGACCCCGAAGGCTCAGGGAAGGTTGGGGGAGGGGACCCACTGGAACAGCTGTTGGGAGACAGATGGTAGCCTCACGTCAAGGCCATCCAGCGTGTTCTTTAACGTGCACAGGGTATGACTCTCCCACACACGGGGCCACGGCTTAACGTCCCATCCGACGGACGGCGGCCTTTTCAAGCCCATCGGTGTCCCCTACTGACCGTGGGCAGGGCGGGGAATTTTGCGGAGATAAATCTCAACGCTGACCCAGCTGGGACTCGAACCTGGGAACTACAGATTACGAGCCTGGCGCGCTACCGACTGAGCCATCCCCGCCCCAAAACTGTTAAAGGATCTGTTCGGAGGCAAAATAGGATCTCAAATCGAAAGTTAGATAGTTTATTTTAACTTTTTTTATTTTTGTTAATTTGATTAGAATTTAGCTGCAGTTGCTCGAAATTGATATATTTGATAAACAAAATTACACAATAGAGCATTCAGGCCAGGATGTAGAAAAAAAATGATCGAGCTGAAAAAAAGTAAAGCAAAAGAGGAAGGAGACTAGATTTTCATTGCAGTAAAACATTTTTTCCTCCTCCAGAAATTTTTTAAAATATTCTTGAAATATGTGTGAAACGTACATAACAAGTTTAATAATTTTTGCCTCGATTCTCGAGGGGGTGGCAAGGCGCCCCTACCTCTTCCCCCAGATCAGATTCTAGAAGAGTTAGTCGAAAAAAAAAACAGTTTTAAGAAATTATTAGCGGAAATGTGACCTGTGCTCACAACTTCCTAAAAGCATGATAGGTTCTCTAATCCAGTATTTCGCAAAACATTATATGCGGCAGTAGCTTAGGTGTATATGTGTGTGTGTGAAAATGATCTAAAATAATTTCCATGCATCATCAGTTATACACAAAAATAAAATATTAACTTACGATTCGAAGTTGTCTGATCGAGTCACTCTGGTCTGACCCAGTCTTTCGAATTGAAAAAAATCAAAGGAAAAGTTACTATCGGAATATAAGCTCAACGGAAAAAAATTTGTCACCCCTGGCTGAATGGCACCTAATAGCGCGTAATGCCTCCGTGCGACCGAAGAGCAGCCAAAATCCCGTCTGTCCTGGATGCCATCAGTGTGCAGATGTAGTGCACATCAATATTCATCCACTCTTCCAGCAGCAAATGCCGCAGTTCGACCAGCTGGCTGGGATGGCAATTCACTCGTTATCCTAAATAGTCCCAAAAGTTTCCTATGGGATTCAAATCCGGGGATTTGGCGGGCCAGTCGAGATGTTCGAAGGCTTCAGAATGCTCGTCAATCCGTGCCAATCCGACACACTTCGAGCCCTGTGCACGCGACAATTGTCGTCTTGGAAGACTGTGGTATCCTTCTTGTATTCACTGTGGAGATGCTGCACAAAAGGCAACATGTGGTCATCCAGTAGCTTTATATAGCCCTTCTGGTTCAAGTGTGACGCACATCAACCAAAGGACCCATTTCCTCGTACGTGAAACACCCCAGAACATCACAGAGCCTCATCCAACCTCCAGTGAACAGAACCTTGCACACAGTCCGCATGGAAGGCTTCATGTGGCTTACGATGTACCCATCGTCTCGCATCATTCGGGTACAAGTAAAAACGTGATTCATCCAACCAGATCACACGCTTCTAAGAGTCGACAGTCCAGTCTTTGTGGCGCCGTGCCTACTGTAACCGTGCAGCCTTGTGCAGAGTTAACATGGGTCTCTTCCGTGGTACTCTGCTCTAAATATCCATGGCATGCAGTTCTCTTCGGAGTGTTCGTTCGGAAACAATTTGTTATAGGCCTGCATTGACTGACTGGAGCAATTCCTGCCTCGTTGCAAAGCGGTTTGCCCTAACAATGCGTGACTCACTGAGGAGGAGGGGGGTCCCTATTGGTGAGCACATTCTGCCGCAGTTCTGGCGACGATTAGCAGTGGACTGCAATGTACGCCACTGCTGAAAGACCCTTTAGACAGTACGTTTCGGCACACCTGCAAAGGCATCAACTTCTTGTACACTATGCCCTTTGACTCGGCCAAACACAATAACTCCTTTTTGTCACTCATTCACATCTTTGGCGCGACCCATGTTTCACGGAGTGACTAAAACACACGTGGCACACAACCACTTCTTGTCACTGTATGAACCTCGTAGAACTTCAACTCTCCCAGCCAGGGCCGCCGAGAGAATTTATGGGCCCCTATGTAATATTATGCTCGGGGGCCCCCCTTGAAAACATTTTATCTTTACAAATCATTAATAGCAATTATTCTGGACACAATGATGACATACAGAGGAAAAAAAGCCTGTTGCGCAGTCATCATCATCATCATCATCATCATCATCATCAAGCAGCCATGGGCTACGGAGGTCCAACCAGACCACGCAGTTTAATTCTCCAAGCATATCTGTCCTGAGCTACAACTGCTGCATCCGGCCACTGTACATCAATTCTAACAAGGTCCTGTTTGACATTGTCTGCCCACCGCATCCTAGGTCTCCCCCTCCTTCTGAGGCCTCTAGGCACACTGTTCATAACCCTATTCGCGAATCTATAATTATCCATACGGGCAACATGGCCAAACCAACGGAATCTCTCTCTGCACAATATGCTGCTTAAAGGAGGTTGCAGACTCCTTTGCCTAACCTCATCATTAGTTACAAAGTTAAACCACCTAATACCCAAGATACTGCGTAAGCATCTAGAATCAAAAGCATCTAGTTTCCTGTTATCTTGTTTACACAGCGTCCAAGTTTCACTACCATAACTAACCCTAGAAAGAACCAAACTATTATACAGTCTAATTTTAGTCTTTAGGTGTATACGCCTATTTCTCCACAATCTCCATAAATTCTTAAAAGTCCCGGCAGCAATACCTATTCGTCTGTTAATCTCATGCCGCACATCACCAGTATCAGTTATGTAGCTCCCAAGGTAATTAAACTGTGACACCTGCTCAAGACTGCAACCATTCAGATTAACTGAATCACAACCTGCCTGACCAATTTTCATCACTTTAGTTTTCTCTCTGTTTATAACCAAACCTACTGCAATACCAGTCTCATCAACAGCTCGAATGAAAGAGTTCATCTCATCAACATCATTTGCCAAAAGGGCTAAATCATCAGCATAATCTAAATCAGAAATTTTCGTATCTCCAGCCCATTTAAGGCCAAAAGCTTTCCCTTGAAGTGAATTTCGCATAACATAATCAACAACCAAACTAAAGAGAAAAGGAGACAAAATGCACCCTTGTCGAACACCAGAAGTAATGCTAAACCAATTGCTACAAGACCTACCAACTCTCACACATGACTCAGTATTTATTATAGAGAGCTTCTGAAACTCGAAACATTTCTCAAGAATCTGCCTAAGTGAAAATATCTGATCCACACATCCCCTACCACTTCTGAATCCACATTGCTCATCACGCAATTGCCTGTCAACCAGATTCTTAATTCTATTAAGCACAATCATGGAAAGAACTTTACCTGGAACAGAGAGTAGGCTGATACCCCTATAGTTATCACAAGAACTGTGATCACCTTTTTTTAAAATAGGGATAATAATAGCTCTGGTAAAATCTTTAGGAACCGTGCCTTTATCATAAAAGTTGTTCAAAATTTCAGTCATCCAAATGGTAACTGAAACATTCCCAGCTCTAAGCATTTCCGTAGTAATTTCATCCACCCCTGGGGATTTATGAAGTTTAAGTTTAGAAATAGCCAAACTAACTTCAGATTGTGTTATAGGGCCAACATTAAAGCCAACAATGCATCTATCATCATTGCAAACAATGGGAGTAGAATTAACCACATTGTTTAGAACATCACTGAAATGCTCAGCCCACCTAGCCATGACAGAATCCTCACCTTCTATAACCTTACCTTGTTTATCCTTCAATCCCTGTATACCTGTTCGTTTTCTACCACACAAAACATTAACTATCTGGTACAGCTCTCTGCTGTTGTGCTGTCTAACTACTTCCTCAGCTTTGTCAGCCAGGCCATCAAGCCAAAGATTCTTATCCGTAGCTAACTGATCCTTTACACGTTTATTAAGTTCTTTGTAATGCTTTCTATTAGGACTAGTAGGGTACTGATTAAGGACATTCCTGCAGTTCCTTCTTTCTGAAATAAGCTCAAGTGCCTTATCACTTAAATAATTCTGTCTCCTCTGCTCCTTTTTCCCTAAAAGAGTACTGTTAGTTTCCAAAAAAGCCTGTTTAGAATGGCCCCATTCTTCCTCAACTTCAGTATTAAGCAAACCATGACTGTCATAATGACTAAGTAACCTATTATGGTAAGCTTTAGCTATAACTGGGTCTTTCAGAGCTTCAGTATTAAAGGTAAATTTTTTAACCCTAGCACAACACTTTTTAAGTTTAAGTTGCAAGACACTTTTAACAAGGTAATGGTCAGATCCAATTTCAGCTCCCCTATATACCCTGGAATTTCTAACAGAACTAGCCCATTTGCTGTTAATTAATATATAATCAATCATATTCCTATGCAGCCCATCCGGTGAAACCCATGTGTATTTATGTATGTCGCGGTGTTTGTAATAAGTGTTAGTTATTCTGAAACCATTGAGTTTACTTACCTGTAGGAGACGTTGCCCATTGCCATTGCAGCTACCAATACCAAAAGGGCCTATTACTCCTCCCCAAAGGTCAGAGTCTGTACCAACTTTGGCATTGAAGTCACCAAGAACAAGGGTAATATCTCCTTTCTTGACAGAATTCAAAATATCCTGAAGTTGTCCGTAAAACCTATCCTTCTCATCCTCATCAGAATCCTCAGTGGGGGCATAACAGCAGATAACATTCAAGTCTTTAATGCTTGTCTGAAATTTTGCTGTAAGAAACCTTTCATTAATGCACTCATATCCTAGAAGAGCATCACTAGCATGTCTGCTGAGCAGCAGACCCACGCCTTGGTGATGCTTTCCATCCTCCCTCCCTGTAAAGAGAAATTTAAAGTTATTTTTAAGTATCTCACCTTTACCTGTCCATGTGGTCTCTTGCAATCCCTAGAATATCTAGGTTATAGCGCTGGAATTCCTGCATGAGGACATCAAGAGAATAATCTCTATGTAATGTCCTCACGTTCCACGTTCCTGCAGAGAGAAAATGATTAGTAGGATTTTTAAAGAAATTAGGTTTATTGAGATTGGTAGGGCCAACAATATCAAACAGCCCCCTGATCGCAGGCATGGGGCAAAGACCTGTTCCTCCTCCGCTAAAGGCTGAAGTCACCGATGCTGGTAGGAACTTCAGGCACCACCTTTTCAAGTGGACTTTTTCAAGAACCATATGGCCTGCCTGAGACACATTACTCCAGTTTAGGCTTGACGATGCCCAACTAGCTAAGTAAGGTTCAGGTACCTGCGATGGCCTCTGATTAGGATTATCCACCAGCTGATATAAAGTATCCCATGCCTCTGTTCACTTAGAGCTGGCAACCCAGAAGCAAACAGAAAACACAGCGGCAGATTCTCCCTAGGATCGATATATAGCCTAACTAAGAATTAATTTTTTAAGAAAATGTAGAGTCTCTTAATCTGACGGGCCCTTATTGCTGACGGGCACCTATGCACTAGTCCCCCTTGCCCTCCCCCCCCCCCTGTCGGCGGCCCTGATCCCAGCCATCCGGCCAATCTGGCTGAACTGCGGCATTTGCTGCTTGAAGAGTGGATGAATATTTTTTTTTTAGAATATAATTTTTATTCATAACAGTAAAGAATACAAATACATTTACAATTTGACCCGCAAAGCTTAATAGCTTATCTGCAGGAAAATGAATAAATTATATTAAACATAGATTGCACTATTTTGATGTGCACTACATCACCACACTGGTGGCATTTTTGCCAGACAGGATTTCGGCTCTTCTTCGGTCGCACGCAGGCGTTACGTGCTATTAGGTGACATTCAGCCAGGGGTGACTAATTTTTTGTCCGGTGAGCTTATTATCTAATAAACAAAGTAAAAGTGTTTGCGATATTTCTAGGAATTCCATCCAATGCTCAAAACTGTCTAATAAATCCGGCACCGCTGAAGTAGCAATTGGTGTTGGCTCAGTCGGTAGCGCGCCAAGCTCATAATTTGCAGTTTCCAGTTTCGAGTTTCACCTGAGCTAGCGTTGAGATTTATCCTCCTCAAAACCCCCACACTATCCTCGGTCAGTAGAGGACACCAATAGCGTGGCCCCGTGTGCGGGAGAGCCATATCCTGTGCACGTTAAAGAACAAGCTGGATGGCCTTGACGGGAGGCTCCCATCTGTCTCCTAACAGCTGTTCCAGTCAAACAACTTCTCTGAGCCTTTGCGCTCTTTGTGATCTGGCCATTTAGCCCATCCTGTGCACAAAAGTGCAGCTCAGAGTAAAGCAACCCATTCTATAGAAAGCAAAATGTAACCTCACAGTACAGTCGCTCAAAAAAATATCCGAACACTATGGTTGATTACACAATTTAGGAAAAATATCTGGAGCGTGTACAGCAACTGTACACGCTCCAGTTACCGTTCACAGCAAACTGGAGCGTGTGCAGTAACTGCACACGCTCCAGTTTGCTGTGAACGGTAACTGCACACGCTCAATATTTCCGAGAGTGGGCCCACACGATCCAGGTTTTTGTGAGCTCACACGATCCAATGTGCTGTGAACGGTAACTGCACACGCTCAATATTTCTGTGAGTGGGCCCACACGATCCAGGTTTTTGTGAGCTCACACGATCCAATGTGCTGTGAACATTAACCGCAACCGCTCCAGTTTGCTGTGAACGGTAACTGCACACGCTCCATATTCATTGCATTATATATTCATACGCATTATATATATATTAAAAAGAGTATCCGAACACTATGGTGGATTACAGAATTCAGAAAAAATATCTGGCAACGATTTTTTTAGAAATTTGCGATCTGGCAACCTTCGTGTCACGTGACACGAAGGTTGCCAAATCATTAATTTCACAAAAAAAAGTTGCCAAATGTTTTTTTTTTAAATTCTGTAATCAACCTTGGTGTTCGGATACTTTTTGTGAGCGACTTTACCCTGCTTGTGATTGCAATTATCAGATATATAATATAACATAGTTTAGTGTTTTTATGATATTAAAATTAAAGAAAATATTAAAGTCATTAGAAACAAGTAATAATTGATTTGCTAGTAAAGAAGTGTTTTCCTTTTCCAGTCGCAGGAGATGTTTTTGTAAACAAGATATTGCTCTCAGTGTATCACGTGGTACCACTAGGAGAAGAAGTTCCATCTGAAGGAAAACTTTGAAGATCTTTTATTGCGTCAAAATATCTGAAAGCGATTTTTTCTCTGTTCTGTGGGATACTTTTTTGAAAATGTGACTGAAATAAAAATTTAGCCTCGGTAGAAAGACAATTTATACATTCTTTGATAATTTTTGTCTTTGATTACAAATTTCAGAGCAATGTCTTAATTAATATATAAAGGAGAAAGTTTGTGTGTCTCCGTGTTTATCTGTTTGTTTGCGTCTCTGTGTTCCCTGGCCTCCAGAAGAGCTAGAGACATCAAACAACAATCTAGTGGAATGGGAGTATAGGCTTGTGCAAACCCTCGGGGGGTCAACCAAAACTGGAGTGGACAATTTTGAATTTTTCGAAATCACCATAAACTTAACATTATCGGTTAATAACCGATGTCTCTCATAGACTTAACATTAGCAGTCATTCAAAATGACGTCGGAATGCCATCCAATACGGGCTGGCTCAGTCGGTAGCGTGCCAGGCTCGTAATCTGTAGTTCCCAGGTTCGAGTCCCTGCAGGGTCAGCGTTGAGATTTATCTCCACAAAATTTCCCCGCCCTGCCCACGGTCAGTAGGGGACACCGATGGGCTTGGAAAGGTCGCCGTCCGTCGGATGGGACGTTAAGCCGTGGCCCCGTGTACGGGAGAGCCATACCCTGTGCACGTTAAAGAACACGCTGGATGACCTTGACGGGAGGCTACCATCTGTCTCCCAACAACTGTTCCAGTTGGTCCCCTCTCCCAACCTTCTCTGAGCCTTCGGGGTCCTTGTGACCTGGCCATTTAGCCCATGGTGTGCAAAAAAAGTGCTGTTCAGAGGTAAAACAAACCAATCTAAAGCCATCCAATACAACCAGGGCCGGATCTATGGGATAGGGGCAAGTGGGACCCCCACTTTAACATTTTTCTGGATCGATTGCATTTCTTGCCCTTCGATTTTATCTATATCCGGTTCTGACTAGAACTGTAGGGAATTTCAGACTTTCCCCTAAAGGTCAGGATAAAAATTATACCCAGGGGGAGGGAGGGAAATAATAAATCTTAATGAGCATTAGTGATTATATGATTTATATCTTTAGATTTGAATGAGTTTTAATACAAATGAAACTTGCGAAATGGAGATTGCCATCAATTATATACTTTACGGAGTACAGTCGCTCAAAAAAATATCCCAAAACTACGGTCGATTACAGAATTCAGAAAAAATATCTGGCAACATTTTTTTTAGAAATTAGTGAACTGCCAATCTTCGTGTCACGTGACACGAAGGTTGCCAGATCACTAATTTCTAAAAAAATCGTCGCCAGATATTTTTTCTGAACTCTGTAATCAACCATAATGTTCGGATACTCTTTTTAATATATATAATGCGTATGAATATATAATGCAATGAATATGGAGCGTGTGCAGTTACCATTCACAGCAAACTGGAGCGGTTGCGGTTAATGTTCACAGCACATTGGATCGTGTGAGCTCACAAAAACCTGGATCGTGTGGGCCCACTCACAGAAATATTGAGCGTGTGCAGTTACAGTTCACAGCAAACTGGAGCGTGTGCAGTAACTGCACACGCTCCAGTTTGCTGTGAACGGTAACTGGAGCGTGTAAAGTTGCTGTACACGCTCCAGATATTTTTTCTGAATTCTGTAATCGACCGTAGTGTTGGGATATTTTTTTAAGCCTGTACTATACAGATATACTTTAGAAACCCGAGAAACGCCAGGAAAATCTGCTAGTAATAGATAATGAGATTCAGCGAAAATTTTTACAGAGAGCGAAAAGGATTTAAAAAATTTATTGCGAGAAAATTTATTCTTGAGCATTACAAATAAGTGTGAAGGTCATTGTAATGGGCAATGCATGAGGCAGTTTGTGAGAATAAAAATTGCTTATTTTTTTCAAAGTGACACTTAATTAGGAATGAAAGTGAATGCTCTTTATGCCGGGAAAGCATGCTATATAATCATAACTTTATCCAAGGATGGGGGAGGGAAATGTTTCAACAATCCCGATTTATAGATTAAAATTGTACGTATCTGCGACAGCGAAAATGTCTGGCTCCAATTTCTCTTTGCCTCCTGATAAATGAATTCAATTTAACAATTGATGTAAGTTACTTCAGTCAAGAACTGAGTTACATTTCTGCAACCAAACTTAAAGAAATGTAAAAGTTGCGAACAGAGTTAATTTTCGTTACGGCGAATTGAAGCATAAATCTTGAATGAGTTAATAATGATGACTATTTTCTAGACTGGCTCAAAACATTATATTGGAAAGTCATTTCGAAGAATTCCGGCAAACTTTCTCTACTTAGTTGAAAGTTGCAGAGCAATACAGTTTGGCATTTATTTAACTCGATTATTTCCACACTTTTCGACCCTCGGATGAAGTCCCATCCTTTCTGCGGACCTGCTTTCCATCATTATCTGATACATTTTAGTTAAAATATAGGTCCTTGGAGCGAGGAATCCCTAAAAGTCACAAAAACGGATTATACACTGCTTTCGGTTGGATTGGATTGTTTTACCTCTGAGCGGCACTTTTTTGCACACCGTGGGCTAAATGGCCAGGTCACAAGGACCCCGAAGGCTCAGAGAAGGTTGGGGGAGGGGACCTACTGCAACAGCTGTTGGGAGACATATGGTAGTCTCCCGTCAAGGCCATCCAGCGTGTTCTTTAACGTGCACAGGGTATGGCTCTCCCGCACACGGGTCACGGCTTAACGTCCCATCCGACGGACGGCGGCCTTTCCAAGCCCATAGGTGTACTCTACTGACCGTGGGCAGGGCGGGGAAATTTTGCGGAGATAAATCTCAACGCTGACCCAGCTGGGACTCGAACCTGGGAACTACAGATTACGAGCCTGGCGCGCTACCGACTGAGTCACCCCCGCCCCACTGCTTTCGGTAAATTAAGGAACAACCCTATGTTATGTCAATGAGAAGCTAACGTCAAAGCTCTATAACTTCTAAAATAAGTTCTTTCGTTTTGAAAAATGTGATTGCAGATAAAGATATCAATCAAATAAATAAATATCTTCTCGTTTTTCAATACTATTCGTTCAGTATTTAACGAGTTATGGAAGTTTGTATATTTAGCGATAACAATGCCAGTCACAAAAATTGACTTCAGAAGTTAATTAAAACTTACTAATAAGTATTGTACAAAAGTGTTCAATAAAAAAAAAGTGTGTATTTTAGAAGTTGTGTAAAGAATTCCTTCACTATTCAACAATTTTGCATAAATTTCTTAAGACCGGCATTGGTGTTGTTAAATATTCAAACTTCCATAACTCATTAAATACTGAACGAATATTGTTGAAAATCGAGATATTGATTTATGTGATTGAGATCTTTATCTGCAATCACATTTTTCAAAACAAAAAATCTCATTTTAAGAGTTAAAGAGCGTCGACGTCAGCTTCCCGTAGACATAACATAGGGTTGTTCCTTAATTTATGGAAACCAGTATATATCTCTAGTTTTTATACGCTGTTTTTTTCTAAATATTGGCAATTTTTTTCTAAATATTTGAGTGGAGACATTCTTAAGTTATCAACAACGAATTCCATCTTATGGAATTAGCCAGTGTTGCCATACTAAATTGACATAATTCCAGCCGAAAGTAATAAAACTTCATTTTGCTATATAATCTCGATAAAACGGAACCATTTTCGTTGGAGATTTCTGAAATATTAAAAATACTCACTTCCCTCTTTTCACTAGCTTCGGAGACTCCTAAGGGCAAGGGGAGGGGGGAGGTTCACCCCCCTCCTCCCAAATGCATACGTTTAAAAAATGTTTTTGCATTTGTATGCTTTTGAAATATTTAGCAAATATTAAACATTAATGAAAATGTACCAATGATTTTAATTTACTTATCAGATGCATATTTGTAATATTTACTTATTGATTTCTTACATTTCAATCTTTTGAAAAATAAATCCTCCCCCGAAAAAAAAATGTTTTAAAAATACGCAAATGCGCTACTGCATAAGGGTCAGAGTACAGTCGCACAAAAAAATATCCGAACACTATGGTTGATTACAGAATTCAGAAAAAAATATTTGTCAACGATTTTGTTTTAGAAATTAGTGATCTGGCAACCTTCGTGTATACCGAAAGGTTGCCAGATCACTAATAATAAAAAAAAAACATGGACAGATATTTTTTCTGAATTCTGTAATCAACCATAGTGTTCGGATATTTTTTTGTGCGACTGTACCACAGGTAAGGTACCAGTAATTTGACTAGACGAAGCTATGATATCAACTAAAGCAACAAGCATATCATAGAGTTATAACGAATGAACTTCAAAACAAAATGGACTCCAATGTTTGCATCTGCTGATCAGAGCCATTTCAATAGATCTGAATTCTTCTGATTCTTTTAACCTCAGCAATCCGTTTCTGTCTGATCTTTTCTTTCTTCTTCTTTCGGAATGCAGACGGAAGGCTGATCATCATCGCTTCCATGAAGTTGAA
The DNA here is from genome assembly GCA_038380435.1 of Ryuthela nishihirai. NCBI lineage: Eukaryota > Metazoa > Arthropoda > Arachnida > Araneae > Heptathelidae > Ryuthela > Ryuthela nishihirai. Next base: position 6,955,512 of record JAWZYU010000013.1, read on the forward strand.
AACCGCCACCAGGGACACGCCCAACCAAATGCCGATGTAGCCACCAATGTAGCTCAGAATCTCCAGGCTCTAAATAAATAATAAAAAAAAAACGAATTAATTGGCACAGCACTCAAAAGTTCGCGTGTTACTTTCATTAAACAAATAAATTATTCCTCAAGCAGCTGCTTGACACAGAAATCTAATAGGAGCCTTGTTGGTACAATATGCCGTAGAGAAGATCTGTGAGAAGGCGAGACCTCAGCAAAAAGACATAGAGATAATCTGTGAAGGAGATCTTCACAGATCATCTCAATGTCAAACAAAAAAGACAGGGAAGTTATGTGAAGAAGGGAAACCTCAGCAAAAAGACATAGGGAAAATCTGTGAAGGAGGGGAGACCTCAGCAAAAAGACGAAGGGAAGATCTGTGAAGAAGGGGAGACCTCAGCGAAAAGACGTAGGGAAGATCTGTGAAGGAGAGACCTCGGCAAAAAGACGTGGGGAAGATCTGTGAAGAAGGGAAGACCTCGGCGAAAAGACGTAGGGAAGATCTGTGAAGAAGGGGAGATCTCGGCGAAAAGTCGTGGGGAAGATCTGCGAAGAAGGGGAGACCTTGGCGAAAAGATGTAGGGAAAATCTGTGAAGAAGGGGAGACCTCGGCGAAAAGATGTAGGGAAGATCTGTGAAGAAGGGGAGACCTCAGCGTAAAAAACGTAGGGAAGATCTGTGGAGAATGGGCGACCTCAGCGAAAAGACTTAGGGAAGATTTTGAAGGAGGGGAGACCTCAGCGAAAAGACGTGGGGGAGACTTCAGCAAAAAAGACGTAGGGAAGATCTGTGAAGGGGAGACCTCAGCGAAAAGACATAGCAAAGAAACGTTAATACCTTAAAAGGGACTCGAATCTAGGTCTTACTGATAATTAGCAAGTACGCTAACTACTTGGCCCCATGAACTTTAAGCGTTCAAGCACCCATTTTGCATTGAGAAGTCATTACTTGAGGACTTGGCAGATGCATTGATTTGAATTGGGTTGGTTTACTTCTGTGCTGCACTCTTATGCACATAAAGGGTGCACATTGGCAGGAACTATGGAGAGGTAGGGATCCTTTGGGCAGCTGTTAGGAGAGAGATGAAACTTTCAAAGGGAACACCAAGAGGGAGGGAGGAGATTTCGGCTTCAGTCCTCTCCATAAGCTCAAAGCTAAAAAATTGCATCCCAATTTCAGCGGGGAATATTTAAGGGAAAAAAAAAACATTTTTTAATGCATTTAAGCATTTAGTGATTACAGATGATACAGAGCGTGATCAGATGGTACAGATTACAGATGATACAGAGCGTGTACAGCAGTTTTGGGTGACAAAGTAATTTTAAACGAAAAAATATCCTTCCTGGGTTCGCATCTGTAACTTCCCGGCCAGGTCATCCGATGGGTTTTTTAACGTGAAGAGGGGATGCTTTTTCTGCACACGGGTTGGGTTGGGTTGTTTTACCTCTGAGCGGCACTTTTTTGCACACCATGAGCTAAATGGCCAGGTCACATGGACCCCGTAGGCTCAGAGAAGGTTGGGGGAGGGGACCCACTGGAACAGCTGTTGGGAGACAGATGGTAGCCTCCCGTCAAGGCCATCCAGCGTGTTCTTTAACGTGCACAGGGTATGGCTCTCCCACACACGGGGCCACGGCTTAACGTCCCATCCGACGGACGGCGGCCTTTCCAAGCCCATCGGTGTCCCCTACTGACCGTGGGCAGGGCGGGGAATTTTTGCGGAGATAAATCTCAACGCTGACCCAGCTGGGACTCGAACCTGGGAACTACAGATTACATGCCTGGCGCGCTACCGACTGAGCCACCCCCGTCCCATCAGTTTATATGCCATAGTAGAAGATCTGAGAGGATGGCAGGACCTCAGCAGAAAAACGACACGAGCCTCCCGTCAAGGCCATCCAGCGTGTTCTTTAACGTGCACAGGGTATGCTCTCCCGTACACGGGGCCACGGCTTAACGTCCCATCCGACGGACGGCGGCCTTTCCAAGCCCATCGGTGTCCCCTACTGACCGTGGGCAGGGCGGGGAGTTTTGCGGAGATAAATCTCAACGCTGACCCAGCTGGGACTCGAACCTGGGAACTACAGATTACGAGCCTGGCGCGCTACCGACTGAGCCACCCCCGCCCCTCTGCACACGGGAAAAGGAATACTGTCTCAAGCAGCGAATGAGAATCTTTCCGAGACTATCGGTATCTCCTTTCCCACTCTCGTCCTGTCCTTGGTCAGAAAGTGGACACCGATTCGCTTGGAAAGGGCCGTCGTCCGTCGGATGAGACGCTAAACCGTGGGCTCGTGTACAGGAGAGCCATACCCCGTGCACGTTAAAGAATACACTGGATGACCTTGACGACAGGAGGTTACCATCTGTCTCCTAACAACTGTCCAGTAGGTCCCCTCTTCCAACCTTCTCTGGACTTCGGGGGTCCTTGTGACCTGGTCATTTAGCCCATTGTGTGCTAAAAGTGCCACTCAGACGTAAAACAACCCCAACTCCAATTGTTCCATGGTTAGAGCCAAACATTCCGCTTCTGTCGGCTTGACCACCCCACCTCATTGAGTCCAAAGACCCACGTTATTTTGGCATCACGTACAGTCGCTCAAAAAAATATCCGAACACTATGGTTGATTACAGAATTCACAAAAAAATATCTGGCAACGATTTGTTTTTAGAAATTAGTGATCTGGCAAACTTCGTGTCACGTGATTACAGAATTCAGGAAGAATATCTGGAGCGTGTACAGCAACTGTACACGCTCCAGTTACCGTTCACAGCAAACCGGAGCGTGTGCAGTTACTGCACACGCTCCAGTTTGCTGTGAACGGTAACTGCACACGCTCAATATTTCTGTGAGTGGGCCCACACGATCCAGGTTTTTGTGAGCTCACACGATCCAATGTGCTGTGAACATTAACCGCAACCGCTCCAGTTTGCTGTGAACGGTAACTGCACACGCTCAATATTTCTGTGAGTGGGCCCACACGATCTAGGTTTTTGTGAGCTCACACGATCCAATGTGCTGTGAACATTAACCGCAACCGCTCCAGTTTGCTGTGAACGGTAACTGCACACGCTCAATATTTCTGTGAGTGGGCCCACACGATCCAGGTTTTTGTGAGCTCACACGATCCAATGTGCTGTGAACATTAACCGCAACCGCTCCAGTTTGCTGTGAACGGTAACTGCACACGCTCAATATTTCTGTGAGTGGGCCCACACGATCCAGGTTTTTGTGAGCTCACACGATCCAATGTGCTGTGAACATTAACTGCAACCGCTCCAGTTTGCTGTGAACGGTAACTGCACACGCTCAATATTTCTGTGAGTGGGTCCACACGATCCAGGTGTTTGTGAGCTCACACGATCCAATGTGCTGTGAACATTAACCGCAACCGCTCCAGTTTGCTGTGAACCGTGCTTTAATTGAAGCAGTAATCAGAAAGAATTCGTGTTTCTGTCTGCTTCAAGAATCGCCATTTTATGTGAAAAAAAGTATGAGATAGTAGTAAATTCTGTGTTTTGCTGTCGTATAAAAAAAAAACTGATGGATGTTGCCGATCACTAATTTCTGAAAAAAATCGTTGCCAGATATTTTTTCCTGAATTCTGTAATCAACCATATTGTTTGAATATTTTTTGAGTGATTGTACGTGATGCTGTTCCTATGGTTCTGCGGAATGGCTATTGGACGATCAGAGTTCTATTAGACGCACTCTCGTGGAGCATTTAGTTGAGGCAGCATGTCTTGCCCCATATCTTTTATCTTACAATAGATTCATTTGCGTGTCCCTCCATGTTGCGATGACATGTCCATTTGATTAAAAAACGGACTATTTTTTTACCGGTGGCACAATCTCATTGTCACAGCGTGCATATCCTAGGACTATAGGTAAATCAAATGCAGAATTAACCGAAAAATATTCTCACCTGATATTGAGGCCTTTGTGCTACCACTGTGAGATCCATGGTCGATGTCCACACGTATATTGCAGCAAGAGTGCCTCTGAAAAGGTAAAATCGTTAAAAAATTCTAAATAGAAGACAAGTCTAGAAGAAAAAAAAATCTGTTATAGTAATAGCGTTGGGGATGGGAGGCAAATGACCGCATTAAACAAAAACTAAACAAGCCACTATTTCGAAACCTCGTATTTTAGAAAATGCATTCTCCAAGGAACACCGATGGGTTTGGAAAGGCCACTGGCCATCGGATAGGACATTAAACTGTACACTAGTGTTCAGGGCACCCATATTCTATCCATGTAAAGAACACGCTGGACATTGAATGGAGCTTCCATCTGTCCTAACTGTCCAGTGGGTTCCCTTCTTCATTCTCCCTGATCCCTCATAATCCGTGATGAGATAAGGTCCTCATGATGCAGTCAATTAGCTCATTGTAATGAAAAAAAGAAAAAAAAAATACCGCTCAGGAGTGTTACTTTTTTTTTTACTACTTGATCAACAGTATGAGTTGATCACAGATGAGTACTGCTTGATCAACAAAGCAAAGAATACTTTTGCCGATAAATCGAAATCTTCAAGTCCAGTTCAAAGCAGTTTTACTGACTGATTGAAGGATAATGTATTCGCAGTTCTTATTAAAGCAAATATATCTGGCTATTAGTAAAATTACACTTACTTATTAGAATGGTGGTGACTGTGACTCTATATTTTTTCTGTTTCAGTTGAGAAATATGATAACACCAGATGTAAAAAAATTCTATATCATATATAGAATTTTTATTGAAAAATTTAATAAATATTATCGAATTTAAATATGAGCATAAAATAGTTATATGATAGTATATAACAATAGAACCATTTTACGCTCATATTTAAATTCAGTAATATTTATGAAGCATTCATTTATCCCACTAAGTATATTAAACATAAATTAATTTGAAACAATAATGTTCACATCTAAATGGGAAATAAATTGGCATCTACAGTGATCCCACTAGAAGTCAGCTCAAGTATTTTGTGGCAAATACGATGCAGAAAACTTAACTTTGAAAGTGACATATTCTAACTTTCAGTATCGTTTTAGGATAGCGGGTTGGATTGTTTTATCTCTGAGAGGCAGTTTTTTTTTTCAGAAAATGGGCTAAATGGCCAGGTCACAAGGACCCCGAGAAGAGTGGAGGAGGGAAATCTCTGGAACAGATGCTGGAAGACAGATGTTAATCTCCCGTCAAGGCCATTCAGCATGTCCTTTAATGTGCACAGGGTATGGTTCTCCATAACACGGAGACAAGGCTTAGCGTCCCATCCGACGGACGGTGGCTTTTCCAAGTCCATTAGTGTCCCCTACTGACCAAGGGCAGGACGGGGAGTTTTGAAGAGATAAATCTCAAACCTGGTCAAGCTTGAACTCGAACTTGGGAACTGTAAATTACTGGCTTGGCGCAAGAGTCGTCATTAAACATACCAAAGGTCCCACAGACGTCCAACTGAAGACACCCCAGGCCATCACTGAACCACCACCAGCTTGTACTGTTTCGACCTGATATGCATCCATGGCTTCATGGGGTTGGCGTTATACCCTCAGTCTCCCGTCAGCGTTATGAAGTTTAAATCAGGATTCATCACTCCAGGCTATTCGTTGCACATTTTCAATGGTCCAGTTTCGATGTTCTTTAGCCCAGGAAAGGTGTTGAGCCCGGTGTCGTGATGTTAGAAGTGGGACACTCACAGGTCGGCGGCTCTCGAAGCCGAAACGATGAAGCGAGCGTTGCACGGTCCATGTACTGACTTCCCGGCTGGAACCTGTGTTCACATGGGAGGCGATTTCAAATAATGTCTGGCCCCTATCGTTCCGTACTATGCGGGTCAGATGGCAAGCCCACGATCATTCAAGGCTGGTTATCCTTTGCAGTTTGTCCGGGTGTTTGTTTTTTTACCGGAATTTTCATATTTCCGGAACACTTTTGAAACTGTCGTACGAGAATATCCAAGTTCATTGACAATTTCGAAGATCGAATGTCCCATCCGTCGGCACCTACGATCTGCCCTCTGTCAAATGCTTCTAAATCGCGCGCCTTGCCCATTACGCTTTTCACGACGAGGGCTTGGGGAAGCCAAAGCTAACAGCCAGAGTTTCAGCCACGCATGCGCGCAAATGCGTGACTTGCGGTACTCAATTTGTATAACGTCTCCTATCTCTAATTCAATGGCACTTCAGTGTAGAAACGAACCAGATATGATTAAACGCATTCCAAGAACTTCTGCGTCACAATGACTATGCGGATACGGTCGCCAGGCATATTCAAAAATTTGATCGAAGCAGTTCACGTAAAAAGAAAGGCAATCAAGAAAATAAAAATTAATCAGATACGGAACTGCAAAGAAAGATTACCTCATAATTTGAAAGCTGGCGAGAAAATGACAATGTCACCTAGGCCTCCAACTCCACCAGGGGGCTCCACTTCCTGGACTTGGCTTGCTTCACCTGGTCCTTTCAGAGAAGTGACTCATCAAAGCCATATCAAAATTTGCATTTATTAATAGTGTCATAAAAGACCAAGCTGCTTTTTAGCCACCAATAGGGTGCATTCATTGATGCACAGATAATCCTCAGTCAAAGGACCTCCGTGAAACATTGACAGAAACAGTGCATTATTATATGGATGCAGTATTCCAACAAATACTTCACAGCATATTTGTATTTATATATATAATGATAATTCTCCCTTTCGATTCAGAAGTCATCAATAATAGGCTTAAAAAATTTCGAATGTTGCACAAAATATTATTAAAAGTTAATATTTTTTCCATCAGCGGAAATAGCGTAACTTAAGATTCGGTTGTTTTACCTCTGAGCGACACTTTTTTGCACACCATGGGCTAAATGGCCAGGTCACATGGACCCCGAAGGCTCAGAGAAGGTTGGGGGAGGGGACCCACTGGAACAGCTGTTGGGAGACAGATGGTAGCCTCCCGTCAAGGCCATCCAGCGTGTTCTTTAACGTGCACAGGGTATGGCTATCCCACACACGGGGCCACGGCTTAACGTCCCATCCGACGGACGGCGGCCTTTCCAAGTCCATCGGTGTCCCCTACTGACCGTGGGCAGGGCGCAGGAATTTTCGGAGATAAATTTCAACGCTGACCCAGCTGGGACTCGAACTTGGGAACTACAGATTACGAGCCTGGCGTGCTCCGACTGCGCCAGACTTAAGAACAAATTTGTAAGAAAAATTTCTATGCAATTTAAGACAAAACAATTTCTTTTAAAATGCAGTTAATTCGGAAAATATTTCATAGAACACTACTATTATTCACTTGATTAGAGCCGTTAGAACAGCGGTTCCCAACCTTTTTCGAGTCGCGACCCCATTTCATTGAGGCAAAGTGACCCGCGACCCCGATACATTAAAAATAGACTTTTTAATAAGGTAAATGAAAACACGTCGAAAATAGATTTTTCAGTATAATTCAAAATAATGTTAACTTACGACATATTTAATGCGATGATTGAAAATGTAACTCATTAACAAGCTTAAAAATTCGCGGTTGAGTTTTCGTAAATGCCAACCTCATGTCATTCTCTACATTTATTCTGTTTATTCTTTATTCCCGATTCTCCGCCCTGCCCACGGTCAGTAGGGGACACCGATGGGCTTGGAAATGCCGCCGTCCGTCGCATGGGACGATAAGCCGTGGCCCCGTGTGTGGGAGAGCCACACCCTGTGCACGTTAAAGAACACGCTGGATGGCCTTGACGGGAGGCTACCATCTGTCTCCCAACAGCTGTTCCAGTGGGTCCCCTCCCCCAGCCTTCTCTGAGCCTTCGGGGTCCTTGTGGCCTGGCCATTTAGCCCATGGTGTGCAAAAAAGTGCCGCTCAGAGGTAAAACAATCCAATCCAATCTTTATTCCCGAATTCCGTAGAGCCAATCACCGAACTGCGCGGGGCGGGGGTGGCTCAGTCGGTAGCGCGCCAAGCTCGTAATCTGTAGTTCCCAGGTTCGAGTCCCAGCTGGGTCAGCGTTGAGATTTATCTCCGCAAAATTCCCCGCCCTGCCCACGGTCAGTAGGGGACACCGATGGGCTTGGAAAGGCCGCCGTCCGTCGGATGGGACGTTAAGCCGTGGCGCCGTGTGCGGGAGAGCCATACCCTGTGCACGTTAAAGAACACGCTGGATGGCCTTGACGGGAGGCTACCATCTGTCTCCCAACAGCTGTTCCAGTGGGTCCCCTCCCCCAACCTTCTCTGAGCCTTCGGGGTCCGTGTGACCTGGCCATTTAGCCGATGGTGTGCAAAAAAGAGCCGCTCAGAGGTAAAACAACCCAACCCAACCCAACAACCGAACTGCGCGTGAACCTGGACCTCACAATAAGTAAACCCGACGAACAAAAGACCGTTACACGTTTACGCAAACAAATCTCTATGCAGGACGCGATGACGTGATTTTTTGTTTTCCCTTTTTAAAATTTTCATGGCTCACCACTGCCCGGCAACCCCACAGAAAACCCTTCCGACCCCAAATGGGGTCGCGACCCATGGTTTGGGAACTACTGCTTTAGAAGGTAAGGTACGAAAAGTTTGATATGACATTGGAGTTCCCATTCAACGAAGACTAATCTTCTCATAATATTGGAAAATACATTTTGATTTAGTTTCCTTTGACGATCTGGCAACCAGACCAAGAAGTGTCTAAGGGAGAAAAGAGCTAGCTTCCATAGACGTTATATAAACTTTTCGATTGCAGCGCCCTCTAAACATGACAAATTCATGTATTGCAGTGAAGCCACCTAGCCAGGGAGAGGAGCGAGTTCCCTGCATTATTTTTCCACCGCTGAGCAAAGTTTTCAATTGCTTATACCACGTGACTAATTTTACATACTCTTTGCCTCTGAAAAATGCTCATTTTCTTCATGAGGTTCACTCATAATTTTCTTTTCGTTTAGAGAGAAAATATCAAGAAGTAATGAAATAATTTTCTTTAATAAAATGCAATTTTGTAAAACTGGTAGTAGCTATGCTAAAGAACAAAATTTTAATATTTTGAACAACCTACAGCATTTAGTATATTATAATTAATTGAGATTTATGTGTCAATGTACGATAACATGATCTGTATAATTATATTTTATACAATTGCTGATATTTTCAATAAATATCATATCGAGTTTTTACTTGTATAAACGTTCAACAGATGGCAGCAGGTACTTCCCGTATCAACCATAAAAAAAGAATTACACTGTTAGAGCAAAGTGCAGAAGCCAATATACATTGATATGCTCCAGGGATCACAAACCTGCAACATACATTGACTTATCTATATTCACAAGATGATTAAATGTATTAATTTACATATTAATTTTAAAAATTCTTCAAAATTACTCAAAATAAACATACAACGGCTTTTCCAGGTATCGTAAAATGTACTCCTGAACGGGATAAAACACTCATTGAATAACTTTAGGGTCAGCTACCACTGTGCCATGGCTGTTAGACAGTTGGAAACACTGGTTAAATCGCAATGTATATATACAATAGTAAGACAAACCATAGCTGCAGTGGGCTAAAATGATTGCACTGCGCATGTGCAGATCGCCCCTTACAGTTATTTTTGTGCCTGCACATCAATCTCCCACGTTCAGCTTCTGTAAAATTCCGCAGAACGGCGTCACTTACGCTTGTGCGAACTAGCCTTCTTCTCCTTAGACCTCCGACCAGACTGCGTTAGACAGTTACATAGTTAGGTTATTGTTATACTAAATGTTTAATGTTTTTCGCCTCATTTCCTGTTGGTAGCATTCACAAAGGGGAGAGGTATGGTCTCCTTACCCCCTCCGAGATCCGACACTGATTGTGCATTCTTAACCTCACTTTTCCCACAGGTCTCGACAATTTCAAGAATCATGGATTTATCGTTCGCATTGGGGGGGGGGGGGGGGGGGGGGAGGTACGGTCTCCTTGCCCCCCCCTCCTAGATCCGACACTGATTGTGTATTCTTAATCTCACTTTTCCCACAGGTCTCTACAATCTCAAGAATCATGGATTTATCGTTCGCATTGGGGGGGGAGGTATGGTCTCCTTGCCCCCCCCCCTCCTAGATCCGACACTGATTGTGTATTCTTAATCTCACTTTCCCACAGGTCTCGACAATCTCAAGAATCATGGATTTATCGTTCGCATTGGGGGGGGAGGTATGGTCTCCTTGCCCCCCCCCCCTCCTAGATCCGACACTGATTGTGTATTCTTAATCTCACTTTTCCCACAGGTCTCGAAATCTCAAGAATCATGGATTTATCGTTCGCATTGGGGGGGAGGTATGGTCTCCTTGCCGCCCCCCCCCCTCCTAGATCCGACACTGATTGTGTATTCTTAATCTCACTTTTCCCACAGGTCTCGACAATCTCAAGAATCATGGATTTATCGTTCGCATTGGGAGGGGGGGGAGGTATGGTCTCCTTGCCCCCCCCTCCTAGATCCGACACTGATTGTGTATTCTTAATCTCACTTTTCCCACAGGTCTCGACAATCTCAAGAATCATGGATTTATCGTTCGCATTGGGGGGGAGGTATGGTCTCCTTGCCCCCCCCCCTCCTAGATCCGACACTGATTGTGTATTCTTAATCTCACTTTTCCCACAGGTCTCGACAATCTCAAGAATCATGGATTTATCGTTTGCATTGGGGGGAGGTATGGTCTCCTTGCCCCCCCCCCCTCCTAGATCCGACACTGATTGTGTATTCTTAATCTCACTTTTCCCACAGGTCTCGACAATCTCAAGAATCATGGATTTATCGTTCGCATTGGGGGGGAGGTATGGTCTCCTTGCCCCCCCCCCCTCCTAGATCCGACACTGATTGTGTATTCTTAATCTCACTTTTCCCACAGGTCTCGACAATCTCAAGAATCATGGATTTATCGTTCGCATTGGGGGGGAGGTATGGTCTCCTTGCCCCCCCCCCTCCTAGATCCGACACTGATTGTGTATTCTTAATCTCACTTTTCCCACAGGTCTCGACAATCTCAAGAATCATGGATTTATCGTTCGCATTGGGGGGGAGGTATGGTCTCCTTGCCCCCCCCCCCCCTCCTAGATCCGACACTGATTGTGTATTCTTAATCTCACTTTTCCCACTGGTCTCGACAATCTCAAGAATCATGGATTTATCGTTTGCATTGGGGGGGAGGTATGGTCTCCTTGCCCCCCCCCCTCCTAGATCCGACACTGATTGTGTATTCTTAATCTCACTTTTCCCACAGGTCTCGACAATCTCAAGAATCATGGATTTATCGTTCGCATTGGGGGGGAGGTATGGTCTCCTTGCCCCCCCCCCCTCCTAGATCCGACACTGATTGTGTATTCTTAATCTCACTTTTCCCACAGGTCTCGACAATCTCAAGAATCATGGATTTATCGTTTGCATTGGGGGGGAGGTATGGTCTCCTTGCCCCCCCCCCCTCCTAGATCCGACACTGATTGTGTATTCTTAATCTCACTTTTCCCACAGGTCTCGACAATCTCAAGAATCATGGATTTATCGTTCGCATTGGGGGGGAGGTATGGTCTCCTTGCCCCCCCCCTCCTAGATCCGACACTGATTGTGTATTCTTAATCTCACTTTTCCCACTGGTCTCGACAATCTCAAGAATCATGGATTTATCGTTTGCATTGGGGGGGAGGTATGGTCTCCTTGCCCCCCCCCCTCCTAGATCCGACACTGATTGTGTATTCTTAATCTCACTTTTCCCACAGGTCTCGACAATCTCAAGAATCATGGATTTATCGTTCGCATTGGGGGGGAGGTATGGTCTCCTTGCCCCCCCCCCCCCCCACCCCCTCCTAGATCCGACACTGATTGTGTATTCTTAATCTCACTTTTCCCACAGGTCTCGACAATCTCAAGAATCATGGATTTATCGTTTGCATTGGGGGGGAGGTATGGTCTCCTTGCCCCCCCCCCTCCTAGATCCGACACTGATTGTGTATTCTTAATCTCACTTTTCCCACAGGTCTCGACAATCTCAAGAATCATGGATTTATCGTTCGCATTGGGGGGGAGGTATGGTCTCCTTGCCCCCCCCCCCCTCCTAGATCCGACACTGATTGTGTATTCTTAATCTCACTTTTCCCACTGGTCTCGACAATCTCAAGAATCATGGATTTATCGTTTGCATTGGCCTTTTCCGAGAACGTAACTGTCACGATAGCGAGGGCCTGCTGCTGCTCAAAATAGTTATTATATCACAATATTGTGAATGGTTTAAATTTACTATACTTTAAAAAAGCCAAACTTACTGCTTCCTCTCCATTATGTCTTCATCTAGAGACGGCTGGGTAAAGAAAGAAATGGGAAAATTGTCATTGTTAAGAATTCAAGAAAAGGTTTAAATTCAAACAACAACAAACAGTTAGTAAAAACATTTAGTAATTGAAAGAATGAGAAAATTTCTATGAGTAAAGAAAAGAAATCGTAAACTGATCCTAAAATACTAAATGGACAGAGAAGTTGGGTTGGGTTGTTTTACCTCTGAGCGGCATTTTTTTTGCACACCATGGGCTAAATGGCCAGGTCACATGGACCCCGAAGGCTCAGAGAAGGTTGGGGGAGGGGACCCACTGGAACAGCTGTTGGGAGACAGATGGTAAGCCTCACGTCAAAGCCATCCAACGTGCACAGGGTATGGCTCTCACGCACACGGGGCCACGGCTTAACATCCCATCCGAAGGACGGCGGCCTTTCCAAGCCCATCGGTGTCCCCTACTGACCGTGGGCAGGGCGGGGAATTTTGCGGAGATAAATCTCAACGGTGACCCAGCTGGGACTCGAACCTGGGAACTACAGATTACGAGCCTGGCGCGCTACCGACTGAGCCACCCCCGCCCAATGGAGAGAGAAATAAAATTTGTTATGCAAAACGGAGATAATCCGTGACAGCAGACATAATTCTGGATTATTCGTTATGTGGGACCGAGTTGGGTTGTTTTACCTCTGAGCGGTACTTTTTTTGCACACCATGGGCTAAATGGCCAGGTCACATGGACCCTGAAGGCTCAGAGAAAGTTGGGGGAGGGGACCCACTGTTCAGCTGTTAGGAAATAGATGGTAGCCTCCTGTCAAGACATCCAGCGTGTTCTTTAACGTGCACAGGGTATGGTTCTCCCGCACACGAGGCCACGGCTTAACGTCCCATCCGATGGACGGCGGCCTTATCCAAGCCCATCGGTGTCTCCTACTGACCGTGGGCAGGGCGGGGAATTATTGCGGAGAGAAATCTCAAAGCTGACCCAGCTGGGACTCGAACCTGGGAACTACAGATTATGAGCCTGGCGCGCTACCGACTTAGCCACCCCCGACCCTGTGGGACCGAGGTCAGGTTGGATAACTGAAATGCCGCTTAACAAGAAATTATCCGAGAAATTATTTTTGAAATAAATATTGATCAATTTCAAGTGTTTATTTTTAATACAGAAATACATAATTACATGAAATTAAAGTTAAAAATGTTTTTTTCCTCCAAGTATTGAGCGTAAAATTAATGTATATCACTAAATCTAGAAGCATTTTCACTTACTAAGTTTTTTTACAAATACATCTCATTATAATAAAAATTATTGCGACAAGTATTCAATATAAAACGATTATTATTCTAAACATTAATGGTGTATTAATATAGAATATAACGTAAAAAGCAGAATACTTCAATTTCAGAGCTCGATTGTAATATAACAAATTTCACATTTAAAATATGCTTTGCTTATATAAAATATTGAAAAATTGCATGATAATTACAAAAAATCCGATTTTAATTATGTAAATTACGATAAAACAAGTTAAACTCCCTCAAAAGTTTGGCGTAAAACGGCAGTACATTGATAACTTTTCCATCTACAACGTTCTACTCCATTTAGAAAACAGTCGGCGGCAGCGCCCTCAGCGCTGAATTAACAATTAGGCAAAATGAGCACGTTCTTAGGGCATCAAGGGAAATGGGGCACTACAACGTTTTTTCTCCAAGCTATCATGCCCTTAACTCTCAACTCTTTCACTCCCACACTAGTGAAAGTAATTGGACTAGTCGATTTTTTGTAATTGTCCTTATCTGCTGTGTTCGACTATAATCTGAATTAAAAAAAAACGTTTTCTTTGGTATGGTGAGTGACTAAAGTTTAAAAGTTTATTCATCAATATGGGCCTTCAGCACTTATTGAGTCTTAATATCTTGTCAGTTAAGCAATGGAAGAGCCAAGGGGGCACCACTGAGGGGCTATGCTTAGGGTAGTAGTTGGACTCAATCCGGCCCTGGGCGCCCTCATAAATTTCGGACACTTTCAGAGGGTTTCTTCCCTACCCACTGCAGCAAGGAACCCTATCTCGTAACCCAACACAGCTAGACATAAGTTTGACCACCACACCAAATTTGGGACTGATCGTTCAAGTATCTAGGGAACCACAGGAAGCGAATAGTTTCGCTGCCAATGACATCGGACCACTGAGGAAGTACAGTCGCTCAAAAAAGTATCCGAACACTATGGTTGATTACAGAATTCAGAAAAAATATCTGGCAGCGATTTTTTTAGAAATTAGTGATCTGGCAACCATCGTGTCACGTGACACGAAGGTTGCCAGATTTCTTCCAGATTCCAGGAATTTCTAAAAAAATCGTTGCCTGATATTTTTTCTGAATTCTGTAATCAACCATAGTGTTCGGATATTTTTTGAGCGACTGTTTCAGAGTCCTCCCGTTTGAAATTACCCCTATTTCATAATTAAAAGTCTTCTCGTTGAAATTCAAAGGTCCTTCAAGTCCAAAAAAAAGTGGTTTTAAACTCGATTCGGGTGCTTTAAAACTCCATTCTTTAATGCAACACTGGATAGTCTGGGAGGAATCCATAGAGTAATTTGAGAGTGGTTGTGTTTAGGACCAACATTGTCTCCAACCGATTTTTAGACCGTCACTCCGACCCCTATTTGACCTTGAGTGCCACAGTGAATTAGAAAATATTCTCATTTCTGAGTTCTACACCCTGAAATATCCCTATTCACTCATTTTTAACTTTCCAGCACCGGTATATCGAAAGTTTCACCGATATATCATCCAGAATTTCAAAACGTTTCTGAGATCTACTACCTAAAATATCCAAGGGACCAATTTTTAGCACCAGTAGAACTAAATTTGAATTTTGATCTCGAAAATCACCACCCCCTGGATCCGAAATTTCGTGACATTTCTGTGATCTACAACACGAAACACCCCCAGATACCAATTTTTACTTTCTAGTGCTGGTAGATCAAGGTTTGACTTCTACTGTAGATTACCTTGAAGGACACTTGGAGGTCAAATTTTGGATTTTTTACGAGATCTACGACCCGAATTAGCCCAAGATGCAAATTTTCCATTCTGCATCATAGTTAGAATTAGCGTCATACCCTGTCAGCCGTCACTCAGTGTCATGTCCCTCGAATTTTATATTTATTTATTTATTGTATATTTTTGTTGTGTTTTATTGTTATATATATTTTTATGTGTTTCTGGAAATTATTGTGTTGGGATGACTCACTGTTGTTGTTTTCGGGTCTGAAGCTTGCTGCTTGTTGAAAGAATCAATGCCCAGAAGTTGTTTATGCCGTATATGACTAACTAGCCTGCGGCGCGAAGTCCGTGCACGAGGATAGGGGAAGGAGTTGGAAGTATCAGTTTTGGCGTGAGCTTTCGAACGAGAGGGAGTCGTTTCGATACGCGTCGGAAGGACGCCGCCATATTCAAAGGAAACCCTTGGAGTGAGTGAGGGTGCGATTCCAAGAGGGAATCTTTGGAATCCATTGGGTTGGGTTGTTTTACCTCTGAGCGGCACTTTTTTGCACACCATGGGCTAAATGGCCAGGTCACATGGACCCCGAAGGCTCAGAGTAGGTTGGGGGAGGGGACCCACTGGAACAGCTGTTGGGAGACAGATGGTAGCCTGCCGTCAAGGCCATCCAGCGTGTTCTTTAACGTGCACAGGGTATGGCTCTCCCACACACGGGGCCACGGCTTAACGTCCCATCCAACGGACGGCGGCCTTTCCAAGTCCACCGGTGTCCCCTACTGACCGTGGGCAGGGTGGGGAATTTTTGCGGAGATAAATCTCAACGCTGACCCAGCTGGGACTCGAACCTGGGAACTACAGATCACGAGCCTAGCGCGTTACCGACTGAGCCACCCCCGCCCCTTTAGAATCCAAGGAAGATTCTTGGAGAATCTGTCTTTTTATTCTTGTGGTTCAGAAGGAACCACAGTGTAGGCAAAGGAAAATCCTTTCGCCGAGTTTTTGAGGTCTGTAAAGTGAGAATTCGCAGAGTGTGCGATTCTCCACCTCAGTGTTATTGTTTGCAGCAGCGAAGCAGCAAAGGCCCAGGAGTGGAGCTCATTCCCATCACGGAGCTGTGCATATTATAAATAAAATGTGTCGTCCCTATCTACTCTCGTGCAGTTAATTAATGGACAATTCCCATTCTTCATTCATCACAGTAAAGTTGAGGCATACAGTGGCACGGTCGTAAAAACCCGCGAATCTGTGAATTCACCGAAGTGAATTAAGTAGCAATATCATCCTCTCTCTGTCGTGTTCGGACTGGGTCATCACATCTGGCCCTGTCGGAAAGGATCCGAACACCGGTCACAACACTCAGTCAGTCAATTACTCACAATCTCCTATATACCTATATTAAGTGACAAATAGAATCCCAACACGAGGGAATCTGACTGAAATTAGAATTTCAGAGATAAAAAGTTGATGAACCTGCAATGTTTACCAAAATATGGCAAACATCCGAAAATGAATGATTTTTCGCCTTGTGTAGTATTATTTTATGATTAAGAAAATGTTTGAAAAGAAGAAAATTTAACTGCTTGTGAAGTGGAAAAAAATGTACTTACATCCTTTGCTGGTTTTCTTTCTTTTACATCAACAGAAAATGAATAAGAACTGGGGGAAAAAATTAAGGTCTCAGTATTATAGAGCATAAAAATGGAGACTAAATAAATATGCTGATTATTATTATTTTATATTTAGATAAATAAGTAGATAAAACTGTCATTTTTTTAATTGATATGCAATGTAGTAGTTCTTCCAGATATTTTGGTATCGTTGAGCCATACTGAAATATCTTTCAGACCCGATCCTATAGACCTTGAACTATATTGAAATATCTTTGAGACCTGATCCTGGAGTTCTAACTATATTGAAATATATTTGAGACCTGGTCCTGAAGACTTTGAGCTATAGTGAAGTATCTTGGAGACCTGATTCTGGAGATGTCGAGATCTACTGAAATGTCTTTGAAACCTGATCCTGGAGTTCTAACTGTATTGAAATATATTTGAGACCTGGTCCTGAAGACTTTGAGCTATAGTGAAGTATCTTGGAGACCTGATTCTGGAGATGTCGAGATCTATTGAAATGTCTTTGAAACCTGATCCTGGAGTTCTAACTGCATTGAAATATATTTGAGACCTGGTCCTGAAGACTTTGAGCTATAGTGAAGTATCTTGGAGACCTGATTCTGGAGATGTCGAGATCTATTGAAATGTCTTTGAAACCTGATCCTTGAGTTCTAACTGTATTGAAATATATTTGAGACCTGGTCCTGAAGACTTTGAGCTATAGTGAAGTATCTTGGAGACCTGATTCTGGAGATGTCGAGATCTACTGAAATGTCTTTGAAACCTGATCCTGGAGTTCTAACTGTATTGAAATATATTTGAGACCTGGTCCTGAAGACTTTGAGCTATAGTGAAGTATCTTGGAGACCTGATTCTGAAGATGTCGAGATCTATTGAAATGTCTTTGAAACCTGATCTTGGAGTTCTAACTGCATTGAAATATATTTGAGACCTGGTCCTGAAGACTTTGAGCTATAGTGAAGTATCTTGGAGACCTGATTCTGGAGATGTCGAGATCTATTGAAATGTCTTTGAAACCTGATCCTGGAGTTCTAACTGTATTGAAATATATTTGAGACCTGGTCCTGAAGACTTTGAGCTATAGAGAAGTATCTTGGAGACCTGATTCTGGAGATGTCGAGATCTATTGAAATGTCTTTGAAACCTGATCCTGGAGTTCTAACTATATTGAAATATATTTGAGACCTGGTCCTGAAAACTTTGAGCTATAGTGAAGTATCTTTGAGACCTGATCCTGGAGATGTCGAGATCTATTGAAATTCTTTGAGACCTGATCGCGGGGAAAATGTGCCATATTCAGATGTACTTGCGAATCTGTTTTGATTGCACTGAGCCATATTAAGATATATTCTGGAGATTTTATTCTAACTACTCTCTGTGACATTAAATGGTACGAAGAACTGATGCTGGATAATATGAGGATTTCGAAATGCTCTGGAAAATATGCTCCTGGTGAATATGTGCCAAATCCTGAAATACTGTAGATTTTTTCCTGAGGATACTCATCATATTGAGATATCCTGGAGATCTGATTCTATTGAAGTGCAATGGAGACATTATCCTGAAGAACAGGTGCTAATTTCTACTATAAATGATGTCCTACAGATCTAATCATCGTGAGCACCGCAAGATAATGAGGTATCCTGAAGATCTTGTCCTGGCGGCGATATACGATATCGAAACTTTTCGGAGAAGGTTCGCCACTTCAGATCACCTGGAGAATCGAATTTTGCTGATGATGCGCCATTTAAAGATTGCAACAGATACTTCAATCGGTTCCTATAAAAAAAAGGTGGATTTGACGGACTCGATCACACCCAGGCCAAATACCGTTCAGGTCGGGTCTACGATTCTGTTGAGATGAATAACATTGAAAAAATTCCTTGGAGCTAGCAGTGTTTCTAAGAATTAGTGTCCACCAAAGTCCCCAGAATGATCTTTATCTGATTTCGGGTAATTTAAAACAAAATGGATACTGAAATAGCCCTTTTACGTTAAACATAAAACGCAATATAACATTGAATATTGTGTTCTAAACGTAATTCAGAAACTTGTCCTCTCCTAACGTCGTGAAGAGTGTTAACGTGTGCTGCAAAAAAAAGTGATGCCCACTTCCAACATTTCTGAAATTTTAGGATGTAGCTGGGTACAATATCTATAGTTCTAGCGGTTTGCATGGCTTTTCGATCATCTTGTTGAATATTACATTGCAAATATTTCTCTCGGCAATCTTCTCAATGAATCCCTCTTAACTTTAAGTATGGGGAACGTTGGATTATTGTTTTACTTCTGAGCAGCACTTTTTTGCACACCATGGGCTAAACGGCCAGGTCACGTGGATCCCGAAGGCTGAGAGAAAGTTGGAGGAGGGGACCCACTGGAACGGCTGTTGGGAGACAGATAGTAGCCTCCCTTCAAGGCCATCCAGCGTGTTCTTTAAAGTGCACAGGGTATGGCTCTCCCGCATAAGGGGCCACGGCTTAACGCTTCATCCGATGGACGGCGGTCTTTCCAAGCCCATCGGTGTCCCCTACTGACCGTGGGCAGGGAATTTTGCGGAGATAAATCTCAACGCTGACCCAACAAGGACTCGAATCTGGGAACTGCAGATTACGAGCCTGGCGCGCTACCGACTGAGCCATCCCCGCCCCGTATGGGACACGAGTCTCGTTTTCCATTCGCTGCTCATAAAATAAATAATTAAAAAACTGAATCTGGCTCATTTCTTCCAATTTTTTGACCAAACATTCTTCGGTACATAACTAAACGATTTTATCAATTCGTAGAACTCATTCAAAATGTATGTTTTTTTTATTAATCAAACTATTTTCTTGATTCTTTAAAAATGTAGTACCCATGAAACAAACTATAATTTAGTTTTTTAAGTAGGGAATTTTTTCTCAGGTATATATAGTTTTTTTTTGTTTTGGTGGTGGTGGGGGGTCTTCATTAAGTTTGGTCTCGGCAGACCTACTACAAACATTCTCTCATTCTCTAATCTGAAAACCACACATTTCTACACAGAAATAGTACAAACCAAACAGCACAAAGACTTCCGATATTGCTTCTTTCTTTTACTATGTTCAGCAATGTATTTTGGTAAAGCACTTCATTAAGGAGATTCAATCCACCAATCACGCGTATAACATACCATCGTACAACTAAAGATGCCCGAAAAAAAATTATTGAAAACGGATCTAAAAATGCTTTTTCGTATTAATAAAATAACATTTTGCTTCCAAAAACAAAAGAAAGAAAACGTAAAAAAACAGATGACATTTCCTTAAGGTAAAAAAAAAATATATGATTTTTCTCCTACACCTGATATTATTCAACAAATTTAATATTTCGATCCATTTTTCCAGTGGAGAGCAACTGCCTCTCATGACTTCCCCCCTCAGTCGGTAGCGCGTCAGGTTCGTAATCTGTAGTTCCCAGGTTCGAGTCCCAACTGGGTCAGCGTTGAGATTTATCTCCGCAAAATTCCCTGCCCTGCCCACGGTCAGTAGGGGACACCAATGGGCTTGAAAAGGCCGCCGTCCGTCGGATGGGACGTTAAGCCGTGGCCCCGTGTGCGGGAGAGCCATACACTGTGCACGTTAAAGAACACGCTGGATGGCCATGACGGGAGGCTACCATCTGTCTCCCAACAGCTGTTCCAGTGGGTCCCCTCCCCCATTCTTCTCTGAGCCTTCGGGGTCGATGTGACCTGGCCATTTAGCCCATGGTGTGCAAAAAAAGTGCCGCTCAGAGGTAAAACAACCCAAGCCTTCCCCCCCGACTCCCATATTGCGGGTACAGGCGAAAATACTTGTAAACTAAAAGGACGCAGATCGCCTCTCGTTTTCAAAGAGTTCTCTTCGTTTCAATCTCGTTTTCAAAGAGTTCTCTTCGTTAAAATCTCGTTTTCAAAGAGTTCTCTTCGTTTCAATCTCGTTTTCAAAGAGTTCTCTTCGTTTCAATCTCGTTTTCAAAGCGTTCTCTTCGTTAAAATCTCGTTTTCAGAGTTCTCTTCGTTAAAATCTCGTTTTCAAAGAGTTCTCTTCGTTTCAATCTCGTTTTCAAAGAGTTCTCTTCGTTAAAATCTCGTTTTCAAAGAGAAAGTTTTTCCTTTTCCTTCTGTTTCATTCCTTAAAAGATTTAATTTGAGCTAGCGGATGCAAATAGTATAGCAAATAGTATTTCATTAGCAATTATACAACATAAAAGTATTCGTCTTTTAATTCTTATAATAGCTTTACCGTTTCATATTTACTAATCTGTAAAGATGCACTGTATATATTAAAACTACTAAGTATTTAAAAAATGAGAATTATATTTCGTTAGTACCAATCAAATCAAAAAACAGTTTTCTAATTAGCATTTCCATTGCTTCCAATAGAAACTTCATGACGTTCCCATTCCACCACCAAAATTTCATATTTCTAGCGTTAATATATCGTTGCAATATTCATTTGAAATTTCAGAATTTTCAATCTTTTTCGCAAAAAAAATTACCCTGTTCGACAGATGCGATCATAAAAAAAATTCGTTGCCGAATCAATAATATTTTATCAATTCATTTGCAACCCTAAAACGATTTTTTAAATTTATCTCTAAATTCAAACAATTATCTGCTAAACAAAAGATTGTGTTTTTCCATTTACCCACACTGGGTTTATGAGGTCAATTCATTGTGGAATTGCAATGGAAACATCATGGCGTACTGTCGCTCAAAAAAGTATCCGAACACTATGGTTGATTACAGAATTCAGAAAAAATATCTGGAGCGTGTACAGCAACTGTACACGCTCCAGTTTGCTGTGAACGGTAACTGCACACGCTCAATATTTCTGTGAGTGGGCCCACACGATCCAGGTTTTTGTGAGCTCACATGAGATCCAATGTGCTGTGAACATTAACCGCAACCGCTCCAGTTTGCTGTGAACGGTAACTGCACACGCTCCATATTCATTGCATTATATATTCATACGCATTATATATATTAAAAAGAGTATACGAACACTATGGTTGATAACAGAATTCAGAAAAAATATCCGGCAACGATTTTTTTTAGAAATTAGTGATCTGGCAACCTTTGTGTCACGTGACACGAAGGTTGCCAGATCACTAATTTCTGAAAAAATCGTTTCCAGATATTTTTTCTGAATTCTGTAATCAACCATAGTGTTCGGATACTTTTTTGAGCGATTGTACATATTCCACCACCAAAATTAAAAATTGCTAGCTTAAACACGTCGTTTGCAATATTTGTTTGAAATTTGGGAATTTGCAAATTTTCCACTGTTAGAGAGCGCAATTTTTTTTTTTTAAAGTTTTCGGAAAATTTACGAAGTGTGAAACATAATATTTTATCAATTCCTATCTAACCCAAAAAAGAATTTTTCATTCATCTCTAAAATCAAACAATTATCTGCTAAAACTGAAAAGGTGTGTTTTCCCACCCACTCTGGGTCTAAGGGATCAACTCATTGCTAGCCATGGAAATTTCGCAATCCTCACATTCCACCACCAAAATTTCAAATTTCTAGCATAAATACATCGTTTGCAATATCTTTTGAAATTTTGAAAATTTCAACTTTTTCCACCGCTATAGGACGTATTTACAGTTTTAGAGTCTTTCGGAAAATGCATATCGTAATATTTCATCAATGGCGATCCAAAACGAAAAGAATTTTTAATTTATCTCTGCAAACAAAAAAGTTCGATGTCTACAGACGGACTGACAGACAAGTTGGGTTGTTTTACCTCTGAGCGGCACTTTTTTGCACACCATGGGCTAAATGGCCACGTCACATGAACCCCAAAGGCTCAGAGAAGGTTGGGGGAGGGGACCCACTGGAACAGCTGTTGGGAGACAGATGGTAGCCTCCCGTCAAGGCCATCCAGCGTGTTCTTTAACGAGCACAGGGTATGGCTCTCCCACACACGGACCACGGCTTAACGTCCCATCCGACGGAGGGCGGCCTTTCCAAGCCCATCGGTGTCCCCTACTGACCGTGGGCAGGGCTGGGAATTTTGCGGAGATAAATCTCAACGCTGACCCAGCTGGGACTCGAACCTGGGAACTGCAGATTACGAGCCTGGCGCGCTACCGACTGAGCCACCCCCGCCCCTGACAGGAAAGACATACGATCAAGAGAAACTTACTGACAAGCTTGAGGACAGGCCGCGGCACATGATTCGACATCAGTTTCTGTCAAACAAAAATAGGTTCCATCTGCAAAAAACAATAGACTGCGTTTCATATTCTGATTCTTTTCACTTAAAACAGATTTTACAGAGTTCACAAAAATCGATTTTAGAAGTTAATTAAAACTTAGTAATAAGTATTGGATCAAAGTGTTTAATAAAATAAATTTGTATTTTAGAACTTTGTGTAAAGAATTTTTTCACTATTTTTCGGTTTTGTATAAGTTTCTTAAGACTGGCATTGGCGTTGTTAAATATTCAAACTTCCATAACTAATTAAATACTGAACGAATATTGTTGAAAATCGAGATATTGATTTATTTCATTGAGATCTTTGTCTACAATAACATTTTTCACACCAAAAAAACTTATTTTAGAAGTTATAGCGCTTTGACGTTAGCTTCCCATTGACTTAACATAGGGATTTCCCTTGATTTATGCCGCAAAAATTCCCCGCCCTGCCCACGGTCAGTAGGGGACACCGATGGGCTTGGAAAGGCCACCATCTGTCGGATGGGACGTTAAGCCGTGGCCCCGTGTGCGGGAGAACCATACCCTGTGCACGTTAAAGAACACGCTGGATGGCCTTGACGGGAGGCTACCATCTCTCTCCCAACAGCTATTCCAGTGGGTACCCTCCCCCAACCTTCTCTGAGCCTTCGGGCTTTCTTCATTTAGCCCATGGTGTGCAAAAAAGTGCCGCTCAGAGGTAAAACAACCCAACCCAACCGGCATACACGATTCTAGTCTAGTTCGCTATAAAAACCTGCAACCACCAGAAGGAAATCAAAGCATATTATCCTGTACGAATTAACAATCGGCGTTTCTTGATTTCTGGACAGTTACTTTGACCCTTATTTGACCTTGAACGTCATGTCAAATTCGAAATTCCGTGTTTTTTGAGATCTGCGACCCAAATTACCATTAGGCAGGCCAGGACTAGAACAAATAGAGAAGGAAGGGTGTTGGGGGGGGGGGGGGTTAAGATTGACTGGAACTCCATTCCAGCATAAGATTTCCCCCCCCCCCCTTTTAAGTGGTTTTCAAAATATTTCATGAAAAATATGTTTAATATATATTTAATATTCTTTTCGCGTCCATTCCGGTTACTAGAATTCTCAAAAGGGGGGAAGGGATTTGTTATCTCCCCCTAAATCCGGTTCTGCTCTTATTAAGCACCAACTTTCACCTTTCCAGCACATGCAGATGGCAGTTTGTCCTCTATTTGATCTTGAAGATCTGTAATTTCGTAGCGTTTCTGAGATCAACGACCACGCGCCAATTTTCATAATTCTAGCACATGTAGATAGACATTTGACCTCTAGTCGACTTTGAAGGACACGTCGGATCTCAAACTTGGTAATTTTTCTGAGACCTAACCTCCCATTTACCCTCAGCTGATTATTTTCTGCCACTCAGACCTCTGTGGCAAGCAGCTGCTTGAGGGGGTATTTATTTTTATTTATTTATTTGCATTGAGATAAAATTTTCATCCCCCCCTCCTACGCCACTCACCCTGTGTAGAATAATCTAACCTATATTATTTTTCTTAAATATTAAATCGCAAATTTAATATTTAACTTTTTTGCACACCATGGGCTTAATGGCCAGGTTACAAAGACCCCGAAGGCTCAGAGAAGACTGGGGGAGGGGACCCACTGAAACAGCTGTTAGGACACAGATGGTAGTCTCCCGTCAAGGCCATCTAGCGTGTTCTTTAACGTGCACAGGGTATGACTCTCCCGCACACGGGGCAACGACTTAACGTCCCATCCGACGGACGGGGTCTTTCAAAGCCCATCGGTGTCAAAAATTATTGGAATATGGCATTTATACAGGATCCCTTTTTTGGCTTAATTTCAAACCTCAACGGAATAAGTGAAAATGAAAAAGTAACGTGCAATTCGTAAGCGTTAATTAGCAAGACAATTGTTTAAGAACAGAGCTTACCATTTTCACAGCGGATGTCGTCATCAAAGAGAAGGAAATTTGAAAAGGAGCAGTTGCAGCGCTGATAAGATATTTTCTTTTTACATTCCTCCATACACATCTTATAGGAAGAGAAAAATTACATTGAAATTAATGTCTTGATTCGAAGTGTACCTTTCACGTAGATATTCTTCTCTATAGGAAATGAAATGTGACACACAGTGTTATAATTTCAGCTCGTAGTAGTATTAGAAGTCACATATTCTGTTAAATCTAATACACTGATACCCAAATATTAAGCCTAATAATTCACAAACTGTTAAATGTGTCACAAAAAATTGAAATTATTAAGCTTACATTTTGTGTGTTAATAAAATAATAAAAAATAATATATGCAACATGCTTTCCAAAAATCATCTGACGTAATAAAATTTGCATAGGTGAATCGAGAAGCAAATCCTGCTGGTATTAAAGCTGATCTTAATCTCACCACTTCTGCCTTATTTGGGATGATACTTCTAAAACAAGCATTGTAACATTGCAAACGCAAAATTCAATACTAAGATCTGCTATCAATGTCCCATGGTTTGAAAAGAACAAGAATATTCATAAAGATCCGGATATTGAGCATAGCTCCACTTGTATTAAGAGAAGTGATCCACATTTTATGATTCAGTAGGGGTTGGGTTGGGTTGTTTTACCTCTGAGCGGCACTTTTTTGCACACCATGGGCTAAATGGCCAGGTCACATGGACCCCGAAGGCTCAGAGAAGGTTGGGGGAGTGGACCCACTGGAACAGCTGTTGGGATACAGATGGTAGCCTCCCGTCAAGGCCATCCAGCGTGTTCTTTAACGTGCACGGGGCATGGCTCTCCCGCACACGGGGCCACGGCTTAACGTCCCATCCGACGGACGGCGGCCTTTCCAAGCCCATCGGTGTCCCCTACTGACCGTGGGCAGGACCGGGAATTTTGCGGAGATAAATCTCAACGCTGACCCAGCTGGGACTCGAACCTGGGAATTACAGAGTACGAGCCTGGCGCGCTACCGACTGAGCACCCCGCCCCAATTCAGTAGGGGAAAAAAACAATTACCTCATTATCAGATTATGATCACTCACTTTCAAATAAGTTTAAATGACACAAGATCATTCTTAATCTTGAATATATTAATAATTCTTAATGAATATTTCTAGATTAATGCGATTTCTTTGGAAAATCTTAATAAATGTTTTGGTTCTACTGAATAGTTTAGCTTTTATTGATGGTTTCCATTTCATGCCTTTTAAGGTCTCCGCAAAATTCCCCGCCCTTCCCACGGTCAGTAGGGGACACCGATTGGGCTTGGAAAGGCAGCCGTCCGTCGTATGGAACGTTAAGCCGTGGCTCCGTGTATGGGAGAGTCATACCCTGTGCGCGTTAAAAAAATGCTGGATGTCCTTGACGGGAGGCTACCATCTGTCTCCCAACAGTTGTGGGTCCCCTCCCCTAACATTCTCTGAGCCTTCGGGTTCCATGTGATCTGGCCATTTAGCCCATGGTGTGCAAAAAACTGCGGCTCAGAGGTAAAAAACAACCCAACCCTTTTAAGGTTTAAAAATCATGATGAAGGAGATTATGGGCTTTCAGCCATAAACACATTATTATTGACCGGTGACCTGCGTGCGCTGCTCATTTCCTATTCAGCAAATTGGTAGTTCTAATATAGCAACTATGGAGTTCAGAATAATATCTATGGAGTGCAGAATAATATCTGAAAACACGAGAGTATTCTGTGTAGTCTTTGTCCCTTGTTTCTTTTAGCCCCTCTACACCGTAGAAAAAACATGTCTGTGATTGACCACTCTTTCATTTTCGTCATTAGTCCTGCGCAAAACAAGTGACGCTAAGCGATAAAAAACAATTCTTTTATCGCACTGGACAACAATATCTCTACTTACAGATATCATCAAAGAGCATTGCATACCGACTGATGATCGTTTCCCTTTTGGACATTCAAATAAAAAAAATAAATACCCACTCAAGCAGCTGCTTGCCACAGAGGTCTGACAGGAGCCTGACAGTTTATATGCCAGAGTAGAAAATCTGAGAGGATGGCAGGACCTCAGCAGAAAAACAACACATACAACCATGCCTTATCCGGGGCTCGAACCCAGGTCCGCTTAGATCACTAGCCAAGTGCGCTAACCACTCGGCCATGGAACGGCCACTTGGACATTCACAGAGCATAAAAATAGCTTTGCATATAAAAGGCAAACCAAAGACATTTAGCAACCAAGTCTTTGGCTCCTATTTCCCATTGGCCATCCATACCAAGTAACATCTCTTAATTTAACAAAAACATACAGTGAAAGGACAATTTATTATACTCACCCACCTAATAACGTATGGGTCCACCTTTTTCTCTCACGACAGCAGCAACACGTCGTGGCATGGGCTCTACCAGGTTCAGGTGGTATTACAGCCATGATTTTAAGACAATATCCGTCTTGAAACGAGATCCGTAAAGCGCCGAGAGTTGCCTGTGATGGGTTTCGGTCTCGAATGCATCGTGTTGTAGTTGGGGCCTCGATTGTCGGACCAAGATACCCGTTTCCATTGTTCCACAGTCCATTGGTGATATTCCTTCTCCCACTGCAACCTCATCACCAGGTGACGTGCTGTTAACAACGGTACTTAATGTGGACATCGGTTGTCATAGTCCAGTCGTGCCATCGTATGTCGGATGGTCTTTGCCAAACCTTCGTAGCTACACTGTCGTTGAATGCCGATGATATCGTCGCACTGTGGCTCTCCATTCCGACTTTACAATACGGAGTATTTTAAAGCAGGTAAGGTATATGACCTATTTTATAGCCCGCAAGGGGTCCAGCTGGCCCATTATGTGGCGGAGTACGGCAGTATTGTGAATAGGTGCAGTGTGTAAAATAAATTGTGCTTTCAGTGTATAATACATTGCCTTACCAGTCCGATAGTTTCTCTTTGGCCCTCCACATCGCATAGCACCATTTCTTCTTACAAGAAGGGGGCGGGGTGGCTCAGTCGGTAGCGCGCCAGGCTCGTAATCTGTAGTTCCCAGCTTCGAGTCCCAGCTGGGTCAGCGTTGAGATTTATCTCCGCAAAATTCCCCGCCCTGCCCACGGTCAGTAGGGGACGCCGATGGGCTTGGAAAGGCCGCCGTCCGTCGGATGGGACGTTAAGCCGTGGCCCCGTGTGCGGGAGAGCCATACCCTGTGCACGTTAAAGAACACGCTTGATGGCCTTGACGGGAGACTACCATCTGTCTCCCAACAGCTGTTCCAGTGGGTCCCCTCCCCCAACCTTCTCTGAGCCTTCGGGGTCCATGTGACCTGGCCATTTAGCCCATGGTGTGCAAAAAAGTGCCGCTCAGAGGTTAAACAACCCAACCCAACTTCTTACAAGAAACATTGGAGAGAGAACTTACCCGACAGTGTAGCTACGATTCATTGGATCGTTGGCCCCCGACTCTTTTTGGTCATCCATAATATAAAACACTATCTCTTATTGTAAGAGATAAGGCAAAAAACGCTAACTCACCGAATCATTGTCCTCTTCCTCTTTGGCCATACATAATATCTTACAAGAGACAATGGGAAAAGCATTTACTCACCAAGTCATGGGCCGTCTTTCACTTTGGCTGTCTATTATATAATGTAAAACAACATCTCTTTCACAAGAGACAATGGGAAAGGCACTTACCCACTGAGTCGTTGGCCCCTGTTTCCCTTTGGCCATCCACAGTTCAATATAGTCTGTGCAATTCGTCTCATATGGAGACGGCAAAAGCTTGTTCTCTTGCTATAGAAACAGAAAGTGAAATTATTAAATCTAATGAGGTATGCACTCATATCTACTGAATATCTAGTTAAGTGAATCAGCTAAATAAAATCAGAAAGGTATTTCCCCCATTTAGATTACTTTGCACTCTTCCAAAAATATTCCTTAAAGCTGTAATTTTTTATAATAATGCGGATGAATGCTCTGTTTTGACAAAGGGAGAGATCTCTAATTCTCCGTGCAATTGGCATTTCACCGGTGTTTGTTTTTTGCTCCACAATATAGGGATGAGTACGGGTCTGAGACTCACCAGCCTCGGGCTGAGTTATAATTTAAATTTTTAGCTTAATTTTAATTAAAAATTAAATTAACAATTGCTAATATCAATCTTTTAATTAGGGTTTAGGGTTATTATTCGTAATGAATGTAGTTCAGCAGTCATAGTACAGTCGCTCAAAAAAGTATCCGAACGCTATGATTGATTAGAGAATTCATAAAAAAATCTGGCGACGATGATTTTTTTAGAAATTAGTGATCTGGCAACCTTCATGTCACGTGACACGAAGGTTGCCAGATCACTAATTTCTAAAAAAAATCGTTGCCAGATATTTTTTCTGCATTCTGTTATCAACCATAGTGTTCGGATACTTTTTTGAGCGACTGTAGGTGGTCATATTATTTTGATACTAGATCGTGTGGGCTCACTCACGGAAATATTGAGCGTGTGCAGTTACCGTTCACAGCAAACTGGAGCGTGTGCAGTAACTGCACACGCTCCAGTTTGCTGTGAACGGTAACCGGAGCGTGTACAGTTGCTGTACACGCTCCAGATATTTTTCCTGAATTCTGTAATCACGTGACACGAAGGTTGCCAGATCACTAATTTCTAAAAAAATCGTCGCCAGATATTTTTTTACGAATTCTGTAATCAACCATAGAGTTCGGATACTTGTTTGAGCTACTGTACCTGACTAGTTATCAGGAGATTGTGGGTTCCTATCCCACCCGGCTAAAGAGATTTTTTCCTCTAGGCCTTTGTCATCATATGAATAAATACAGCATAATAGTGTGTGAAAAGTGTCGGTGCGTTCGGCACATCTTGATTTCTAAACCGTCATTCCGACCCTTATTTGACCTTCAATGCGACACCCGATCTGACAATTCCTCCTTTTTTTTTATTTCTACTGCGATTTCTATCCTGCCTGAAATATCCCAGCCTTCAGCTATCCAGCATCGTTATATTGAAATTTGACCTCGAAAGATGCATCGCATCCAAAATTTGACATTACTGAGATCTTCAATACAAAATTCTCCCAGGCCCAATTTTTAACCCTCTGGCACTGATAGAATTATATTGACCTTTATCCTCGAGAGACCCACTGCAACCCAAATTCCACAACAAAATTTCAGCTCTCTAGCACCGGTAAAGCTGAGTTTGACCTTTGACCTCAAAGGACTCTTCGGGTCCGAAATTTCTTAACGTGTCCGACAGCTACAACTTTTAACTCCCCGAAGACACCAGTTTTCTTGTTTGTGGCACCCGGAGATCATGGTTTGACCTCTATGTAACCTCCTTTTGAGAGTGATGGACACGTCGGTGGTCAGATTTTGGGTTTTATCCGAGATTTACGACCCGGATTATCCCCAGGTGCAAATTTTCAGAGTTCTCAATCGTGCATCGTAGTTAAAATTAGCGTGATCCCCTATCAATCAATCAGTCTCTAAGTCACTCGCAATTGTTTGTATATATATATGATGTATGTATGTATGTGTGAGAGAGAATTAACAATAAACTGATTGGTGAAATAATAAACATTCTAAGGATATCAGTAGTGGAATATTTACATATCGAAATCGGAAGTGTTCAACCAACACCTCCTGTAACAGAAAGCTAGTGGACCAAATTTATGACGTCACCCTAAGTAGTCCTACCATAGACCAATCTTACATTTTGGATTATAATATTATTACTGGTAGCTTCTGTGTTAATCTTTATACTAATGTTATATAAGATATAATAAAATATCTATAAGAATATTTTATTAAATAAAATAGCTAGAAGAATATTTTATTTAAAAAAATTATTTCTATCTATTAATTATCATTATTATATTTGAAATATACGAAT
Organism: Ryuthela nishihirai; assembly: GCA_038380435.1. NCBI lineage: Eukaryota > Metazoa > Arthropoda > Arachnida > Araneae > Heptathelidae > Ryuthela > Ryuthela nishihirai. Next base: position 6,986,491 of record JAWZYU010000013.1, read on the forward strand.
GATGATATATAAGAATAATTTTCTTTCTAAATAAAATATATTTATAGATTGGTTGGTTGGTTGTTTTACATCTGAGCGGCACTTTTTTGCACACCATGGGCTAAATGGCCAGGTCACAAGGAACCCGAAGTTTCAGAGAAGGTTGGGGGAGGGGATCCACTGGAACAACTGTTGGGAGACAGATGGTAGCCTCCCATCAAGGCCATCCATCGTGTTCTTCAAAATGCACAGGGTGTGGCTCTCCCGAACAGGAGGCCACGGGTTAGCGTCCCATCCGACGGACGACTTCCTTTCCAAGTCCATCGGTGTCCCCTACTGACCGTGGGCAGAGCGGGGAGTTTTGCGGATATATATTTATAGATAAAGATTAGTATAAAGATCAGCACAAGAGTCCACCAGTAATAATATTAGAATAAAAAATATAAGAATTATCTATATAGTAGGACTACTTAGTGACGTCAAAAATTTGCTGGGGCGGGGGTGGCTCAGTCGGTAGCGCGCCAGGCGCGTAATCTGTAGTTCCCAGTTTCGAGTCCCAGCTGGGTCAGCGTTGAGATTTATCTCCGCAAAATTCCTCGCCCTGCCCACGGTCAGTAGGGGACACCGATGGGCTTGGAAAGGCCGCCGTCCGTCGGATGGCCTTCCAAGTTAAGCCGTGGCCCCGTGTGCGGAAGAGCTATACCCTGTGCACGTTATAGAACACGCTGGATGACCTTGATGGGAGGCTACCATCTGTCTCCCAACAACTGTTCCAGTTGGTCCCCTCCCCCAACCTTCTCTGAGCCTTCGGGGTCCATGTGACCTGGCCATTTAGCCCATTGTGTGCAAAAAAGTGCCGCTCAGAGGTAAAACAACCCAACAACCCAAAAATTTGCTACTTTGGCCTTCTGTTATAGGAGGTATTGGTTTAACACATTGACTTACTTGAAACCGCCATTACATACCAGCTTCAAGTAAAAGTCATAGATCTTGAGAGGTTTTATTTCAAATCCTGTTGAGAAAGGAGAGACTAAGGAATAAGGCTCGTGAACGGCGGTTTGCAAAAAAACAGGAGTTTTATGTGACAAATACTCTTCTTGTTCAAATCCTACGTAAATGGTGAATACTGCAAACAAATAAGAATAGAATGATTATTGATTCTTAAACACTGGTAACGTAGCTGTAGTAGTAGTCTTTATTTCCAGTCATAACATTTATGATAAAATATAATTATTTACAAAATATTTCTGAAAATTCATAATACTACAAGAGTTCAGAGATTCCAACGTGGTTTAGCAGATTAAAAACATAAAAATGAACATTAAAGCAACAATAGTAAATACACAGATTACCTGTAGAGATAGACTTCAAACATTGGTTAAAAGATTCTAAAAAAAATTCATCGCCGACACGGCGGGAATCGAACCCGCATCTCTCAAGATTCATGCCAGAGCGCGCTTTTCGATTCCCGCCGTGTCGGCGATGAATTTTAGCGCGCTCTGACATGAATCTGGAGAGATGCGGGTTCGATTCCCGCCGTGTCGGCGATGAATTTTAGCGCGCTCTGGCATGAATCTGGAGAGATGCGGGTTCGATTCCCGCCGTGTCGGCGATGAATTTTAGCGCGCCCTGACATAAATCTGGAGAGATGCGGGTTCGATTCCCGCCGTGTCGGCGATGAATTTTAGCGCGCTCTGGCATGAATCTGGAGAGATGCGGGTTCGATTCCCGCCGTGTCGGCGATGAATCTTAGCGCGCTCTGGCATGAATCTGGAGAGATGCGGGTTCGATTCCCGCCGTGTCGGCGATGAATTTTAGCGCGCCCTGACATGAATCTGGAGAGATGCGGGTTCGATTCCCGCCGTGTCGGCGATGAATTTTAGCGCGCTCTGGCATGAATCTGGAGAGATGCGGGTTCGATTCCCGCCGTGTCGGCGATGAATTTTAGCGCGCCCTGACATGAATCTGGAGAGATGCGGGTTCGATTCCCGCCGTGTCGGCGATGAATTTTAGCGCGCCCTGACATGAATCTGGAGAGATGCGGGTTCGATTCCCGCCGTGTCGGCGATGAATTTTAGCGCGCCCTGACATGAATCTGGAGAGATGCGGGTTCGATTCCCGCCGTGTCGGCGATGAATTTCAGCGCGCTCTGACATGAATCTGGAGAGATGCGAGTTCGATTCCCGCCGTGGCTGCGATGAATTTTAGCGCGCTCTGGCATGAATCTGGAGAGATGCGGGTTCGATTCCCGCCGTGTCGGCGATGAATTTTAGCGCGCTCTGACATGAATCTGGAGAGATGCGGGTTCGATTCCCGCCGTGTCGGCGATGAATTTTTTCTGAATCTTTTAATTAAAGCAACATTTTCAATACATTACAATATTAATATTATCCATCGTGCTCACATCAATAACTTAGAAAGCAACAGATTTAAGCAAATAACTGTAATTTCAAGAATTATTTCATTGAAAATTCTAACATCTTAAAGAGAGATCGGAAGAAAAAAGAAAAATATTAAAAAACAGAAATATGCGAGCAGTGCCTCATATTTTAAAGAATTTTTTTTCTATATCTTCAAATTCATAAATCAGATTTTTTAGTTTTCGTGAAAACGTGTGAAAATTTGTTTCATCTTTTATGATTAATAAAAAAATAATATATAAATAAATATATATAAATAATATATAAATTATATATATAATGTTTCTGCGTAATGGTTTTCCTCAGTAATGGTACAGCATAATTATGTGCACTTGTTCCTATATTTTGTGTTACTATTTTAATATCTCTTTCTCTGCAATGTTTTTTTTAATATAAGATCATATTATAAACATAGATTTTCTGTAACGATAAAATTTGAAGATCATAATAAAAACATTTAACACTATCATATTTTTTTCCCTTAATATATATCTAATTACTCTGTTTTGGATAGTAACCAACGATTTAACATTACTGTAATACATTCCTCCCCAAGATATTATTCCATAATTTAAATATGACTTAATCGAAGCATTATATATAAGCCTTAAGAATGCAATATTCACAAAATTTCTGATATGAAATAATTTAGGAAATATTAAATTATTTGTCAAAAGTTTGATATGCTCATCCCAATTTAACCGACTGTCTATATAAACTCCCAAATGTTTATCATATTCTACACTTTCAGTTGTTTTACATGTACAGTCGCTCAAAAAAGTATCCGAACACTACGGTTGATTACAAAAATCAGAAAAAATATCTGGCAACGATTTTTTTGTCACGTGACACGTGACACGAAAGTTGCCAGATCACTATTTCTAAAAAAAATCGTTGCCAGATATTTTTTCTGATTTTTGTAATCAACCGTAGTGTTCGGATACTTTTTTGAGCGACTGTACACTGATATATCTAATGCAGTTTACTGAATGATAATATAATCTATTTTTCAATTTATCTACCTTATCACGTGCTAAATTGAAATATAAATACTTTGTTTTATCAATATCTAATTACAGTGTTTTTTAAGAAACATTTTCTAATATTCCTCAAGTCTCTAATTATTTCTTCAATTAAAATATTCTCATTATTAGCCGCACATATCAAAGCTGTATCATCAGCGAAAGTTATTCTTTTCCTTTTAGTTCTAGTTTATAAAGATCATTTATAAATATATTAAACAATATTGGTCCAAATACAGAACCCTGTGGAACTCCATATTTTATTTCAATTCCTTTGCTAAACGAGTTTACCATTATAGAGGGAGCATTCTGATGAAAAGGAATTCAATGCCAAACAAGGTTAGCTTAACAGTTTTAAGAACTGTTTCAACCGCAAAGATTTCTTTATTTATTTTTTCATTATTCTGTCTCTCTCAATCTTATGTAATTAAAAATACTGTGAAATTATATTTTTCCTATATACTCTTGATTACATACTGTACAGGGTTGTATACACAAAAACAATGTATAATGTATTTTATGGGCTATTTAATATTCAAGGATAATTTTGACTACATGCAATTTTCGCTTTTCAGTTGACCTTAGAACCCAAAACCTCGCGTAAGATACGACTCCACTGTATTATTTAATTTAAAAGAGATTTCTACCATATCAGCATTTGTGAAAGCATTATTAAATCCATTCAGGTTATGCATTGCTTAACGAACACAGTGATTTCACCTGATCTACTTTCATTCTGACATTAATAACAAACTTCGTAATTAGGTATTGCATACAATTATACTTCATTGCCATCAATCCATATCTCTGTTAAAACTATTATATCAAGTTCAAGTTCTATTAAATTTAAATAAAGTAACAAATCATCAGAAATTTGGGTTGTTTTACTTCCGAGCGGCATTTTCCAACAGCAAACTTCTGATATTACCCATAATGACAATTAAACCTCTAGGCCATTTTTATAATTTCTTATTGTAAACGTTGTCACTATCGATCATGCAGAACTTGCGCGTTTGATTCAAATTGCAATCATTGCAAGCAGAAATTGTTTCCAAATACATGCCATTTTTCACCATTTCAATACCAAAATCAGTATTGCTGCTCATCGTTTTATTTTCCATTTTACTAATCCAGTTGGGTTGGGTTGTTTTACCTCTGAGCGGCACTTTTTTGCACACCATGGGCTAAATGGCCAGGTCACATGGACCCCGAAGGCTCAGAGAAGGTTGGGGGAGGGGACCCACTGGAACAGCTGTTGGGAGACAGATAGTAGCCTCCCGTCAAGGCCATCCAGCGTGTTCTTTAACGTGCACAGGGTATGGCTCTCCCGTACACGAGGCCACGGCTTAACGTCCCATCCGACGGACGGCGGCCTTTCCAAGCCCATCGGTGTCCCTACTGACCGTGGGCAGGACGGGGAATTTTGCGGAGATAAATCTCAACGCTGACCCAGCTGGGACTCGAACCTGGGAACTACAGATTACGAGCCTGGCGCGCTACCAACTGAGCCACCCCCGCCCCATTTCCATCAGGCAGACCCTCGTGTATTTCCTTAATGAGTAATGACTTCATTAATTTCCAATACTTGATCCATTTTCCACCATTTTTCTTGTAGCTAATGGACGAATATTGGATTAATTTTTTGTTTATTCTTCGTTGGCACTCTATGAACGGCCTGTATATTAATATCTTCATCCCCTATATTTAGTACAGTCGCTCAAAAAAGTATCCGAACACTATGGTTGACTACTGAATTCAGAAAAAATATCTGGCAACGATTTTTTTACAAATTAGTGATCTGGCAACCTTCATGTCGTGACACGAAGGTTGCCAGAAGTCCCAGCTGGGTCAGCGTTGAGGTTTATCTCCGCAAAACTCCCCGCCCTGCCCACGGTCAGTAGGGGACACCGATGGGCTTGGAAAGGAATGTCCGTCGGATGGAACGTTAAGCCGTGTCTCCGTGTACGGGAGAGCCATACCCTGTGCACGTTAAAGAACACGCTGGATGGCCTTGACGAGAGGCTACCATCTGTCTCCCAACAGCTGTTCCAGTGGGTCCCCTCCGCCAACCTTCTCTGAGCCTTTCGGGGTCCATTTGACCTGGCCATTTAGCCCATGGTGTGCAAAAAAGTGCAGCTCAGAGGTAAAACAACAACACAACGACTACTAGCTGAACGTACCGGCGCTGCCCGGGTGTTACTTTTAACCTGTATATTCTTCTTTTCACTGCAGAAAAGGTAATTCCCCCCCCCCGATATTTTAGCACAGATTTTCAATAGGAAGAAATTTGCCCGGTTTTGACTTGAATCGATGTCGACGTCAGCGAGCTCTCTCATAGCCCGTGGCTTAGTTTCTGCGTAAGCTATCGAGAATTTTATTTCCGTTACCACAGATTTTGCTGCCCTATGGCTCCCGTGATATTCGTCCACACGGTCGTAATTTCATGCACAGCGTCCCCCGATGATTGGTTTAAAAATCAGGTTCTCGCTTGGCCCGTGGCTTCGTTTCTACACAAATTGTGACAGCTCGTGTATCACTTTTAATCTGCATATTTTGTTGTTTCGTGCACTAATGGTTAGTTTTGTGAGTATCCCCCCCCCCCCGACATTTTAGGACAATTTGAACACGAAGAATTTCCCGATGTTGCAAAGGCTGACTCGGCGCGTGCTCTCAGAGCCCGTGGCAAACGAGAGATATTTATTTCGTCAGATTTTGGCATTCTGTAATTCTCGGCGTACTTCACCGAAAGGTCCCAAATTTCGCAGGCGGGTTTCCCGTGCTCGATCCCTTGTTTGGTTAGAAAATCAAGTCCCTAGCTGCAATGGAACGCCTAAATAATGCTTTTCGAAATATGGGGAATCTGGCAACGGCATTAGATTTGCAGCAGAGGATTACTGGCGCGTAATGCGCCAGTAATCCTCTGCTGCAATAATCCTGTAATAATGTAATAATCCTCTGCTGTGTAAAATGCTATTTTAACACTTTACTTTCATAGTTAGGGCAAAGAACGTATAAGGAAAAGAGTTCAGCTTTGACAAAGCGTAAGTGGCGACCTCAAGTGGTGTTTCGATTCGTATCGTGCATTTGTTTAAGCTGGGAAGCAAACAATAAGGGACAAAGGAATTATGCATAAAAAAATTTATATTTTAAAAAAAGAAAAAATGTAACTGCACTTTGTATTTGGAAAAAATAATATCATGATTTTAAAGGTTTATTTTCTACATTGAAATTATTTTTCGTTGAATCAACAATTATAAATTGAACGGATAGAGAAGATTTGAAATTAGCCTGAAGTTAATTTATAGAATAAATTATTACAATTAGAAGCTTTCTTGGTTGCATAGAAACAGGGACCAGAATTGATATTAATATTGTACTCTGCAAGGATATCAATGGGAAATTATTACATAGGAAAAGCGAAGAGAATGGAAGTTGACAGTAACATGTAATTACAAAAGCGGTCGTCCCCTGTAATGTTCGTTTCACCTCTACGCAAAATGCACGATACTCGATTTTACATTAATCTCTATGGAAGCTGAACTTCTTCTCCCTCTACATTCTTTGGCTTTGAACTTTCGATCTGAAATTTGGCCTGCAATCCAGACCACAACCAGAAATATTCTCTGAAAATCTGCAGCGTGTACGTTGATTTCCCGATGAGTTATGGCTGCCACAGACTTTTATCACATAGATTCCATAGCTGTAAACGTAGTAAATAAAACACTGAATATTGCAAAAATCGTCTTACGAGCATTCTTCGTTACGGTAGGCATTAGTTCTTCGCCTTCCAAAAATGTTGTCCTGTAGCAATTATGATACTTTGCATATACATCTTGGGTACCAAAATATGTGTATTTTATACTGTAAAAGATATAAGGAACCAAGGGTAGTGCCATATTATTGAATTATAAAAATTAATATTTTATTAATTACTATATTTATTTATAAAAGAAATAAAAAATAAAATACCCCCTCAAGCAGCTGCTTGCCACAGAGGTCTGACAGGAGCCTGTCAGTTTATATGCCATAGTAGAAGGTCTGAGAGGATGGCAGGCCCTGAGCAGAAAAACGACACAAACAGCCATGCCTTACCCGGGGCTCGAACCCAGTCCCTTAGATCAGTAGTCAAGCGCGCTAACCACTCGGCCATGTGTAGGAAATGGACGCCAGACACTGGTGCGAGATTTCTTTATCGGACTTTCTCACCCTTTTTAAAAATATTCTTTTGGGTAAAAAAATGAGAGGATAAAAAAGGGGAGAAGCTCAGGTTCTTTTTTATTAACCTGCTACCAAAGGTCATCCGCAATAATTAACGAAGGAAGCTTCTGAAAAAACTATGTCGAGCACTGGTTCAGCTGATCTGTTGGAACCAAAATGGCTACCACTGCTTATTTACATTGATGGGCAAAAGTGAGGTTCAAACATGATGTTATATACTGTCGCTTAAAACTCTCTTTTTTACACATACGGGCAACACAATACATACACATGGTTAATTATACACACATGGGCAACACATTATGTACACATATCAGGATACATATGGGAACTGAAATGTGCACGGAGACCACTTCTGGCCCACGAGCACTTTTCAAGTGCCCCGCGACCATTGCGGCGCAAAATATTAAATTTATCTCTTGTTCTTAAAGTACTTTGCGAAATACCAGTTTTTCTTTCTTTCCCAATTTACATTTACATTAGGGGACACCGATGGGCTTGGTAAAGACCGCCGTCCGTCGGATGGGACGTTAAGCCGTGGCTCCGTGTGCGGAAGAGCCATACACTGTGCACGTTAAAGAACACGCTGGATGGCCTTGACGGGAGACTACCATCTGTCTCCCAACAGCTGTTCCAGTGGGTACCCTCCCCCAACCTTCTCTGAGCCTTCGGGGTCCTGGTGAACTGGCCATGTATCCCATGGTTTTTTAAAGGTTGCAGAATCACGAAGGTTGCCAGATTACTTTTTTGAGCTACTGTACATGGAAAGCTAAAGTCGAATCTATAAAACAGCTTTTTTTTTAAATGTGATAGCAGATAAAGATATCAATCAAGCATATTGGTACAGGATTGGATTGGATTACCTCTGAGCGGCACTTTTTTGCACACCATGGGCTAAATGGCCAGGTCAAATTGACCCCGAAGGCTCAGAGAAGGTTGGGGGAGGGGACCCACTGGAACAGCTGTTGGGAGACAGATGGTAGCCTCCCGTCAAGGCCATCCATGCGTGTTCTTTAACGTGCACAAGGTATGGCTCTCCCGCACACGGAGACACGGCTTAACGTTCCATCCGACGGACGGCGGCCTTTCCAAGCCCATCGGTGTCCATTACTGAGCAGGGAGGGGAGTTTTGCGGAGATAAATCTCAACGCTGACCCAGCTGGGACTCGAACCTGGGAACTACAGATTACGAGTCTGGCGCGCTACCGACTGAGCCACCCCCACCCCATATTGGTACAGATTTTCAGCTCTCTTTGTTAGACAACACCGTACTTGAGTTCTAAATAATTGAACAGAAAATAAATGAACTTATTTTTTAAAAAAAATCAATTAATTTACAAGAAATAAGCAAAACTTTAATTATTCCTCACTTTACATACGATTGGACTAACTAAACTAATGGCTAATTACTATTTTCACATATTGTCAAATGCTGAGATAGTACAGTCGCTCAAAAAAGTATCCGAACGCTATGATTAATTAGAGAATTCAAAAAAAAATATTTGACAACGATTTTTTTTTAATTAGTGATCTGGCAACCTTCGTGTCGCGTGACACGAAGGTTGCCAGATCACTAATTTCAAAAAAAATCATTGCCAAATATTTTTTCTGAATTCTGAAATCAACCATAGTGTTCGGATACTTTTTTGAGCGACTGTAGGTAGTCATATTATTTTGATACTAGATCGTGTGGGCTCACTCACGGAAATATTGAGCTTGTGCAGTTACCGTTCACAGCAAACTGGAGCGTGTGCAGTAACACGCTCCAGTTTGCTGTGAACTGTAACTGGAGGGTGTACAGTTGCTGTACACGCTACAGATATTTTTCCTCAATTTTGTAATCACGTGACACGAAAGTTGCCAGATCATTAATTTCTTAAAAAATCGTTGCCAAATATTTTTTCTGAATTCTGTAATCAACCATAACGTTAGGATACTTTTTTGAGCGACTGTATCTTCCTCACAGATCTTTTCCATGGCGCATTTAACTGACAGGCTCCTGTCAGACCTCTGTGGCTTTTTTATTTCTATTGTCAAATACTAAAAGAATATACCACTCGAAATCTGGATTACAAAACTTTTTACATAACAAATCATAGAATCAGTTCTTACCAAAAATATTTCTTAATAATTACACAGGCTTTATAAGGAGAATATTTTTTTAAACACCGAAGTCACTCTGATTATTTACACGAAGAAACAAATAAACTAATAATAGCAATCTTAGCCGACACCAGCACACTGCTCACAAGAAAAGTCACTCAAAATTATAACTTCCCCAAAACTCTTTTCGAACTATATTCCAAAGATGACGAGCATTGAGATTTGTCTCCGCAAAACTCTCCGCCCTGCTCTAGGACAATAGGAGACACCGATGGGCTTGGAAAGGCCGCTGTCTGTCGGATGGGGCGTTAAGCCATGGCCCCATATGCAGGAGAGCTTATACTCTATGCACGTTAAAGAACACGCTGGATGGCCTTGACGGGAGGCTGCCATCTGTCTCCCAACAATTCTCCAGTGGGTCCCCTTCCCCAACCTTCTCTGAGCCTTCGGGATTCTTGTGACCTGGCCATTTAGCCCATTGTGTGCAAAAACGTGTCGCTCAGAAGTAAAATAGCCCAACCTAAGCATGACGTGTTTCCACAGCAGTGTTGCCAACATAGCTGTTTCCAAGCTAGATCTAATTTTTTTAGCAATTGTCTAGTTTTGTGTCTGGTAGGATCTCCATAGCCCATGACTGCATGAAGATTCTGTATGTATGTTACACAGAAGAGCCAAAACATTATGACCACCTGCCTAATATGATGTTGGTCCTCCACTTTGCGACCAAAGCAGCTGTTACCAAGCTAGGCACAGACGCTAAAAGATTTCTAAAGGTGTCTTGTGGTATCTGGTACCAACACGTTACCAGAAGATCCTTTAACTCTTGTAAGTTACGTGTTTGAGCCGCCGCAGATCGGATGTGCTGTTCCAACACAAACCACAGATGCTCGGTTGGATTGATGTCTGGGGAATTTGGAGACCAGGGCAATATCTGGAAGTCATCCTCATGTTCCGCGAACCATTCTCGAACAATCCGGGCAGTGTAGCATGGCGCATTATCCTGTTGAAAGAAGACATTACTAGAGGAGGAGACCGTTACCATGAAAGGATGTACCTGGTCTGCAATGATGTTTAGGTAGGTGGTAGACGTCATAGGTTCCTGCACATGAACGGCTGGACCCAGGGTTAACGAGCAGAACATTGCCCAAAGCATTACACTTCTTCCACCGGCTTGTTTTCGTTCTACGGTGCATCCTGGTGCAACACTTCCCCAGGTAAACGACGCACACGTACAACTCGGTCGTCCACATGGTGCAACAGGAAACGAGATTCATCGGACCAGACGACCTTCTTCCAATCATTGAAGGTTCAGTTTTGATGCTCGCGTGACTATTGTAGGCACTTTCGATGAATTGAGGTTAGCATGGGAACTCAGAGCCGCCTACAGCTACGCAGCCCCATTTTCAGCAGAGTTCGATGTACTGTGTGTTGTGACACATTACTCCCGTCACCAGCATTCAAATTAAGGGCCAGTTGCACCACAGTATCCCTTCTATTGTCTCGTACCATACGGGATAGCCTTTGCTCACCTCTATCACTGATGAGCAGTGGTCGGCCCACACCTTGCTGGCAGTTCGTGGTTTTTCCTTCTTTGGACCACTTTTTGAAGGTACTAACCATGGCTGACCGTGAGCACCCCACAAGCCTTGCCGTCTCGGAAATGCTCTGACCCAGTCGTCTGACCATTACAATTTGGCCTTTGTCAAACTCACTTAAATATACTGCCTTTCTCATCTGAAGAACAAGAATAACACTGATAAATAGAGCTCAGTATCAGGTGTTATTTATGACCTTTTCATGACCTTCACACGCGTCGTCTACCTGCAGTTGCAACGATTTTCATAAGTACGCTCTGGTCAAAATGTTTCGGCTCTTCGGTGTATGCATGTATGCATTTAATACGTAAGAAGTATTATAAATTTATTCCTAATTCATATAAAAACATATACTTAAAAATTATTATTATTTGTGATCTTCATTTTGATATTTCTATTTCATTATATTGGCAATTTTTCTTCTTCCATCTATTATAGGCTTTTAAGATTACGTTACTTTTTGCATTTTATGTATCATTGTTTAATTTTATTAGTTCATAATTATTGAATGTAGGGGGGGAGTAATTTTGAATTTTCCTCCAGGGGGAACACTTAGTTACAATAATAATAAATATAAATAAATAAATGTCCCCTCAAGCAGCTGCTTGCCACAGAGATCTGACAGGAGCCGGTCAGTTTATATGCCATAGTAAAAGATCTCGGTGAGGATGGCAGGACCTCAGCAGAAAGAAAACACAAAACATTCATGCCTTAACCGGGACTCGAACCCAGGTCCCTTTGATCAGTAGCCAAGCGCGCTAACCACTCAGCTACAATACAGCTGATATATATTATTCACACAAGTCTTCAGCAATGCTTTTAAAAACAACACCAAAAAATTTCAGCACTTAATTAAATAATATCCGCTCTTTTAATTTTTTATTCTCTTTACAGGCAAAAATAACTATTTACGGCACTGATTTACCCTCTCGAAGGGATTATTAAGTCTTTATAAGGATACCCTGAAGCAGAGACTAGATATTTGGAGGCGTGGGTTCGACTCTCACGACAAAACTCAATCTTTACCTAACTATTGATGAGTCGAGTCCTATGTGTACAGTCGCTCAAAAAAGTATCCAAACACTATGGTTGATTAGAGAATTCAGAAAAAATATCTGGCAACGATTTGTTTTAGAAATTAGTGATCTGGCAACCTTCGTGTCACGTGATTACAGAATTCAGGAAAAATATCTGGAGCGTGTACAGCAACTGTACACGCCCCAGTTACCGTTCACAGCAAACTGGAGCGTGTGCAGTAACTGCAGTAACTGCACACGCTCCAAAAGTAACTGCACACGCTCCAATTTGCTGTGAACTGTAACTGGGGTGTGTACAGTTGCTGTACACGCTCCAGATATTTTTCCTGAATTCTGTAATCACGTGACACGAAGGTTGCCAGATCACTAATTTCTAAAACAAATCGTTGCCAGATATTTTTTCTGAATTCTCTAATCAACCATAGTGTTCGGATACTTTTTTGAGCGACTGTACAGGATATCTCCTGTGATACTAATTACTAGAGACTGTATCTTTCAGTTGTGATGAGTACCTGCAATTCTTCATTGGGGAGAAACCGAAGTATGCGCATCCAAGGACTAAGCCATTTTCTGTGGGCGAAAGGGCTTTCATTTCCTTTACGGACAAACCGTCCGTTTTATATACGTTGTCGAAAATTGGATACTGAAAAGACAAAGAGACGGACATCAGAACACTTAAAGATTGATTCAATAATCAACTTAAATAAATTGCTTTCTGTGGCAAGCAGGGAAGAATCTAAAAAAAACGTAAAGGGGGGGAGAAGAATAGAAATCTCAATCGAGTGCGCTGGAAAAGAGTGAAAGGGGGGAGGAAGAGAATTTCCATTGTAGTATATTTCAACCTCCGATTCAGAGAGGGGCGTGGGTGGCTCAGTCAGTTGCTCGCCAGGCTCGTAATCTGTATTCCCAGGTTCGTGTCCCAGCTGGGTCAGCATTGAGATTTATCTCCGCAAAACTCCCCGTCCTGCCCACGGTCAGTAGGGGACACCGATGGGCTTGGAAAGGCCGCCGTCCATCTGATGGGACGTTAAGCCGTGCTCCCTTGTGCGGGAGATCCATACCCTGTGCACGTTAAAGAACACGCTGGATGACCTTAACGGGTGGCTACCATCTGTCTCCTAACAGCTGTTCCAGTGGTCCCCTTCCTCAACCTTCTCTGAGCCTTCAGGGTCCATGTGACCTGGCCATTTAGCCCATGGTGTGCAAAAACGTTCCGCTCAGAGGTAAAACAACCCAACCGATTCAGAGGTCTTTAAAAAATTCATTTGAAAATGCATGAAATATACATAAGTTATGTTACTTTTGCCTATATTACCCTTACTAGCATTTTCAAAGGGGATTACCCCTTTGGGATAAGCATTTTCAAAGGGGATTTACCCCCACCTTACATCCTGCCCTGGTTACAAGATATCTTAATCAGGAGAATAACCAGAAAATTCTAACGAGAAAGAGATTTTCGAGGTGTTTGGGGTCCAATGAGATGAAGGGTTTGTCATTTTTAAGTCTCCTATTTTGGGGGACTGCCATAAAAAAATATAGAATAGTAGCAGATTTGCCGGGCGTTGCTCTCGTCTGAAACTCTTTTTTACACATACGGGCAACACATTACATACACATGGTTAATTATACACACATGGGCAACACATTATGTACACATGTCAGAATACATATATGGGAACTGAAATGTGCACGGAGACCACTTCTGGCCCACGAGCTCTTTTCAAGTGCCCCGCGACCATTGCGGCGCAAAATATTAAATTTATCTCTTGTTCTTAAAGTACTTTGCGAAATACCAGTTTTTCTTTCTTTCCCAATTTACCTTTACACTGTTTTGAAAGCCGCCCTGCCCACGGTCATTAGGGGACACCGATGGGCTTGGTAAAGGCCGCCGTCCGTCGGATGGGACGTTAAGCCGTGGCTCCGTGTGCGAGAGAGCCATACCCTTTGCACGTTAAAGAACACGCTGGATGGTCTTGACGGGAGACTACCATCTGTCTCCCAACAGCTGTTCCAGTGGGTACCCTCCCCCAACCTTCTCTGAGCCTTCGGGGTCCTTGTGACCTGGCCATGTAGCCCATGGTTTGCAAAAAAGTGCCGCTCAGAGGTAAAACAACCCAACCCTGTTTTGAAAGTGTTGTTTAATATCCTAAATTTAATTTACGACGACATCGACTCAGATGACAGAATTTGCGCACAGGGGTAGATCGGATTTTTCCATTGTACTCTTCAGCTCCTGATTAGGGTTGGGTTGTTTTATCTCTGAGCAGCACTTTTTTGCACACAATGGGCTAAATTGCCAGGTCACATGGACCCCGAAGGCTCAGAGGAGGTTGGGGGAGGGGACCCACTGGAACAGCTGTTGGGAGACAGATGGTAGTCTCCCGTCAAGGCCATCCAGCGTGTTCTTTAACGGGCACAGGGTATGGCTCTCCCACACACGGGGGGAACGGCTTAACGTCCCATCCGACGGACTGCGGCCTTTCCAAGCCCATCGGTGTCCCCTACTGACCGTGGGCAGGGCGGGGAGTTATGCGGAGATAAATCTCAACGCTGACCCAGCTGGGACTCGAACATGGGAACTGCAGATTACGAGCCTGGCGCGCCACCGACTGAGCCACCCTCGCCCCAGCTCCTGATTAAAGAGCTCGGTTCTCACTCAAAGAGACACTACATCAGTAAACATTGAAATTATGAAAGTTTTCAAAACCAACATAGAAAATGTTTTCCAGAAACTTATGGTACATTGAACACGCAAAAAAATTATAAGGGGTGATTATTTAATTCGTGGACAGAAGAAAAAAGTTACATTAAACATCATCCTCTGAATCTTCCTGGCATTTGTATTTCTCAAAATATTCTCCCTTGAAATTCACATTTTGCCATCGTTGTACTCCTGCATTAAAAGCGTCTTTGAAGCCATTTTTCGGAAGCGTGCGAAATGTCGTCATTGTGGCTCTGCAAGCTTCGTCGTCGGATGCGAAATGTTTCCCTTTCAAAACGGGGCGGGGTGGCTCAGTCGGTAGCGCGCTAGGCTCGTAATCTCTAGTTCCCAGGTTCGAGTCCCAGCTGTGTCAGCGTTGAGATTTATCTCCCCAAAAATTCCCCGCCCTGCCCACGGTCAGTAGGGGGCACCGATGGGCTTGGAAAGGCCGCCGTCTGTCGGATGGGACGTTAAGCCGTGGTCCCGTGTGTGGGAGAGCCATACCCTGTGCACGTTAAAGAACACGCTGAATAGTCTTGACGGGAGACTACCATCTGTCTCCCAACAGCTGTTCCAGTGGGTCCCCTCCCCCAACCTTCTCTGAGCCTTCGGGGTCCATGGGACCTGGCCATTTAGCCCATGGTGTGCAAAAAAGTGCCGCTCAGAGGTAAAACAACCCAACCCTTTTAAAACTTTCTTCAGTCGCGGAAAGTAAAAAAAAACGCAGGGCGATAAGTCCGGGGAATTTGGAGGATGTGGCAGAACCTCAGCACCTATGGCAGTGATCACTGGCTGCACAATCTTAGCCATATAGGGCCTGTGATTGTCTTGAAGGAGAAACCAAGTCACACCAGAAACTTCCGGAAGTTTTTCACGAATGGCACGCCGAAGTTTGGTTCTGATAACCTTCGAATAGGCTTCCTTATTCATGGTTGTTCCACGAGACACAAAGTGAGTAACGAGAACACCTTTGATGTCAAAAAGCACAAACGGCTGTCTTCATTCAGGATTGCCAGGGCTCTTTCGATTTGCTCAGGAGTTATTGAGGAAGAAGGCTGGTCGGGTCTTGGGTAATCGGCAACAGATTCGCTTCCATCTTTGAATCGCTTATGCCACTTAAAAATGGCAGACCTAAGAAGACGGTCATTACCATACGCTTCACTCATCTCTTCAACAGTCGCAGCAGACCTCACTTAACACAATAACGAACGACATACCGCTGTAACCGCTGTAAGTCTGATTTCGGACATTCTGAACGAACGTCTGTGACTTGGGTTGGTTGTTTTACCTCTGAGCGGCACTTTTTTGCACACCATGGGCTAAATGGCCAGGTCACATGGACCCCGAAGGCTCAGAGAAGGTTGGGGGAGGGGACCCACTGGAACAGCTGTTGGGAGACAGATGGTAGCCTCACGTCAAGGCCATCCAGCGTGTTCTTTAACGTGCACAGGGTATGGCTCTCCCGCACACGGGCCACGGCTTAACGTCCCATCCGACGGACGGCGGTCTTTCCAAGCCCATCGGTGCCCCCTACTGACCGTGGGCAGGACGGGGAATTTTGAGGAGATAAATCTCAACGCTGACCCAGCTGGGACTCGAACCTGGGAACTACAGATTAAGAGCCTGGCGCGCTACCGACTGAGCCACCCCCGCCCCAACGTCTGTGACAAGCAACTCGAATCACAGTCTTAACACAACAGCAGTCGACGCCAAATGACCTTGGCACGTGGAGCTTCCTTCACAACGGGCACGCACAGCGCCATCTAGTATTACTTTGGAAAAATCGTTACGTACGAGTGCTTATGGCGTCAGTCCACAAATTAAATGATCATCTCTAGTATTTACCCAAACGTCTCTATACTCCGATGCTATTATGCGATCAAGTTTTGCTATTAATGAGAAAATGGCAAAATATTGCAAAAATTATTCTGATGTCGAATTCTTAAAGGATTGCTTGCAAAGAGTTTTTGGTAGAAAAGTTTGGTAGAAAAGTAGTTTTGGAGAAAAAATGATGATAACATAAGTTTATCCCACAGAATTGTAATCAGATATAACGATGTACTTGCTGCCAATATAGAAAGTCTGATTTCGGACATTCTGAACGAACGTCTGTGACTTGGGTTGGTTGTTTTACCTCTGAGCGGCACTTTTTTGCACACCAT
This sequence comes from Ryuthela nishihirai, assembly GCA_038380435.1. NCBI lineage: Eukaryota > Metazoa > Arthropoda > Arachnida > Araneae > Heptathelidae > Ryuthela > Ryuthela nishihirai. The sequence goes on from JAWZYU010000013.1 coordinate 7,003,728, forward strand.
GGGCCACAGAATTGTAATCAGATATAACGATGTACTTGCTGCCAATATAGAAAATAAATTTACAGAAATTTTATTATTTTTCTTTGGTTTTTGAAGAAAGTACAATGTTTCTAACGCAGCTTAATTAGTAGTATTTGTACGTGGAATAGATGTTAATTTCCATTGAAATGCATTTCATTTTTATGATCTGGCAACTTTCGTGTCACGTGACACGAAGGTTGCCAGATCACTGATTTATAAAAAAAAACGTTGCCAGATATTTTTCCTGAATTCTGTAATCAACCATAATGTTCGGATACTCTTTTTAATATACAGGGTGAATCTGAAAAAGTGGGCAAAACTTTACGGGGTGGTAGAACGCAGCTATACGAGCAATATTCGTCATAGAATGTATGGGCGGAACGCAAGCGGTGAGAAGTTAAAAGGTAGTTTTCCACTGTCACATTTAAAGAATGAACACAAGAAGGAGAGGAGATACTCTGTGACTCACTTGCATTCCCGTCCGCCGCACCGTACACAAAGTGCATATCCGCCATTTCGTGGTTAGTATAACCAGCCATCCTCTCGGCAATCCACGGTAGAAATGCCGTTGGGTGCGAGGACCGACCCTTTTATACCATTTCCAACGTCACCTAGCGGCTCGCCGTTTACGTTCCGACCATACATTCTATGACGAATATTGCTATGAATATATAATGCAATGAATATGGAGCGTGTGCAATTACCGTTCACAGCAAACTGGAGCGGTTGCGGTTAATGTTCACAGCACATTGGATCGTGTGAGCTCACAAAAACCTGGATCGTGTGAAACACGAAATATAAACTCACTCACAGAAATATTGAGCGTGTGCAGTTACCGTTCACAGCAAACTGGAGCGTGTGCAGTAATTGCACACGCTCCAGTTTGCTGTGAACGGTAACTGGAGCGTGTACAGTTGCTGTACACGCTCCAGATATTTTTTCTGAATTCTGTAATCAATCATAGTGTTCGGATACTTTTTTGAGCGACTGTACCATATCATCCTCCCCACGTCAGAAGTTTCGAAACCGAATTGCTCAGATAACTTCTTCTGTTACGTATATTTCAGCAGCATGAACGCGACACACCTGTGGACACCTATGGATCTAATGCACAGTGAATTGTATTGTAATATACATGCTTATAAACAAAGGTGATTTCAGAAAAATAAATATTCCTATAGAAGTAGTCAATTAGTAAACTAGAAAAGTAAAGGGAACATTACAGGCAATTTGCTGAATTTCATATGGCTTACTTACCATCATATCATTCTTACAAATATAGGGTAAGTGGGTACACAAATATTTTAAGTCATCTCTCTTTTCGCATTGATGAGGAAAACGTGAGCAGTAAGAATTGCGTCTCACACTGTAAAAGAAAAGGAAGAAATTGAAAACACTGAAGCTCATGAGAATATTTACCGGTAGAAAGAAGAAACTACAGCAATATCTTCAGTTGGGTTGGGTTGTTTTACCTCTGAGCGGCACTCTTTTGCACACCATGGGCTAAATGGACAGATCACATGGACCCCGAAGGCTCAGAGAAGGTTGGGGGAGGGGACCTACTGGAACAGCTGTTGGGAGACAGATGGTAGCATACCGTCAAGGCCATCCAGCGTGTTCTTTAACGTGCACAGGGTATGGCTCTCCCGCACACGGGGCCACGGCTTAACGTCCCATCCGACGGACGGCGGCCTTTCCAAGCCCATCGGTGTCCCCTACTGACCGTGGGCAGGGCGGGGAATTTTGCGGAGATAAATCTCAGGGCTGACCCAGCTGGAGGGCGGGGGTGGCTCAGTCGGTAGCGCGCCAGGCTCGTAATCTGCAGTTCCCAGGTTCGAGTCCCAGCTGGGTCAGCGTTGAGATTTAGCTCTGCAAAATTCCCTGCCCTGCCCACGGTCAGTAGGGGACACCGATGGGCTTGGAAAGGCCGCCGCCCGTCGGATGGGACGTTAAACCGTGGCTCCGTGTGCGGGAGAGCCATACCCTGTGCACGTTAAAGAACACGCTGGATGGCCTTGACGGGAGGCTACCATCTGTCTCCCAACAGCTATTCCAGTGGGTCCCCTCCCCCAACCTTCTCTGAGTCTTCGGGGTCCTTGTGACCTGGCCATTTAGCCCATGGTGTGCAAAAAAGTACCGCTCAGAGGTAAAGCAACAAAACTGACCCAGCTGGGACTCGAAACTGGGAACTAAAGATTACGAGCCTGGCGCGCTACCGACTGAGCCACCCCCGCCCCAATATCTTCACAACTGTGGAAGTTTATATTCCTGAATGAACCCCAAAGTTGCCTACTTAGCGGGGTCCAGGCCTCATGGGAAACTGCTGATTTTGGTAAGTGATTCTTGAGAGAACTGCTTAAAATTCTATAATGCATAAAGAAAAAAAGTTACAAATACGTAGGGGGTGGAAATGGTTTTCAGAACTATGTGCTAATCAGCTAAAAAGAGACTCTATATTTGATATGGCTAAGTTAAACAATGCATAAAAAGTCTTTTAAAAACTCAGGAATTTTGATCATATATATTATAGAGAAGTGGTATGAACAATAGGCCGTCCCATGGCCGATTGGTTAGCGCGTTTGGCTACCGATCAAAGGAACCTGGGTTCGAGCTCCGGGTAAGTCATGGGATGTTTGCGTTGTCTTTCTGCTGAGGTCCTGCCATCCTCACAGACCTTCTACTGTGGCGTATTAAACTGACAGGCTCCTGTCAGACCTCTGTGGCAAGCAGATGCTTGAGGGGAATAAATACTTCGTTATTTCTAAATACCTTAAGAGCAGTGGTTCTCAAAGGGGGCACCACCGCCCCTAGTGGAAGCTTTTAAAATTTAAGGGGACGTTTTTTTTTTATATACATAATAAAAAAAAATAACCCCTCGAGCAGCTGCTTACCGCCAAGGTCTGACAGGATTTGGTAGTTTTACCTTTGAGCGGCCCTTTTTTGTACAAAATGGGCTAAATAGCCAGGTCACAAGGACTCCGAAAATGTTGGGGGTAAGGTGAACCACTGGACAGCTGTTGGGAGACAGATGGTAGCCTCCCGTCAAGGTAATCCAGCGTGTTCTTTAAGATATATAGGGTATAGTTCTCCAGCACATGGGACCATGTCTTAACATCCCATTCGACGGATGGTGGCCTTTCTTAGGCCATCTGTGTTCCCCAACTGACCGAGGGCGAGGAATTTTGCGGATATAAATCTCAACGCTGGCGGGACTCGAACCTGGGAACAACAGATCACGAGGCTGACACACTACCGAATGAGCCACTCTGCCTCCCCCCCAGTCTGAGAAGAGCTTGCCAGTTTATACGCCATAGTAGAAGGTCTGCAAGGAATGCAAGACTTCAGCAGAATGACAAACAATGGGCCTATTTCCAGTCGTTAAATACAGAGGATCCAAAAAAGAAACAACTCTGGAACTAGAGCAGTGTCTCGCAAACTTTTTTACTCTGCGGCACACTGAATCTAATTTTTTTTTCCGCGGCACACTGAATCTAATTTTTTTCCCGCGGCACACTGAATCTAATTTTTTTTCCCGCGGCACACTGAATCTAATTTTTTTCCCGCGGCACACTGAATCTAATTTTTTTTCCGCGGCACACCTAAAAAAAGAATTTTTGATGGTTACGTAAAAAGAGGAAAATTGAAGTTTCGTTAAATGCATTTTATTTAAAATTTAGATATGAACATATTTCAATGGGATGTATGAGATTGCTTCTGAGAACAAATTTGTATTATTCTTGGCTCAAAAGCTTGATAAATACTTACAAGATCCCAGTTGATAAAATCTGAAAGTTTTTTATTAAAGCACGTCGATAGCACGTCGATATTAAAGCACGTCGATAGCACGTCGATATTAAAGCACGTCGATAACACAAGTCAAGTCAAAATGAAATCTTTGGAATATCTAGTGTCAATTTGAAAATCTCTCGCGGCACACAGTTTGCGAGACACTGAACTAGAGGAACGACGTGAACCCCTGTTCCAGCCCTATAAATGCGTGAACTATCCCTAAAACGTTTAGCATTTTATAGTACATAGTGATAGTATACGTTAATCAAAACTGACCAGTAATACGGGACTAAAAAGCAAGTATTATTACAAATTTCATAATAAAAGAAGAATTAAAATGAAAATTAAAGTGAAAGAAATTTATAAGTTAGCAAATTCCCAGTGTCGTGGAAAGATTGAAAGATACAATATTACCAATTATTATCTACACGTATTATGTCACACCAATTATTATCTACACATATCATATCACAATAATTATTAAATGCATATATTGTACAGTCGCTCAAAAAAATATCCGAACACTATGGTTGATTACAGAATTCAAAAAAATATCTGGCAACGATTTTTTTAGAAATTAGTGATCTGACAACCTTCGTATATTACAGAATTCAGAAAAAATATCTGGCAACGATTTTTCAGAAATTAGTTATTATATATATATTAAAAAAGAAATTAATTATTCTTTTAGAAATTAGTGATCTGGCAACCAGAAATTAGTTATTATAATATATATTGAAAAGAAATTAGTTATTCTTTTAGAAATTAGTGATCTTGGCAACCAGAAATTAGTTATTATATTATATATATATATATTAAATAGAAATTAGTTTTTCTTTTAGAAATTAGTGATCTGGCAACCAGAAATTAGTTATTATATTATATATATTAAAAAAGAAATTAGTCATTCTTTTAGAAATTAGTGATCTGGCAACAAGGTTGCCAGATCACTAATTTCTAAAAAAATCTTTGCCAGATATTTTTTCTGAATTCTGTAATCAACCAAAGTGTTCGGATATTTTTTTGAGCGACTGTATCATGCCAATTATTACATACACATACTATATCACACCAATTATTATATCACAATATTTAACTAATGTTACATTTTTTTAGGCAATTGTTTACCCTCATTTCCGATTCCACTTGTCTAATTTTAGGCAAATTGTCTAATTTTAGGCCTCATTTCCGATTCCACTTGTCAAAATTTTAGGCAATTGTTTACCCTCATTTCCGATTCCACTTGTTCTAATTTTTTAACAACACTTTCAAATCAATACTAGATATCCATATGTAGATTAATACAAGAAGTTTCATATTAAATTTGACAATTTTCACTACACTAGCCCTCCCAGATTTATTCTTACTCACAGATATCCCTCACAGATTCAATTATTTCACCTAATCAATTTGGCATTGTCGAAATATTTCTTTCAGTAATATTAATCAGTCCAGGATCTATAGGAAAAAAAGGAGGGGGGGGGGGAGCAAGCAATTCGAGTGAGGAGAGGACGTTGCAAAAATTCTCCCCCAGATCCGGCTTTAATATTAAGTGTAAACTTTTTATTAATTTAAGGAGTATACTCAAATTGCTCCTTGCTAACCATAACCTTCCTTAAAGCCGCTGCGGTAGTCTTTAATTTAAGGTGGGGGGGGGGGGCTCAGTCGGTAGCGCGCCAGGCTCGTAATCTGCAGTTCCCAGGTTCGAGTCCCAGCTGGGTCGCGTTGAGATTTATCTCTGCAAAACTCCCCGCCCTTCCAACGGTCAGTAAGGGACATCGATGGGATTGGAAAGACCGCCGTCCGTCGGATGGGACGTTAAGCCGTGGCTCCATGTACGGGAGAGCCATACCCTGTGCACGTTAAAGAACACGCTGGATGGTCTTGACGAGATGGCCTCCCAACAGCTGTTCCAGTGAGTCCCACCTCCAACCTTCTCTGAGCTTTCAAAGTCCTTGTGACCTGGCCATTTAGCCCAATGTGTGCAAAACAGTGCCTCTCAGAGGTAAAACAACCAACCAAAAAAGGCCTACATTCAGCAGTGCGATGAGAGATGCTAATGATCATTAGTCTTCGTTCCTAATGCGCCATAAAACCCAAAATAACCAACAAAAAAAAAATGATGACGACGTTGGTTAGAGGGAACAAGAATTTTTCACTCTCGTAGCAACAAAGTTCCCCCTTCACCAATCTTTCTTTTCCCCCACATGAATAAGAATCCAATTCAGTGTACAACTTTCTCTCTTCATAAGTTAAACCTAAGTGTTGGGTTGTTTTACCACTGAGTAACATCTTTTTGCACACAATAAGCTAAACCGCCAGGTCACAAAGACTCTGAAGGCTCATGGGAGGATGGGAAAGGGGACTCACTAGACAGCAATTAGGAGACAGATGGTAGCCTACTAACAAGACCATCCAATGTGCTCTTCATAGGAGACAGATGGTAGCCTCCTATCAAGACCATCCAATGTGCTCTTCATAGGAGACAGATGGTAGCCTCCTAACAAGACCATCCAATGTGCTCTTCATAGGAGACAGATGGTAGCCTCCTAACAAGACCATCCAATGTGCTCTTCATAGGACACAGATGGTAGCCTCCTATCAACACCATCCAATGTGCTCTTCATAGGAGACAGATGGTAGTCTACTATCAGGACCATCCAATGTGCTCTTTAACGTGCAGAAGGTACAGCTCTTCTGCACAAGGAGCCACAGCTTAACGTCTCATCAGTCTGATGGCGGCTTTTCCAAGCCCATCAGTGTCACTTTCTCATAGAGAGAAACAGGGACGGATCTAGGCAGAGGGCGTGCCCATCAGTGTCCCTTTCTCATAGACAGAAACAGGGACGGATCTAGGGAGAGGGCGTGCCCCTCCCCCACTCCCTTTCAGAATGCGAGTAAGGCTAAAAGAAACTTATTTATATTCGATGCAATTTTGAAGAAATATTTTAAAAACCCATGAAACTGAGAGGGAAATGTTATATTGTATTAGAAATAAAGTCTCTTGCCGCCCCCCCCCCCCCTACATTTTTTTTCGGATAGATTTGTGTTTCTTGCCAGAATGAGAATTGGGTTGTTTTACCTCTGAGCGGTACTTCTTTTGCACACCATGAGCTAAATGGCCGGTCACAAGGACTCTGAAAGCTCAGAGAAGGTTAGGAGAGGGAACCCACTAGAACAGCTGTTGGGAGACAGATAGTACCTTCCCGTCAAGGCCACCCAACGTGCACAGGGTACAGCTCTCCGGCATATGGGTTGGGTTGGGTTGTTTTACCTCTGAGCGGCACTTTTTTGCACACCATGGGCTAAATGGCCAGGTCACATGGACCCCGAAGGCTCAGAGAAGGTTGAGGGAGGGGACCCACTGGAACAGCTGTTGGGAGACAGATGGTAGTCTCCCGTCAAGGCCATCCAGCGTGTTCTTTAACGTGCACAGGGTATGGCTCTCCCGCACACGGGGCCACGGCTTAACGTCTCATCCGACGGACGGCGGTCTTTCCAAGCCCATCGGTGTCGCCTACTGACCGTGGGCAGGGCGGGGAATTTTGCGGAGATAAATTTCAACGCTGACTCAGCTGGGACTCGAACCTGGGAACTATAGATTACGAGCCTGGCGCGCTACCGACTGAGCCACCCCCGCCCCTAAGAAACAGGGAATTGAGGATAAGGAATGAATAATGACGATGAAATGAGAAAAGGAAGATCTCAGAGGATGATCGCAAAGACTTGTGAAGAAAAAGAACTTGCGACATATAGAATGTTATCTGTTGTTTATTTTGGAGAGTTTAAGAGCCAGAAATGCTGGAAAAACCTGCTAGTATAGGAATTAAATAACAGAACTATGACTTACAAGTTATTATTGCAGAATGTTATGGCAGGCATGGGAACTTTTTGGGGACTTTTGATTTGTGAATCCACTACAATGGGATAAGTAAAATAAAGAACCATGAACTGTGCTGTCTGGTAGACAAAGCCAATACCGCATAAGATGCATACCAGAACTTTGATAGCCTGTCTTGTCTTATTGCAGGAATCTATCACCGATCTATTCGGAGGTTGCTTAACACGAGACTCAATACGTTGAATTTTTCTACTTCCACTCATAGCAGCAGGCAAAATGGTTCTTCTAACCATAACAGACGGAGAAAAGGATAACTGACTAAAAAATATCGGCAGAATGGGAGGTAAAATCGTTTTACAAATGTATTTAAAAACCTTACGCTTTTTGTTGTTGTTTGCTTATGCCATGGAATAAAGCTGTTACATGCGCATGCGCAAAACGCGGACGAGCCAATAGGATCGAAAAGTGGAACACGTGGGTGGAGTTAGCGAAATGCACACAGTTCATTGGACAGCGTGAGCAAGTAATTATAATAATTCTTAAACAAAACATGATTAATAATTTTTTTGTTTGAAATCAATACAAATATGATAGGCATGGTATCTTTCACACATTTGTGTAACTCTGTTTGTATCGAATTTTTTTAAATTTTTTTAAATTTATTTTTTTTTAATTTAATAAATTTTAATAATTCTTTTGAAGTTTTTTCTTGCCACAGAGGTCTGACAAGAGCTCAAGGTCAGATCTAGGAGAGAGAGGCATGACCTGCCCTCCCCCGTTTGAGAATGCTAGTACCAGAACAGAGAAGAAAAAAATATTATACCAATCTATAGAACCCGTATTTTTCAATAAATTTCTTAAAATCCACTAAAACGGAGAGGAAACGTTTATGAAACGGCGTTTCGGTAAATTCGAACCTAATTTTACCCCCCTTTCACTCGGATCGCTTCTCCCTCCCCCCCATTTATTTTATTTCTAAATCCAGGCCTGAAATTTTGCGTCAAGATCGTGTTCGCGAGAATAAAGGATGCCTTGGCGGGAACTTTCAACAGCTCGCGAAGTAAACGTTGCTTAGAAGTAATGTGCGTCATACGGAAGATCGGTAGCATAACGACAATATAAATAAAAAATACCCCCTCAAGCAGCTGCTTGCCAGTTGCCAAAACAGAGGTCTAACAGTTTGGTCTAACAATTTGCCAAAACAGAGGTCTAACAGGAGCCTGTCAGTTTATATGCCACAGTAGAAGGTCTGAGAGAATGGCAGGACCTCAGCAGAAAAACAACACGAACATCCATGCCTTTCACCGGGACTCAAACCCGGGTCCCTTAGATCAGTAGCCAAGCGCGCTAACCACTCGGCCATGGGACGGCTTATAAAAACAATACACAATAGAAAAACACACATCCGTGGTTTTATTCCGGATTCAAATCCAGAATAATTTACACCTGGCATAAACAACATTTACTTCGCGAGCTGTTGAAAGTTCCCGCCAATGCATCCTTTACTCTCACAAACACGATCTTGACGAAAAATTTCTTCTGCCGTTACCGATAGACCTATATTTGGCGCTATAATGATCTTACATCTACTGCTAACAAATGAAAGATGCATTAATGATAATATCAGTCAATGCAGACAAAGAAAAAAACGGTCTTTCATATTGCTTATCAAAGAGTTCGCCTTTCCCATTATACAGTATACATGTACAGTCGCTCAAAAAAATATCCGAACACTGTGGTTGATTTACAGAATTCAGAAAAAATATCTGGCAACGATTTTTTTTAGAAATGAGTGATCTGGCAACCTTCGTGTCACGTGACACGATCACTAATTTCTAAAAAAAAAATCGTTGCCAGATATTTTTTATGAATTCTGTAAATCAACTGCAGTGTTCGGATATTTTTTGAGCGACTGTATATATAAGGATATCGGAGAACCACTGGAATAAAAAATTTTATTGAATAAAAATTATTGAGGCATACCGATTGACAATCCAATGGAATAACACATAAAAAGAAAATATATATTACGGTAATAATGCTTATATTTGGATATCTGGGGAAATAACTTTATTGAAATACAGTAGGTCGTAACGGTTTAGTGCTCGCGATTTCAATTTCGAACTCTGTGATGCTCTTCAGTTTTACCTGCGAACGCTTTCCTGCGAGGTAATTTCATCTTTAAATGCTTTGATACTCGCCAATTTCATTTGTAAAGCTTTGATGCTAGCCAATTACATCATTAAAGGATAAATCAGCTTTGACACTAGCCATTCCATTTCCGAAAGCATTGGTGATCACCATTTACATCATCAAAGCTTCGATGCTCGCCACTTTCATCTCAAACGTTTGTTTCTAGCCAATTCCATCTTCGAAAACTTTGGTGCTCTACAGTTTCATATTTGAATGATATGATGCTCACCAATTTCATAATCCAATGCTTTGATAATCGCCAATTTCAAAATCAAATGCTTTCATAAACGCCAATTTCACAATCAAATGCTTTCATAATCGCCAATTTCCCTTGTAAGCTTTGCTGCTGGCCAGTTCCCTCTTAGAAGCTTTGGTGCTCTCCATTTTCATATTTGAATGATACAAAGCTCGACAATTTCATAATCAAATGCTTTGACAATCGCTAATTTCAAAATAAATGCTTTGATAATCGCCAATTTCCCTTGTAAACTTTGGTGCTGGCCAGTTGCCTCTTAGAAGCTTTGATGGTCTCCAGTTTCATGTTTGATTGATTCAATGCTCGACAATTTCATAATCAAATGCTTTGATAATCGCCAATTTCATAATCAAATGCTTTGACACTCGCCAATTTCCCTTGTAAGCTTTGGTGCTGGCCAGTTCCCTCTTAGAAGCTTTGGTGCTCTCCAGTTTCGAATTTGAATTATTCAATGCTCGACAATTTCATAATCAAATGCTTTGATACTCGCCAATTTCCCTTGTAAGCTTTGGTGCTGGCCAGTTCCCTCTTAGAAGCTTTGGTGCTCTCCAGTTTCGAATTTGAATTATTCAATGCTCGACAATTTCATAATCAAATGCTTTGATACTCGACAATTTCCCTTGTAAGCTTCGGTGCTGGCCAGTTCCCTCTTAGAAGCTTTGGTGCTCTCCAGTTTCATATTTGAATGATACAATGCTCGAAAGTTTCATATTCAAATGCTTTGTTACTCGCCAATTTCATAATCAAATGCTTTGACACTCGCCAATTTCCCTTGTAAGCTTTGGTGCTGGCCAGTTCCCTCTTAGAAGCTTTGGTGCTCTCCAGTTTCATACTTGAATGATACAATGTTCGACAATTTCATAATCAAATGCTTTGATACTCGCCAATTTCCCTTCTACACTTTGGTGCTGGCCAGTTCCCTCTTAGAAACTTTGGTGCTCTCCAGTTTCATATTTGAATGATACAATGTTCGACAATTTCATAATCAAATCGTTTGATAATCGCCAATTTCATAATCAAATGCTTTGATACTCGCCAATTTCCCTTGTAAGCTTTGGTGCTGGCCAGTTACCTTCTTAGAAGCTTTGGTGCTCTCCATTTTCATATGTGAATGATACAATGCTCGACAATTTCATAATCAAATGCTTTGATAATCGCTAATATCATAATCAAATGCTTCCATAAACGCCAATTTCATAATCAAATGCTTTCATAATCGCCAATTTCCCTTGTAAGCTTTGGTGCTGGCCAGTTCCCTCTTAGAAGCTTTGGTGCTCTCCATTTTCATATTTGAATGATACAATGCTCGACAATTTCATAATCAAATGCTTTGATAATCGTTAATTTCATAATCAAATGTTTTGATACTCGCCAATTTCCTTTGTAAATTTTGGTGCTGGCTAGTTACCTCTTAGAAGCTTTGATGCTCTCCAGTTTCATGTTTGATTGATTCAATGCTCGACAATTTCATAATCAAATGCTTTGATAATCGCCAATTTCATAATCAAATGCTTTGATAATCGCCAATTTCATAACCAAATGCTTTGACTCTCGCCAATTTCCCTTGTAAGCTTTGGTGCTGGCCAGTTCCCTCTTAGAAGTTTTGGTGCTCTCCAGTTTCGTATTGGAATTATTCAATGCTCGACAATTTCATAATCAAATGCTTTGATACTCGCCAATTTCCCTTGTAAACTTTGGTGCTGGCCAGTTACCTCTTAGATGCTTTGGTGCTCTCCAGTTTCATATTTGAATGATACAATGCTCGAAAGTTTCATATTCAAATGCTTTGATAATCGCCAATTTCCCTTGTAAGCTTTGGTGCTGGCAAGTTACCTCTTAGAAGCTTTGGTGCTCTCCAGTTTCATATTTGAATGATACAATGCTCGGCAATTTCATATTCAAATGCTTTGATAATCGCCAATTTCATAATCAAATGCTTTGATACTCGACAATTTCCCTTGTAAACTTTGGTGCAGGCCAGTTCCCTCTTAGAAGCTTTGGTGCTCTCCAGTTTCATATTTGAATGATACAATGTTCGACAATTTCATAATCAAATGCTTTGATACTCGCCAATTTCCCTTGTAAACTTTGGTGTTAGTCAGTTACCTCTTAGAAGCTTTGGTGCTCTCCAGTTTCATATTTGAATGATACAATGCTCGAAAATTTCATAATCAAATGCTTTGATAATCGCCAATTTCACAATCAAATGCTTTCATAATCGCCAATTTCCCTTGTAAGCTTTGGTGCAGGCCAGTTCCTTTTTAGAACCTTTAGTGCTCTCCAGTTTCATATTTGAATGATTCAATGCTCGACAATTTCATAATCAAATGCTTTGATAATCGCCAATTTCACAATCAAATGCTTTGATACTCGCCAATTTCCCTTGTAAGCTTTGGTGCTGGCCAGTTACCTCTTAGAAGCTTTGATGCTCTCCAGTTTCATATTTGATTGATTCAATGCTCGACAATTTCATAATCAAATGCTTCGATAATCGCCAATTTCATAATCAAATGCTTCGATAATCGCCAATTTCATAATCAAATGCTTTGATACTCGACAATTTCACTTGTAAGCTTTGGTGCTGGCCAGATCCCTCTTAGAAGCTTTGGTGCTCTCCAGTTTCATATTTGAATGATACAATGCTCGACATTTCATAATCAAATGCTTTGATAATCGCCAATTTCATAATCAAATGCTTTGATACTCGCCAATTTCCCTTGTAAGCTTTGGTGCTGGCCAGTTACCTCTTAGAAGCTTTGGTGCTCTCCAGTTTCATACTTGAATGATACAATGTTCGACAATTTCATAATCAAATGCTTTGATACTCGCCAATTTCCCTTGTAAGCTTTGGTGCAGGCCAGTTCCCTTTTAGAAGCTTTGGTGCTCTCCAGTTTCATATTTGAATGATTCAATGCTCGACAATTTCATAATCAAATGCTTTGATACTCGCCAATTTCCCTCGTAAGTTTTGGTGCTACCTTTTCCTTCTCAAAGGCTTGGTGTTAGCCAATTCCATTTCCGAAAGCTTTCGTGTTCGCCAATTTCGTTTTCGGACCCTTTCTTGCTAGTCAATTCTATCTACGAAAGTTTTGATGCTTGCGAATTTCATCATGATCGCCAATTTCATTCCCTGTAACAACGGAAGACAACTGAAAAATATGATTTATGGTGGCATTGGGAACTGAATCCACAAGCTCTTCGAAATCTTTAAAAAGACTTCAGAGAGATTTTTTTTCTTTTTTTAAAAAGAATCAGCTAACATATTGGATATCGTGATGTGATTGAACTGAATACCGCATGTTCGAATTTCTATGTGCAATGAGGACCGGGTTTATCGAACCGTTAACCTCATCCCTTTCCTTCACCCCCATCCGATATCGGACACTGGTCCTAAATATTCTAGGCCTAGGGCACCACCTTGCTTTAAACCGTGGGGCGGGATTGGCTCAGTAGGTAGCACCCCAAAATCATAATTTGTGGTTCCCAGATTCGAGTTTCAACTGTGATTAAAATTGAGATTTATCTCCGCTAAACCCTGATTTTGACATTCTCAAACAGGAGAGGGAGGCGTGGCCTCCCCTCCCTCATTTGAGAACGATAGCAACAGAACAGAGGAGAAAAAATATTATACCAATCTATAGAACCCGTATTTCTGAATAAATTTCTTAAAGGCCACTAAAACGGAGACGAAACATTTATGCAGTACCGTCGACGGGGTGGAGCATAAGAGGCAGCCTGCCTCACGGCGCCTGTGATGGTCCACCCATTCACTTTCGCTTTTCCTTAACCAGTTTTGCTTAATTTACGTTATATTTATCATTTTGGGGATTATTATTTCATTTTGTGGACATTGCAATCCTCGTTCCGAGCGTAGGAGTTGCGCATGCGCAACTCCGATATCCCCGTAGAGCAAACATTTAATTACTATTATTATATAATTGTTTTCATTAATGTTTCTCTTGTAATAAAAACAAAACAGCCATTGGAGATTTTCTTATATTTTTGCCTTATAATCCATCAGTGGCGATATTTAATTGTTTGCCTCAGGGCGCGATCTAATCTGGCGACGACACTGCATTTATGAAACAACGGCGTTCCGGTCCATTCGAACTTAATTTTACCCCTTTATCTCGGATCATTTCTCTTCCCCCCCCCCTTATTTTATTTCTAAATCCATGCCTGAAAGAGCGTAGAAATAAAATGCGTCATAAGGGCGAATCTAAGTCATAGGAGTGTAGAATAAAATGGGTCACAGGGGCGAATCGAAGTCATAGGAGTCTAGAATAAAATGCGTCACAGGGGCGAATCGAAGTCATAGGAGTGTAGAATAAAATGCGTCACAGGGGCGAATCGAAGTCATAGGAATCTAGAATAAAATGCGTCACAGGGGCGAATCGAAGTCATAGGAGTGTAGAATAAAATGCGTCACAGGGGCGAATCGAAGTCATAGGAGTGTAGAATAAAATGCGTCATCTACCGAGCGATATCCATCGTTGTTCCAATTCTGCCCTCGGTCAGAAATGGAACAACGATGGACTTTGGCCTTGAAAAGACGTCCGTATAATTGGACGTTAAACCCGTGTGCCTATGCGCCATACCCTGCGCACTTTGAAGAACACCTTCGATGACATAAATGTGCCTCCTTCGCTGGGCCCTTGGGGATCCTTTTGACCTGGCCTTTTAACCCACTGTTGAAAAAAATGTCACTCAGAGGTAAAACAAACAAAACATTTTAACCCGGCGTTGGAAACATCTTACGAGTCTCTGAATCAAAGGAGAAAAAACTGTCTCTTAAATCTCTGTTGATGTCTTATAAAATAATTTCTCAAAGTATTTAAAAAAACTTACCATTGAAATCGTAGCCACTTCAGGGATTACATTTGTGTGCAAATTGCTGTTTTCAGACGCAGATGTCATAAACATTTGAACATCCCAAAACAATTTATATTTCAAAATCATGTCACAAAAGATGATTAAAATAAAAGTTTCTGCGAAATATCGCAAATGAAAACACGAAATCTCTGAGTGCGTTAACAATGCAACAGAGCCAAACGATCAATTGTAATTAAAAGTATCGTGTACCTGAACAACATGGGGATTGCTAAGAAATAACATCCACCTAATCTATTTTGTAATTATCTAGTGGGTGGGTTATTTTCTCGTTTTTATCATTGCCGGTAAAAAGGTAAATAATTAATGAGACTTGAAAACTTTTATTACGCTAATGTCGCTTACAGAAACGTTACGATTGGAGTAATTAGTAAAAGGCTAATTACTCTAAATTTTGTAACTCTTAGCATCGTTATTGAATCTTTCGTCCAAATTTAAGTGTTGCGTTACTAGAAGAAAATTAGTGATTTTTGTATCATTAATAAAATATTATTATATTTTACTATTCATTTTACACTCTAGCTTTTCTAAGCTACGATGATCATTAGCTTACACTTTGCAAGTATTGATTAATATTAAATATTAAAAAAAATTTAAAATGCCCATCTTCCCATATGCGTTCTAAAAGGTAGCAAATAAAACTTAAGCAAATCGATGGTGCAATCAATCCTGAGTTCGTATTCACTTAAAAGGAACGTAAGAAAAAAATATCCCCTCAAGCAGCTGCTTGCTATAGAGATCAGGAGCCTGTCAGTTTATATACCATAGTAGAAGGTCTGTGAGGATGGCAGGACCTCAGCAGATAAACAGCATTTACACCCATGCCTTACCCGGAACTCGAACCCAGGTCCCTTAGATCAGTAGCTAAGCGCGCTAACCACGGCCACGGGATGGCAAAAGGAACATAAATAAATAAATACCCCCTCAAGCAGCTGCTTGCCACAGAGGTCTGACAGGAGCCTGTCAGTTTATATTGGATTGTTTTACCTCTGAGAGGCACTTTTTTGCACACCATGGGCTAAATGGCCAGGCCACAAGGACCCCGAAGGCTCAGAGAAGGTTGGGGAGGGGACCCACTGGAACAGCTGTTGGGAGACAGATGGTAGCCTCCCGTCAAGGCCATCCAGCTTGTTCTTTAAAGTGCACAGGGTATGGCTCTCCCCCACACGGGGCCACGGCTTAACGTCCCATCCGACGGACTTTTCAAGCCCATCGGTGTCCCCTACTGACCGTGGGCAGGGCGGGGAAATTTTGCGGAGATAAATCTCAACGCTGACCCAGTTGGGACTCGAACCTGGGAACTACAGATTACAAGCCTGGCGCGCTACTGACTGAGCCACCCCCGCCCCATCAGTTTATATGCCATAGTAAAAGATCTGTGAGTATGGCAGGATCTCAGCAGAAAAACGACACGAACATCCATGCCTTACCCGGGGCTCGAACCCAGGTCCCGTAGATCAGAAACCAAGCGCGCTAACCACTCGGCCACAGGACGGCAGAAAAAGAACATACGGGAGCCGAAAATCTTCTTGTGTAGGTAAATCGGCATCCTATCTTCCTTTGAAGTGAATACGATCTCAGTGATTGATTGCACCATTGATATGCTTTAGTCTTATTTTCTAGTTTTTAGGGCGCTTATGGGAAGATGGTACTTTTTAAACTTTTTAATTTATTTTTTTTGTCACTAAAAATACCTACTTTCAGAAGCTTTCATTTGCTCCATGACTCATAAACATCGACATTTTTGGTCCCCGTTTTTCCGTAGTCGTTTTTAAAGTAGCCCATGTCAGTGGAGACATCAGAAGCTTTAATTTAAAATATAATTCGTTAAGGTTCGTCTCCGCGAAAATTAGCCTCCTTTTTGGGGAGTAGAATGGTGGTATTGGAGGGGGGGGGGGGTAAATTCTAAATCGTCTCAGACGGTCCTCATATGAGCTTTCATTTGACACCTAACTCGTAATTGTAATCCCTCGCGTTCGGAAGGTTGGGTTGTTTTACCTCTGAGCAGCACTTTTTTGCACACCATGGGCTAAATGGCCAGGTCACATGGACCCCGAAGGCTCAGAGAAGGTTGGGGGAGGGGACCCACTGGAACAGCTGTTGGGAGACAGATGGTAACCTCCCGTCAAGGCCATTCAGCGTGTTCTTTTAGCGTGCACAGGGTATGGCTCTCCCGCACACGGGGCCACGGCTTAACGTCCCATCCGACGGACGGCGGCCTTTCCAAGCCCACCGGTGTCCCCTACTGACCGTGGGCAGGGCGGGGAATTTTTGCGGAGATAAATCTCAACGCTGACCCAGCTGGGACTCGAACCTGGGAACTACAGATTACGAGCCTGGCGCGCTACCGACTGAGCCACCCCCGCCCTCGCGTTCGGAAGATTTAGCGTAACAATGGTTTTCATATTTCCCCTTTTCAATGAGGGAAGAAAACAGGGGGGTTAATTTTTTATTGCCCACGAGATTTCCAGCTTCACATGCTTTCATTTCACACCTAACTTGTTACTTTCGGCACTCGCATTCTGGAGATACAAAGGAACAATAGTTTTCATAATTACCTTTTTTCAGGGGGGAAAGTATGGAGGGTGAATTTTTTTATAGCCTATGACACTCCCCGAGTAGGAAGCTTTGACACATAAATCGTTAAGTTTGACAGTCACTGTGGAAAGAAATGGTGGAACAACTGCTTTGACAAACCGAGACATGACGAGTGAATAGTAATAAAATAAATACCCCCTCAAGCAGCTGCTTGCCACAGAGATCTGACAGGAGCCTGTCAGTTTATATGCCAGAGTAGAAGGTCTGAGAGGATGGCAGGACCTCAGGAACGTGTACAGCAACTGTACACGCTCCAGTTACCGTTCACAGCAAACTGGAGCGTGTGCAGTTACTGCACACGCTCCAGTTTGCTGTGAACGGTAACTACACACGCTCAATATTTCTGTGAGTGGGCCCACACGATCCATGTTTTTGTGAGCTCATACGATCCAATGTGCATGCGAACATTAACCGCAACCGCTCCAGTTTGCTGTGAACGGTAACTACACACGCTCAATATTTCTGTGAGTGGGCCCACACGATCCAGGTTTTTGTGAGCTCACACGATCCAATGTAAATAAAATAAAAATAAATACCCCCTCAAGCAGCTGCTTGCCACAGAGGTCTGACAGGAGCCTGTCAGTTTATATGCCAGAGTAGAAGATCTCTGAGGATGGCAGGACCTCAGCAGAAAAACGAAACACACATCCATGCCTTGACCCGGGGCTCGAACCCGGTCCCTTAGATCAATAGCCAAGCGTACTAACCACTCGGTCATGGTACGGTTAGTAATAAGAAGATAGGTAATAAAATGTTAATGCATTGGACAGTGGTGCAGTCCTAAAAAATAATGCTTGGGCGCTTTTCATTTTCTATTCGGAACGATATAGAAAAAACATTGCATTTTTTTAAATAACTTTCAAAATTTCAAAGAAAATACGTTTTAGGCATCCCTGAATCTAAATTTCTCAATGACTGATTTCCGTCTGTTCGTCTATTCTTCCAAAATCTCATAAAATAGCAATTCGCCCTGGCTTCACTACTATTCGTTGGGTTGTTTTACCTCTGAGCGGCACTTTTTTGCACACCATGGGCTAAATGGCCAGGTCACATGGACCCCGAAGGCTCAGAGAAGGTTGGGGGAGGGGACCCACTGGAACAGCTGTTGAGAGACAGATGGTAGCCTCCCGTCAAGGCCATCCAGCGTGTTCTTTAACGTGCACAGGGTATGGCTCTCCCGCACACGGGGCCACGGCTTAACGTCCCATCCTACGGACGGCGGCCTTTCCAAGGCCATCGGTGTCCCCTACTGACCGTGGGCAGGGCGGGGAATTTTGCGGAGATAAATCTCAACGCTGACCCAGCTGGGACTCGAACCTGGGAACTACAAATTACGAGCCTGGCGCGCTACCGACTGAGCCACCCCCGCCCCGGATACTATTCGTAAATATGGATCAAATGCGAGAGGAATCAATTAACTTTTAAGCGTTTTCAATAATCCAGTTGATTTTCGTATTGACAGAAGTGGCGGTCTCGAGGAGGAGGGTGGTCCCTTCCATCAGATGGGACTTTAAGCCGTGCTCCGCGTACATCTGGCAACATTCGCGTACGTACACGAAGGGTGCCAGATCACTAATTTCTAAAACAAATCGTTGCCAGATATTTTTTCTGAATTTTGAAATCAACCATAGTGTTCGGATACTTTTTTGAGCGACTGTAGGTGGTCATATTATTTTGATACTAGATCGTGTGGGCTCACTCACGGAAATATTGAGCGTGTGCAGTTACCGTTCACAGCAAACTGGAGAGTGTGCAGTAACTGCACACGCTCCAGTTTGTTGTGAACGGTAACTGGAGCGTGTACAGTTGCTGTACACGCTCCAGATAATTTTTCCTGAATTCTGTAATCACGTGACACGAAGGTTGCCAGATCACTAATTTCTAAAACAAATCGTTGCCAGATATTTTTTCTGAATTTTGAAATCGACCATAGTGTTCGTATACTTTTTTGAGCGACTGTAGGTGGTCATATTATTTTGATACTAGATCGTGTGGGCTCACTCACGGAAATATTGAGCGTGTGCAGTTACCGTTCACAGCAAACTGGAGAGTGTGCAGTAACTGCACACGCTCCAGTTTGTTGTGAACGGTAACTGGAGCGTGTACAGTTGCTGTACACGCTCCAGATAATTTTTCCTGAATTCTGTAATCACGTGACACGAAGGTTGCCAGATCACTAATTTCTAAAACAAATCGTTGCCAGATATTTTTTCTGAATTTTGAAATCAACCATAGTGTTCGGATACTTTTTTAAGCGACTGTACAGGAGAGCCATATCCCATGCACGGCAAAGGATACACTGGAATTTCTCTGACGTAAGGCTTCCATCTGTCTCTTAACAGCTATCTAATAGGTCCCCATTCCTCGACCTTCTCTGAGCCTTCGGGGTCCTTGTGACCTAGCCATTTAGCCCATTGTGTGGAAAAAAGTGCCATTCAGAAGTAAAACAATTTAACCATTAATTTTTCTTCAGTCATATTTTTGAACGAACTGTATTTGAAAAAGCTCATTTGAGAAATAAGAGAACTACGCAATTCACTTATCATTTGGCATAATTTGCTATCGTACCTTACCTTCTGAATGTCAGTACATACAGTATATTTTAAGTTCGGCAATTGCGCCGTTTGATACGGTAAAGCGTTTCCAGAAAAAAAAAATTATAAATCTGACTTCAATTTACACTGATATCCACCAACCATAATAGATGTTAACAGAGTATTTACCCATTCTATCAGGGGCGTGGGTGTCTCAGTCGGTAGCGCGCCAGGCTCGTAATCTGTAGTTCCCAGGTTCGAGTCCCAGCTGAGTCAGCGTTGAGATTTATCTCCGCAAAATTCCACGGTCAGTAGGGGACACCGATGGGCTTGGAAAGGCCGCCGTCCGTCGGATGGGACGTTAAGCCGTGGCCCCGTGTGTGGGAGAGCCATACCCTGTGCACGTTAAAGAACACGCTGGATGGCCTTGACGGGAGGCTACCATCTGTCTCCCAACAGCTGTTCCAGTGGGTCCCCTCCCCCAACCTTCTCTGAGCCTTCGGGGTCCATGTGACCTGGTCATTTAGCCCATGGTGTGCAAAAAAGTGCCGCTCAGAGGTAAAATAACACATTCTATCGCCTGTAAGGTGAAAAAATATTTTTATAAAACCTGAACTCTGAACATAAAAACTGCGACTCACCCTTGGCTAAAAATAAATTCTTCTTTTACCATGATAAGCTCAGATTAAGTCTGCTGAGACGCAGGCTAAGTGAAATGATCGTCCATATAATAAGTCTTCACTTCAAAAGATTTATTCTTGTCCATATTTTATAAAATATTCCGGATAATTACAATATGCTGCTGTTAACTTACCAAGTGTCGTTAAAAAACGACCTGCAATGATTTGAATCAATAATATTGATTTTAGTTGTAACTGAAAAAAAAATTTATTTTGTGTTTCGAAATTGAAAATTTGCAATTAAATTTTCACAAAAATCAAATCACTCAAAATTTTAACCATTATTAACTGTCCAGTCTTAAGTTGGAACACTGTCTACAGCCGTCAGTATCTAGACAGTTCTGCCCATGCGCGACCCACCTCCGTTTTCTGTCTTCATGCTATTTCTGGCGATTTTATGCCTCACGAAGTTTTCGTTAAGTCGTCGAAACTAACTCAAAATACATACTATCCAAACAAATTCACTTGTCAATGTTGTAACAATTGTAGTCAATTTTTTTTCAAATTGCAAGACCCCTGGAAATCTAGTTTTCTTAAACAGAGCAAGTTGTTCTACTACATCTGGCGAATGCGAGGGCCTACAAAATGAAAGCTCATATAATGACCATCGTAAACTATTTCCTGGGGGGGGGGCACTCAGTCGGTAGCGCGCCAGGCTCGTAATCTGTAGTTCCCAGGTTCGAGTCCCAGCTGGGTCAGCATTGAGATTTATCTCCGCAAAATTTCCCTGCTCACGGTCAGTAGGGGACACCGATGGGCTTGAAAAGGCCGCCGTCCGTCGGATGGACGTTAAGCCGTGGCCCCGTGTGCGGGAGAGATATACCCTGTGCACGTTAAAGAACACGCTGGATGGCCTTGACGGGAGGCTGCCATCTGTCTCCCAACAGCTGTTCCAGTGGGTCCCCTCCCCCAACCTTCTCTGAGCCTTCAGGGTCCATGTGACCTGGGCCATTTAGCCCATGGTGTGCAAAAAAGTGCCGCTCAGAGGTAAAACAACCCAAAGTGAACTATTTCCAATTTTGCCCCCACTATTCCTCCTGATAAAAAAGAGGGGGGCGGATTTTCGAGGAGTTCGACTTTAGCGAGTCATATATACAGGAAACTTGATGCCTTTGATTCTAAATGCTTAGGTAGTATCTTGGGCATTAGGTGGTTTCACTTTGTAAGTAACGATGAGGTTAAGCAAAGGAGTCGGCAAACCTCCTTTGAGCAGAATTTTGTGTAGAGAAAGATTGCGTTGGTTTGGCCATGTTGCCAGTCTGCATAGCTGCAGATTGGTAAACACGATTATGAACAGTGTACTTAAGTGTTTCAGAAAAAGGGGAAGACCTAGGATGCGATGGGCAATGTCAAAAAGGCCCTTGCTGGAATTGACCTACGTAACCAAATGAAGTAGCTGTAGCTCAGAACAGACAGATGTGGCGAGCAAAATTATACAGTCTGGTAGGACCATGGAGGTAGGAAGAAAAGAGGAGGGGCCCTAAGCACTTGAAGATGATGCTACGGCGACTGCGCGGCAGCCATGTTGTTATATTCAAAACATTGATCAGTAGTGTTGGAATACAATGTGTCTTGCGCTATAAAAAATTGATTTTATACGATATTTGTGTTATGTTAATTTATTCAGCGTTTTGGATGCACGAATCGCCCTTCAAAAAAGATACCAGGAATTGCCTTTCATCGGTCAGTTTGTCATTTTTATAAAGTTTAATTAATTATATAATGATTCAAGTATCTTTACGTTCTAATTACGCCGCTATGAAATCAGTTTTATTTCGAGTTACAAACCTCGATTCTTCAACAGATTTTTTTCATTTTCTTAGGATTGTACTCAGTGATAATTGTCAAGATGTACTTCTTAGATTGATTGATTGATTGATTTTACGTTACGCTTATTTGAGAATTCCTTCTGCAGGCTTTCTCAGTTAAAAAATTTTGTTGGCTGTAATTGAATATTAGTGTGTATTCTATTTAATGGATGATGAATTTACATACTTTTAAATAGAGTTGATTAAAATATCACAGTTTCTTTTTAGTTTTTCATTTTTTTTGTTTAAATGTTTCAGTGTTTAAATTCCTATCTATCTTCCTGATTTAATAAGTTCAGTGTAAAAAGGGAAAAGCAAATTACAATAAAGTATTTTCATAAGGTGAAATATATAATATATTTTTAAATATGGATAGCATTTAAGGTATTATCTTTTAGAATTTCTTTTTAGATTAACTTAATGTGTCTGGTGTAAATTGTCATGGTGAGTGATAGCGATCATTAGTTAGGGTGAAAAATTTACAAATTGTTTAAATAATTTTAGTTAAAAGAGGAGAGGAGAGTGTAATTAAAGCTTTTCTCCTTTTCGTTAATTCTTTTGATATAGTTCTAATTTTCCCTTTTAAGGTGAATACGGAATTTATTTAATTCTGTATGGAATTTAAATAGAGCAAGTGTATTGCTTGTAGTTATTTTATTTTTACTTTGGTTGAGGGGTAGGTCAGGCGTACATAAAGGGAGATATGGGAGACTGAGGAATCAGGCACTGAGATGTTGGGTTCGAGCCACTGTTTGGAACGTTGCCTTTTTTTTTTTTAAATGGATATTATATTCCCTTCACCCTGTGGATATATTTTTCCTTTTTTTTTTCTTTTTATTATTTTTGCTTAGTATAATTTTTAGTTGCTTTTTTTTTTATATAGTTTTTTCAGATATTATTTTGAATTTTTCCTTTGTGGCTGCGAAAGGATGTATTTCAACCCTTATGGGATTTTTTTTTGAGAGAGAGATTGTAATAATTGTGTATTTTGTATTGATTGTTAACTCTGGTTGAGGGAGGAGAATGAGCATGAGATGGGGGAGAGATGTGAAGCTGAGAGTACAGACACAGAGCTGGTGGGTTCCAGCCACCATCTGGGGGAAGTTTTTTTTTTTAGCTAGTTTTTATTTTGTATATATATATATTTTTTAGTTCTTTTTTTTACTTCTTATATTAGCAACAGCAATATATTTATAAATAAGCACAAATTCAGGGGTGTAGCTACATCAAAAAATCGGGAGTGTCATCACACCAGAGATTTTTTTTTCCTTTTACGAGTTTAGAGGTGTGTTACAAATTTTACTTATTTATTTCAAACTTAATTCTATGGTATCAAACTTTATTCTCGGTACCGTTTTTTTAAATAAATTTCTTGAAAAGATGCTTTATTTTTTGCACTGTAAACTAAAATGCACTCTCAGCTTATGGCCAATGCATAGAAATTATCTTTTATTTCAGCTTTCCATTAAACAAAGAGAGACGAGAAGCCATTATACATAAGAGTTTTGCTAATGTTTCTGTTTGATTAGTCTCATGAATTAGTGGGGGCGGGGGTGGCTCAGTCGGTAGCGCGCCAGGCTCGTAATCTGTAGTTCCCAGGTTCGAGTCCCAGCTGGGTCAGCGTTGAGATTTATCTCCGCAAAATTCCCCCCCGCCCTGCCCACGGTCAGTAGGGGACACCGATGGGCTTGGAAAGGCCGCCGTCCGTCGGATGGGACGTTAAGCCGTGGCCCGGTGTGCGGGAGAGCCATACCCTGTGCACGTTAAAGAACACGCTGGATGGCCTTGACGGGAGGCTACCATCTGTCTCCCAACAGCTGTTCCAGTGGGTCCCCTCCCCCAACCTTCTCTGAGCCTTCGGGGTCCATGTGACCTGGCCATTTAGCCCATGGTGTGCAAAAAAGTGCCGCTCAGAGGTAAAACAACCCAACCCAACAACTCATGAATTAGTGACTATATCACAAAACAAAGATTTTGTTGATGACACACTTTGTCTGTAGAAGATGTTAAATTCCTCATCTATCAAAAAATATCTTAGATAGATGTGATTGTACCTTTATCCATTATCTGAAATATTAGAAAATTTTAAACAAAGTCAGTACAAAGTTTTAAAAATGTTTAATCAATATTTAAAGGTTACTTATGTGGTATAGATGAAGCCCTGAGATCTTGGGGCTTCATATCAAAACAACACACATATTGCTAAAATCAGAACAGTGAATATGAATAGTATAACTGCAAATTAAGGTTTTTTAATAATGATGTAATACAAACTAGGTTACAAGTGACTTCCAGCAGTTAAAATTTAAAAAGTTATAACTAAATGTTATAAATCATAATTTTAAGCTAATTTGCATCACTTTTTTGTCAGAAAAGGAAACAGTTAACCGAAAAATTCTCCAAATAAAACAGTAGAATTTTTTAATCAATAAATAGTAAATCCAGAGCTACCTATTGACTTTGAAGTCAAAATGAAAATTCAGTACACTCATAATTGTCTTAATAGTGGGTGTCATAACTTATTAACATATTTTTGGAGTTGAATCTTTACTATTGTGAAAAATCACTGGAAAGCATTTTAATGTAGGTGTGTTATACATGATTTCTCCACCAAAGTTTAAAGTGTTTTTAAAATCTACCATTTTGGCCCCTACACTATTGGCTTTATTTAGTTTTGTTAGGCAAATTTTTTTATTTTTGTGGAATCAGAATTTTTTTTTAAACATAAAATAGCTATTTTCTGAATCTTACAAATGTGATTTTTTGCGGTTTAAATGCTGCTATTGCATATAACTTTTATGTTTTACCCATAAAATGTTTTCCACTGTTATCAGTTCAGTATAAATAAACTTTTAAAATCTTGGAATTGTTTGTTATTGCCGTAGTCAACGAAATACATAAATAGTTCTGCTATACAGTAATTCTGTATGGTATTCATTGCATTAAAAAAAAGCAATATAAATTCCAAATAGCTTAAATGGGCTTTCTCTTAGTCGTGAAAAAAAAATCTTCCCGTATATAACGCACAGTAAAACTGAATATAGCACGTGAAAAGTAGACTTGACTGCAGCGGCAGACGGTTTGTTTTGGAAGCAACAACATGGCTACCGCCGTGCTGCGTCAGCATCATGACCTTGGACAGGGAAAGTGCGTTAGGGCGTCTCCTATCATTCGTACCTCCGTGGGTAGGACCTCCGTAGTCTGGCTGCACGTGAATTTTGTATGTATCTCGAATTAAAGCTTGTGGCGTCTCCAATGTCATGGACCAGCTTAAACATGACTCCAAAAGGAAGGAAAAATGTGGTCGATGTTTATGAGTCATATATCAAATAGAAGTTTTTGAAAGTAGATATTTGTACCAAAAAAAAAAGAAATTAATTAAAAATTTAAAAAAATACTTATCTTCTTACAGGGCCATAAAAAGTAGAGAATAAACCTAAAGCATATCTATGGTACAATTAATCACTGAGTTCGTATTCGCTTCAAAAGAAGGTAGGACGCCGTTTACCTACACAAAGAGATTGCCGGCGCCCATTCTTCTTTTGAAGTGGATTCGATATAATCGTAATTGCACTATCGATATGCTTTAGGTTTATTTTCAGCTTTTTAGGGCCACATAGGAAGATAGTTATTTTTAAAAAATTTTAATCCACAACTCACCTGTATATTATCAAGTGGCTTCGTATTTTGCCAACATCCACGAGATTTTGTCAAGTTTTCTCGATTTTGCAAATTATCCATTATTTTCACAAAACCAATTGCAGTTTTCACAACTCGCCTGTATTTGGCCAAGTGTCTTCGAAGTTTACCAACTGCCCTAAATTTTGCCAAGTTGCCTCGATTTTGCCAACTCCCCGAGATGTCAACCCGCTATAATTTCACACAAAAAAACTCTCTCTCCCCCAATAGTACGCTCCTGATTATTGGATACATTCAACACTAACTTCCGAAGAAAAAAACGAAATGACTGACTAGTGTGCTCCTTTATCATAGAACCATCAATAGCAGCACACTACCATGAATCATCAAAATATGTGCATTTAAGCATCCTTGAACTATGAATGCTTGCACCTGTAACTAGATCTCCATGAACCGGCTTGTTAGAGTGCAAAAAAATGCGAGAAAATGTAAAAGGAAAATGAAAACAAAAATTTATAAAAAAGAAAACGCGGGAAAATTGTTTTAACCACTATAAAACAGTAAATCACCCCTCACGCAGCTACTTGACACAGAAATCTGACAGAAGCGAGTCAGTATTATAATACACCATATAAATCCCTGATGAAGGTTTGACGTTAGCTAAAACAAACCATCCATTGTGATCCGGAGATCAAATCCGAGTCCCATTGACCGGCTAATTCTGTAAAGTATTATCTAAGCTTAAATCTAAAAAGGGTAAATTAAATATATAACCTGGAAACTATTTGAGGCCTTATAAATGTCGATTAAAGTAATGTTATTAGAGATGGTGGTTTCAAAATAATATTCGTCATATAGCCCATACAACGCAAATGTAAAATATGGTATTTGTAACTTTCACTAACTTCTAGGTATGCAATAAATGCACGCTCAATGAAACGGAACCTTGGAGTACCACAGACCCTAATCAGCAGACATACAAGAACTGCAAATTATGTTTTTTGATATCCAAGTGCTTCACATTGTACTCTCTTAACGATTCTTGTGTATCGTCTCAAACGTTTGACAAACTACAATTTGCCATGTTGCCATTTAGCATTAGCTTAAAACGTAAACGTAATATCGCTACGTAATATCGCTACGTAATTAGCAATAAACCGATTTGAGACAAACCCCTGCGGCGAACCGCTCGTCACACAAAATCAAGTTGTTTTATTCTACTCTTTTGTAGTGCATTGCCGTTACTGCGCAATTGATCTAAAAGCGACCAAAAGCGGTTCTGTTAAGGAAGCTATTGCCTTTGGATTCTGCAAAGAACAGGAATCCATTCGACAGCATTGGAAAGCACAGAACCATGAAGAAATTTAAAATAAGATTAGGGAGAATAATTTGGAATTAATTATAGAAATGATTGATTCCAAATAATTATTTTGCAAATTTCAGCGATCTAAGCTGTGAAATTGTTCATTTACAGAAGGCTCATTTTCATATAAACTAATCCTCGAAATTATTTCTAAATTTCTGACTTAATTATCTGTTTACTATTTTAATATTATCACTGAAACTAGGTTTTGATAGGTCTTTGTCATAAAACCGTAACCAACTTTATTTTATTCGAGGTAGAACTGTTCAAAACTCCTCATGGATGGAGGACAACACCGGCATCCTGTTCTTTTATACTCTAGAATAATAAGAACAATAATGATGTCAGTATTATAATACAATAACGAGTCAGTATTATAATACACCATATAAATCCCTGATGAAGGTTTGACGTTAGCTAAAACAAACCATCCATTGTGATCCGGAGATCAAATCCGAGTCCCATTGACCGGCTAATCCTGTAAAGTATTATCTAGGCTTAAATCTAAAAAGGGTAAATTAAATATATAACCTGGAAACTATTTGAGGCCTTATAAATGTCGATTAAAGTAATGTTATTAGAGATGGTGGTTTCAAAATAATATTCGTCATATAGCCCATACAACGCAAATGTAAAATATGGTATTTGTAACTTTCACTAACTTCTAGGTATGCAATAAATGCACGCTCAATGAAACGGAACCTTGGAGTACCACAGTCCCTAATCAGCAGACATACAAGAACTGCAAATTATGTTTTTTGATATCCAAGTGCTTCACATTGTACTCTCTTAACGATTCTTGTGTATCGTCTCAAACGTTTGACAAACTACAATTTGCCATGTTGCCATTTAGCATTAGCTTAAAACGTAAACGTAATATCGCTACGTAATTAGCAATAAACCGATTTGAGACAAACCCCTGCGTCGAAACGCTCGTCACACAAAATCAAGTTGTTTTATTCTACTCTTTTGTAGTGCATTGCCGCTACTGCGCAATTGATCTAAAAGCGACCAAAAGCGGTTCTGTTAAGGAAGCTATTGCCTTTGGATTCTGCAAAGAACAGGAATTCCATTCGACAGCATTGGAAAGCACAAAACCATGAAGAAATTTAAAATAAGATTAGGGAGAATAATTTGGAATTAATTATAGAAATGATTGATTCCAAATAATTATTTTGCAAATTTCAGCGATCTAAGCTGTGAAATTGTTCATTTACAGAAGGCTCATTTTCATATAAACTAATCCTCGAAATTATTTCTAAATTTCTGACTTAATTATCTGTTTACTATTTTAATATTATCACTGAAACTAGGTTATGATAGGTCTTTGTCATAAAACCGTAACCAACTTTATTTTATTCGAGGTAGAACTGTTCAAAACTACTCATGGATGGAGGACAACACCGGCATCCTGTTCTTTTATACTCTAGAATAATAAGAACAATAATGATGTAGATTACGTTATCAGCAGCTATTTAGATGATAAAATCAATAATATCTAGATGGTGTAATCAATAATGATCTAGATTAGGTTGTCCAACTATTCTTGTCTCACTGCAAAAGTACCTGGTTGAGACTCAGAAAACAAATATTAATATAGTGAATCTGGCTCATTTCTTCCAAGATTTTGTCCTAAAAAATTTTTGTTGCATGATTAAACGATAATTGCTCATTCATAGTACTCATTAAAAGGTAAATTTTTTGTTTATTAAAAATTTTTTGATTCCTTAAATATAAGTTTTTGTTTCCAATTTATTGCTCCCTAAAAATGAATGTTTTCGTTTTTCAGACGAATAGGGATTGCTGCCTTGACTTTTAATAATGTATGGAGAGTGTAGAGAAATAGGCGTATACATCTAAAGACTAAAATTAGACTGTATAATAGTTTGGTTCTTTCTAGGGTTAGTTATGGTAGTGAAACTTCGACGCTATGTAAACAAGTTAACAGGAAACTAGATGCATTTGATTCTAGATGCTTACGCAGTATCTTGGGTATTAGGTGGTTTAACTTTGTAACTAATGATGACGTTAGGCAAAGGAGTCTGTAAACCTCCTTTAAGCAGCATATTATGCAGAGAGAGACTGCTGGTTTGGCCATGTTGCCCGTATGGATAATTATAGATTGACGAATAGGGTTATGAACAGTGTACCTAAGGGCCTCAGAAAGAGGGGGAACCTAGGATGCGATGGGCAGACAATGTCAAACAGGACCTTTTAATATTGGTGTGCAGTGGCCAGATGCAGAAGATGTAGCTCAGGACAGATATGCTTGGAGTATTAAACTGCACGGTCTAGTTGGACCTCTGTAGCCCATGGCTGCTTGAGGATGATGATGATGATGATGATGCACCCGCGATGGTCTTTCACATTATGCGTCTCCCAGGCATTACTGCGTTATATGGTCTCCCAGTTTGAAACCTTCATTCCATAAAATATAATTAATATTAAAAAAATATCCCCTGAAGCAGCTGCTTGCTACAGAGGTCTGACATGAGCCTGTCAGTTTTTTTGCCATAGTAAAAGATCTGAGAGGATGGCAGGACCTCAGCAGAAAAACAACACAAACGTTCATGCCTTATCCGGGGCTCGAACCTAGGTCCCTTAGATCAGTAGCCAAGCGCACTAACCACTCGGCTGTAATCCAAATAATATATACCTGAGGACCCGCCATCCTCACAGATCCCTCTACTATGGCGTATTAAATTGACAGGCTCCTGTGAGACCTCTGTGGCAAGCAGCTGCTTGAGGAGGTATTTATTTATTATAATTTGATGAGTTGACTCTTATTTACACACTCATAGCACGAAATTAGTGCCATCACTGTAGCAAGGAACATGTTGGCTCTGATGCGAATTAAAATATAACGGGGTCCCAAATAGAAAGAGCTATGTTGAAATTAAAACATTTATTATATAAACGTATAAAATCTCCTTAGGAACGAAACGAGCCATCTTCTTTGAAGACGGTTTATAACATTTTTATAGGGGTGTTGCTTGAAATTCATTTAAAGGTGCACTGAACTATTTAATAAAAATCGGTATGGAATTCAGAAGTATTATCATTAGTAGCATTCTACCACTACATAAGCAAATGAATTTCTTTCACAGCAGAATGAGAGAGCCATACGAAAAACTTCATAAGGCAGGAAATCGCTCGAATTGGTGCGCAGACTGATAAAAGGGGAGAAACGACATGGGATGTGCCTGGCCTCTATCCTATTAGTGACCGTGTGCTACCCTCTGCACTATTAGCTACACCACTGCGTGAAACAAGCACTTCCTGTTATATGGATCATAGTCAATTCGTCCTCGACTCTAGCCTTCTTTCGTGGGTGTAATATGGCGTTATTTGCCATTGCACCATAAAACCCCACACAACCCCAACAACCAGCTTCTTTTGCGTTTCCGTGAACATGACCTGATTGAAAAATCGAGATGTCCAGTGAAAATTATGTGTATGGGGCCTCTTATATTTAAAAAACAAATGAATAAAAACGATATCTATCTTAAACTTCCAAGGTTAAGATAATTAGGGTTTTTATTCAGTACTTTGAAAATCTGAATGAGAAAAATAAGTTAGTTTTTCCTCTTACTATGATATTAATGAATCCCCACCTCGTCCTCTCCCGAAATTTATCTATTTCATAAACACAACAGTGTTTTAAGCATGGGGCCTGGAACATTTGCACCGATGTCACTGCCATTAGTCGGTCCTGTCTAAGACGAGTTGGGTTGT
Source organism: Ryuthela nishihirai (assembly GCA_038380435.1). NCBI lineage: Eukaryota > Metazoa > Arthropoda > Arachnida > Araneae > Heptathelidae > Ryuthela > Ryuthela nishihirai. Next base: position 7,035,075 of record JAWZYU010000013.1, read on the forward strand.
TGGATTGTTTTGCCTCTGAGCGGCACTTTTTGCACACCATGGGCTAAATGGCCAGGTCACATGGACCCCAAAGGCTCAGAGAAGGTTGGAGGAGGGGACCCACTGGAACAGCTGTTGGGAGACAGATGGTAGCCTCCCGTCAAGGTCATCCAGCGTGTTCTTTAACGTGCACAGGGTGTGGCTCTCCCGCACACGGGGCCACGGCTTAACGTTCCATCCGACGGCGGCCTTTCCAAGCCCATCGGTGTCCCCTACTGTCTAAGACGAAAGCATCACCAACGGATCTCAGAGGCAGAGAATCTCTGCCACATCAGACAGTTTCAGAAACACTAATTTAGATGACATACAGATCGCTATTGTCAATTCTGTGGTGAATGCTTTTTGGCGAAAATTAAGCGAAAGAACTTCTGCCCGGGTGCCAAAGTGCCAATGCAGGCTCGGGTCAGTTGTAATATGAATATTCCAGGTCATTTAAGTTGTATTCACATTGCTCAATTGTTTTAATATAGTTCAATAATATATACAGTATTGGCAAAACGTCCTAAACATATCTGTGTTTCTGCAGGTTTTTTTTTTTGGTTCATATTGATTTCTAGCAAAGAAATTATTGAATATGGATAGTTTTTATTAATTACTCTAAGGTATTTTTTTATTGTGATTTAAAAACGGTTTTTAGTTTTTAGCTACTTAGCAAGGTTTTTTAAATATAATTGCTGGAATGTAATCGAGTATAAATTTTATTACAATATAACATATACTGTATAATCCAATTAACAGAAACATGAATTTTGCAAAACGTTTAATTTTATCCTCATTTTAATAATTTTATTAAAATGAGGCAATTTTATATTATATTATTTTATAGCAATTGCTACATATGCCACTTCAACTTTCGACAACTTTCGTATGATGACAAAGGTCGTTATTACTCTGAAACATACAAAGCTAATCCTCAAAAGGATCCCTGGTTGTTGCAACAACTTCTTTTGCAGTATTTTGATGTCGTCCTTATCTTTCATTATTCTTTTTAAAATAAGTAGCTCTTCAGCACTGCAACGAAACATGCAACTAAAGTCATAGCATGGGGCATTTTTCCGCCAAAACTTTAAATCTTGCATCATTACAAAATTCATTTAAAGTTTAGATTTTCCAACTTTCTGACTATCTAGGCAACTGGTTTCCAAAGTGTGGGGTGTTATCAGGCGTGGACTGTCAAAAAGTACAGCCGCTCAAAAAAAAAATATCCGAATACTATGGTTGAGTACAGAATTCAGAAAAAATATCTGACAACGATTTTTTTTAGAAATTAGTGATCTGGCATCAACCATAGTGTTCGGATACTTTTTTGAGCGACTGTACTGGATGCTACAGCGTCCTGGGCTATCGGGGCTTCATAGAAAGAATGCTTTTTTTATTTGAATAATTCTTATGTTACATAAGTTCCACGGAATTTGGAAAGAAATATTTCAAGTGGTATTTGAAATCTTACAAAAAATCGGATTTTTTAAATCAGAGACCAGGCACCCTTGCTGCCCTTGCAATACCTGCATCTCTGAAAAATGCTAGTTCCCTCTGGGAGCAGTTCTTACACCCATAAATCAATTTTCGGTTCACCCTTTGGATGCCCCAACTAATTGGTTAGAAGGTACTGAATTTTCTACAAAACTTTAACATTAAAACTGAATTTATTATAATCCTCAAACTCTCAGAGAACAATAGGCTAGTTTCATGCATTGCTTTTACGGACACATGTAGCTAGAAGATTCCCTCGTTCAATCAAAAATTATTTCCAACTTCCAAAAATATTAAACAATTATGGGAAATGTACAAGGGCGTATACAATACCTTGCGTGTTCAATCAACTGCCAAGGGAAATTATTTTATTAAACAATTTTAAAGAAATCAAAAATAAGACAAAAAATTTTCTTCTAGGCACTAAATTTTAAATAAAAATTTCAACCACCACAATGGAGCTTCCACTGGAATTCATATAATTTGATGACATTGTTTTAAACTATATCTTATGTATTTTTCATGTAACGTTATTATTCTTCTCTCCTGCAGATAAGCAGATGCTTTGCGGGTCATTTGTTTAAATTTTGTATAACTAACATGAATATGAATAAAGATTATTATTATTATTATTAAAAAAGCTTTCTTCAGTCATTGAATGTCTTGCATGTTTTGAAGTTGAATATCACAAACAAAAACTGTTGTATCTTTATAGTTGGCAGCATTCTTACCTGCAATTTGAGTTGTTTCATCTGTCAACGAATGACATTCCTGTCCACTGCACATACATTTGGTAGGAGGCACATACATTTGGTAGGAGTGCGATGATAGGGAAGATGGGAGGAGGGCGATGAATCTATACCAACCTAAAAGGCGTCATTACAGAAAGTTTGAACTGATCTAAATGGTGGAATTAAAAAATACCGGAAGATTCAGGAAATACGAATCTTAACATTTCTTTAGCACCTAGCTAACCAAAAATGCATTTTCCATATATCTCTAAAAGGAAAAAGGTGAATACTTACGATAGGGAAATAAACAGTTCATAAAGTGAAGACAATATCTCTTTTTTTTTTTCGAAAGTGAGCTAAAAATTAGTATTTGAAAAATACAACAAACCTAACAGATATATCACATCCATGCCTCTAAGGACACATGATCATGTCGGCAGTTATTGAGTTAATACTATATACAACAGCTTCAGTTAGCGTATTAAAATGAACACATACACATGCCTGGTCAAATTATTATAAATACTGCATCGTGAGAGAAATACCATGAAATTTGCCAATGTGTGCAAAATTTCTTACCGACCTTAAATATTCTACGTCACTGCAAAATCCTATAAAATACATAAAATATGGTGGAGAGCACAGTCAAGTATGACATGAGTGAAAAGTCTGATCTGATTGATTTTGAAAGGAGGTTCATCGTAAGTGTGTGATGGACAGGAATATCTGTAACGGAGGATATGATCCAAAGTAGTAAATCCTGAGATCCAACAGCCCAAGTATGTGGAGTATGGCAATGGTCTAAAAAAATGTATGTCAATCATGGCAAATGCGAGAAGACATGCGTTCTTATGAACAAGGACAGGTGCTTGTTGGTAAGAAATATAGGGAAAAATAGAGCTACTACAGTTCATCAGCTGAGAGAGATGACCACTAACAGTAGTTCAAATCCATTTCAATAGCACTATGTTTAGGGAGCTGAAAACATTGAAATTTTGGAATTGTACCAAAGTACAGACAACAGAGTATCAGATAGATGTACTTAATAATTTGGCCAGTCAGTGTATATACAAGAAGATACTTTGAGCTGTTTGAGAGAAATGCTTCAGAATGAAGGACTCAACTTTTGTACTCAGCAGAAAATATGATGTATTATTTCTATTGAAAACTATAAAGTGTCACATACCCTCGAAGTAAACGTCGAAAAAATGAAGTTAATATTTAAGCAGAAAAAACATAAAAAAAAGTTTAGCAAATATTGAGTAATAAAGTAGAACACTAAATGAAGCAAATAACACAGTTCATAATCCTGAAAATATTTGAAACTAGCTTAAAGATACAATTGGCAACGATGTTTGCAAAAAGATGGAGGTAGGAAGAGGGGGGAGGTGCCCTATCGCTTGTAAACTGTAACCGAGCGTCGCCATATTGCTCCTACTCGTTCAGCAGAATGTGTTTGAAAAATGGGTATGTGCGTAGTATATGGATGGCTCAATAAGCCTGCGTAAACGATCAAATGGATAAGATTTTATAGGCAATAATTAATGCTGAAGTTTTGCTTTGTAAATTGAAAACTTTTTTGTTATTTCAACTATTTATGACAGTAGCATAGTTAGGACTTGCGGGAGGGGGGATAGGAAAACTTGCAAAGGGGGTTGCGAAAATTTCCCAGTGTTTTAAATGTAAACTGATTAAATAAAGGTGTATTATAAATTCAGAGAAAGAAATAATAAATCAAGAAATGGGAGAGAACATAATACGCACTTTATTCATTTCATATGCTTTTGATGTACCCTACCGAAAGGTTACAGAATTTCCCTGTTATGCCAGTGAGAACCTAAATTGAAAGCTCTATAACTTCTGAAATATGCATTTAATAGAAAAATATGAAGATAAATTAAATGTCATAATCAAACCTATTTAAATATCCACTTTCAACATTAGAAACTTTTGATTAAACAATGATACAACTTTGATATATTATGCGGAGGAGTGGGGGGAATTTAATATATTCTATATCAGGCACTAGACATTTTTTCATTGGTGTATTTGTTACAAATTTTAAATTAGTTTTACATACTTTATCTTTTATATAAGCTTAATTTTCATTTAATATATTCCAAGAATTTGTATTTTGAACTTTCTCCTGGGGAGAATTTCCTTCCCAAAGTTTTGTTGAAACCAGGACCTGAAAAAAATTGAGATGAAGTGGGTGGGGGCAAGAAAAAACTCAATCGACCTGAAAAATATAAAGGGGAGAGCAAGAGATTATTTCCAATGCAATATAACATTTTTCCCTCCGTTTTATACGGCTTTAAAAAATGAAACATAAGTTTATTCATCAATAGCATGCAATATAAATAAGTTTAATAATTTTTTCTCCCTATTACCCTTACTTACTGCGCTAGATATAATTCTACAAGCAATCCCTATTGTATGAAAAAGATGCTGGGTAACTTTCATTTGATATGTAACTTGTTGATAATCTTAATTGGGGTTAAAAAACTCTTTTAAAACAAAAGTGAATGCAAAACTGAAGCCAAAAAAAAGTAGTTTTTTGATAACTGTTTAGCACGCTTGGCTACTGATCTAAGGGACCTGGGTTCGAGCCCCGGGTAAGGCATGGACGTTTGTGTTGTTTTTCTGCTGAGGTCCTGCCATCCTCTCAGACCTTCTACTATGGCATATTAACTGACAGGCTCCTGTCAGACCTCTGTGGCAAGCAGCTGCTTGAGGGGGGATTTATTTTTATTTAAAAAAAATTATTGATCTTAAAAAAATCGATTTTATTTAGCAATAATTGTAGAAATAGTATCTAATTCAATCAAAGTGGTTCAATCTCCTTTAAATGCTGAATAGCATCTTTTTCTTACATGAAACAATTGCGATTTTATTCAGCAGTATTAGCATAAAGTATTTGGATATATTGCAACTGATGTGCAGTTTGCGGCTTTCTGAGTAGGAACAGCATAGATAATGCTCTTCTCCTCGGCTACACTAACAATCTATGTTAAGAGATAGTAAAGGCGCCTCCCCCTCTTCCTAGCTCCATCTTTACACCAGTAGTTAACCTAAGAATTGCTGTAGATTGAAATCTGCCAACAGCAGTCGTAAACATCAGGAAGAAACAATACAAGAAAAATTTAGTCTGCAACCTAAAAGTCACTCTATTTGAGTTCAGCTTGGTCACAAGTGCATAATAATTTCAAATGATTCGCCGTCGACTTTTCCTTTGTGATCTGAAAATATTGTCAACCACCTCCCCAATAGTATGCTCGTTGGCTATGGAGTTTCGTTTCCTTCTCAAACTTTTCTACCGTTGAGATACTTTTGTTCAAGTTTCTTGAAATGTCTGCAACAGCAACAACACCGTTCGCTTGGTTAGCGATGGTTTGTTAAGCTTTTCTTCCAACCCTAAAACGCCATTTCCACACTTGCTACACCCCCGCTACCTTTGTTCGTATGTACGAAAATAATGCTCTACATCAAAGGCTTTTTCTCAAATACCGAGAACCTGTTCGGAATCCAAGGCTACATTCAGTGCCGGATTTAGAACTTCTGAGACCCTATATTTTAGAGGCCGTTAGCTACAGAAAAGTTAAGAGATCCTAAACTATTGCAAATTTAAATGGCCCTAAACTATTGTAAATTTAAGAAGCACCAAAATTTCGAAATATATATATTTATTGTTATTGAAGGAAACATTAAAATAATAATGAGTGGTGACCTCAAACAAACAAACCCTAATTTGCATCGGATGAATGTGAGTACATATATATCATATATGTCTTACTGATTATTTTGCCTTTGTTTTATTCCCACTTTATTTTTACGATATTATCAGTTCATATCAGTTTCACATGGGGCAAAGGTCATAATCCTTTACTACAGTGTAGTTTTGCTTCTAGAGATCGATAAAACAATATGTGGTATTCATTAAGTGCGAAACCGTAACCAAGAACAACTCGGAAATTAATGGAAATGTGTGAGCATATGATTTTTCCAAAGTAGTGTCTTCCTCAGTCTGTGCACGTGTTAAGTTTAATCAAAACAATGGGTAAACGGAAATCTAGGGTGAGTTTCATTTTATGGTTTTGAAACCAGGTCATATTTTAAAGTTCTAAAGTATATTTCGCTTGTTTTTTTTTAACCGTATCGTACAGTTTAACAAATACAACTGATGAAGAAAACGTGGCAAGTGGCATATTTGTTTTGTATCCAAAAATTAATCTTCAGCCATTGCTATACACAATCTAGTACATACTGTTACAATCAGTAGATTTGCCAGGATTAATAAATTTTTTTTAAGGGAAAGGATTCAAAATGTTTCTGTTAATGTGAATCGATTTTAAAAAAAAGGGGGCGAGTTTTGCCAGGAGGCTTTTCACAATTCTCAGCCAATAGATGGCAGTCCACATTATTTAGTCAATCACTTATTAATGCTATTCTAAAGAATTTAAAATGCTTGGATTAACCCCTTTTCCCTCTCTGTCAACGTATTGTTTATATTGGACAATGGGCATAACCTGTGTCATAATAGACCACAAGTGCAGGTACTGCAAAGGTTGTTTCTGAACAAGTAGGGGTGAGGATGGCTCATTTAGTAGCATGCCAGGTTTGTAATCTGCAGTTCCCAGGTTCGAGTTCCAGCAGGGACAGTGTTGAGATGCATCTCAGCAAAACTCCCCACCTTACCCTTGGTCAGTAGGAAGATACTGATGAGTTTGGAAAGGCCACTGTCTGTCGTATGGGATATTAAGCCACAGCCCCATGTGTGGAGCGCCATATTCTGTATACATTAAAGAACATGCTGGATGGCCTTGATGGGAGGCTACCATGTCTCCCAACAGTGCTGCTCAGAAGTAAAATGTCTCACTCCACAACTTACATTTTTCACCTAACCTTTCCTTGTCCTACTTGAACAAGGAAAGGTTTTGAGCTTGTTTCAGGATTACAAAATTGTAAAAATTAACAGAAGGTCAAGATATTGTGGAAGGACAAGAAGAAAATGTTAAATTTAAAATGCTGAAAATATTTCTCAACTTTATATCACACTACTTTATGTGTTGTACCAATTTGTGGTTCTGGCTCCTTATTGATATCACACATAGATCTATCCCTAGTAAAGTTGAGAAAAATGGTGTATATTTTCAGTGGTTTTTTTTTAAAGTGTGGGCAAAGAGAGGTAATATAAATGAAAAGATATGTGTATTTCTAGCACTTAGCCAAAGAATATTTTCCATGATTTGGGGGAAGGGGGAGGGGAGACAAAATTTTATTTTTTTTTTCATTACAATGTAAGTGAAATATTTTTCATTTTCTTCCAATGAAATACAAAGTGCTACCAAACCATTAGAGAAATGCATTGGGCACAAAGTTTCTAAGGATCATATTACAGTTCTTGTTTCTGCAAATATGGATGGTTCAGAGAAGTGGATGTTAATTGTGATTGGGAAGGACAAGAATCCTAGATGTTTTAAAAGGTGAGAAGTCTTCCCATTTGATATCTTGCTAAAAACTTGGATGACTGGTTTTATTTCAAGCAGAGGTACAACTTTGGCATCTGGAAGTTGCAGAAAGGAAACTAAAAAGCACTCTTTTTTTCTAGACAATTGTCAGACCCATCCTAAGATTGATAATTTGCAGAAAATTAAGTTGGTATTTTCACCTTGAAACTATACCAGCAAATAACCAACTCCAAAAGAATTTTTAATTTATATCTAAAAACGGAAATGTTCAATATCTACAGATGATAAAGTAAACACATTATCTCATTTCTTTTGAAAACAAAATGCTAAAACTTAAAATCACATGCAGTAGAAAAATAAATCAATTAAAAATAATGCACACATAATTTTGTTTCTTAAATCTTAATTTTTTTTTTCTAGTCCTAAAATTCAGTAGATGGCAGTTACATAATTTCTCTTTCAAACTTTTCACATGCAGAATGCAAGATTTTTGTATGAACCTCAGTTATACTTATAAAAATGTTTTAGTGCGAAAATTTTCTTTTTGGTGTTATTGCAATGTGCATTTGACACAGAGTGAAATATATAATCCATTTCTGCTATTTAACTATTTGGCAATTAGTACTACAAGTCCCTGTTCTGTTTACTGATGCTAAGATCACTGTATTTATATACTGCTAATCTACCCACAAGTTACTGAACATCAGTGGCATAAGATGGGTTTGGAAGTTTGGGGAAGCCTAACCTAGCAGTAGACACACTTTTGTTAATGTATATGCATTGGTGTTTTGGCCATCAGTGATTTAAAGCTTTTAATTTTAAAGAACATTTCTTGCTTTAAAATATCTTGCTCTAAAACTGCATAATTGCAATTTATCTTTTCCTTTTATAATTTTACAGAATTTCTTTAAAACACGTACGCACAAATTACACCTGAAACTGCTATAATAGCATTATATAGTTTATATTTCAAGTAAGTATAAAAAAAAGTATGAAATTCATACTTTCTGTAAATTTATATGCATTTGTATTAATTAACATGCCTCCTGCATCCATAATTAATTAAAATGTACTTTGAATGTTTATCTGCAAACATATATTACAGATATGATGGTAAAAGTAAGCAAGATATGCTGTAAAGGACTAAGCATGATGTTTCCCACAGAATAATTGGGAGGTACAGATGATTTTAGTTATTAATTTTAGAATCTTATCCTACAGCAAATAACATATATATATAATCATCAATCATGTTGCATACCAAATGAAAGATCATTTATTCTGAATAACAAAATATTATAATTCAGTTTAAAAGAAAAAATATATAGGCCTAATTGAAAAAAAAAATAATAAAAAATGGATAACTGCTTTCCGTCTTAAAAAATAATTTCATCTTTATTTATTACTTTGATAGAAGTAAAACTCAGTAAAAAAAACTGCAGTTAATTATCCCATGGAGTGTGGCGTATCATAGGCCCTAGTCTTGGAGATCTGCAATAAAAGATCTTTCACTCACAGTTATAAGTTTAAAAGATCCTTCACTTGCAGTTATAAGTTTAAAAGATCCTTCACTTGCAGGTATAAGTTTAAAAGATCCTTCACTAGCAGTTGTAAGGCAGCCACCAGCAGGTGATTCTTTCAATGATGGGGTTTTACTTCCACAATAGAGGATAAATGATTCGCATCCAGTAGCTTAGTGGTCAGAACACCTGACTTGCCATCAAGAGATCCCACCTAGCTCAAGACAATTTTCTTCAATATCCACATTACACTATAGCATAATAGAGTTAAAAAAGTTGAGACCATTGTTTACTTCTTTGATCTTTCAACTGAAGACTAGGATCAACTGATCCAACTGAAGTTTCTACTCAACTATGAACACTGCAATATTTGTATTATTCTTTTCATACCAGCAACTGTTTTAATGCACAGCAACTTTTTTTTTGAAAATAATATTTATGAGGCATTAAAATTATGAATATAAATATTTCTCTCCTTTGCAGAAGGGACGGTCCGCAAAGAATGCTCAAAAGTCCATAAATGACAGTGAGCCAGAAACTCTTGTCAAAGCTCCCCATTCATTTGTGATATACAGGGGACGACTTGGAAGAAATGCAAGTGAACTGCTATTTGATTTTCGTAAAGTAATGGAGCCATATACTGCCACCAAGTTAAAAGTAAGTTTATTCAGAAATTAATATTGAGGTAAGTTTTCTTGTCATAAAACATCTTGTTTTTCTTTTCTCTGAATGATTTGACAAACTCTCAGTCATATTAGCAATTCTAGCTATTATGTAATTTGGTGCATGTAATCAACTTTATATTTTAATTATCTGTGTTTGACTGCAGAAAAATTTTCAAAATTATAATGATTCATAGCCAAATTAAGGTCAGCAGCAGTGAGCATTTGAAATTCCATTGATAAGTGGCAAAACTTAAATACCCCTTCAAGCAGCTGCTTGCCACAGAGGTTTGGCAGGAGCCTGTTAATTTAATACACCATAGAGAAGACCTGTGAGGAAGAAGAGACCTTAGCAGAAAAGACACAATAAACATGTATTGCTCAAATTCAGCTTTGCAGAAAGCACTTCAGGTGAGCAGTGATTTATTGCTAAGTATATAGTAAAAATTTCATATTTTATTTTGATATTAATATTTAAGGTGAATAGTGTATGAGAAGGAAACTGTTAACTGAATAATAAATGTAATTATCTACAAAGCCTTCAACAAAAGATTTTTTTTTAAATTTTAACAGTCAATTAGACAAATGAATTCACTGCTTGTCATTGATTTACTGAGTGTCTATCCACTATCAAGCTGTTTTGTGTAACAGGATGAAGATGGGTGTAAAGGAAATGTCTTTAGCCGGGTGGGATTTACCCGGGTGGGCCAAAACTTCCTGATGACATAGGGGCCAGGGGTGGCTCAGTCGGTAGCGCGCCAGGCTCGTAATCTGTAGTTCCCAGGTTTGAGTCCCAGCTGGGTTAGCGTTGAGATTTATCTCTGCAGTAGGGGACACCGATGGGCTTGGAAAGGCTGCCGTCCGTTGGATGGGACGTTAAGCCGTGGCCCCGTGTGCGGGAGAGCCATACCCTGTGCACGTTAAAGAACACGCTGGATGGCCTTGATGGGAGGCTACCATCTGTCTCCCAACAGCTGTTCCAGTGAGTCTCCTCCCCCAACCTTCTCTGAGCCTTCGGGGTCCTTGTGACCTGGCCATTTAGCCCATGGTGTGCAAAAAAGTGCCGCTCAGAGGTAAAACAACCCAACCCTGATGATATATCAGGTGCTCTGACCACTGAACCTGTGCACGTTAAAGAACACGCTGGATGGCCTTGACGGGAGGCTACCATCTGTCTCCCAACAGCTGTTCCAGTGAGTCTCCTCCCCCAACCTTCTCTGAGCCTTCGGGGTCCTTGTGACCTGGCCATTTAGCCCATGGTGTGCAAAAAAGTGCCGCTCAGAGGTAAAACAACCCAACCCTGATGATATATCAGGTGCTCTGACCACTGAACTACCAGCCATTCAATCTCTCCTCCACTGCTATATGCCACCTGGTCAATCACTGCCTTTTGAGTACATTTGGGGACTTATTTCTTCAGATTATGGGTTCAGATCCCTCCCGGCTAAAGAATTTTTCCTCTACACCCATCTTAATCCTGTTACATAAAACAGCTTGATTGTGGATAGACACTCAGTAAATCTTAATAGTCAGGTTGGTCAAATGCAAAATATAATCATATTGGTCTGATCTTTACCAAGTTGTTTAGTAAGTCAAAATAAGAGTAAAGGGAGATTAGCATATTTCATTTCAGTTGTAATTATTCATTTGGGATGCTTTGGGATGTGTTTTATACCAGTTTCTTAACCCTTAAAGTGATGGATTATATATCATTTCTGTTGAATGTGAAGATTCAAAGAGTTGTAAATATGAAAGCTGTAGATTTCTATTCTGAAGTAAGTAACTGACAGAACTTTGTTATATTTATTGTATACAATGTAATTTGTTAATTTTAATGTTTAATGAAAAAGGACTTTTAAAACTAAATTTTTAAAAACTTTCAGTGAAGTTCTCTGGGAACTAGAGTGTCTTCCACCACTTTAAGGGTTAAATAACAGATCATCATCAATTATAAATTGCCATCAGAAAAAAGTACTTAAAATCAGTAACTGATCAGTAGTAAAGAATCACAGGATATGTCCTGTAGACATGGAACTCATGAAATAATAAGCTGAAAAAAATTGGTAACTGATTTTTTGTAAACTACCTTTATTGAATGTATGTTGTGCACAAATTCTGATTCAAGAATTAGCAGAATTAGAAATTTCTCCATATGTGCAATTAGTGTCATGAAAAACGATATATATATATATTTAAAAGATCAAGAGCTAATTAATTTTATGATGCTTACACAATTCAAATTTAATTAAAAATATACTAGAATGTTATTAATCGCCTTTTTAGATTATTTTAAGAAATTATGTGGTGGTGATGGATCCTTCAAGGATATAAAAGATACACAATGAATCATTAATAATGATTAGTTTCTTAAAATTAATGAAAGTGGATTAAGATCTTTTTATGTTTCAGAGTTGAGTGATATGTTCCATGTTCCAGTCTGATTGTGTGTAAAGCCTTTTCTTTCTTGTTTTTAGGTTCAAAAGCGTAATGTTGTCAAAGATTTTGTTGGAATTGCAGGACCATTAAATGTCACTCATCTGGCAATATTTACAAAAAGTGAAATAGCTATGTACCTTCGACTTGTTCGATTACCTCGAGGTCCAACACTTACGTTCCACATTCACAATTTTTCTCTGGCTCGAGATGTAATATCATCACTACGAAAACCTGTTACGTATGATAAGCTATTTAATCATCATCCATTGCTAGTTCTGAATAACTTTAGTGGTGAAGGATTACATTTCAAACTTTTGACATCCATGTTTCAGAGTATGTTCCCATCTATCAACATTCACCAGGTAAAATTTTGACTTCTCATAAATATATATGTATGAGGGCATATCAAAAAGTAAGTTGCACTCTTGAATACATAACAAAGTATATGATAATGGCAAATATATTAGAGTGAAGATGCAACCTGAATCTACTTCTCCACATAGTCAAGGACAGCTCAGTTGGTAGTGCACCAGGCTTGTAATCACAGTTCCAGATTTGAGTCCTGCCTGGGCCAACATTGAGATTTTTCTCCGTGAAACTCCTTGCCCTGCCTCAGGTCAATAGGGGACACTGATGGACTTAGAAAGGCTACCATCTGGCAGATGGGACATTAAGCTTTAGCCCCATGTGGGAGAGCCATACCATGCACACATTAAAGAGCACGCTGTGTGGCCTTGACAGGAGGATACCATCTGTGTCTTAACAGCTCTCCAGTGGGTTCCCTCCCCAAACTTCTGAGCCCTCAAAGTCTTTGTGACTTGGTCATTTAGTCCATTGTGTGGGAAAAAAATGGGAAAAAAAATATCTTAACTAATGATTAATTTGGCCATTCTTTGGGCATAAATCTGCTCCAATGTCCACCAAATGGGTCAAAAATGCTTCCTTGATGTCTTCTTCTGAAGAAAACCTCTGCCCTCCCAGATGCTCTTTCAATTTACTGAACGAATGGTAGTTACAGGGAGATAAGTCATAGCTGTAGGGTAAATGTTTCCACACTCCCCTTGAACTTTTTTTTAGCAATTCCTGCATTGTGGCTGTTTTGTGAGGCATGGCATTGTGCAGGAGAATGATTCTAGCACTCAACTTTCAGTGTCTTTTGTCCTTAATAGTCTTCAAAATTTTCAGTGTTTCACAGTATGATGCAACATTTATTGTGAACCCTTTTGTCATGAATTCAGCATGCACAACCCCTTCACAGTCAGAAAACACAGTCACTGTGACCGTGATGATGAGATATGGTAAGACCATACTCATCGCCATGGCTTGGTAAAGATGGCAGTCTAACATTCTGGTAGATGGTGCTAATTTTCATTTTTTTTAATCTGTCAAAGATCTCTTGGTTTTGGGAGTGAAGTGGCATACCCACATTTCATCACCTGTGAAAATTCGCCACAAAAAGTTATGACCCTCTTCAGAAAAGCCAAAGATGACAAGAAATATTCTTTGTATTGCTTCCTTAAAAAGCATGGTACTCATCTCGCACACAATTTTCAAAATCCTAGATGGTCATGGATGATGGAATGCACACTGCCATAGTAAATGTCAAAGCACTCACCATTACCTAGATTTTAATCCAATAGTTATCCTGAATCATCTCAGTAACATTAAAATGTAATTTGGAGTGTTGGACTTCCTCTGTGGTATTCATCTGTACAGCCATTTTCAAACTGGTGGCACCACTTAACAATACCCTGACGAGACATTGCATTCTCCCCATATATGGCAAATATTTCTCTATGGATTTCTGTACAATTCAAGTTTTTCTCCCACAAAAAATGAACTGTTCCACAGAATTCTAATTTGGAGTAACAATCGAGTTGACTCACCATCATTCCCAAATAACAGAAATGCACCATATATGTTTGTATGTTGCACTTGCCCTGGCCAGATGGTTGTGCTATGTCATGCATCCCTCTCAAGCACAAATGTTGTTTCCTTACTACAAAAAGAGGTAACACTGAGTGAACTTACTTTTTGATATGCCTAGGTGTCTTTCATATAATGTATCAATTTGTTTTGAGCAATAAATGTAAAAGCATATATTTATGCAGATATTTATAATAAAAAAATTGTGTGTATGGAATGCAACTTTTTAAGAGCTGAAAATTTGAGGAACGTTATAAATTAACAAGCTCCTCCATAGCACAAGTGCTGTACTATTGAGGCACTGGTTGCTAATTAATATCTCTGACAAAGTCTAGCAAGATGAAATCTTACATGTACATTATGCTGACTTGTCAATATTTCTGCTAAAATTATTCTCCGATTTTGTTAGGTCTGTGAGCTATTAATGATAAATAATCGTTTCAATAATTAATGTTTGCAACAGATAAATTATTTTAAAAAAATACTGAATTGTCAAGATGCATAATTTTTTCTTGTGTAATTAGAGTTGCCAGGTATTATATATATGTGGGCAGGGCCACTGTATAGCATCAGGGTGGTATTTTGTGAGCTGCATACTGGTAGGCTTAAGCCTATATCAGTGTGCAGCTCACAAAAAGTCACCACTTTTTAAAATGAGCCTAGCTGTGCTTTCAAAAATCATAAAAATTCTTTAAGCAACAATATATTAATCATGATTAATTGTAATAACTAATGGATTCATTATTATAATATTGAATTAATTATATTAACTAATTAATCAGTCTAAAATTATTAATGCATTCTTAAAATATTATGAAAATAAAATTATTTCCCTTTTAACATAAAAATGGGAGATATCTTACACCATGAAAAAAACTATTGTTCATATGAACTTCTTTTATTCAAGATAAATAATAGCATAATCTAACCATGGAATCGCGAGGAACTAAAAATAATTTAAGACAAAAATTATAAAAGGTGAAAGTCATATTGAATATAGCTTATTAAAAATAAAAAGAAGAAATGAGTGATCAAGATATTACATTCACCATAAAAAAAAACGGGTAGTCATCCTCGCCAATTTAGAATAACTTGTGGTTTACTGACTATGCTACTTATGTTAAGAAGGTGAACTAAACTTACTACCCATAGTCATGTGACAACAGGAGTGTGACTTCAACCAATTATAATAAAGGACAATTTGTGTAAGAAAAATAGCTGGTAGGAAAATTTAACTCGCCTAGCAGGGTTTCATTGTGCAAAATGAGAGAGGATCCGTTTCTTATATAATTCAGTTCTTAAATAATATTAAACTTAATATTTTGATGATAGTTAAATGAAAATATCTTTGGCTTTAACAATGACTAGGAAAAAAATTAACAGTGGGCTTGAGAGAGCCCATTATAACACATTCTTAAATGACAGTTGTCAAATGACCTAATAGGTAGTGAAAATAAAAATTTTTAAATGGAGCAATATTGATTACTTAAGTCCCACAAAACCATTATGCAGATCTTATTCAATATACATTTGTGTGCAAAAGTTAAATTCTCATGTTAGGTCAATGAGAAGCTAACTTTAAAGCTCAATAATGATTGGGCAAATATTTTGTTTGGATGGCAGTGTAAGATGTGTGAATCTTTTGGCGAGCCAGCTCTGCAAAGAATGGTGTAGGAATAAAGGGAACTAAGTGGGGCAATGGGCTTCAACCTCCTGATTCCCATTCTAATAATTTTAGTTGTTGTTCATTTAATATAATCAGATCAATAAAATCTATTTTGAAGGCTGAAATATTTCATGTTATTTAGTATAAAGCACATTACTCGCATGCAAAAATTGATATATAAGGAGTCAAATTTAATCTTGGCCAATATTTTCTCATTTCCCCTCTTTAATACCTGGGTTGAGGGTTGCCTTTGTTGGTAGCACACCAGGCTTATAATTTAATTTTCAAATTTGAGTTCCCACTGCACCTGGTGTAGAATTTCTCTGCTAACTACAGATCTGTCTTCAGTGTGAAAGGGGATACCAATGAGCCAGTGGTGGATACAGAGAGATGGCACCCAGGAAACACCCTCATCCACATGTAAAAAAATTACATTTTAGGTTACATTTCCAATGCACAGCCATTTATATGACTATATTTTTATTATGTGCCCCACCTATAAACTTTTCCTGGAATTTCCATTGCAGTGAGCTTGGTAAAGACCATAATTTTTTAGATTGATCATGGAGCTGTTTCTCTGTATGCAGAAAAGATATAGTCTATGACTATTAATAATCTGATTAGGCAAAGAATGCTTTACTAGTTTTTTTTATTGCTTAATGGTTTAATTAATGTTTAAAATTAACCATAAAAATTCCAACATTTTATAAATTACAAGATCAGTTTAGGACTATACATACTTAACCCTTACGGTGTCAGGGGTTTTTTTCCCTCTGAAAATGAAACTCAATTTCAAAACCTCATTATTAAACAACAAATGAATGAAATAGTTTACATACTAAAATAAAGATCATTTAATTCTGAACAAAAAATATAAAAATTAAAAGGAAATAGTGATAGGTAATCATAAAAACATGTTGCAAGTTCATTTGTAGTGATTTTTGAAAACTTGAATCAGCTTCCAACACTTGAGGGGTTAACATTAAATCTATTTTTTTTTAAACGTGGTAAAATAATTTAAACTGAAGATAATTTTTTTGATATATTAACTATTAAGGAATTATTATTATTCAACTATTAAAGAAGATATCATTTTAATTTAACATTGATTATTTAACATTGATCAATTTGATTGACGTTATCATCATCATCAAAATTGATCGATGTTAAATTCAGAGTGATATCTTCCTTAATGGTAAAATAATATTTAGTGCGATGTTTTGCTAGGGCGGGGGTTGCTCAGTCGGTAGCGCGCCAGGCTCGTAATCTGTAGTTCCCAGGTTCGAGTCCCAGCTGGGTCAGCGTTGAGATTTATCTCCGCAAAAATTCCCCGCCCTGCCCACGGTCAGAGGGGACACCGATGGGCTTGGAAAGGCCGCCGTCCGTCGGATGGGACGTTAAGCCGTGGCCCCGTGTGCGGGAGAGACATACCCTGTGCACGTTAAAGAACATGCTGGATGGCCTTGACGGGAGGCTACCATCTGTCTCCCAACAGCTGTTCCAGTGGGTCCCCTCCCCCAACCTTCTCTGAGCCTTCGGGGTCCATGTGACCTGGCCATTTAGCCCATGGTGTGCAAAAAAGTGCCGCTCAGAGGTAAAACAACCAACCAACCAGCGATGTTTTGCTGTTTCGAAAGGGAAGGTTCCAGCTAGCCTAAGGGAAAAGGTGCATTGCTTATTACTCATTATGTATACAGAATTGTTTTTTGTTGCTCTAAATATAAATCATAAAATCTCATCCTTAAAATCAAACTGTACCTTGTGCACATTAAAGAACATGTTAGATAGCCATGATAAGAGGCTTCCATTTGTCTCAACTATATAGTTGATTCTTGTTATCTGCCCATTTAGCCCATTTTGCAAAATATGTCACACAGAGGTAAAACAATCCAATCAACTCATCAATAAAACTAAAAGAATGATATATCACCTCTCTGTGAATATAGAAAGCTCGTTTTTAAAGGGAATAAAAATTTTATCTTCCACTTTTAACACCCTCTAATTGTGGAACATTGAACTAATGGGTGATTGGGAAAATGCAAAGAGAAATATTTCATTAGTACCTGAAAAACAGAAAAATAATTTATCATTCATTTCTTAAAACAAAAATGGTGCACCCATTCAATAGGGGGATAAAAGTAGGTGACCATATGTCCCTGTGTACCCCAGGGATAGTACCTGGATTTAAGGCTCTCTCCCTGACAAATTCTCTGGAATTTGGTTTTATGTATTTTTTTTAAAATAAGCAATATTAACTATATTGCCTAAGCAGAGCCTTTACTACAGTGTAATAATAAATAAATAAATACCCCCTCAAGCAGCTGCTTGCCACAGAGGTCTGACAGGAGCCTGTCAGTTTATATGCCACAGTAGAAGATCTGAGAGGATGGCAGGACCTCAGCAGAAAAACAACACGAACAACCATGCCTTACCCGGGGCTCGAACCCAGGTCCCGAAAAAAAAAAAAAGTGTAAAGCATAATAAAAAAGTGTAATAAGATGTAAATAAGGAATCGTATTCAGAACAACATTGGAAAATGAAGTTGCCACACCCAATCATTGATGGCGATATTGGCAACACATGCGGGAGATGAGAGATAGGTCACATTAGTGAAAGGATGACAAAACAATTCCAGTTTAGTGGTTAAAACACTCTGGCATGAAACTGGAGAGACATGGGTTTGATCTCTGTGAATTGGCAAACTCATTTTTTTTTTCTATAAAAATTATTTATTGACTTTGTGTCAACAGTAAGCTCTGTATATTTACTATTGATTGATTATCACAAGTATTTGTTACAAAAAACTGATATTGGAACAATATGGAAAAACACATGATGAAATAATTTTCGTATCTGAGTGCAACATGGCTAAATCAAAAACAAACATATATATATTTCCCAGAATTATACAGTAGTTTATCTTTGGTGTGTAGGAGCTTTTTTTTTTAATGAATTTTTAACTTCCTCGAAGATAATATTTCAGGAGTCCAGTTCACATATCTTCTATAATAAATTAATTTTGTTAGTCTTATATTTTAGTTTGCTATATTTGGATTTAGTTATAGTAGTTCTTATAACACATTTAAATTTTTTGTGGCAGCATGAAATGTACATACTCAAAAAGAAAAATTGAGAGTTCTACTAGAAAAGATTGTGAACTGAATTTCCTTAATGAGAACAAGTATAAATAAAAATCTTGTGTAGAAAGAGACACCACATGTTTCATTCAAAAGAGAAACCTGGAAACATCAGTAATTTATTCTGGTTTATCATAAGGCCTGAACACTCAGACAACATGTTTAGCTTTGTCCACTCCATAGGGGGCGGGGGTGGCTCAGTCGGTAGCGTGCCAGGCTCGTAATCTGTAGTTCCCAGGTTCGAGTCCCAGCTGGGTCAGCGTTGAGATTTATCTCCGCAAAATTCCCCGCCCTGCCCACGGTCAGCAGGGGACACCGATGGGCTTGAAAAGGCCGCCGTCCGTCGGATGGGACTTTAGGCCGTGGCCCCGTGTGCGGGAGAGTCATACCCTGTGCACGTTAAAGAATACGCTGGATGGCCTTGATGGGAGGCTACCATCTGTCTCCCAACAGCTGTTCCAGTGGGTCTCCTCTTCCAACCTTCTCTGAGCCTTCGGGGTCCATGTGACCTGGCCATTTAGCCCATGGTGTGCAAAAAAGTGCCGCTCAGAGGTAAAACAATCCAATCCAAGTCCACTCCATAAGCCTTATCCAGGGATTAAGAGTTACCTACTAACATAGTAGTCTGTTGTGCTATATCATTATATAATCATTATATAACATATAAATATATTGCATTGTATGGCTAAGTACATTTTTATATCACAAAGTAGATTTGTTTAAATCAGTTATTGAATAGTGTCCAATGTGTGTTGCAAGTAATGTTTTAAAAAAACTTAGAATTCCTTAAATGTATTATATGCTGAAACTTATATATTTGTATATATGTCTTGAAACAGACAAGATTGAACAGCATTAGGAGATGTATACTTTTATCTTATAACTCTGAGGACAAGACTATTGACTTTAGACATTAGTGAGTATCATTTTTAAAATTTATCATAATACAGTTTTGCTGTTATTTTTATGAAATGTTGAATATTATTGTAATATGCCATATCTTCTTTCAGATACTAAGTTTACAGATAATATTTAGTTTTTTTTTTGTTCACTTATTGCTAATATGTAGATTTTGTAAATGTTCTTTGTCTTGCATCCAGAATATCAAGCATTGTGGGGATTCCAAAAAACAATTAAAAAACCTTGCTCAGAAAGTAATTAAAATAACTGATATTATTTCACGTGTTACATGTCTACAGGACATCTGTGATACTTTATCACTGAATAACTGAAAGTTCTCTGTCATCAAGCAATAAAATTTTTAAAGTTTATCCTTCAAACCATTTGTGTACTAAATCATTTTTAGGAGCAAACTTGGAAACTTTTCAAAGCAAGGAGCAAGGATAAGCTGTCCTTGCTCCAAAAAGCTTCTAAGTTTGCTCCTGAAAGCTTTTTAATATGCAAATGATTTGAAGGATAAACTTTAAAATTTATATTACTCAACGAAAGAGAACCTTTAGTTATTTTAATTGTGTGGATAATTAGAAATGAAAGCACAAAGAGAAACAAGGACGATAAGCAAAAGGAAGTGAGGAAATATATTTTGTTTGAAACTAAGATAATTCTGTTTTGTATTTTATTATCCATAAAACAAAGCCTCATTTTTAATTTGCATTTAATGCCATTACTTGAGTTTTTTCCAGCTATTGATACCATGCAAGTTTGTCTCATGTTGCTAACATAAAACTTGTAAGTTTTGATTGCTACCTAAGGTTTAAAATTAACACAATAGTACTATATTGATTGGTTGAAACTTATCATTTGCTTTTCTCAAACCAATTTAGTTAGATAACAGGTTTTTTTTAAACAATCTGTAGACATTCAGCTTGATTGCTTTTAGAGTTAAACTGTTTTTTTGGATTAGATAACTACTAATTCAATATCAAGATTCACATTTTCTGAATCTTCCAATAATTTTAATTCCCACCATTTACAGGATTCTTAAGTTGGAAAATGCTTAACTAAAGTGTATAAATTTGTGCTTTTCAAACTTTATCAGCCATACAACATTTTTTCAAACTCAAGTCTTTCACAGTTGCAAATTTTTATAAAATTGGTAATATAAACATAAATGCACACGTGCAAAAATAAGGTAAAAAAGTGGATAGAAACAGTGAAATATACAATAAAGTTTATTGTAGGTTAATTTCTCAGTAAGAAGGGTGTGATTGTTTTGATGAGCATAAAATTTAAAATTACTGTAATGGGTGACAGTTGCAATCTGAGATCTGCCTGAACATCCAGTATAAAATGTGTAAAATTGTAACTTTTCATTATAGCCAGACTGATGCCATCTAGGAACCGAAGTTCTTATAATTGACATATTAAATTATTTTATTAATAACATAAAATAAATATCCCCTCAAGCAGCTGCTTGCCACAGAGGTCTGGCACGAGCCTGTCAGTTTATATGCCATAGTAGAAGATCTGTGAGGATTCGGGGGGGGGGGGGGGGGGGGGGCGGATCTCAGCAGAAAGGCAACAACAAATATTCATGCTTTGCCTAGGACTCGAACCTAGGTCCCTTCGATCAGTAGCCCGGCCGCTAACCACTTGGCTACAGGACAGCAATGATATTATTATTCTTTGTAAAATAAATATTAAGTTAGTGGTGTGCAATTTAAAAAATATTTGCAAAAATAAACAAAATATTGAAGTTTTTATTAATGTTTTGCAGAACCTGAAATGCCTTTGTTGAACCCAATTTGAAAGCCACTGTTGTAAATGCTCTTTTCATGCTAGCGATTTGAAATTATGGTGACATTGACAGCAGCAGTTTGCAGGTGTAAAAATGCTACTTTTTTTGTTTTAAATGAAAAATTCTTTTTGGCTTTGCTAAGTACTAATGAAATATTACTATTTTTATTTTCATTTTTGAAAGCATCAATACTTCGAATTTCAACTGTTAAAGGATGCCAAAGTCATAAAATGAGGAACTCTTCGAAAACGAGCGTTCACTGTAGGGATATGTTGTTCTTTTGGTTAATAGGAAAGCCAGTGAACTTTTCTACTTGTAAATATGTGCCATTATATATATATATATCTACTTTAATTCTTTTTAAAAAAATCCAAAGTGTATTTTTTTAGAGAGATTTGATATTTATTACTGTAATAATTATGTTTAAGATAAAATTTTATTTTGATTCATTATATATTAAGTCAGTTCATAGAAAGTAATATTAATGAAACTTATTAATGTTGTAATTTTTTATTTTTGTTGCTTTACCCTAGCGCTATCAAAGTTGTTCCTACTGGGATAAGCAAGGCAGTGAAGAAGCTGATACAGAGCAAGGTTCCAGATCTTGGCCAGTATGAAGATGCTAGTGAATTTATTATGAAATCTGGTAACTTATCTGAGAGTGAAGCAGAATTGGACAATGCTAATGAAGTAACTTTGCCTCAGCCAATATCAAGCAGAGGAAATATGACATCTCAGAAGAGTGCTATTCGGTAAACATAATTTAAAAATAGAACAGCAAAGTGGAGTAATTTTCCCATCACTGATAAACACATGCATGATAAATTTTAAGGTGAAAGGTTTAAAACATAAAACAGCAAATTATTGCTAAGCTCCCTTTTACCCTTGAAACATTGCACCTAAGAAACCTGATACACAAAGCATACGTGGCTGTTCCCTGTTCTCTCTCCCCTACCATAAAACTTTCAAGTTACACCCAATTCCACTCCCAATTCTCCTTTTACCCACCCCTATATAATTAAATTATATATTATGCTAAGTTGTTCTTAGCCTTTATCTGCTCATCATTTAAAGTCTTTCATATACCCAAAGAAGCATTTTGGGGTGGTAAAGACTTTAAATATTAGACTGAAGACTGAAAATTAGATTATGTTTTAATATTTAACTGTGACATTCTGTGCCACATTTCTAAATATAAATGTGGGTTGTAATATATGTTGTACATATCTAAGTGTAATAAGCTATTATCTTAATTATAATCTGCCGTACTTTTTTTTTTATTTGTATATTCAGCAGATTAGCTTCGTAGATTTACTATTTGCTACAAAATTGTAATTTTTAATACATTTTTGAACGGTATTATTAAAAATTTATTTTTATTATAAAGAACATACTGCCAGAAGATGAAAACTTGTTTCCTGGCATAGGTCTATGGCCTTCACATTTCAAAGGGGAAAAATTATAAGCACCAGTAGGGGCAAAAATTCTTCCCCAAAAGAAACAGGCAAGATACTGACAGGCAGTGTAATGTCTCCTCTGTTTCTGAACTCTTTTTTAAGAGTTCAGAAACAGAGGAGACATTACACTCTTTTAAGAGTTCAGAAACAGAGGGTGCATTACCCTGAATAATGAACTATTTACCCTGTCAGTATCTTGGATCTTTAAATTACTACTTTGTTTTAAATCCATCATAGAGTACTGGGACAAAAAGTACCTTCCAAAAGACATTTAATCACCTGGTGTAAACATAATTTTTATTTACTAAGAAAAGTTTCTCTGGAGTTATCCAATGAAACAACTTTGTTTTTTTCCTCCCTCCTTTTTACTTGATTTCCGAAGTTGTTATTTTGGTGTATCATATTGTATTTATGTAAAATCCAAATTCCACTATTTTTTGCATTGATCTTAATCCTGCTTGCAGAGATTTTTCGCGGTTTAATTTTTTAATAACAGTTTGCAACTGCTGCTCTAGTTGTGTAATGCATCATGTACTCAGATTTTTATGGATTGACAATAAGTTTTTTTTTTTTTGCTTGATCAGCACACTATAAAGATGCGGTATTTAAATTGTCAAATTGCCTGTGATGATGCTACTTTTTTATTGGGCACATTGTCATAGTTTTCAGGGTCATCAATTTATTTTTCAACACTATTTTGCATTTTTCCTCAAGACAACAGTTGTTTGGTTCAAGTCACAGTTAAATATTAAAACATAATCTAATTTTCAGTCTAATATTTAAAGTCTTTACCATCCCAATGCTTCCTTCATCATAATCAAGACTAAATTTTGGTGCAGCAGTTTTATATCTGGAATAGATTTATTCTTTAAATTTACAGTTAACAGGGATCTTAAGAGTTTATTTTGTAGGTCAGTATCGTAATAGGCACCTCAAAAATGCTTATTGCATATCTTATCATGCTGCACATCGAATTTGTGTTGATGCCAACATTGTATCATACACTCCTTACTAATTTTTCTTCTGATGGGAATGAATATAAAACATTGCTTTTCATATTCTTCGAAATATGATTCATGGACTTTGTTACTGTACAGTTAGGCATGATCAAAAAACAAAAATTACCTGAAAGACATCACAGAGGGAAATATCCACCAAGAACAAAGATAGATGTGAAAGAACAGATGATTATGTGAATTCTTTAGCTCAGCAGTCCCTGTTGTGATGTTATGGAGAACATCCTCTAAACAGCACTAGAATGACCTTGGTAAAACAGAGCCTTTTGGCATTACCTGTATATACTCACCCTGACTATTGAACTATTATATACTTACCCTGGGTAAAACTACAGTTTTTAGTAGTTTTTCCAATATCTTGTATGACATAAATATTTAGATAAATAAATAACTGTCTTATCCGAGTTCAAGGTCCCCGCTGGGTCAGTGTTGAGATTTATCTCCACGAAACTCCCTGCCCATAGTCAGTAGGGGACACTGAAGGGCTTGAAAAGGCTGCTGTCCAGCAGATGGGACATTAAGCCATGGCCCCATGTGCTGGAGAGCCATACCCTGTGCACATTAAAGAACACGCTGGATGGTTTTGACGGATGGGTGCTGTGCTATCTGTCTCCCAACAGCTGTTCCAGTGGCTCCCCTCCCCCAATCTTCTCTGAGCCTTTGGGGGTCCTTGTGACCTGAAATTTAGCCTATGGTGTGCAAAAAAGTGCCGCTCAGAGGTAAAACAACCTTTACCTGACACTTGTTATGATAGCTGGTGTGTTAACATATGTACTAGTCAAAACATTGTTGGGGAAGTAAATTTTTATTACTTTTTACTTTT
The DNA here is from genome assembly GCA_038380435.1 of Ryuthela nishihirai. NCBI lineage: Eukaryota > Metazoa > Arthropoda > Arachnida > Araneae > Heptathelidae > Ryuthela > Ryuthela nishihirai. The sequence continues at coordinate 7,060,127 of JAWZYU010000013.1, forward strand.
GATTGTATTATAGTGTAGCATCATAATTCTCATAGTAAATTAATGCTCTACATATTTTTAACCTAATGAATTAGCAGTAAAATTTTATTTTAGTTGAGTGAGATATGATTTATAGAAACATTTCAAATGTTCTTGCTACCCAACATGTTTTTTTTTAATAAGGTTATGAAGATTCTAAATAAAAAGATGTTGCCACAGCTCAGTCGGTAGCGCGCCGGGCTCGTAATCTGTAGTTCCCAGGTTCGAGTCCCAGCTGGGTCAGCGTTGAGAGTTATCTTCGCAAAATTCCCTGCCCACGGTCAGTAGGGGACACTGATGGGCTTGGAAAGGCCATCAGTGTCCCCTCGGATGGGACGTTAAGCCGTGGCCCCGTGTGCGGGGAGCCATACCCTAAAGAACACGCTGGATGGCCTTGACGGGAGACTACCATCTGTCTCCCAACAGCTGTTCCAGTGGGTCCCCTCCCCCAACCTTCTCTGAGCCTTCGGGGTCCATGTGACTTGGCCATTTAGCCCATGGTGTGCAAAAAAGTGCCGCTCAGAGGTAAAACAACCCAACAACTTCTCAGAAATATGATAATTTTATGGCCTAGCCTTTAGATCTAGCATATCAATAAGAAATTCAGTTAAAATAACTTTCATGCAAATGTTAAAGGAAAACAACATTCTTAAGAATATACCTTAAATTTGCAAAAAGAAATAATATATATGAACTAATGTCACTAATCTTATTCAGTTAATTGCTATATGTACAGAAAGAACAGCGAATTTTTGCCCATTAACATATGGTGTAAAATGTGGTCTCCATAAGAGTGGGTAAAAGGTGTTTTGAAAATCATGACTTGCAAAAGAAAATGCATTATGTGGAGTGGCTTGCAATGACAGAATCAGCATCTTGGTTTCACCAAAACTATAGAAGTACATGTGTATGAATTGAGCCATCAGAACATGCTCTAATATTATTATAGTGTAGGGTGATGTATTGAAATGTTTACATTCAAGAACAATGGCCAAAGTTGAATGTTGTTCCAGTGTCCAAGTTTAATTTATCAGGGAAACTTCACTGGAAGGGTTAAGGTAAGTCAACTGTTATAGCATTCAGATATATGGTTCTGAACAGCAAGATAAGTATTGCAACACAAGAGAACAGTCTGAAAGTTAATGCCTGGTGCAGCTTTCTGCATGTCCACAATAATGTATTCTTTTATTGAAAAGGCAATGACTGGGATTGTGTACTTGGACATTTTAGTACAATATGTTGTTACCACATATCCTGGAACTGAAACGTGTTCTGACAGAGGGTCTGTCTCTCCTACTCTGGTTCCTCCAACCTACTTGAATGTTGACCCAATATCATGATATGCATTAGTTTGTCTATCTTAAAATTAAAACTATATAAGTCACCAACAGTAGATTAAATTACAATTTGAAATACTTAGAGATTGGAATGTTTCTGTTACATGGCTGATTGAAATGTTGAATATTTTTTGTGATAAAGGTTTTTTCCTAAGGATTTTACTAGAGCTATTATTATCCCTATTTTCAAAAAAGAAGTATTCTTGTGATAATTACAAGAGGATCACAAGAACACCTTTCACAGTTTTTTGTGATATTTACAGGGAGTCTCTACCTTCTGTTTCGAGTAAAATTACCTATACCATTGTTCTTAACAGAATTAAGATTCTGGCTGATGGACAGCTGCATGATGAACAGTGTGTGTTCAGAACTGGTAGGGGATGCATTAAAATATTTTCACTTAGGCACATTCTAGCGAAATGCTTAGAGTTTCAAAAACCTGTACATACTAGCTTTGTAGATTTTAAAAAAACTTTTGACTCTGTTGATTGTCATGAATTGTGGTTTTGATCATGACATTATATGGCATACTTGATATGTTAGTTTGCATAATGATGGTTCTCTTTAATTGAGTTGTATGTGACCATTTGTAAACCTTGTAACAATTGGTTTATCTTTGATGCTGGAGTATGACAAGGATGCATTTTATCTCTTTTTCTTCTCTTTAGTTTGGTTATTGATTTTGATATGCAGAATTTATTGCTAGGTGGACGGGCTTCAAATGGTCTAGAGATCTGAAAATTTTTTGTTTAGATTATGCTGATGATTTGGTAAATGTTGTTGATAAGCTGAACTCTTTTATACATCAGTTTAATAGAGTAAGTTTGGTAATAAACAGAGAGAAAAAGTAATGAAAATTGGTCTGAAGTAATGATGAAGTTATGCAAAGAAGTTATCAACCACATTTTGACAGCATCGTTGTTCTGAGAACGTTGGTTTGACCATGTTATTCCCATTTATAACTACAGATTATTGAATAGAATTGTGAACAATGTGCTTAAAGGCCCAGGAAAAAGGTGAGACTAGGATGTGGTGGGCAGATAAAGTCAAACAGGAGCTTGCTAGAATCACCTGCAGTGCATAATGCAGCAGCTGTAATTCAAGATAGATGTATTTGGAGGATTTATTAATTTTACAGTCTGGTTGTATCTCCATAGCCCATGTGCTTGAGAATTATATATGTATATCATCATCCTGCCTTATTCAAAGAACAATCAAAATTTGATAAGCAAATACAATTTTTGGTAGTTGCTAAATGTTTTCATTATAGGTTCAGAATTTTTTTTTTTACAGTTGTTCCTTTAAAATCAATTAAAGAATTTGGGAACTCCGAATGCACAAAATATATTTCCATGTAATATTTTGCAACATTGGAATAGGAAATTTTTTTTTACAAAACTAAAAGGAAATTTTTAACAGCTGATATTATGAATACATTTTTACATATACTTGAGGTATGATATTTTACACATATTATTATTGCAGGCTTTTTGAACTAGGGCCAAGGTTAACACTTCAGTTGATAAAAATTGAGGAAGGGTTAATGGATGGAGAAGTCATTCACCATGAATTAATTGAAAAAACGCCAGAAGAAGTTGAAGCTTTGAGGGTGCAAAGGGAAAAGAAAAGGTTTGTTTTCATCTTAAAAATTGTATTTTGCTTCTTAAGATTGCAATCTTATACCTATTTACTTTTTAACTTGAAGTTGGTAATTTCAAGGTTTGAAATAATCAAGAAACTTTTTGAAACTGTATTTGCATTAAAGAGTCATGATATTCCATTATGCTGTGAAATGATTTGATGTTAATATTCTTTCAATGGAAAAAAATTTAAGTAGATTGAAATTTTTAAACTCTGCAATTAAGGAGATAATTACTGGCAGTTTTATTTCTATGAAGTAAATATTTTGCCCATATCCTGTTTAACTGCAACAGAACTTATAAAGAAATTTCAAGCTATGTTTTGCAAAACTTGATTACAATAGCATTTAAATTAGTAATATATAGTTATGTATTATTAGGCATTTGCAGGATCTAAAACAACTAGACAGTTTCCTGGGGCAGGAAATTTTAGTGGGTGACATATTTTAAAAAATATAAACAATATTCTACAAAACATTATATTGAATAATGAAATATTTTAAATAAAATCACTAGGGAAATTTGCTATTTTAGGTGGTTTTTTGTTCAAAATCCACAAGCAAATAGAATTACCTGGTAATACCCAGGCATCTGCACCTGGATGTGTCTTTTATTAATATTGTTGCTCTGAAAAAAAGATAAAATAAATTAATACAAGTTATTTGTGGTATAAATGTTGGCAAGTTTGTATGGGCAATATAAACAATAATTAACTCACAGAACAGGTGAATAGAGTAGTAAATCTTTGCCTTGGGCAGCATGAGCCCTTAAAATTCTGATTATTAATAGGTTATTGTCTTCAACATGCTTGAAGAAGCAATGAAATCTAACTTTGGATATTCTACAAGCAATATATTGCTGTATGTTTTTTATATTGTGCATTTAATATGCGTGTTTACTGTTACCAGTTTTAATGGTTTTCCAGTAAATTAGAAATTAACACTTGGCATATAATATAACTAAAATATTATTCTTTTGGCTTTATTAAGAATTAATTCTGATATTATTTTTGTAGGCGCTTAAAAGAATATAGGAAGAAAGAGCAACAAAAGAATATACAAAAGAAAGAAATTGAAAGGGCAAAACTCCATAACAAATCTGTAAGTTTCCAGTCTAAAGATGTCTCTGAAGCAAAAGAGGCTACTGATGAGGAAGAAGAGAATGAGAAATGGTTTATAAAAGAAGTTGGTGAGAAACCTGACAGAGGTAGGACTAAAATCCCTTCACATTTTTTAAATGAAAACTAGGTATAAACAAATAATAGGTAAATGTAATGCAGGATACTCTGAGATAAATGCTCTTTAGAATTTAGAATGAATTAGTAGCAAAAAACTTCTTTTAAATTTAACCAGTTTATGGTAAAATCACAAAGAATTGAGCACTCTTGATTGAATTCATTGTGCAAAAGAATAATAATTGCTTGCAGGAGTGGATCAGAATCCAAAATTATTGTTTTGGCTTACCTCAGTTCATAAAAGGTTATTTCTATTATAGGTAGGTATTTTGAAAACTCTCTTCTGAAAAAAAAATAGCCTGACTATTCAATATTGATACCATCTCTCTGTGAACAATAAAAATAAATGAAAAACTGTTATTTGTGAAAATCCAAATGTTTGCAGTGATACACAATGGTCTCTCATCAGTTAGTGACAAAGATTTGGTGTGATGAATTATTTGGTGGGGGTTAGTCTTTATAATTGCTAATCAAGAACATCTAATTATTGTTTTTATAATGTTCACTTGTTCTTCAAAAAGTTTAAGATAAAATCTTGTTAGACACAAATTTCTCTTAAGAAATAACGTAAATAGAGTGGGATTCATTCCAAAATTGTAACCTGATTGGCTAACCTTTCTTAACATGGCTCAGCCAGTACTGCACCAGGCACATAATCAGCAGTTTCCAGGTTCGAGTCCCACCTGCATCAGCATTGAGACATCTCGATTAAATCCCTATCCTGTCCTCAGTTGGGAAAGGGGTAATTCAAAAGGCATGGTCGTGTGTATAGGAGAGCCATACATTGTCTGTGTTAAGGAGCACAGATGATTCCTTGATGGAAAGTGTTCATCTGTCTCCTAACAGTTGTCTAGTGGGTCCCCTTTCTCCCAAACTTCTCTGCACACTTGAGGGGGGGGGGGGATCCTTGTGACTCACCATTTAGCCCATTGTGTGCAAAACAGGCTGCTCAGAGGTAAAACAACTCAACTTTGCATTTTTTATTTATGTATATTTCATACGTGTAACTCATTTTTACAGAAAAGAAACTGTGATAAATGTAGAAAAAAAATGGCTAAATACAGTTTTATTTTACTATGTGGTATGCATAAATGATTGTCAAGTAATGAAGATTAAAAATGAGAAATTGTAAAAATAATTTTTGAGTAATGAAGATGACTAACTGTATGTTTAGAAGCATTTCTACTGTACACATGACAAGTTATAATCTTTGGTTGTCAGTCATTGACCATTACAATGTTCCTTATTGTTTACAAATATATATTTTTGTCATAGCTGTTTAAACAGCAATTTGTATAGACTATTGTGATTTCTTTGGGAGTGCTGAAATTATGAGAAAGGATAGGTGAGGCAAAGTAAAATCCAAGATCTTATAAGGTAAATATTGGGTTGATGCAAAACTTCGTCCCGTTTTCCACTTGGCTGCATCTTGTCGCAAAATTCACCTGTTAACAACTTCAGACATATAACATTTATATGCCATTTGAAAGGTGACATTTCACCAAGCATTTAAAACAAAAACTTGTGATTAGTTGTATGTTGTGCATTTTATGAAATTGTAAAGATGGCAGAAAATAAGGAGCATTTTTGGCATATGCTCTTTTATTTCCAGAAAGGCAAGAACGTGTCGCAGACTCAAAGAAAGATGTGCTGTGTACGGAGAGGGTGCTGTTGATGATTTCATGTGTAGTAAGTGGTTCAGACGTTTTCATGAAGAAAGTTTTCTCACGAAATTTTCTCACTTGGTGATGCGCAGCATTCTGGATGGCTGACCAAGACTGACAGCAATGAAATCTCTGCTTTGATTGAAAGTGACTGACACCAAATGACTTGAAAGATTGCAGAAATCCTCTGTATTAATCAATCAATCATTTCAAGGTGATTATGACATCTTATGATGGTCGGAAAGGCTGATATATGTGGTTTTGTATGTGAATTTTGCTAAAAAAAAAAAGGATTAACTTTTGCGTCAACCCAATAGAGTAATATTAATGATTGTAGAGAAGTAGTGGAGAAATAAATTAATAGACTCAACTAATCTTGGTAACTACCTATAAATAACCACTCTCATAGTTGATTCAAATATTTAGAGGAAAAATTATCTTGGGCCAGGTGGGATATGAACCCACAACCTCCTGATAACATGTCAGGTGCTCTGGACCACTGAGCTACCGGCCGCCGATCAAGATCTCCTCTAACTGATGATATGAACATTCTCAACCTACTTTCCTAATATGTAGGGAGTGTTCAGGTAATCCCACCTCAAGCGACTTTTTAATGCCTTAGATGGAATGCATGTAATTACGAGTATGCAATTATAAATAAATTAATAGACTTATAGGTAGATACCAAGATTAGTTGAGTCTATTAATTTATTTATAATTGCATACTCCTAATTGCATGCATTCCATCCAAGAAAAGGCATTAAAAAGCTGCTTGAGGTGGGATTACCTGAACACTCCCTACATATTAGGAAAGTAGGTTGAGAATGTTCATAACATCAGTTAGAGGAGATCTTGATCGGCGGCCAGTATCTCAGTGGTCCAGAGCACCTGACATGTTATCAGGAGGTCGTGAGTTCATATTCCACCTGGCTCAAGACAGTTTTTCCTCTAAATATTTGAATCAACTATGAGAGTGGTTATTTATAGGTAGTAGTGGAGAAATTGTATTGAATCTAATAACCAGTCATATTAGTCAAAAACCAGGCCTTATTTTAAAAATTGTGTTATTTGAATTCATGTTAGTTGTAGACTGGGTGTATTCTTAATATTTAATAAGAGAAAATTTCCTGTTGAAATTCAACTTTCCTTGAAATTCCAACGTCCTTGAAATAGAAAATGAAAGTGATTTTAAATTCAAACTCTGGTTCTGTTATAAGTAGAGACTTAGAATTTTTAATACAATGCATGGAAAAAGTTGTGTGTAAAATATGGCACAGGGCAGTCAAGTATTTGGCAAATTAGTTTGGTCAAATCTGTTAAAAAGAGAACAATTTCTCAACAGTTAAGCATTAATACCATGTGCTACATCAGCTGTATTGTACAGGGATGACTGGAATGAATTGCAGCTATTATATATATTAGATTATCAGTATTCAGTTTCAAGATGCATTCAGCTCTAAGTTTCATATCTGACAGACTCATATTTTAGGAAGTTCCAGCATCACAGCCACATAAAGTTGTAAAAATGAAGCAGACATACAAAAATTATATTAAAAATTTCAGATATTTTGTAGTTTAACTTTAGAATTCCAAGTATCATTCCAAGTACCACTGTATCAGTGGAAATCTTGTTCGAAACTCCATAATTTTGAATAAATGGCTTTATTACATAATTACTGTATATATGCAGTGTTATCAGAATAATATGACCACCTATATATATGGTATATGTATGATATATGTATGGTAGGTGGTCGTACTATTCTGATACGACTGTGTATATATATATTTTAAAAAAAATACCCCTCAAGCAGCTGCTTGCCACAGAAGTCTGACAGGAGCCTGTCAGTTTATATACTACAGTAGGAGATTTATACGATGATAATCAAGTGAGCCACCTTAAACTGTTATCTTCCACTAACTTGCTATAAGTGATAATCAGTCTGTATTAGTTCATATACTTTAAGTTACTTTAAAGTCATAAGAGAGTAAAAACATTTTTTATTGCTATATATCCAAGTAGATGTACGTCCTTGGGTTTTTGGCTGACCACTCAATTTCAAGGGTTTATAGATACACTGCTCTTAGTATCTTTTTGTCATCTTTAATGCATTCTCCTTATGCCATGAGATGCCAGTCATTCATTGCAATCTTTATTTACAAATGAATAATTCTTGACTTCTTCATGAGAATGGCTGTTGATACAGTATTGAATATCCCATGGTACTAGTTACTCTTCTTATAATACAACTATATGGTTCATTTTGGTCATAATATACTGTATACATCCCAACTTAAGGCATAAAAATATGCACAGTTAAAATACACTGCTATGTGCATTTCATTCATCTTCACTGCATTCTGACTTTATCTCTATGACCTTTCACTTTCAACTTTGTTCTAGTTGTCACAATGTAAATTCAATCAGTAGTGCACTAGGGTTATAGTTTAATTCTCAACTTTGCCATTTTTTTTTTAGATTTCTCTATGCCCTGACATCTCACATTTGCACTATTCAATAAGACAGTAACCTGCCTTAGATATGTTGTTACTAATTGCTATCTACTCTTAAAATGAGAGCAACTTCTTTTGTAATTGGTGACTATATTCTAAACTATAATTAACTTTTTTGATATAGGATTGGTCATAATAAATAGAATAGCAGTTTAATTAGTAATTATTTTTATTTGGTGTGGAAATTGTTTACCGAAACTTCCAATGAGGGTATTTTTTTTTGTCATGTTTGAGTCTTTTTTTATGTGCTTGAAAGTTTATAATTTGTGTGGACTTCTTAGAAACTATATGTTGTTCAAGGACTCAATTGTGTGTTTGGGAGGTTATAATTCCAAACTTTCTCGTGGTGTGACTGGGTGTATACTTTAAGGCAGTGTCTCGCAAACTGTGTGCCTTGGCACAGTAGTGTGCCGCGAGAGATTCCAGTGTGCTGTGAGAGATTTTCAAATTGACACTTTTTCAAATTTTTTCATTTCAAATTCCAAAGATTTCATTTTGACTTCACTTGTGTTATCGACGTGCTATAATAAAAATCTTTCAGATTTTATCAACTGGGATCTTGTAAGTATTTATCAAGCTTTTTCCAAATTTTGGTATTAATTTTTGATTATTTCAAGCCATAGAATGGATAAATATTTAAAACAAACACCGAGTTATGAATTAAAGAACGAGAGCAAATCTTCAAGTAAAACCAGGCTGATGACTTCAACAAAGCGCAAATATAATGACGATTATATAGAGTTTGCTTTTATTCTTTTTTAGATGTGCCGTGGAAAAAAAATTAGTTTCAGTGTGCCGCGGAAAAAAAATTAGATTCAGTGTGCCGCAGAATAAAAAAGTTTGCGAGACACTGCTTTAAGGTTTTAAACCTCAGTAAACGAAACTTGCAGAAACACTGCTGTTTATCATCATTCTTCATTAATGATGTATTTTTTGGTTATAAATTTTTATGTAATGGTTACTTGAACATCCCCAGATTAGTTGTGAAAGATATCACTGATACCAGATTTTAAATCTTTATATGTTTAATTAAGATAATAATTATTCTTTTGTTGTATAAAAATTCTGACTGCAGTAAGAGTTAACCAAACAAAGCAATTTTCCATAACATAGTAAAGTAAAATTTAAAATTTAATTATTTTTAAACCATATAAGGAAACAGAAGGTATGACATCATGTAATGAAAAAGAAATACATTATTTGATGAAATTCTACTGCAGTTAACCCTGGAGCTAGCACTCATTGGTCGTTTAGTCTATACATGTATTTCTTTTGGATTACCACAAATGAATTTTTCAGCATCTGCATATGTCTGCTTGTCTCTAGCTGGCCTTGAATGTTCCTACCTAGATGTTAAAAGCTTTTGCAAGTTGGACAATGTTTTTTGTTGTGGTTGGCCGAGTGATTAGCGTGCTTGGCTACTGATCTAAGGGACCTGGGTTAGAGCCCTGGGTAAGGCATGGCTGTTTGTGTCTTTTTTCTGCTGAGGTCCTGCCATCCTCTCAGACCTTCTACTATGGCATGTAAACTGACAGGCTCCTGTCAGACCTCTGTGGCAAGCAGCTGCTTGAGGGGGTATTTATTTATTTTTTTTTATAGTGTGGGAAAAAATAGTGTGCCCAGTGGACAATGAACTGCCTTGTTTATATAATTTCACGTCTATCAAAATATGTTCTGATTGCATATATTTTACCAGTTGTCAGGCTTTTGAATCACACTACATATTTGAATTTTAGTGAACAGGAAGTGTGTTTTGTATGTCAATATATATCAAGATGTTCTGAAATTGCATTATAACCAAATTAATAAAGTTATAATCCATGTATGTAAATATTACAGTTCTAATCAGTTTTGCTACTTATAAAAATGCTCTTTTCTTATCTATGGCATTTAAGTACCTATTTCTAAGTCAGACAGGCCATCTAAATCAGACACTTTCAGCATATATTTACGTGCAAAACAAAAGGATCAGGTTTGATTTTCAGGAAAAGCATAGATGATAGTCTTTCTGTTCTCCTCTCTCATAGGTTTTCTCTATGTCAGTGATTCTCAACCTTTTATGCTTCACGTACCCCCTGGAAATGTGTATGTAACTGGCATACCACTTGTATAGATAGATAAAACTATAGTTATAGTATAACAATGGGAATCAAATAAAACATATATATCAGTGGTTCTCAACCTTTTATGCTTCATGTACCCCCTAGAAAAATGTATGTAACTGGCCTACCCCTTGTATAGATAGATAAAACTATAGTTATAGTATAACAATGGGAATCAAATAAAACATATATATCAGTGGTTCTCAACCTTTTATGCTTCACGTACCCCCTGGAAATGTGTATGTAACTGGCGTACCCCTTGTATAGATAGATAAAACTATAGTTATAGTATAACAATGGGAATAAAATAAAACATATATATCAGTGGTTCTCAACCTTTTATGCTTCACGTACCCCCTAGAAAAGTGTATGTAACTGGCGTACCCCTTGTATAGATAGATAAAACTATAGTTATAGTATAACAATGGGAATAAAATAAAACATATATATATCAGTGGTTCTCAACCTTTTATGCTTCACGTATCCCCTAGAAAAGTGTATGTAACTGGCGTATCCCTTGTATAGATAGATAAAACTATAGTTATAGTATAACAATGGGAATCAAATAAAACATATATATCAGTGGTTCTCAACCTTTTATGCTTCACGTACCCCCTGGAAATGTGTATGTAACTGGCGTACCCCTTGTATAGATAGATAAAACTATAGTTATAGTATAACAATGGGAATAAAATAAAACATATATATCAGTGGTTCTCAACCTTTTATGCTTCACGTACCCCCTAGAAAAGTGTATGTAACTGGCGTACCCCTTGTATAGATAGATAAAACTATAGTTATAGTATAACAATGGGAATAAAATAAAACATATATATCAGTGGTTGTCAACCTTTTATGCTTCACGTACCCCCTGGAAATGTGTATGTAACTGGCATACCCCTTGTATAGATAGATAAAACTATAGTTATAGTATAACAATGGGAATAAAATAAAACATATATATCAGTGGTTCTCAACCTTTTATGCTTCACGTACCCCCTAGAAAAGTGTATGTAACTGGTGTACCCCTTGTATAGATAGATAAAACTATAGTTATAGTATAACAATGGGAATAAAATAAAACATATATATCAGTGGTTCTCAACCTTTTATGCTTCACGTACCCCCTGGAAATGTGTATGTAACTGGCGTACCCCTTGTATAGATAGATAAAACTATAGTTATAGTATAACAATGGGAATAAAATAAAACATATATATCAGTGGTTCTCAACCTTTTATGCTTCACGTACCCCCTAGAAAAGTGTATGTAACTGGTGTACCCCTTGTATAGATAGATAAAACTATAGTTATAGTATAACAATGGGAATAAAATAAAACATATATATCAGTGGTTCTCAACCTTTTATGCTTCACGTACCCCCTGGAAATGTGTATGTAACTGGCGTACCCCTTGTATAGATAGATAAAACTATAGTTATAGTATAACAATGGGAATAAAATAAAACATATATATCAGTGGTTCTCAACCTTTTATGCTTCACGTACCCCCTGGAATTGTGTATGTAACTGGAGTACCCCTTGTATAGATAGATAAAACTATAGTTATAGTATAACAATGGGAATAAAATAAAACATATATATCAGTGGTTCTCAACCTTTTATGCTTCACGTACCCCCTGGAAATGTGTATGTAACTGGCGTACCCCTTGTATAGATAGATAAAACTATAGTTATAGTATAACAATGGGAATAAAACATATATATATATAACATATATCTTAGCAACTTTTGAGATCTCACAGCGTACCCCAAAAAATTTAACCACGTACTCCACGTTGAGAACCCCTACTCTATGTTGTATTTTAGTGACAAAACTTCTTTCAGCCATTCGTGACAAAATGGCTATCTGGAGAGAATATTTTTCTTTTGGTACAATTTGGCATTATTCCAGTGGCCAAGTGTTTAGCATGTTTGGTTGCAGAGTAATGATACCAGGTTTGAGTCTGAAATAAGACATAAATGTTTGTTTCTTTTTTCACCATTGTATATTGTGTTTATGCTGAGACTTTCCAGACCACTTTGAGATGTTATATTGGCAGGGATTGGCCAAATGGTTAGCATGCTTGGCTACTGATTAACAGCATGTGGATTCAAACCCTAGATAAGGTATAAAGGTTTCTTTTCTATGTTTACTTTCTGCTGAGGTATCTTTCTCACAGATCTTCTGTATTGTGTATTATACTTGATTAGCACACCAATCTCGTAATTTGCAATTCCCAGGTTTGAGTCCCACCTGGGTCAGCGTTGAGACTTATCTCCACAAAACTCCCAGCCTTCCCCACAGTCAGCAAGGGACACCGATGGGCTGGGAAAGGCTGCCATCCGTTGGATGGGACGTTAAGCCGTGGCCCTGTGTGCAGGAGAGTCATACCCTGTGCACATTAAAGAACACACTGGATGACCTTGACAGGAGACTACCATTTGTATCCCAACAGCTCTTCCAGTGTGTCCCCTCCCCCAACCTTCTCTGAGCCTTCGGGGTCCTTGTGATCTGGCCATTTAGCCCATTGTGTGCAAAAAAAGCGCCGCTCAGAGGTAAAACAACCCAGCCAAACCCAATACCAAGTTCGAGGCCCATCTGCACTAGTGTTGACCAAACATTTGTTTCTGACCAAGAACATGGTGGGGTCTGCTCTGCGAAACCCCACCATGCTCTTGGTCAGAAAGGGGATAGTGATGGGCTTAGAAAAGCTACCATCTGTCGGATGGAACATAGAAACTATGGTATCATGTGCAGGAGAGCCATACCCCATGCACATTAAAGAACACACTGGATAGCCTTGACAGGAAACCTTAGCTCTCCAATGGGGTCCCCTTACCTCAACTTTCTCTAAGTCCTTGTGACCTGGCCATTTAGCTCATTGTGTGCACAGAACTGCCACTAAGATCTGAACAATCGTATTACCCTAATCCGTATTAAACAGACCTATGGCAACAGCTAACAGGTAAATAAAATCCTGACAAATTCCTCTGACTTTCAAGTGGAGTAATTTATTTTTATGAATTTAAGAAATTCTGAAATTGTAATGACCTTTATTGAATAATTGAAGATATACATTGATACTAAGAATAAAGAGTAGTGTGCTAGCTATCCATATTGTGGAACTAACTATAATGTATTATTTTTCAGATTTGTTTCCTCGCAATAAAAAGAGAAAACTTGAAAGTTCATCTGATCAGTTAGCCCCTAGAAAGAAGCAGCGTGTAGATATTAGTTATGATAAAGAAACTGGCCCAAAGAAAACCAAGACAATTCAAGATTTGCTTGCAAGGCGCAAGAAAAGAAAGCTGAAAAAGAAACAGAAAAGGGGGAAACCATCCAAAAGCTTACCCGTAAGATCTAAAAATAGATCTAAACACACGAGACGAAAAAGATAATTGTATAGGTTTAAGCCAATAAAAGAAATGTGTATAATACAATGAAAATTGTGCATATTAGAATTACTTTTCTAGACCTGGTGATTCTAAGTAAAAATAGATACAAAAAAATTTACAAACCGAAGACAAAATGTGTAACAATGAAAAACAAATGAAATTTTCAGATTGTCAAATCATAGAATATGCAATTTCATCATACAGTTTTCACCTATATAGTCAACTTCCACAAAAGTAATTTACTTACAAGTGAAGAATTAAATATAAAGTTGTTTTTTTTTTTTTTGTAAACAATGAACTTGTCATAAAAATCAGAAATGTGGCATCAAAATATATGCTCGTATGCGCAATGTAAACATACTGGTAAAAAAAAATATTTTGGAGATTTAGTCATGAATAGGTAATAGCACTTTCCAAACTATTTTATGATACTGGTAGAGCAACCAGTTGTGTCATCTACTGCAGTGTTTCTGGATCACCAGCCAACAAGAAATGATAATGCAAATTATTAACATTACTCAATATTTTAAATATTTTTGTTGAATAAAAAAAATTCTAAAAATCAAAATTTTCTCAAAATTGTGTAATTTTTTTTACTCCTTTCAGTTCTTAAATACTTAAGTAAAAGGGGAGAGAATAGATAATTTTTGCTGGCCCTCGAGATTACTAATTCTGGGAAACACTGATCTAGTAGATGTAATACCGGTATTTACCTTCCTTATTTCTGGTATTAATGCCAATTATAAAAGAAAAGTTAAAAAAAAAACGAACTCCTGAATAAGCATGCAAAATGTGTTTTTAATTTTTAAAAAATATCGCAGGGTTTCATCTGGCTCTGAATTCGGTGCCATTAACACTTTGTTAGGAATGCGCATTTTTGATATGGAACTACTGTAGAAGATACTCCTAACTTTTACAGATATCGTGCAAGGAACAGGCTCCATTAAGTTGAAGACCGAAGTTTGCTGAACACTGCCAAAGAACTTGGTGGGGGGGAGGGGCACTGGAACAGTAATCCTAACCTTAATTTCAGTTTTCGGGTAGTCTGAAGTTGGTTTTTATGTACACAGTTTAGCATTGGAAGTTTAGGATCTTTCCTCCATCGAGAATAGTCCACTACAGCTTACCCTCTGCTTTTGGTGAGAAAATGAGGTTCGGTTTGGAAATGCTTTTAGTTGTGAACTGGAAGGTTAGGCCATTGTCTTGTGTTCAGGAGGCTATACCTTGTACACGTTAAAGAACATTCTGGATGACATCGATTTAACGGTGGCCCAATTAATACCGGCTCTGAACCTTTATAAAGGTTCAGATTGTGGCGTTGAGCCCGTTACGTGCAAAAAAATCACTTCTGCACCCAAGATTTTGTATTGGGATGGAGCCCAGTTCTGCATAATAGAGAAAATATATTTTGAAACTTGCAAGGTTTGATGTCACTGACACTCCTAGAGTTTTCATAAAATTTAGTTACTTATATGTATTTAAGAAGTTTACAAAAGATTATATCTTTTTCTCATTCGAATATTCAGGGCCAGATTTATACCTCAATGTGCCTTTAGATCTCGAAGTGGTATTGCACCCTGTGTTCGGTACTTTGCGAATTTCGTATAAAAATAGCAAATTTTCTTTGGTATGGGGCTGGCTCAGTCGGTAGTGCACCAGGCTCATAATCTGCAGTTCCCAGGTTTGAGCCCCAGCTGGGCCAGCATTGAGATTATCTCCGCAAAATTCCCCGCCCTGTCCACAGTCAATAAGAGGACACTGGTGGGCTTGGAAAGGCCATTATCCATTGGATGGGACTTTAAGCTATGACTCCGTGTGTGAGGAGAGCCATACTCTGCCCATTAAAGAAACTATGGATGGGCTTGACAGAAGACTTCTATGTCTCCCAACATCAGGTCACCTCTGCCAACCTTCTCTGAGCCTTTGGGGTCCATATGAACTGGCCAGGTCACATGGACCCCGATGGCTCAGAGAAGGTTGGGGGTGTGCTAAAAAAGTGCTGTTTAGAGAAAACAACCCAACTCTTGGCTTTCACAACTAGGAAGATAGGAAATGTAATCAAAATGGATGTAAAAATTTATTGATAATATAATTTTGCTACCAAATAGTAAAACTAAATGATAAATATTGTACCAAATAACTTGCAATAGTCGATATGGAGTAACATTTAAAAATAAAATCTTTTGAAATTTAAACGTTCTTACTAGCTCTTTGTAACTCTGAGAATGAACAAATTGCGCTAAATTACCAAAAATACTGAGACATTTCCAAGGGCAGATTTACCTATAAGCGGCCTCTGAGAGCCCTCAAATCGTTCGGTGAATTGCTTTCATAATAGCAGAGGTCATTTCGACTACACACTGTGCACACCATAATTCTGGACTTCTAATTCGCTATCGGATGGATGGAAGCCTTTCCAAAGCTCCCTAACTTTGAATTAACGTTTTGAAACAAACTATTAAAAGAAAATGGACTGACAAAATATTCGCCAAATCTAGTTTTTGAGCAATATTTGCTTACTATTTAAAGAGTTATGGAAACATTCAATATCAATGTTGCTACGTAAGAATTGCGATAAAATTATAAAAAATTGTTTGCCAAATATAATTTTAGAAGTTTGGGTAATGATTTTTCCCCCCCTTTGGAATAGTTTTGAAACTGTTTATGACAAGCATAACAGTAGCAAATGATGTCAAATATTTCAGCTTTAATAATTCTTTAAATATTAAACGAATATTTTCTAAAATTGTAACTTGGATAGATATGGTTGACACTTACAATTTATCTTCTGGACATTTTTATGTAAAAAAAAGCGTATTTTCAAAGTTAGGTGAGCTACGAATGTGATTTTGCTTTCACATAACATGGAAGAATTTGCAGTACGGTTAGTAATTTAGTGTATGGGCCTCACATCCATATTCTTTTAACAATTCATTTTAATTGGAAGAGTTGAAAAGAGAGCAATCGCTCTCCATGGTTACTTGCATTATTATTACTCCTTCTAATAATTAAAAAACAATTTTTGCTGTTACTTGAGTAAACAAATTGTAGCATTTAAATGATGGTGCCCCTAGGCTAGTATCTGAGGGGAAATCCGAGCCATTCTTACCTCCGTGATCCGAGCTTGCTGAATATGCTATATGGGGATCGGAACTAGCCCAACTGCCACTGGCTCAAACAAAAAAAAAACAATTCATATAGTTAATTATTTTTCTGAATTATTGTCTGTTGGGGATCACCAATTCGGGCTCTAATATGCCAAACAAGATCTGAATTATTACCATTAGTATTATTGCGCTTAACATTTCAATGAAACTTTCTGTGTAACAACGGGTTTGATAAATCAAAATTAACATCTGTATAGTGCAAACCCATCGCAGAGCACTTCTGGTGTTGTGTAAATATCACGGAGGAAGGCATTATCGTTTGTTATCGTAGGAACAAATGAATAGCAATTTATAAACCATTCTAATTGATAAAGCATGCAATTTTTTTTTAATATAAAGTGAATAATTTTGAGACTTTTTCACCTATCGCGTAAAATATGATATGTGGTGGAGAACGTGGAAACAATACGTTCTAAAATCGTATTTTAAGAAAAAAAAAAATTGTTGCAATAAATGCAGCATCAACTCCAAGCTGTAAGGTGGGCTTAAAATATATCCGATTTCCAAATGAAAATTTGATTGTAATACTTTGGAACAAAAAACTAAATAGTGGAAACCTAAAATTATTTAGTTGTCCCATGGTTCATAATGACTCAAAACCTACATGCAATCCAATAAGATCATTATCATCGAAGAGCATATGGGAGCTCAAGCAGGCATAGCAACTTAGCTTATGTTTCGCATTTATAGAATATTAATGATTTAAGAACGAATTTCCAAGACGAGATTTTTTTTCTTATGGGAATGTCTGGTTTTTGAAAACAATGCGGAAATCGGAACAAAGACGCCATATGCCCCATTCCATATACACTGAGATGTCAGTTTATTAGGTACATCACCCTTCGTCACATAAATCGTTCATTCCAACAGATAATACGTAATGTGCGGTATAAACCAGGCAGACCAATTCTTCGAGCATCAGAATAGGCATAACACGAGCCCCTTTGAATGTGACATGATGGTGCTAGGCGTTGAGGTTCTACCATCTCTCAAACGACATTCCTTCTGGGCTTTTAAAGCACAACCGTTTCAAGAGGTTAGAATGGTATGGAAAGAGAAAAAAAAAAGACTCCAGTGATCAGCGATCCTGTGGACGCAAACAGCTTGTGGATTAGAGGGCTCAAAGCAAACCAGCGAGAATCATGCAAGCGAACAGATAGGCCACAACCAGGCAAATTACAGAATTAAACATTGATATACAGGCCATCTCCAAACGCACCATGTATCAGACCTTTTTGCGAATGGGCTACAACAGCCGCTGACCATGCTCCCCCCCCCTCCTCCACACACACAAAAAAAAAATCCGATCATGTACGAAATCAAACATCTACCTGCTTTGAAATCCAAAAATGGGTGTCTTTGTATAATTTTAGCATATTTTATTCCCGACACTAAAAAGAGGCATATTAAATATATATATATATAATTTTATTCTGTATAGAATATCATTTCAACCTTTCCTGTCCAGTGGAATATCTTAGTAATTTGCCCCTCCCTTCCCAATAAAAAAAAAATAAATTCTCGGACCCCACCCCCTATGAAACTAAATGCTGGGTACTAATGTTATTGCAAATCCAACTGTTAATTATAACAGGAGATGGGCCCTAATACCTAAGCTGCCAATTGATTCAAGGAACAAAAACATGCGCTTAATGTTCACATACAGTCTCCTGCCAACAGAATTCCTCTGCTCCCCGACACATCTGTGGACAGATCAAAGGAACTGTAAACATTGCAGCTGTGTAGAAACTCCAGTGCACCTTTTTTTATTGTAATTCCACTGCTAATATTTGGCATTTTGTTAAAGACATCTTTATGCATAGTGATTAGGGAGCTAGCGACTGTTCCAGCAGTATAAATATAAAGATCTTTGTGTTAGTTCTATGAGGTAGTGGTCAGCAATGGCTTTAGGCTTAGTCTTGTATGAGGTCTACAAAAGCTACGAGTAGCTTTTAAGATTCTTCTCTGTCCTATGTGTTGCAAATGAATGACAAAAAATGAAGAGCAACTGTAAGACCGCTATTAATAGCGAGACAACTTCAGCACAGAAAACGTGCCCTATCCCAAATGCAACTCACTCTTGCAGAAACCAGGTACACGATCTGGCTGTGTACACGCTTTGAGAATAGGCTTTGAATGACACACGCTTTGAGAATAGGAAATACGACTATTCTAGCAAGATTCAAACAGCGGCTGCAGAACACACAGCAATGTTTCATCGCTTAAAAGCGCTCAATATTGGTCAGATCTACAACTTACAAATTGTTGGTGAATGAATGTAATCTTCCGGAGTGTACGATTATTGAAAAATATCATCGTTTATTGCTCATACCATCCTGTTCTATAACTGTTGGTACTCGTGATGAGTACATTTTCTGTCAGCACATTATTGAAATTGCCCAATAATTATTATCAAATTCTGCTTGTGACTGAAAATGTCAAAACTCAATTTCAAATATTGGTTAGAAATTTTAAATGTTTAAACTTGATTAGAAAACTTATCTATATTTGAAAATGTCTCACTCAATCACGTAACTTGTTTATATAATGCAATTGTTTATGTTCCAATCACAAATCCTCTTTTATTTTAAATTTTCAAATTCGAGCTCAGATATGTGTATTGTTTGGAAATACAATGTAAATTTTATTAATGAAAAAGACAAGGTATAGATATTTCTGTGTCTTTCTACTGGGGTCTCGCCTTCCTCACAGATTTTTTTTATGGAGTATTAAACCGACATACTCCTATCATATTCTTTGTGGCAAGCAATGGTAGCAAGCACCTGCTTGAGGTTTTTTTTTTAATTTTATATATATCAGTGGTGTGCTCGCCAGTTGTTAAATTATCAGAATATCACTACAAAAAATATCTCAAAATCAGTATCCACAAAATTGCTCTTTATTCTAAATTAATATTTTATTATTTATGCAAAGTTACGATTTTGATATCAAATGACAATATTTCAAATTTTCTGAGTATAGCGAACCGATTTGTTATATGGCAACACATACACACACACGATATATTATCTCGAAGAAAACTAGCTCACCACCACTTCGATTGTCAAGGGTTTGAAAATTCTCATTTTTATGCTCACCACCACTTCGACTGAAATTTCTCATTTTTATTTGTGATTTTTTGATAGTGCGTTTGAAATAATGATATCCACCAATAATGCAACTAATCACAAAGTGCTTTTTCTTTATTCGTTTTGCATTAACATACATATTGCACTAAAATGACATGACATATGAAACTATATACAAAATATATAAATATTGTTAAATAATCATCTACAATCATAAATAAAATGTAAAGATCTATCGCAACTGTTCAATGCACAACCCTCGAATAAACACTTTTAGCATTTTCTCCCCGTAACTACTTAGATTGCAATATTTCTTTTAAAACAAAGCAGATTTGAAAGAGTGATGCTTCAAGCAACTTGCTTAATATTTCTGAAAATAAATCAGAAGAAAACTAAACATCAAGAACTCCTATATTGCATGCTTTTAAAATCAGTTCATGTATATATATGTAGTATTTTCGTTGGCTCCAAGTATAGGTGTATTAAAGCAGTTCAAAACTGCTTGAATTTTATCTTCCAAGATGGAAACTGAATTCGCGAACAATTGAAACTTCTGAAAAAGCAAACCCAAGCGAGCCCATATATTAAAACGGGCCTATACGATACAAACACATTCTTACCGTTTTTTGAACAGTTCATGCAACGTACTTCAGCATTCAGAATGTTTCCTATTTGTTCCGCTAGGGAGATTTCCCCTATATTTTGGCGCAAGAGTAGGTTTTTTTCTTAAACGTGCTAAAAAAAATCATGCACCAGCGCTACAATACAGGCGATGTTGCCCCTGGTAGAACAGGAAATAATCCGTTACTTCTACCTTTTCGACAAATACAGTAGATGATGTAGAAGATCCACAGAATCTTCTAAATCACGAATTGGCAACCATTTCCATGATGCGTTTTTTTTTGTCAGTTTTGGTAGTGGCATCTTTGTTCATGTTACAGCAAATAAAAAGCGGCAACAAATGTCTTCAGATATTGCACACTGCCAGCTTTCGCTTCTAACAAATCCACAGAAGTATTCGTATAACGCGGTCCTTAACCATTTACAAGCCCCTTATGACGACAATTTCCAAATTAATCTGTCTGCATTTGCACCATCTCTGATTTCTCACTTAACCTTGCGTTACTTTGTACCCCATGAGAATTCTCTTCTTGCAAAAGTAAAAACAAATTTGACGTTATTTTTTATACCTAATGAGTATATCTTAAACTTCCTGATATATAAATATATTGCCGTCAGGCATGTACCCAGGATTTAGTTCCAGGGGTGGGTGGTGGGAGTGGGGTGAGAATTTTGATTTGGGGGATCAGAGAATTTAGTTTGAGGGAAGCTCTGAGAATTTAACTTCGGGAATACTATCAGACCTCTGTGGCAAGCAGCTGCTTGAGGGGAGGGTCTGAAAATAAGACTTGAGCTCTTCTTACATCAAACCAATGGTAGTTAGGAGCAGAAAATAGCAATAATAGATTTTGGCAGTGAATACCATGTATCTCATCTATATGATAATGGCATATTAAATATTTTGGCTTTTATCAAGCACCCCATTTGGAATTTTCACTTGAAATTCAGCACTGCAACTCAGAGAGAACCAGAAACGCCATGGGAAATTTTTAACCAATGAATAATGGTTGCCGCAGATATCTTTAATGGTAGCCATTTCCACAGTTACACCTGTAGTGGTGCGTAATTCCTGAATAGGGACCCAAACTCTCATTTTCATTTAATTGCCTTCTTAATATGGATATCCGAAGGAATCGCCATTCCCATCTACCTTCGTATTTGAACATATATTGCCAATGCAATCTAATATATAACTACTATTGTTGCCAACATGTTTGATCGAATTTTAACATTCTCACACAATAAAATCTAGTCAAGATGCTACTTATGGAATAATAGAATCTTGCTTGATGTCAAACCATCACATTCAGGATTCTTCTCAGCCAATCGAAGATAACATTCAATATTTTTTTTATGCTACTATCATACTCTGATAATTATATAAAATATATTTGGAGTAATGCAATTCATATCTATAATAATAAAAGAAGATATCTGCGGCAACCATTATTCATTGGTTATAAATTTCCCATAGCGTTTCTGGTTCTCTCTGAGTTGCAGTGCTGAATTCCAAGTGAAACTTCCAAATGGGGTGCTTGATAAAAGCCAAAATATTTAATATGTCATTGTTACATACATGGTATTCATTGCCAAAATCTATTGTTGCCATTTTCTGCTCCCTAACTGTGAACTTAGAGTCATAACAGCATGAAACTCTGTGGTTGTTGCCAGATTCCCCACATTACTAAAAGCGTTATATTAAGACATCCAATTTTTCTTAAGGGTTGGGTTGTTTTACCTCTGAGCGGCACTTTTTTGCACACCATGGGCTAAATGGCCAGGTCACATGGACCCCCGAAGGCTCAGAGAAGGTTGGGGGAGGGTTGGGTTGGGTTGTTTTATCTCTGAGCGGCACTTTTTTGCACACCATGGGTTAAATGGCCAGGTCACATGGACCCCGAAGGCTCAGAGAAGGTTGGGGGAGGGGACCCACAGGAACAGCTGTTGGGAGACAGATGGTAGCCTCCCGTCAAGGCCATCCAGCATTTTCTTTAACGTGCACAGGGTATGGCTCTCCCGCACACGGGCCACGGCTTAACGTCCCATCCGACGGACGGCGGCCTTTCCAAGCCCATCGGTGTCCCCTACTGACCGTGGGCAGGGCGGGGAATTTTGCGGAGATAAATCTCAACGCTGACCCAGCTGGGACTCGAACCTGGGAACTACAGATTACGAGCCTGGCGCGCTACCGACTGAGCCACCCCCACCCC
Source organism: Ryuthela nishihirai (assembly GCA_038380435.1). NCBI lineage: Eukaryota > Metazoa > Arthropoda > Arachnida > Araneae > Heptathelidae > Ryuthela > Ryuthela nishihirai. Next base: position 7,083,121 of record JAWZYU010000013.1, read on the forward strand.
TTTCTTAAGGGAAAGGGGTACATCCATACACAAAGGACAGAAATAATCTAGCTCTGTTGGGCTTGTCTTGGTTTCTCATACAACATACAAACACATACACAGAGTTTAATAATCAGGATTTTATACTCTGACTGTTAAACTATATTAATACCACAGGTTTAATAGTGTTGTTTTTCTGCTGAGGTCCTGTCATCACTGACCTACTATGACTATAAACTGACAGACTCCTATCAGACCTCTGTGGCAAACAGCTTCTTGAGGGGATATTTATTCATTATTTTATTATTATTATACCAAGTATGGGCATTGAAGGTAGAAACCTTATTTTTTAAACCAACACAAGATAGCCCATATACGAAATTTGGGATCATCCAGTCAAATGTCTTGGGAACCACAGGATACCAAAATCTGTTGAAACGGAAATAAAAAGTCTCGATAATCTGCATAGAAACGAAGCCATGGGGTATGAAAGCAAAGCATGCGCTGACATGAGCGATGGCGTGAGCAAACAGTGAGCAATTCTTCATGTTGAATCTGTGCTCAAGGGTGTAGTTCAGTTAGTATGCAATGAAATACAGTCAACAAAACATTTTACTGTGATATCTTCTAGACTAGCTCTAAATTGTTTATGCATTACTAAATGAATAAAATTTTAACGTCTACGTTTGTTACTCTGCTACACTTTATAACTGAAACTCATTACAATAATGTGTTCACAATTATATTTTAAACTTATCATTTACATTTTAATGAATTTTAGCCAAACGGCCCTCCAAATGCTTCACAAAGAACCCATTGAAAATATTGGTTTGCAGCACAATTTTCTATTTTCTAATAATTTCGTTTACATTTTACTTGATTAAAATTTCAATGATATTTTTAAAATTAAATAACAAAACACATAAAATATTACATGGTGAAGAATTGCAGAAACAAGCTTAACCACCATATGAGAAATAGGGGGATTTTTTGTATAGTTGCATATATTGCAGTTAATTCATATTTAGAAATTTTGAAATGTCTTATTCTTTACAGCTAAATCTTCTAGTATTGATAGAAAATTTCACATTCTTCCAGTTGATGTAATATTTAACCTATAAGACTTCATGCTTTACTTGAAAATTTTAGTCTCATCCTCTTTACCAATAATTGAGTGGATGAGGTAAAAATCCTGGGTATATTTTTATTTCCTAATCTAGATGCTTACACAGTATCTTGGTGCATTAGGTGGTTCAACTTTGTAACTAACAATGAGGTTAGGCAAAGGAGTCGGCAACCTCCTTTAAGCAGCATATTGTGCAGAGAGAGACTCCGTTGGTTTGGCCACGTTGCCCATATGAATAATTATAAATTTGCGAATAGGGTTATGAACAGTGTGCCTAAAGGCCTCAGAAAGAGGGTGAGACCTAGTATGCAGTAGACAGACAATGTCAAACAGGACCTTGCTAGAATTGGTGTGCAGTGGCCAGATGCAGCAGATGTAGCTCAGGACAGATATGCTTGGAGAACTAAATTGCACGGTCTGGTTGGACCTCCGTAGCCCTTGGGTGCTTGAGGATGGATGGATGATGATGAAGATGACTTAAAATTAGCTACACTAACAGGCTTTGTGAAAGATACTTTAAACCAACTGGATTCTTTAAACTTACTCTTAGAACTCTACTAAATAAAATTTGAGGAAAGACATTTCGGAGTCCTTAAGAAGTGGTTTTCCACAAGCTCTTTGTAATGAAAGTCTTAATGGAATATGGCTTGAAAATGAAATTCCAGAAAAATGTCATTATTTGTAACTGAAATATTTTGTAAAAGGCAATTATTAAGAGTTAACCAGCAGACAGGTCCTTTAATAAATTATTTATTTCTTATAGAAGATTATTAAAGATTATGGGCTGAAATCATCAAGACCATAGGCCAAATTTTCTGAGATTGTAAAACCTGACAACTAAATTCACCAGAGCAATAAAGACTGAGGTCCAGATTGTTCTTAAAACAGTATGACTAATCTGGCTGATTTCATAAAATGAAAAAGTCATTTTATTTAAATGGCTTTTTCATATAAATGAATTTTCAAATAATAAATATGAATATAAAATTCGCATTTCTTAAAATGTTCTGAGTAAAAAATTCGAAACAAAAAATAACAAGAAAGAATTTTTCTTGAAACAAATACATTAGTAACATGATTGTCAAAATATCCATGTGGAACGAAACATTTTCATACATATAATCAAAACTTTTTAAGTTCCTGCATTAATTCAGCTTTTAGGAAATAAAATGTACACAATTGTAATTATAAATTTAAAGTGCAGCTCGCTTTTAAAAATGTATATATAGGTTTGTAGACAGTGATAGCTTATATTATACATATGTAAATTTAATATAGTAACTGACAACTAAATTTATAATTACTAAGGTTTGAAAAATCAGATTCCTACTTTTTCCAGATCCATTACTAAGGTTTTGAAAAATCAGATTCCTACTTTTCTTATTCTGAATTTTTATTTAACATATCTAATTTATATACTGTTCATATTGTAAAATAATATCACAAATGAAATAAAATGGTTTCATGAATTATATGTTTGACACTCTTGCCCTATTGTGTACAATAAAACTGCTTTTCTTTCTTACTCAGTGTATCAGATGTACACAGGAAAGAGGGAAAATGTTTTTCACATACAAAGAAGTATTTGTTATTATGCAACAACTAAGTTTATTGCTACCTGGTCTAGTAGTTAGCATACCTGAACTACTAAGACTAACGGGGCATGTCCTTGTGTGTTTGTATGTTGCATGAGAAACCAGGACAAGCCTTACATAATTTCTACATTATCTCTGTCCTTTGTGTAGGGAAGTACCTTCTTCCTTTATTCAAAAAAAAAGAAAAAAATATTAAGTTTTATTATGAGTATTTAACTGGCTTTTTAGAAGAATATTATAATTTATTCACATGTAATAAATTGATATATGTATTCAGTGTTGGTAATATTTTATATATTGTCAAAAATAAATGACTAATATCCAGGTACTGTACCAATCTTCAAACTACTCGGCCAATAAGACATGCCCCCTTCACTCAAAACAACAATAACAACAACTATTGAAACAAGATCCCTGGATTAAAGAACCTCTAGTTTGGCCCTGGAGCATATCATTATTACAGTAACATAGCATTAAAACATGAGCTATATTTTACAGCATAGATGAAAATGAGAGTATGATAATTTATCATACTCTCATTTTTTTTCATTCAATGATAAAATCCTTAGAGGAGTAAAGTTTCAAGGATTTTGATCACAATTTCATTTAAAGTGCAAATTTATTACTGACAGCCAATACCAGCAGACCAAATCATGAAAGTTTAGAATGACAATATCATATATATATATAAATGATCATAAATTGTATTAAAAGCTAACAATAAGATTACACTACATAAACTTCACAGCATGAGCTGCCAAATAGTAATGGACTTTGTCAAAAATGACAGTAATAAAAAAAAAGTAATGATTATGTATAATAGTAGCAGTTAACAATGAACTACTATCAACTAAGTAGCAGCAAGATAACCAAAATAATCAAGAAGCAGTTATTATTCATTCAACAGAGAAAAATGACCCCCCTTAAAAGAATATGGTAAACCATGTCTCAGAAACAAAGCCACAGATCTTGATCAATCACAGATCGAAGTCCAGTGAATTTTTAAAATAATCCTTTGGGTCATGGGATACATTTTTAAAAATGTATATTTAAATTATTAATTCATTATAGATCATTATTTCCTCTTGTAAGTAAGTGAATATGTTAGATTTTACCAATGAATGAAAGAAATGTTATAATCTGATGGGTATCAGTATATATGTCAAAATTTATTAGTACTATTTTGGTACTAATGGGTATTTATTAATTTACAATATTTCATAAAATAATTTTTGCACATATTATTTTGATCACAATCTCATTTAAAGTACAAATTTTAGACTATACACGAGAAAGAGCTAATATATTATTAAAGCCATGGTACTTGCATTTAATTAACATACAGCTTAAACTAAATATTCATTGCAGAATGAAAAAAGTATTTAATTCTTAATCAATCATTTTAGTTTTCTTACTTACTGAATGCTTATTTTTGCTAAAAACTGTTTGCTGACACTAAAATTTGCTAGGTGTTGTAAGAGTATTTCTCAATCTCTTACACATTTATGTATGCAAAATATATTTATAGGTGGTATTTGTACTTATATTTAATTTATGAATAGTTTGTGAATTTCTCTATTTGAATGTTCTGAATTTTTTTTTACATTTGTCCAGCTTTTGCAATACTTTCAGAGAGTTAAGGAGACTGAGTTATAGCAATATTTTGTTAAATTCAGTAATCAGTTATAGCTAATTACTGTCCAAATAATCTATATAGCAGATCATGGTTCTAGTGGGAATTGATCTGAATTCAAGTAAAACATTTTATGCATTTATCATCCATTACTGTGTGTTTCTCTGGTTCTTACTTAAGGCAATTTTAAATGGACTGTTTTTTAACAGCTGTGGCTTGGCCCTTTTAAAGTACATTAATTATTCCAAAGTTATGATGGTAAACTTTTTAATGGTAAAGACATAAAATTTGTGCGAAATTCATGGATCATTATTACATACATTATGTTTATATATGAACGTTCAGTTGATTCTTATACAAGGCATAATAAAGTCAAGGATGACTTTTAAAAATTCATAACTTCTCAATGAATACTTCAAAACTAAATGATGTCCTCATTAAAAGAAAGATAATTTCCTGAATTTTTGTCTGTGCGTGCATTTTCTACAGATATTATTGCCATATCTGTTTTTTCTATGCTCAGGCCATACAGATGTTGATCATTTTAAGCTCATTTTTTGAATTACAAAATTTATTACCAGCATGACATCAAACACTTTAAACTTCAAAGGTGAAACAGATACACGAATTAAAAGCATGACATCATGCAAGGCTTACTGAGCTCCTTAAGGATGGAGGTAGAATATCATTTAACCATCCCACTGCTAGCAGCAGAGCTCATAATAACTGAATTGAAATATTACAAAGTTCGAGAAATTGAATTTCTTTTGATTGTTACATCGTTTTAGATGCACGTTCGGTAGTTATAAATTTATAAAATCATCCATAACTTTATAGATATATTATAATATCAATGTTTTACCCCTTTACATTATAATAGTGATTATATGAACATACAATACTGTCACAGTTATCTACTGCTAGGTGCAATATACATTTGAAATGCCCAAAACATGTTATGTTTCTCCACATACTACTACCTTATTGCAATATTCACATAAATATAGGGAAGCTTATTATCACTTAAAGGCAGCATATGATACTTGTGAGGACATCACCTGTACATTATATACATTTTTGGTACCTAAGGTGAATGCAGAGCCATACTAAATACTGCACAAAAATAGATTTCTTAGATCTCAGGGACATAATAATGCACTTATGATTAATTCTTTCATATTATGTTGGAGATCATCTTTTCATAGTCAATTTTTGTACATTTTTTGAATAACACATTATTTACACAGCCACATAAATATTTTATACATTTTAATAAGAATATTGCTTTGCATGAAAATATGTCATATATGTGTATATGCAAATTAAAAAAAATCCCAACACTTGGCCTATTTTCAGCATGATTAAAAACTCAAAATTCTGAGTATATTAAATTAAAATTATATGATTATTTCATACACATTTTTCTCCTTATAGAAATCTTTCTAAATCTGTTATGAAAAGTCAGAAAATAAATAACATGTATTAGACTATACATTTTTTAAACACAAGATAAAATCATCCTCTGCATTGTTCTTAGCTTATGCTATTAAATAATCAATAACATAAGAAGCTTCAAATAACTGAAACCAAGAAATAGTTATTGTACCTACAAAATCCAGCTAAAAATTTCACCTTTATCTGCTTAACAACTTCATCATGGTTTACAAATATGATTGGCCATGATGAGCTTTCAAGTGAGTGACAACAGATATATTACCCATATCAAGAACTAAATTACGGTTTTAATAGTATTAATAAACCCTTTTGATACTATGTACCATTATGTACATGTATTGTTCCAGAACAAACATTCCAAAATTTAACCATTTAGAATGGTTACATATCATAGAGCAGTAATTTCTAAAACCTTCAAAAGTTGCAGGCACCTTTTTAATTACTTTTATACACTGTAATTCGTTTTGCATTATATTTTACATTGTGGTAGCCCAAGTCTATGAACTATCTGTTAAATTTCATGAATAGCTAACCAATTAGTACACTGATAAAAATGTTCAATTCAGTGCATTCCTACAATTCCTCTAGTTACCTACACAAACATAGCAAAATGGAAAAAAAAATATGCACACAATTTTAAAACAATACAAAGATATATTTTGAAAAAAAAAATAACATTGGGCTCCTAGCAGTTCTTCCTAAAACCATTAAATTCTGCAAAGCACTTTGAAAAAATGTCAACAGAGAGTAAAAGTTACTCTTGAGCAGTTGGCTATTCCAATGATTACAGAACATACAGTATTAATCTAATCATTAAAAGTAAAATGATGTGAATATTAACTAAATTTTGGAGAAAAAATAATTCTGAGATAAAACTGAATAGTTTTCTGATAGTATTTAAAAAATTCATCTCCATAAAAAAATTTCCCATAGTGGTTAAAAAAATTCATTATTTTTTCCTTATACAATATCTATATAGATTTTTTTTTTTCTTTTTGGACATCAAATGCTTAATACAAAGTATTCAAAATAATAGTCAGCTATTTGAATTAATTTTAAATCTAATTTAGTTTTTTTTTGCAATATTAAAATAATAAAAGCTTATGAATGTTAATGAACTACCAGATTAGATTTAACAAAAAACACAGAAGTTAAAATGAACTAGGCATACAAAAAAATAAAAAAAAATGTAGAGTAAATGCAAATAAAAAGATCTAATTTTTGACATGTTTAAAGGAGTATTTTGTATTTATGGATTTCAAGCTTCATTCTTTTCAAAAATGTTACTGCCACTGAAGAAATTGAATATTTAATTCATCTTTAAATAAGTGATTACTAACGCAAACTTTTCAGTGTTTTATACACACACATCTATACTATAATTAGTAAATATTTCAAAATTATATTTAGATTATTAAACAACTGAATAAGTTCAATAGCATTTAAAGGACTATCTTATAATAGAAATATTAAAATAATATTTTGCTCTACAATTAAGTTGAAAAAACAAAACATTTAGCTTATTGTGTTTTTATGAATAAAGTTTATATACAACTTTAAAATTTCTGAATTTTTTTTAGTCTATCACATACTAATCAGACATATCTTCCAAGTCCCTATAGATCTAAGAGTTATTATTGCTTACAAGAAGAAGTACTTCAAAATGAAGTGCAACCACTGCAGGGGAAAGAACAACAGCACTCTGCCATATGCTCTAAATTTTGGTCCCATGTTAAATGGCACAGTGAAATTGCACAGAATCTCTAACACTCGGGCTAGAAGGTGCTGAAAGTTTTGGGAGTAGAACACAGTTCACATGGATAAAACTTCATTTGTGAAGGATACCTGCTTTAATGAGATGGTTCAAGATTTGTCTTCTGTTGCCCTCTAAAAAGAAAACATTAATTATAATAGGCTATACTAGTTTTCCATCTTTATCATATAAACCAATGTAAATATATACAAGTAAAAATTACTAATGGGGTTTAGGTAATATAAGTAGTTTTCAACATATTACCTGATAATATTATATAGTATTATAGTATTCAGTATTTCATATAAAACCTTCAGATTTCTTCAAAATCATTCACTCAATCATTTTTTATTTTGGTACAGTTTAGTACATTAAAAGTTCATAAAAATTAATAAATGAAAAAGTTAAAAATATTTTCTGTTTAGTCTTATGATTTTTTTTCACAGTGACTTAAAGATCATTTAAGATATACATAAATCTAAAATTTTTGAAATTTGAAGGATTTCACAAATTATTTATATTTTAAAAACTACTCCAATTAGAAAATAACTACTATAAGATCATTCTAATAATCAGACTCAATTAATCTTCAGTTCAAAATTGTCCTTACTTTCTTCCACCTTCAACAATTGCACTTTGTACCAACTGTTTTGAAATACAATAGGTTTTACACTCAAGCAATACCCCACAGCCATTTCAGTCACTTACCTGATAGTGAAGACATCATGACAGCCATGTCTCAAATTTATGAGAAAATTTTGCAACATGTGATCTTGTATTTGAACTTTAATGAATTATTCATTTAACTAAGAGATGAAATATTTGCGTACAGTGTAGAAGCAAAAGAGCTAAACACACATTGCTTAACTTTATGCACAGAATAGTTGTGGATAATTCAAGTTTCTCTTTTCCTTGAACTTATTCCTATTTACATTGAGATGCCATTCTGAAAATATGTCCTTAGTCATTAGTAGATGTTGCACATCACCATGGTGTAGAAGAGGGGATTTAAAGAACACAGTGTGGATTTGCAAATTTTTCTAGTTCGAATAGTTGTTTTACCTCGGAGCGGCACTTTTTTTGCACACAATGGGCTAAATGGTCAGGTCACAAGGACCCCAGAGGCTCAGATAAGGTTGGGGAAGGGGACCCACCTAACAGCTGTTGAGAGACAGATAGTAGTCTCCCATTAAGGCCATCCAGTGTGTTCTTTAACAGCACAGGGTATAGCTCTCCCATATATCAGGGGCATAGCTTAACATCCCATCTGATGGACCTTCCAAGTGGCCTTTCCAAGTCCACTGGTGTTCCCTACTGACTGTGGGCAGGGTTGGGAGTTTTTTAGAGATAAATCTCAACACTGGCCCAGCTGGGACTTGAATCTGGGAACTGCAGATTACAAGCCTGGTTTGCTATCAACTGAGCTTCCCCTGCCCTAATTTTTCCAGTTGTGCTGCAGAAAAACAAAAGAGAAATATACCTTTACTGTTTTCTGCACATCTTTCTCTTATATATATATTATTTTGTGCTTAGGAGGAA